>OX388350.1:43797432-44997432 GCA_947579665.1 Sympetrum striolatum
TAAAACATTAAAGGGAGGAATTGACGGTACCAACTGATCAGGGAAGGGGAACGTATTTTCATGAGAGGGGTGCTTCTGAAACCATCAGCCCGCACTTGAGTAGTGCCTTGCTCATATTGGAATATCTAAAGATGGAAATGTAAAAAAAGATACTGATTCACGAACAAATTTCATTGAACAAACCAATGAATCTATTTAAGAGAACGAAACATTGTGGAAAGCTATGAATAAAGACAGCGACTTTGTAATTTCCACAGTAAATTTATTTATGCAAGACCGGTTATATTTCTGTGGAAACAACTTCAGGTAAAGGTAAGTAATTATTTAATATTATCAATTATTAAGTAAGTAATTATCTTCGCACCTGAAGATGCTTCCACGAAAGTGAAGCCGGCCGTGCATAAATAAATTCACTGTGGAAATGAGAAAGTTGCTTTCTTTAAGACCAACGAAAAATGAAAGATTTCATTGGTTAGTTCCCAGTATATATTTTTATCGCTTTGCTTCATATTTCACCAGATAATGCAGCTTTGCTATGAAACCGTGATCGTATTGTGTAATTATTGTGTAATTCAGTATTAGTTCGTCATGAAGCCGTTTTTCATGAATGAATACCACCAGGGAAACAATCAATCAAATTTTGAGTAGATAAAACAACTTATTTGTTAACTCAGGGACGCTCATTAGCTTCCTTTTAATCATATCTACGTCACCACGCGTAAATATGTGTATTAAATACCATAAATAAACATAAAAGTAAATTTGCATTTTAAAAACTTCCAACGACCTTCAATTCAATTCAAAACTTCTGGGCTAAAATCAACCCCTAACAATGACATTTCGCTCAATGGAGTCGAAATTAATATAGTAAGAATATTCTTTAAAATAATGAAGGAAAAATCTGTCTTCTTCTTAAGAGAAAAATAGACCGGAATGAACGAAGGAAAAGGCCGCGCAAGCTACAGTGGCCGCACATTAATCCTTACATCCTCCAACTTTTCATTCACTCGCAAGCGATGAGTTTATTCACCTAAACTTTTTTCCCAGAAGACATACACAGGAATTGCTCTAAGTTCAAGGGACGGAGATCCTTACGTTTGTTGCCAGAAGTCTGTTTCCCGAGTTCGGTTTTGAAAGAAGAGCAATGTTTAAAGGTGATTAGTTGATACATTACTCGTAATGGAAAACATCCCGGAAAGTTGGTGCTATAACTAGAGCAAAAATTCCAACATCGCTCTGAAATTATGCGGCAAAAAAAGAGAACTTGCGACGCATTAGCATGTTTTGGTACGGCAGCTGAGAATAGCCTGGTTAATGCGAGAATTAAGAGAAAATTCCACCTCGTAACATGGCAAAAAGTTCAGTGTAACAACGAAGACTACTGAGAATGCGTAATAATTACAGGAAGATGTTGAGGGTTCAGTAATGATAGAAAGAAGTATGAAGAATTCTGAACGGGTTATAATTTTACAAAATCAGAGTTATAAAAAGTAAGTCGGAATAAATCAATGTTTATCGTAATTACTTCTCCAATATTTGGCTGCATTAATTGGAATAACTGAATGCTATCATCAAACTTAAACTTGTGCCTGTATATGTATTTTAGGATAGGTGTATACGAGTGTATATTTAGCTCGTACTTGATTAATTTAGGAAGCATGAAGTGACCTTTTCCGTCTTTTTTAGAAAGAATGAATAACTTCAACCCACATAATAAGGATGATTTAGTAAATAATAACATCAGAGGACATTTTCAATTACGGTGAATTTGAAAATTATATTTAACGAAAGACTAAAATTTACATTTAAATTACACAAAACCTTCCTATCATATTCTATTCAACATCGAATTCTCACTATCCTAGTTGAATTCTTGCTAAGCAACTCTTTCATCTAATTACTAAGAAAAAAATACATGTTCAGCATGGAACACGGGTGTACTTTAATTAAAAAAATAAAAAGATCTCACGACTTTGCTAGCCACAATTAAAATGATTCTAGGAAAACTCGAGGATATGAAAACATGGGCAGGTAGCATAATGGAAAGAAAACATAAACTTTAATCTCTAGTTAAATGAGTTAAAGAGAGTATGTGGCGACACTCTTTCACCGAAACACGTGCCCAACTTCAGCCAATGAGACACTTCAAACTTGGCTGACTTTCTCGACCTGCGCTGCCAAACATTGACGCTTAAGAAGGCTACACTTTTATGAAAATTTCCTTTCATCATTGAGAGCGGATTTCATACAGGGACACTCTCTTTTACAAATTCGAATTCACCCCTGACGAAATCATAGCTTTGCTGTGGATCGACGGTAACATTTGCCATACATCCAAAAAAATTTCAACTGCCTCTACATTAAGTCACTTTCTCTGGAGTCCTTGTTTCAATTATTTTCGTATTAATGACAATTTTTACAGAGAGTATTCCAAGGCCCTTAGTTAATTCAAAATTGCTATCTCAAGTCTTACTTTTTCATTACGATTGAACAGCAATATTACGCCAGGAAAAAAATACATGTAAATGGCATAAAACCTTTCTACCTCGTTTTATCCAACATTAATGAATATGCTAATTTATAATATGCTATATAATCAAAATAATATGTAGCGTACGAAATTTTGATGGCCAGGCGTTACTTTGTGGAATGACATTGAAGTAATGAAGATAAAAATTAGTAAATTTTCCACATGATTTTACCCAAAAAGGAATTACCTTAACCGCTTCTTCCCCTCCAAATTTTCATGGTTATTTAAACTGTGCAAAAATATTTGTCTGTACCAGATGATGCAATAGTTTATAAAATTCGTGTGGAAAATTTACTAAGTTTTCTCTTCATTACATTATATAGCGTATTATTTCATGGGATATAATATAACGTAAAATATAGTAATTGTATAAAAATTTAAATAGTAGAACTTTAAAAATCTGAATGTTATTTAAAATTAGTTTAATATCTTAGTCTACTTTGTAGTAGCGCAAATTCACATATTATCATCGGCAACTTATATATTGTAACTTTACGCGGTTTCAATTCGCAAAACGCTTAAGAATGAAAAAATCAATTAACAAAATCAGAAAGAGAAACAGATAAAAATAACCGTGAGTTAGAAGCAAAAATGACCAGAAATCCATCGATTGAATCTCGGACGATCGCAGGTTATCCTGCTTTATTCGAGCAGTCCATCTATATCCGTAAAAAAAACCTTGGAACCACTTCCGAAATAAGTCAATTCCCTATTCTGTCTCCCGTTCGTGCCCTCTAATCTAATATGGATTCATATCAAATCAGAGGAGCGATCGAATAACACAACAGATGTCATTCAACCCCGCATACCTTGTTGACAAATTCGGAGTTGGTGGGATGGAATTATATTCTCATCAATCAATCGCTAACTCCTCCGTTTCGGATGGGATCGGAGCTTTAAAAGGCTTCCGCCGCTCAAAAAGCTCGTGAAATTCTCGGGGAAAACTTGGGAGGGAAAAACTTTCTCGGAAAGAAGATGGCAGCTTGCGGGTGTAATCCTTTCTATTCACAATCTAATATGCGATAAAATCATGAATTTAAAGAGCTCATCGACGCTTAAAGATTCAATTCCACATAGCTACATTTTCTGATAGTATTTACATTATAAAAGAATGATTACAAGAAGTATTTAAGCAGTATGTAGAACCTGAGTTGAACAATATGTAGAGTCAGAATACCCGAAAAACCTTGTACGATAAAAAAGAGATCTAAAATTACGTTAATACACGTAAATTTATATCGATTAAATGGAATTTAACGTGAACATATACCATTTGTGAGGGTAATGACTGCGTAATAATAGTAAAATGTTATAGCTGGGTAACAGCTGTACTGTATTGGGTTACGTATAGCTTAGAGAAAACTTGTTGCAATAGAGTAACGTATATAGGAGTTAATGTAATGTAATATTGCAGTAGCTATATTCTGTAATAGCCAACAACGTAGCATTACTGTGATTAGCATTGAATAGTGTTGTACCAGTGTATAGTATGGAAATATGTTAATGTGAAATAGTATTATAATAAATTTGTAAGGGGGTTCATATTCATATTCAAATTTGGTTCATATACAATATAGGAATCAATAACAATCATGATACTTAAGAGAGAGGATGTATCAAATCGTTGACTTCTTTCACATCTATTCGCTCCAATGATAAACATAGTAGAGAAAAAGTTCTTTGAAAGAAATTAAGGAATAATTGAATTAAGAACTCGTTATGCTTCGTAATTCCATCCACTTTCGAATCGGGGAAAGGATTCTATATGGAATGCAGGATATCGATTCGTGTATTCAGTAACATCCGCTAGGTACGCCGAAGCTTGTGCATCCGCTAATTTCCTTATGAGATTAAAGGCCCGGTGAACCAATGTATAGATAGCATGAAGTTTAACTGTAATATGCACCTTGACTCAAAACAAATCGTGTTATAATCGACAATTAAGCCTTCACCGGAATATAAATTATGATTGACGTAAGTATAAGTACAAGTATACCAGATTTGAGGCCCGGTATTGTAATCCAAATCTGCCTATCGACTAATATGAAGTTTACACGCAACTGCAATTTAGCGGCATGGAGTGTATCATTGTTAAATATAATTTCAAGATTTGAAGCTTAATCTATCATTTTAAGTACCAGAGAAGTTTAACTATTAATTATAATGCAGTTTGGTAGAATTAAGGTGAAGCTTAAAGTTAAACTCTATATTAACAACACATTTTAATGCCGGATATAATTCGTAAATATAACTCACAGATCCCTCCACCATATTATAGTAGAATATCCTAGCTAAATATAATTTTAAAACAATATTTACTACTAATTTTATCCGGGCAGATCACTTCTACAAGGATAATTACGAGACAACTTATAAAACTTGGAGCAGTTAATGTCATTAATGTCACAGAGCAGCTAAGTATACCTATTACAAATGTTATAATTACGGGCCAAAAAGTAATGCAATTTACTCCGCTTACAAAAGGATGAATTCAAATAAAAAATACCTAGAACATCCAACTATTGTAAAAAAAGTATTTGAAAGCGGAATTGAGTACTTAAAAACGGAAATAGCACAAAAGTGATTTGCAAAATTTAGCAAAAAATGTACTATTACACAATGTGCAATATATACTCAAGAAATGCCATATTAATGTATTCGCACAATATGTATCAGTATCAAATTGTACTTTCAATATAATGCATGAATGTTTTAAACATTTAGATTTGTTTCACAAATACCATATCCGAATGCAGTCAAGATTCGACATAGAGTAAAACTAACGATATTTGACTACTACTTTAACGCCATGCTAAGAAACAATTTTGCCTTCCCATAAATAACGAAGGCGAGAGAAGAAAGAGATAGATAGAGCGGTCAGATATCAGTAGAGGAAATCAGAAGTTAAAGCAGACACGTCTGAGGAAGAAGAAGCCCGGTCTGGACGGAAATTACTGCCAACTTCCCGAAACACGGCTATCGATCTCTTTGAATAAAGGCATAGGAGTTTCGACAAATTATCCTTGACGCCTCCTTTTTCTTCCATTTGATATACTGAGCAATATCTAGGTGAACTTTCTCTAAAATATTTTCTGGGCTGTTGGTCCAACATTTGCCAGATTATTGTATTGTATTGTTGAAAATTCTTACTAGTCCTAATCATTATTTTTAATTTCCTTAATTTTTCATAATTAATTTTCTATGGATTTTTCTACTTTTCATTTCTTAAATAATTCTAATTTTAAAAACCTTTATTAATATATGTGTAGAATACTAATTTATATTGTTTTTCCTGCGTGGATAATGGGAATATGTACGGTAATTGATTCCATTATGTCACCTATTTATACTGCTGCTTTGATGGTTTCCATGTAAGAGTGTTTTCCTTAACAACCGTTTTTCTAAACTTGCACTATCAGTAGGTTCGCTTAGGTTTTACATACCCCTCTTCTTTGAGGGCGTTTCCTTACAGTTGAATTTTTATCTTGGATATCTTGTTAGGTGTTTTTATATCATCCTTATAAAATCTTAACGTATGCATTATTCATTTTTTATTACCCTAAATCACTAGAGCGGGGGGCTATGCACAATCCAGCATCTCTTTTAAGGCAAAGAGTCTTTGGTCCTGCTGTTTATAACATCTACTTTTCAGTAAGTGGAAGTAAGCCTTTTATCAATCTTTGATAAAAAAAATCATCAGTATTCCTTCAATAATTCTTGAATAATCACGATTTTTGCAGTGATGCAGTTTTAAGATGCATCAAATTGCTGGAATACATATATTCAACATATATATACAATTTATATACGAGAGTGAGGATTTATAGTTCAGCTAAACATTTATTTATTATATTTGATCGAAATACTCCGATTGTATTCAAACAATTCTGCTTATTATTTCTAATTACATATATTCAACATATATATATACAATTTATATACGAGAGTGAGGATTTATAGTTCAGCTAAACATTTATTTATTATATTTGATCGAAATACTCCGATTGTATTCAAACAATTCAGCTAATTATTTATTCAAATTCGATGGGTCGTATCAGAAATTTACAATGAGAATAACACAGAAATTTTTTCAAAATATCCTGTTTACATATATCAGTAAGAAATACTGACAGAAAAGGCTGTTTTAGAAAAGACTGTGATTTGGTGTCGAGTACGCACCTCGTGAGCAACGGCGTATCCAAAACTTGTACGAGTAAAGGAGGGTTAAAATAACCGACGAAAAGTAGGATGAAAGAAAAGACTTTTCAGTCTCAATCCCGCCTTAATAAAGACCCTGGGGCCTTAAGACATCAAAACAACAGGCTACCTTAAGACTACGACCCAGGAAAACAGTCCTCTTAGAAGTTGGAGCCCTCAAACGACAACACCAATTATCCCCCATCGCTCTCGATTCAACACACACCGAACAGAAAGATCAAGCGCACCAGCCCTCAAAAAAGGGCTTCAAAACACGGGAAAAACCTTAATTAATCGAACGAAAAGAGAACCGCCCCGACGCCGTCCGCCGCATGTGCACATGCTTAAACATATAAATACCTTTCGAATGACATTCTTACGGGGAACCATTTTGTTGGGCTCATTCTCTTAATTAATACGTGAGAGCTGGGTCAGGGCCGTTAATCATTGGGGGGATTCATTCGTCATAACCAGGTCACGCTCCGGATGAATAAAGTGGTCGGGAACACAGTTATCGTTTGCACGGTTTTTCTGAGGGAAACTCATCCTTGCTCACTCTTCATCAGCTCGGAGATGCGAGCGCCTTGCATTTAAATGACAAAAACGGAGGTCGTGGCGCAAATTACTATACGCTCCCGTCGCGTCCCGGAAAAGGCGTCTATTACCTTCTCAATCCGCGAAAATTAATAATGCCCGAGAAACATAAAAGTTTATTAACGCAAACGTCGCTGGGTTACGTGCGCCGGCGGGATTTTCTTGTTTTATTCTCGTCGAGGATTTGCACCGTAATTTTCAGCGGATGCTGAAGTCGTCGCGGAGTTAAAGGGAAAATATCGGAGGGGATAAAACGTTAATTTGGGAAAAAGAAGGATTGCGTCTCGACTTAGAATGTGCAGGAATTAATTTTCTGTTGCGATGTGTGCCGAAATCTCTGTCTTAAACGCCGCCTGATAGAATTCTGCAAGATGAGAAAAGAGAATAGGAAATCTAGAACACTGCAAATTGGAAAGAAAAAAAGCATAGGTTTCTTCCTATTTTCGTCGAGTGATAATTGACAAGGAAAAGCGGGCATGTTAAAAGTCTAACAGGACCGGTACTCGGACCCTGATCTACTAATATCTTAATTGAAGCTAAGTAGCTAACTTAAAAATACCAAAGCCTATTAAGCTATCAAGCCCTAAACTTCATACTTGGAGTTATTTGTCTAACATAAATTTTTGTTACGTATGAAACAATAAATCACCAGTAATCTAATACAGTATTTTCTCGAACCTCTATTATTATATTAAATATAAAAAAACTACGATTAATTTCTTGATTAAGTACCCTTGAATTTGATCTACCAATTTTCTATAAGAAGCAAAATTTAAAGATTCAGCGAACGAGGTACTTTCATTGTTATTAAAATCTCATTAACCTTTAAGCCTATGTTTTAAGTTTTGGGCTAAGATTATACTAAAAAGAAAATTTTAATCTAATCTGTACTAGGCCTCCGCATGGAGAAGTCAAAATTCGTAAATATGAAACGTACGGCCATTTCTTGAAACTGTTTTTCTGAGTGAATTTTGGTTGAACCACAGAATTTTGACATTGCTCATAGCCAGGGAATTAAAGGGAATATTTTCAATATTTTATACGATTAAAACTCTATAGAATATCTGTTTGTCGGCTTCTGAAAGTATATGTGTTTCTATATATTTAAATCCTACAAAAATTCCCATTTACTTTCCATCCCTAATTTCATCACCCAGCACCATAATCAGGCAGATAAGCTACAGACAAAAACACCCAGGGATTAACGCAAATTCGAACACACTTCGTAATGAGGCTAGTTATATTAGCCTGTAGTGAGCACACCGCTATCTATCCCTTAATTTACTATAATTAAACGACCCAATTACGCCACAATATTGATTACCATTTTAGAGTGAGTTGAATGCCCTAATGCGTAACAATACGAAAAAGGGCGGCAAAAATTGGAGGGAGATCGATACATCGATATTTTTCCGTGACAAATCGCCCTGTTCTAACAACGCCGTCAAATATCTGCCGCGCCATCGAACGGTTACTATTAAAGGCCATCGTAAACTTGCCAAGGGGCATTAAGTTCTAAAACCCTAGCCTCTAAACAGGCGTCCTTTGCAAAATATGTATGGACACCGTGTCGCAATCGCGAATTATTTCTAACCATATACCCTGAAAGTCTTCCTCGGGATGACGTCATCGGGCTCGAAGGTGTCCCTGGAACCCTGCCAAGGAAGCACGCTTTGGATACCCTTTTCCATCTCATTCAACCCGCGCCTCTTTTTTCCCGCCTTCGACCCACCTGCCCTCTATCGGGACGGACGGGAAACATCCCAAGAAGGGCGATAATTACTTCCGACTTTCCATCCGAGCTCTTCATCTGTTTCGTTTATCTCGTTCTGTTTGGGAAAGGCGGTTTCTTTTTTCCGACATCACAAAGAGATGCAGTCCGATTAAAGTGTTTACCGACAGGATGTTTCTAGAGTGAAACGAATAATATTCTATTTTTATTTAATCTCATTGATTATCATAGTGTAACGATATTATTGAGAGGTAAACATCATCGACTACAAAGTTTGCATTTTAAAATCAGGATGTAAATTATTTATTTTATCAAACGTTTCTTCATTCCACTTCACGCTTTAGATCCTAGTTACTATCTCTATGCAATTTAAAGTCATTGATGAGCCGAAATCAATTTGCCTTCTATAATAAGTATTAAATCTTCCAAATTTTTAAAAGAAATTTACAACATGTGGTTACACTTTTCAAAGTCTATGAGGTTTGTATGAAAATGCTGACTGCAAAGTTTGATACGATTCAGTTTAATAGGAGTATGATACTTAAGAAGTAATTTTCAAGAAAGCAAATTATAGACTGTCGCAGCTAAAACTATCTCACCTCTCTTTCTATTTTCTACAGGTTTTAAAATTAGATTATTGACTTGGATTATTATAAAAAACACTGATATTTTGAATTCGTTGGTCACTTCCTCCAGTAAGTTTAAACATGCGATACTTAGCTGAAAGTAAAGCAGTACCTAAAGCATCAATGTTAATAAAAATATAAATGATCATGTTTAAAATACCTTTGTAAAACTTAACAAATTATCGAGAACTATATGATTTACATTAACCATATCTTTTATATTAAAGCCCATACATTTATAAGAAAGCTTCTTTTTTGCTTCAAAAAAGAGAAAAGAAATTAAAGCTTCATTCTCACAGGAATAATTTCACTCATCAATCGCAAAATCAAATCCGTGATTACCTAAAAGCATGAAACACAAAGGGACAAACCTAGTTAATCATCGACCAACCACTCAGGAGACAGAGATGCTTTCTTTCATTGAAATTTCCATTGGGATCCGTCTGAGCACGCTCTTTCGGCGAAACGCCTTCCGGAAAACTCCCTTTCACTTAGCAGCTTATCGGAGACTCATCCGATTTTCCTCTCCGAATACAATCCTCTAATTCGTCTCGATTCTTCCTGAGAATCATTCGGAGAAATCTGTTCTTTACTCCAAACCTTAAAAGTGATTTAGTTTATTCCTTCCACATTTTATCTTATTGTTTGAACTCTTAGGTAAACATTTATAGTATACAGTATACAGGGTATACCATTTGCTGGTTTCTTAAATTACGTCGTTATAGAAAATTATTATATCATTATTGAATTTATTGTGTAAATTAGATATGAATGCATGGCAATCTTCAGGATATAACATACGTTTCCATTGTTTGTAGTTCTTTATCTTGCCGCACGGCTTGTATACCCTTTGGCAGAAGCTTCATTTCTCTTCATGTTCCTTCGCATGTGTTCATGACGACCTTATTGCATCGATTTAATATTAGTGATTTTTTGTGTATTGTGCTTTTGCAATATAAAGGACCAAAAAATAGTGTTTATAGGATCATCTGTGGGATTATTTACAATCGTATTCTAACAAAATAAAATATTGCTTATATTTTATATATAGTATTTATGTTATATTTTATAATACATGTTATACATTTATTTATAAATTATTAAATTATTATTAAAAATAACAAATAAAAAGAAACCTTTAAATGGCCCTTCCCTTTTATATAAAATATTCCTAATTTTATTTAACTATTAAGAATGAACTCGTATGCATATATTTTTGTCTTTCTTCGTTTGCTTCTTTTTTGTGAATTTGAGGGAAAATTTTTAATTAATACCCCTGTGATATTCAGCATACGCAATGTATATAATTCATGAATCTAAATTTATATTACAGATACTCAGACAAGATCATGTAATATTTTGGCTATCGCGAGAGTAATATGTATTTAATTCTTTACTTTTATACTTCTTAGTAAATGGTATTCTTGTATATGATGTAACTGAAATAAATATAAAAATGATGGCTGAAAAGGAAAATCACAACCCTCCGAGACGGAATTTCCCTCCGCTTTTTGCTCCTCGAGATTCCTTTTCATCGTCAGACGGCCGAGGAATGCTTAAACGGCCGAATTCTCCAATGTTTATGAAGACATCATCGAGCGAGCCGCCTTTATTTATTTGCGAGATGTTTCCGCGAGCTGTGGGCTTGTCCCACGCGGCCAATTACTTGTTTGTTCTCGGTCCGCGCGTGTGCTTTGGGAGATGGCAATTCGAGTCGTCTGGCATCCTTATAAGGAATTTGGCGGACCGCGAGAAGTTTCTCGAATGAGATTTGCCTGTCTCGCGAAAATGTCGTCGTTGTTCTAAACGGCTGGCGGACGAATACCAAATGTTCTCGTGTTTCAGGCACCACATTAGTGAAATTAAAAACTGCTAATATTTATGTAAGAGGTACATAGATAATGATAGAATTGTCTTATTTATGTCCTAGGCAAAATTTTAAAGAGAAAAAATAAAAACAAAAGAAGAGATATAATAGAAACCTAGTAAATACTACAAAATATCAAACATTTTATAAATCGAACGGAAATTAGAGACAGTGAAATCAAGCCGGAAGATTATTAAACGTCTCCTAAAGGTAGAAAAGGATTTTAAAGTTCAGTAATACTCAGAAGATGGAAGAATATTGATAGATAA
This sequence comes from Sympetrum striolatum, assembly GCA_947579665.1. NCBI lineage: Eukaryota > Metazoa > Arthropoda > Insecta > Odonata > Libellulidae > Sympetrum > Sympetrum striolatum. The sequence goes on from OX388350.1 coordinate 43,809,248, forward strand.
GTATAGTAATATGCTCAAAATAGATAGAAAAATGGTATCAAATTAATGGCTCAAAAAGAAAACTAAAAACTGAACGGAAATGAGATAAAAAGGTCAATATAACATAAATAATGCTCGAATAAATAAAAATAAGCCATTTAATAGTATAGTTTTATTATTTTTACTGTTACAGGACTGCATTTGGCGAAACTGATACTTATAAATCCCATCTTCCACTTAACCAATTAACTCAAAAGATAAAGATTTTAAAGTAAAGAATTTTTCTAAAGACAGACAAATAATAACAGATGAGTAAAGTAATTCCTGATTCCTTCACTTTCAATTCCTTTAATCCTTCACAATTACAATGAATTCCTACAAGACCATAATCAGAAAAGAAACCGTTGCCACCTGGGATTAATACCAACTTGCAGCGTTTTAAAAAAAAAAATCAATCTCTCAGGACTCCATCGATAGCTGAGAGTTGGGTTGCATGCGTTCCAGGCGCCTTCGATTTTTTCTGCCTACTTTCCTATGTGCAAAACATTTTGTGATTTTCACATTTTAATGGTTGCATTTTAAGCAATAAAACTAAATCGACTCCCGGATAGCCAAAGTAGTAGACTGTTAGTCTACACCTTTGGCCTTTGGCCACCTTTCACCATAGGTGAAAGTACCGGGTTTGATTAGCGGAATGTTTAATTACTATACACCAGAGTAAATTTTATATTTTCTTTAACTTTTAAGCTAATGTATACCTAGCTATCTTCATTTTTGCAATTTTTTTTAACAATTTATCCTTATCTTTGGTGTGCATATTTTAGCTCTGAAATTGTCTTTTTTCTGATGCTAATTTAAATTACCCATGTAGACTCTAGTAAGTAAAATAATTGATAAACTCCAGGAAAAGTACTGGCTACATTGATCCTCAAAGTATAATACATAAAAAAGAGCGACACCTTACCACCTTCAATGTATGATGCTCGACCGGTTTCGAGCATTACCTCACTTCAGAAGGCCGATCTTGAGAATAAATTAAGAGCTACTAATAATATTGGACCTGAGTATGAGAAATAATTCACAAAACCGGTTGCACAACAAAAATCTGAGTTAACGCTCTGAGGTCATAGTTTTCATTTTTCCTAATTTTTCTCCCACCGCGAAGTCAAGGTCCTGTCTATGGATTGAATTTGTAACAGGTTGAAACGCTTAAAATTACTTTAAAATTACAGAATAATAATAAAATGCTATAAAATTACCGTACGATAAACGATGTGGATTCAAGTTTAATATTGCAGTACTTATCAACGAGGAAAGAATCCATAGTAAACCAAACTTTTATTAGATATAAGTCTTCCTTAAAATAAAGTTACCTAGTAAAAGTTTGGTTGCTATGGATTTTGTGTTCCTTAAGATAAAAGCGGTAATTAAATTACAGTAAAGTAGTACTATAGCATTACAACGTAGATGTACATCCAAGAGGAAAATATCAATTCCGACGTCTACGCGGGGAAATTAAGATGCTGAAAAATCTGGCCAAAAATATTCTCGCCAATCATTAAAAACTTTACAATCAAAGCACGTAAGCCAACAAAAATGAGGGAAAAGAACACTTACAGAGATCGAAGGGCTATTAATAACTCGACGAGGTGGCAGCACATTATAATGAACAGCTATAAGGCGTTAGTACGGCTCCGCTTTGAGAATTAAAAGAGGCCGACCGAATCGGTTTTTCACCTTAATTGAGGATCGTTAACGTTTTTGGCTACAGAACGGGTCTCCGAAAGTACATAAAGAAGAGATATGGGAGGGAGGAGTTTGAAAACGATGCTCAAAAGAGGGAAAGGCGAAAGATATTGAGAGAGTCTATAAGGAGGAAATTTGGCGGAAAATTTCCTCCACAGCCTATGTAAACAAAGTTTTTTTTTGGGATAGTTGAAATGAAAACGTTCTCGGAGACAAATTAGCGTGTCCGTGGATTCATTTGGTGGAATTTCTTAGCAGAAGGAAATTAATTTCATTCTATCTCTCGATAAATATCCTTCTAGGTAGTGTGTCTTGAGACCCTTTCTAAATATAATTTTCGAATCCTTTAAACAGCGAGAAACTGCTTGATAAAAACCTTTCTTACTTGATGTTGCTTTCTCATTTGCTGCTATATCTTTGATACAGATTCATTCATTTTAATACAGACAGAACCTGTCATATTCTGAACACCAATTTAAACTTAATCACATCCACAGAAGACTGCGAAGAAAATGTGACAGAAATTCAATTACCACGTATTTCGTGATCCACAAAAAATATGAAATAGATATTGATGAAAATGGAACAAGTGAGAGTTACCTAGAATAAGAGTACAAGTGAAGACAATTGCGGACTGGGTGATAATCTATTATCATATTATTTCCTAGCAACCATCGCGCATGATATCTGCTACTTCCTCTGAATTAATTACGTAAATTAAGCCTTTGCTTAAATCCTCCATCTAGTAAAGATCCCCTCCTACGTAATGAAGCATCTGAATATCGCTTAATGCTTTGTTGCAGTAATCCTTAACAAAACTTTTTCAAGAATCTAAACTAAGGTTACGTGTTTTTCCTCATCATGGCTCCAAATTATCCTGAAACTTCGCGGGTATTATAATTAATTTTTCAAATGAAACTCATCTTCAGAACACATCCTCTGTGGAAAGCATTGGAATGAAGATTAATAATCTGTTGAAGGTATAAAAGGCGTTCTCTAGCAAGGAATTTATTCACCTTGTTAATATATTCACAAGGACGGAAATAGTGACAAAATGGAGGAAAGACGATATTGAGAGAGTTGGAGAGGGGATCGCCGAGATAACATCTTCTATTTGGTAACAGGAAGCTAAATCTTCACTTAGAAGCAAGAAAGGAGGAATGGAGAGAAGAAAGAAGATGGAAATGAAAGAATTAAATAGAGTGCGTGATTAGAGAATGCGATGAAAGGTAATAGACAGAAAGATAAAGAGGATGAGGGAGGTGATGTCATTAAAACGTTTGTGTTGGATACTTCCGCAGAATCTGCGACAAGAAAAGGGAATGCAGATTGCGTGGAAAGTATTAAAGAAGCTTAGTAAAAGGAAGGAAATAAAAGACAAAGAGATAGAGTTAACTGGCTTGTACAAGGAAACATATCCCTCTAACACTTCAACATTCGCTAACCGTGTTTAAATGCTGGTGGTTGACAAATTGAAGGACGCGTTTCTAATATGCGGTGTAAGAATAAAAATAATCACGCTCTTTTTCCTGGAATTATTGCAAAAATATCACATATATACGAATTATAGATGACTAACAAGCTTATTCTTCCTCAAAATTGGGAAAAATATAGTTTCGGAAATGTACCCAAATTTTTGACAGAATTTGGGAGATCTGTGTCAAGCGCACGAAAATTTAGGCGATTAAAACTCCCGTTTGTTTTTTTATTCATCTAGTGAGATACGATGAATTACGTAGCTCATATGTACATATTTCTGAAATGCATAGCATGTTCTGGTCAAATGGAATCTCAGCAGCTGGAATAAGTCAATTCGGGTCATGGCAGATGATAACAAGACGGAAAATTGAATTATATGGGTTATTACGGATGACTAAGCTTTGAAAATCCAAATGGCGCAAAGATTATGCAAGAACTAGCTCTCAATGAATTTGTATGACCTTCGGTGGTACGATAATATCATATGAATCCAATCTTTTCAGACATGTTGCAATAAGGACATTCATTTGTGCGAAATAATCTTACGCAAGCGTTATCAATGAAGAGGTTTAAAAACTCTTCCATGGCAGACTCCCTTAATCATCTAATTCATAAAAATATAATCGAAATTTCTTCTCTTACAAAGGTTATCTATACTATAAAAGCACAACTTATACCTCAAGACTAACCCATTGAAATTATCAAATAGATTCCTTTCTTTTATCAAGTACGTTCAGTCCCAATTTAAAGATATAGACCAATTCTTTGTTCCCTGAAGAAAATATTAGCTTTACACCTCTTTAGGGTCGACGACCACAAATAAGAATAAACCAATTAATTAGTCTTTCCATACTTGCTTGATACCTCAATTCCCGGTAAATCTTGTTATCATTAAACTTTTAACATGTAAAAATCAAATGGGTAATACACAAAGATAAACAGGGGTTCAAAGAAAATTATAAATTTCGATGTACGAAATGTATAATTCTTCAAGGGGGTACTTAAAACAATCAGTAATATAAAAGGTTATAGACCAAAGTAAATCGGAATACTGCCCAAAAAACGAGGGTTCGTTAAGAAGACGTAATTTTCTGGAACTTTTTCTTCTTCAGTCGCACCTAATTTGGAAGCCTTCCATCCCTTCATCTCCCCTTTATCCACCAATTTTCACCATCGGACAAAGATCACGTACGTGTTTCCGAGAAACTTCAACCGACGTCAACCCTCGTCACATTCCTTAATTTTCACTCTTTCTAATAAACAGTTGAAAAGGCGTTTAAAAATCTCATTCGAAGTTATCAGAGTAAACGTAGTAACCATGGAAAATGGCTTCTTTAAAAGGTCTTGGTAATCCAGCATGCAATTTCTGCAGCTGATATTTCGTCCTCATAGTAATATTGCAGAGAACAGTAGAATCCTTGCAGCCATAAAAAATCTAAATTTAAATAAGAATCACATGTTTCCTAATTAAATGCCTTCTTTTTTAGAGGTAAGTTTGGTTAAGGATGCAGATCGTGGCAAACCTACATTATAACTGTGGATAATAATAAATATTTATTTACTTTTGTAGATAAAAATGCTTTTAAGTTAACTATAAGGCCTACATTAATTCACAATAAACTTACTACACCTAGATAGAATTATTTGAAATGGGGAAAAATCCAAACGATACTATTAACAAAAATATTTTAAATGTAAGAAATCCTACTAGGTCAGCACAATTTCATGAGTAAATATGTAACTACAATTATGAAGAAAAAATGCAGTAACTTGATGTTGTTACGTAAAAGTATTCTTGACCTAGAATTTGACTCTTTGTTTTACTAATTAACATATAAGAATAAGTTACAGTAAGAAATAAAAAAGTAACATAGACAACAAATATTATAGAGGTAAATCGTGGATAAAATTCACGTAAAATTCAATAAAGTATTCCCCAATACATTATTCTCACTTTAATAATCTTTCCATTCTGTGTTTAACGAATTCAGGGGAACATACATTGCTACAACATGCGATGCTTCATTAAAATTTTCAAGATATTTCCTTTCATCATCTACTCTTATGAAGTTTAGCTACCGTGTATGAAACATTTTGACTCCTATTACGGTGCAGAAAACTGCGAAAAAACTATGATGCTACGCAATCACGGAAAACAAATTTAATGTGGTAAACTTCTCAAGATGATAAATGGAAAAACCTGCTTTAGCTACAGGTAAGAGAAAAAAAGACAGAGATAGATAGCTTGGGGTACTTAAAATCGCACTAGCTATCAACGTACACGTGTATAAAAAATGCAAGCAACTGAAAGTAATGAAGAGTTGGGCGATTTAATAAAGGATGAGCAGTAAATTAAAACTATAAAAGACATAAACACGAGGTGTTGGAAAGATTGCGGGAGAAGCAATCTTTAATTTTAAAAGAAAACCAATTTACACGGTACATTTTCTACGCCATTAAACATCAAATGGACGAACCGATAATAACAGCGTACTAAGGAAAAGGAGTCGAAAACAGTAATATTCTACAACTGCAGAATAATGCGTACGTAATTCGCGATATTAAACAGATAATTACACCCTTTTCATCACGGGGCGCCAAATTATCCTCCTAGATATAAAACGAGACTTCAAAAGATCGAGCGGACGAGAATTTCTCCGCTTAAATGTTTCACGATCCGCACGTAGCATCGCTCCTTGTTTTTGCGACGAGGAAAAACCGGAATAAATCTCTGCCTCTTTAGAATCCCATTCTTTCCTCAAATTATTTCTCCCGCACCGCGTACGTAGTAGCGCCGGCCTCAATCTGCGGGACTTAAAAAAGGAAACAACTTCCTCATCCCTTTCCCGCCCTTAAAGCACCCTTCCCAGAATCCCCCGCGACGGGGAGAGAGGCAAGGGAGGGACCGGAGGCGATGTTACATCCTCCTATGCGAATACGTGCGGAGAATTCGGGAATTCAAGAGGTTTACTTTCCTAATTAAGAAAAACTTCCGTACTCTCCCCGTGGCTCGAATTATACTCTTTCCACGTCTCTTTATTTCTTCCCATTCTGTTTCGGGAGGGAGCGAAGGTGGAGATTTGACGGAAACGCTCGCGAAAATCTGCATTTTAGGACTTTTGCTCTGTCTGTGAGCGACGAATCGCAGTTACCTCCGTTTCGGTTTCCGATCCGGTTGCATATAAATGTCATATTTTGTATCTGTTCTTTTTTCCCCGTGCAAGCACCACCCAACCGGTTCCCCTTTTACGGTTTTCGACCCGGTTCGTTCTAAAGTTTCAGTTCCGGTTTTCACCGTCAACCTCATTCCAATGTTTCATAATGAACACCAAATTTCGGGGAATTACCAGATTTTTGTCCGAACCGGTATGTTTGCTATTCAATTTATTCAAATATATTCAATATTTGAATAATTCAGAAATTTTGATTATTCATTAACAATTCTAATTTTAATCTCATCGCGTAATTGTAATTTATAATATTTTAATAACAATACATTCAAGTATATTTTAGCAAGAATTGACGATATTAACAATATATACATCTGTTCCTTAATTATGCAAATGAGTGATTTGAAAGCCATCGATACATACGTTTAGAGAGAATTATTACTTACTTTTACTTTGAGAAAACGCTAAGCAAAAATAGGAGCAAATAAATAATGGTTTGGGGCTCAGTTAGGCAAAAGCTACTTCTTAAACACACATTATTGAGCAATACAAAGTGGAATTTCATGTGTAATTAACTATTTAAGTCGCAGAATGTATAAGTCTTCACAGAACAAATAACATTAAAATCAAAATAATTATTAATCGTTATCTCTTCTGTGGAGTTGTACAGATTTTATGATAAAAATTTTCATAACTATATTCTCGATCTCGATTCGGTTCCAACTTGACCTTATCTTTCTTGCACCAAACTGATTCGTCTTGGAAAACAGAAATCTTCTTTTGAAACGCGAAAAGAGAAGGTGAGAGGTGACAGCTGATGGCTGCGAGTCCTCAACCAACAACCAACGAATGCCTGGGTTGATTTGTGAGCTTCCGTCACGAAATCACGAATTCGTGAACGTCGCGCGGATCGCTTCGATTAGGAGATTCGCATTATTGGCCAAAGATGGCGAGTGTATCTTCGTAAATGAGTGATAGACGTTCGAAAAGTTCTTGATGAGTCACTGAGCGACGAACGTATCGGCCGGGAATCGGAGGCGCAATCAAGGGAAGATTAATTTTTAGCGCTAGCTCTAAAAATGGGAAAACTTTCCCGAATGATTCCAACGTTCCGTATTGATTCTTGATTTCCGCAAGACCCATTCTTCGCGAATCGCGTTGGCCAAGTTTCAATGGTCCTCCTAATTCCATCCACAGATCCTCTCGGTCGAAAATTACTCGATAAATCGTCAATCGAAAATTAAAATAATTGCTCGATGGCCTAATAGGGCTCTCGAGCAACATAAAAGTATTTTTGTTCATTGCATACAACCGTATTGCTATAGGGTGGGCAATCTGTGGTTTTATTTTTAAATTACGTCGATAAATAAATTATTAAATTATTATTTCATATAATATTTTTAATATTTTATTTATACTTTATATAAAATTTATCATTTATATTATTAATTATAATTAAAGATAATAAAGAAAATATTACTACTAAAATCATACTACCCAAGAAAAATTCTTGGGTAGTATGATTGTAATAAAAAATAACAACATTCACATGGAAACATGCATATCAAGTATCACAATTACAATGAACTTTTTTTAACTAAGCGGATTATAGTCAATCGAAGACAATGGCTATTCAAGACTAATATCATAAATTTCTATCTTCCGACTAAGTTTGAATATTCAAACAAAAGTACTATAACAGAAAAGCAATAAGAGCTTACAATAAGATGTAAATGGATTTTTTCACGAATCATATAGCAAGGGTATTAAGGAATATTAAACATACATAAAATTTTATTCTAACACCAACAGTTAAGAAGTACACGCTCGCTTAATAGCTGAATTAACATTGAGATACAGAATAAAAGGTATGGGGATAAAGCTATAGAAATAAAAACTTTAGCGTACTATTTTAAGTTACAATGAAATAAATCTAAATTTAGAATTCAAACAAATCAATAGGAATTTAGATTATTTAACTGCGATTTCCTGCAAAAGCAATTAACGAAGACACAGAAAATGAACACCTTCAGATCAGATGAATCTAACGTATCTAGGATTAATTTTGTGTGTAAGATGATTGCATTGATATACTTGTACTCTCCCGTTAAATTTGAAATTCTTTTAAATGAGTAACATCTCAGAAAAGCATGATGAATCTACTGTAATAGCTGAATGAGTTAACTGTATCTCGCTCATAATTACCTCTTTAGCTACTTCCCTTTTTTGTATTACGAGAACTTCCCGATGTGATGACCATCGTCTTCATAACGATGATGTAGCGAGATTACGGTGTTTGAACCAACTAGGTATATAAGTTGATAAATCACTCACTCATTAACATATGCATTATAGTATGCAACGACGTAATGCTAACCTCAGTGTTTCTCTGTGCTTCGTTACTTTTCATGTGATAATACGTCCATTACCTCATGAAGAAGGTAATAATTGATATTTATGCCCCGGAAAATTTCACGAAAGAGGAGAGACGATTAGGTGATTATTTCAGGAGAAAAACTCACCTTAATTTTAAAACTTCTTTCTCCAGATAAAGGATGCATTGGGAACTTTTTTCATCACGGAATTTATCACTCGCACCGAAAGAATAAAAAAGGGAAAGTCGAACGCAACTTCTCGTTTCCTCGTTGTTCTAGGAATAATAGAATATCAATTATTGTCGCCTAACGTCTTTATTCTCCACAACTCCCAGAAGGAGGAGATGAAAAAGAACGGGAGGGGACGAAAATTAAAAGAAACGAGCGTTTCGCGTTCCGAGTTGACGTGAACTTGGTTACATCTTTAGCAGTGCCATATATTTTTGGGATTGCCCCTGAGAGCCGAAAAAACGAAGGATTCGCAGGGGAAAAAAGGAAGAAGAAGTTAGAAGTAATTGAAAAACTTTGAAATGGAGAGAAAATGAGAAAAGGAATCATTCAAATGGCGGTGCGTAGGGACTCTTGGGAGTGGGATCAGGAAACTATTTATGGGAACAAAATTAAATGTAAGAATAAAATATACCTCCGTAAATGAAACCGAATGTCCGCTCCATTCATAATGAAAGTAACTCGAAGCAATTAAAATTGTTGCAAGGTTATTCTGGACATGTATATCAATGTTTGTACAACTTCGATGAAAGAAAATGCATCTGTTATTTAATATTATCGCATTCTCTTCAATAGCAGTGATGATATGATTGTATATAAAATAGAGAGGCATCTCTTGTAAATGTATACATAGCCATACGTTAGTGTTCCACCATTAGATGAGTACATATGCCTCAATATTTCTTTCTCTTCTGGGTAACTTAATCAACTAATTCATTCCTCAAAATCTTCTGTCCGCGTCCTTCCATCCGTCTTTACTTAGCATTCTATCCTCAACTACTTTCTTTAGCTATTACTCTCCTCTTAATAATTGACCATTTTCTCTCTCAACGCTTAATAACTTAGTTTTATGCCAAAAAACGTTTCATTACTTAGTCAAAAACAAAAAATAGAGTAGTTTGAACTCGGAAGTATCTCTGGAGGTAGGTAGAAGGCGATCTGAGAGAATGCCTCAAATAAAACTGATCATCGTTATTATTTGAGTGAAGCAAACAATTTCTTCTATTAATACCTACTCATCGCAAAGTATGGAGAGACAATTTATCCAAGTAGATGACATATTCCTGCCATTCCTTTGGAAGAAATCTTCCATTACTAAAACGAGACTGGAATGGACTGCGAGGAAATCTGAGGTATGAGGATGTCATCCTTGCGATCTTGTAACCATTCCTAAGGATTTTTAATCTCCGAGAAACTATTCCGATTATCGGGGTCTACTATTCGAATCGTATTCCTTCTAAATACTGAACGAACCGAATCGGAGAAAAACATGAATATTCCCTGCATGCAGATCTGAGATTGCTGGGAAAATTAATTCCTTACCTATAGCGAGTTTATCGTGAATGTAGTGATATGAATTCATACCTTGAGAATTTATCGTAAACCACAGAAGAATGAATTGCCAAATTTAACTTCAAATGCACAGTCAGGAATGACTGAATAATGTAGCTCTATATCATATACAAACAAATATTTAAAATCTCTATATTCTAAATTAATAGAGTCAAATAACCGAGTATCTATAATATCTATAATATTTTGGTCTAGTTACTCTAATCTAGTTCTCATTGTAAAATCCAGTTAATTATTGAATTCTATTTACCTATCTCAATGTTTACTTATCTAAGAGTAAATTGCAAATTGCCATAGTGAAATAAACACCTTTTACGAGTCAAAGAAAATGAAAAAGCAAATAAAAGAAGGGAGAAATTTGCAGACTGATATAACCAACTCTTCACATGCGATAAAACAAACCCTGCACAAAAACAGCCGCAAGGATGATGGTGCGAGAAGTCTGCGGATCCAAGTGAAAACTGTATCTAACATTCGAGATTAAAGTAGTAAAATTAAAAATTCATACTTGGGATCCTGATGAGAATCGAACAAATAAACTCCACCCGCCCATATATCCTCCTCAAAACACACTTCTCTAGGAGTATTTCAACACAATAAATCGGGGAATCGTCCCCATAGAGTAAGTCACGAAAGAAAAATCCCAAACATCCGAAGAAATGAAAGTAGAATGCATCGGAACTGCCTGTTTTCCTAGCCTTTCGGTTATTGGAATCCCATGTCTACCTCGTGCGCGGGTTATATAGAGATTTCGACGAGCAACAAGGAAAAAATCTTGAATTTAAAAAACCCCGATTTTTTTTATTAGTCGGATGATGAAGTGCCTCGCTCCGGGCCAGATTAATTTCCCTTTTTTGCCCGGAGAACCCGGAGCGGTGGCCGGAGAACTCGAGTGGGTTCTCCGGGAGAGCAAACAAGAGTCGCTCCGCCGCGATTTGAGGGGAAAAGGGCAGTTCTCCATAGAGTCGGCAGAGGGCGTGGTAATTGCGATGCCGTTTGTCATCTGTTACACAGGGAGCCGAAATGAAGTGGGTTCAAGAGATTATGCGTTGGAGGTTTAGAGACGTGGCCAGAGAATGGGAAGATGCGAGTGAGAGGCACGTATGGGAGAGAAACTAATATAGCATGCATTGGGAGAGATTAAGAAGGTGAAAGTGAGGACGGTTGGCAATTAGCGGGAAAAAGGTGTGATGCGGATGATACAGCAGTGGAATGGGGTTTTGAGGTGTTTTATTGTTGAGGTAAACTTTTCCATCCTTACGGAATCCCATCCATCACACGACCGTGGTTAAACTGACCTTTCCCTTCTAATCTTCATATTTTTGCTGTAATGTTGATTCGGGCCCGAGTAAAGAAAGAATTCCGCCAGAAAGATGAATTGCTAACAGCGAATTATGTAATCTTGGATACTAGGAAACGGTTCCTGAAAACAAATGAACCGATAAAAAAGGTAAATAAATCGGTAGAATAGTCTATTAGAACATTTCTGCATATGGTGGAAGAAGGGCTCGCGTGCATACTCACAACTGAGAAGCTATTTTCATTCTAATGGCTTTATATCTGTTTCATGTTATTGATATTTATTACGTTACAGTTGGACAACATGTTTCATGGCAACGTTATTGTCAAAATATACGGTGCACAAAAATGATGCAACAATAAACATTACATCTAGACAGGCACCTTCCTTGCAAATTCAATTTTTTTACGAGGAACTTGAAAGTAAAAAATGTAATAATAATTTGATCGTTAAATTACGACAACGACGTATTTTGATACTGGGACACTACTCTCAAGTTTAATCATTAACACTGCTCCAATCGTAACACCGTGATAAAAGCAAGATAAGTGATAAATTAACCAGAACTATCCACTCTAAAATGAGTATAAAAAATAGTATTTAACGGTGAAATCGAGACATATCTCTCCTTACCTTACATCTATTACCTTACATTCCAGACCTTACATCTATCCCTATGAAATACATTAATAATAAAATATATTTCCGAAAACAACTTTCAGGAACAGGACAAAATAAAAGGGAAAAACGAGGAACATTTTCTATTAGTTTACAACAAAATCAGTCAGAAATTGCGAAAAAAGTATGAATCCACTAATAAAATGCCAACGGTAAGGGAGGCGTAAAAAACCTGCAAAATCTATCATATCCAATATCTATACTATATCTAACTCTATCGGAATTCATCAATAAGAATTAAGCTATAAAATATAAACAATAAAAATGAACAATAAAAATAAAAGGAATTAAATATAAAATAAACAATATAAATGAACAATAAATATAAAAAAGCGATAAGATATATAATAAACAATTCATCCCATAATTTTACAAAAAGCACATCCTACAACAGAAAATCGACAAAATCTTCTCTCTGAAATTCTCCGACCATAAAGAGGTTAGGACGCCATTAGATAATCCCCAATCAGAAAAACCGAAACTTTCCAGAAACGGTACGCAAAGTAAAAAGAAAGATTAACGCGTCATTTCACGGCGCTTCCGATTCGAGAGAGAAGCAACGAAGCGGTACAGACGAGAACAAAATCCCTCTTGTTGGGACTATCTCCCGATCCGACAAAAGTCAGCCGCTGCTCTCGAGCTTTGAGAGAAACTTTAATTAAGCGAGATGGGAACAAATAAGGGACCGGAGAAACGAAATTGATGGGAATTACTCGCAAAGTTGAATTCGATTACCTTAATTAAGGAAGCTCGGAAACAACTAGGCGCCGGAGTACCGTTGACGGTGAGTGTATCGCGATTGTAGGTGTGTACTCCGTCAAAGCTTAGAGGTGAGAAGTGATTTGCCTTTATGACTGCGTGCTTTTGCGGCGAGATTTAGGGGAGGAAGATTTTCCCAATTCGCAAAGTACGCCGGAACTGATTTAATCCGAGTTAACGTCGCTCAAGACGTCTTGAGTTTCCCTTGTTTTCGAAGAATTTTAATGAACCAAGTTTTGGTTGATTGCCAGGAGCCGATCCGGGCGACATTTTTCGGAGAAATTAATTTAAATGTTTCTTCGCCTTGAGGTAAATAATGATGGATCTAAGAGACTAGCTCACAACTTGGATCAACTAAAGACGTTCACGAGAGATTCTATTGAGTAAGCAACAGAAAAAGTAAGCTATTTGCCCATCTCGGTGGTTCACCCATGTCAATCATAGTCGTTTGACAAGAATTTCTCGTGTGAAAGGTAAAAAGAAAGATATTTAAGGAAAGTTAAGCGAAATTCTTATCCATCACTCATCTACTTTTCTTCTATAGTTGGGTTAGATGGAAGAAAAGACTTTTAGCCTCAATCTCGCCCGAATAAAGACGATTTACAAATATTATAATATTAAGTGCATTAAATGAAGTCGCACTTATGGTGTCATCGATGATGATAGACATGTATTTATAAATTTTAGAAATTACATACCAGCTGGATTATTTGTGAAACGTTTGCTCTCGTTATATCGGATAGCTATGCATGATCACATTAAACCACGAAAAACGGAATATATTATTGCCACTAGCTATACATGCACGGTTTCATTATGAATATTTATGGAATGATTTTCCAATCCTTCCCCACAACATTTACGTCAAAATATAAAGTTATTGACAGAAAGTATTTGCTTGTATTCGGATGTTTAACGGAAGGGCAAACTAGATGAGATGTAATGTAAACAGTTTTTAGGTCCGGCGTCCGAGAATTAAACTGCTTTTTCACGAAGCAAAAGACAGATAAACACAGTTTGGATATTGCTGAATCATTAGCAGTTAGTTGAGAGTAGTAAAAGAGACTGTAAGCATATTCAGCATTACGATTTTTACTTATCTGGAAATACTCTAAATAACCACACATATTAATGCGAAGATAGAATGAATGGTAAGCATGATAAAGAATAATAAAATAAACCATAAAGTTGAGATTATATTATATTAGCATTAGACTAGGTTTATTCAAAGACTATGATTTAGCGCGATTACATACGTAATATGATAACATATTACCACAACTTTTCGGGTCATTATCAAGCAACGAGTATTTTCTCTGGTGATGACGCAAAACGAAAAAACCTTATTCGGTGAGTAAACTAACTCTAATAAAATCTAATACTTGTTCTAAGAGTTGTTATCATATCATTATTTACATTATGGAGTCCTACTACAAATTCGAGCCAAAGGGAATTGATAAGTTAATTTTATTATAATTCTGCGCTATAATTTTTCCTTCGGATATTAACACTCGAGAGAACCGTAATAAATTAATTTTAATATTGCCTGGAATTCACACAGATAAGGAGAAAAACCTCTTCCCAAACCACCCGTAGGGGCACTGCATTACACTATGCATATGCTAAAGAAGATGGATTTCACTATACATAAAATACGCTACAATACACAGCAGACTATCCACATAGTCACAAACATAGCAAGTATTTCAATAATTACAACACACGATAGTATTATTATTTGTATATATAATGAAGGCATAAGCACAACATTTAGCTTAGACATGCTATACAAGAGGTTCCAGTGGAAAATGAATGACCCGTACGTAAACCCAAACGATGAATCTAGTACCCTAGGAAATTACTAAATTACAAAACTATCCTAGACGGATCCCGGAACAAACAAACTCTTTCGCCGTTAATTAGGAGTCAGGACTTCAGCTCGCAGCTGAAACCTAAAAGAAAAACATTATGGGACACAGAAAAATCCACCTACGCCAATCTTATTATACAAATGGAATTCGACCAGTCACTGCACACGAACCAGGTTTGCACGACCAAAAATTAACGTGACTCTGCGGAATAAATTTGAATGTAATTGAGCTCAAAAACCTCAAATATGAGTGGCACTTGAGGCAAGAGGCTTGTTTCATTACTATTTCCCTCCCTTTATGAATTCGGAGGAGGCTCGAGGCCTCGCTTTGACCTGCCCGCTAATGAAATTATCAAAGTGTCGGGCGAGCGATGTACGGAAACGAGCTGAAATATTAATTGTAAATAAATATGCCGCGATTATTCACCGCGGCCGCGTGTGATAGCGAATTATTTAGCGACGGATCGCTTCGTCATTTATGAAATAAATTATGTCTTGGAGGTTGATTGAACTTTCACCGCCTCAAATGATGCAAACAATTTGTCTTGTCAAATGTATGAGATGTACCGCATTTAGAGCAGTCGACGACTGAAAAATATATTGAAACAATTACGGAAGTTTGCTCAATTTTAACCCCTCAGACCTATTATTAGGTCCGGCAATATTCTTCATTTCCTCATCTTAAAGAAACTATATTTTTGCTTCATATAAAATAATACACATGTACTTTTGTAGAGGATGAGTTTTTCTATGCGTGTTTTGTATTTTTTGTTATGTATATTATATCGACTTGATGCTTCTTCTACCATATTCTGATGAATGGAATATATTAATTTGTCAATTGGTACAGGATCAAGAAAAATGTATCTTTCGTTTACTTATGCACAGTCTAGATCATGGGTGCGATGAAATGAAATCTACTGAGGTATGACTGAATAATTGCACTAATCAAGGTCTCTCCTTATGGACTGACAAGAAAAGTTTTACTCGTAAATTCATTATGCTTAACTTGCGTGGAAATGTTCCGCTTATATCATTCTGGCTCAGTGAGGAAAGCAATGGCAAACTACCTAACTCCTCATCCTGCCTAGTGAACCTCATTCCTCCCTGCAAGCTCTTGGTAGCTTATGTCAGAGGGGGTGAGGCACCAACCAGCCTAGGGGCTAAATACTTTACAAATGTATATTATAACAACTCAAACTTTAAGAAGATTTTTAACCCGTGATCATTTTGAAAACTGATAATACGCTCTACCAATACAATATAAAATTCCATCTTATCCCCCAGTTGCTCCTTTTATCATTAGTACGAATACAAACCGCATGCTACTTAGTTTAAATAAACCCAAAACATAGCAGAAAATGTTAATTGGAGAGTACATCAGAAAAATTTGTTCGTGCTACCCAATTTATTTTTCGCCTAAAACTCTTTTATTTCCCACGAGACAAAGAACTTGTCGCAAGTTAAATTAAGATAAATGTTGAAATTTTTATTTGCAGTTGGTTTCGGGGCAATATCTTGAATGGAACTTTAGTTATTGCTTTTTATTTCTGAGAGCGGAATTCGCGGCGGCGAAACAGCTGCTCCGAATAAACCTCATCGAGGCTTGAGGGGTTAAGGGCACTAAATACAATTTCCTGCCCGTACCTCGCCGAGGGGAAAATTTCTCATTATTCAATATACGGTTCCGATACCATCTTTCGCGGGGGAAAACAATTTTCCTTTAATCCTAAAATATGAAAACGAGAAAAATCAAAGGGTAAGAAACCTCTGGTAAGATATCTCTATAAAGACCTTTCTATATCACCGATCTCTTTAAGAGAAAATTCTCATTGGCAGCAAAATTAATCCGAGAATAAGGCAACCTTGCGGAAAGGTATGCTAAGAAAAGTGTTCCCTATTTCAAAAATGTATTCTATAAGAGTAAAAAAGGAATACTTCTGAGAAAAATATTTGTTTGAATTATTAAAAGGCACGCAAAGCACGCGAATATAGGGTATCTCGAATTAACCTCACTTACAGCTTTAAAATACCTATATAGAAATATTGAGGGGTAGGATATCTCTAAACAGTAATTCTAAATTATATATAGGTGTCTATTTTGATATAAGTAAAGAGAAATGATATCATACAATCTTACGTTTTTGTCTAAAATGAATCCATTTTATACTAAATCCAAAGCAAAGAACTACAGGTCTGTACTATGAAATCTTTTGTTATTTAATTTTCAATATATTTCCCAAAGGTAACTTCGAAGGTATATGATCTTGAATTCACTCTATAGCTTCTTCATGTAATCATAATTTTCAGCAAACGAATTCAATTTCCTTTCACTGAAAATATTTGCAGTAATAATATCAGCTACTGTACTATTTGATATGTAGCTCATCACAAAAAGAAACGAGTCTTAAAGCAAGTCAGGAAGAGAGACGAACGTGGCAGGCTATCTAATGAAACTTCTGGGCTACTCATCAACAAAAATTAATCAAAATTTGATTAAAAAGAAGATGACTTCGTTAGGTTTCGAAATAAAACATCTAAATTAATAAACAGAAAGACACCGATACGTATATATATATATTAGCAACGTCGTTAAATAAATTTATATTCAGCTCCTTTTCGATAAAATTAGGACAATTTTTACTGAATTCCCAGCCCATATATTCGAAAAAAATACTACCGAATAATATGAATTTCCATTAAACGGGGATCTTTATCTCTTTCCTTCAAACTTCCTCCTTGGGTTTAAATTGATAACTTTTATTTCAATAAAGACTTTTTTCATTCAATCTCTCGTAACTCTTACCCTCTCTTTCTCATTTTTTTCTTTTATCTTTAACTTCCAAATTTCACTTTCAATAAAGCTCCCGACCTTTCATTTCTATATTTTTCCATTTTTCATAAATTCTGAACTTACTTCTCTCATCCTCTTTCCAAACGATTAAGACAAAGACTCTGATTTTGGACATTTCTTTCCTCGGAATGAAGAAACTAAAATTTATTTTCGGCCCTCGCATTTTCAAATGAGACATAAGGATTTGGATGTGCTTTCGTGAAGTTGGAATATGGTATATGGAGTTGTGGGGAATGGAATATAAATTTATCAAGTACAAAAACTTTCCCGATTTTAAGATTCAAATTAAAAATTGGGAAGGATGATAAAAATTGCTTTAAATGTAATGTTTTCCAGGTTATAAAAATACTTGACAAGTTAAAGCGAGATAAAAGAACCTTCGTAAAGCATTACTGGATTGATGTTAGTGACTAGTATCTTAATGAAGCGTTACTGCTAAATGTAGTCTTAATCTCACATTTCCACTCTGAACTAAAGACCCATGTAAGTTTGCGAAAAGCTATCACTTTTTCTAGCTTTTATAAGTAAGAGCTCCTCGGTGCCTAATTTTATACCGCGGTAGAATGTTCTGATAATATAGGTAATTTATATTACTTAGTAAGAACATGAATAAGAAATTAAAATCGTGACTTTGAATTTGAAGATGAAAATATATTAGTAATCAACGTGATACATTCAGTTACAAGACTTTGTCAATATAGAATTCAATGAGGTTGAATTAAGTCTCTTTAAGAAAACTACTTTTCATTCTCAACTTTTAAATGATTTAACATTTTTGTTATAGTTTCCGTAACATCCTGCTGGTAACTGCTATGAGCAAAAGTGGGCCGTGCGGGTCATGTACCCCGCAAGCTGTATGTTGAGCAGGCCCGGTTTATAGTTTAATGTAGTTAAATTTTCATGCGCTATTCCAGAAACGACTCAAAGTTAGCAGGAAATCTAACATGAACCAACAAATTCGTCAAAAAACATAATTAATACACAAATTACATTATATAAAAAAATGATGAACAAAATACATATTAGCTATGATTTAATAGCTATATGCTAATAATAATCGAGTTTTTTCGCTCGTAAACTGGACCTTTTATCACAATGAAGAAACTACAACTTCAACCAGGAATATCAACGTGAATATAAGAAGCTACAATAGTAGTAGTATTGTTAAAAGTGCTTCGATAGCTGAGGTCATTTCGAACATTGGCTCCCACCGGGAATCGAACCCGGGACCGCTTTCACCAAAGACGAACGCGCTGTTGACATGACTATCCGGGAGCCCGAAGCTACAATAATCGTCAACATATCACTGAGGTGGTACCATAGCACACCAAACAAAATATAAGCATATAAGATACAAACTTACAATGTGCAGAGAAAGTAACAGAAAAAAATTCTATTTAAAGCGAATTATTTCGTGTAATACCCAAAGGACTGCTTAAAATTTCCAATCAACGTAAATATTTAATCAGTTACAGCATTCTTAAGGAAGCTAGTTAATTTCTCAATTCGAAAGTTAATCCAACGTGTGGATAAATTCAAAATTGTAAACCATATGCGACATCAGACAGCACAACCCACGCGACAGAAAGAGCGTTTCTCAAAACGGCTGCCTCTGAATCTCATCGCGGAAGAAAAAGACGATTAACTTGGCAATGCATTTTTCATAAGCCCACGCTGAAAATAGCACGAACGGGAGAATATTTCTCGTAGGATTCGCGGCTTCCGTTTACACCATTCACAGGCGGCTCCTTTGGGGGCATTTTCGGGGCCATGGCCCTCGCCTTGAATGCCTCCATGTAAATATGATATTCATATTTAAGAGGCACGAAGAACCTCTCCAAGAAAACAAAAAAGATGGTCTGATGGAAAAGAAACACCAAAAGGACGGGTAAAGAGAAAATGTAGGAAGTAAAAGAGGGCATTTACCTAATATATATCTACTAGTCTACTAATTCTATATACATCTCATTACCTACTCGATTTTTGGAATCGATAATTGAAAATTTCGGTTCAAATTATCTTGTATGTGTTATGGAACCGTTAAAACGACTAAACATATAAATTAAAATTTACGGAAATTACGGAAATTAATGTAAGAAAATTTTTATTTGTAAACTTCGTGGCGGAAATGTGAAAACTATGCTTTTAAGAGCGTGATAAAGATGGAATGGAAAAATAGTCTTTCCATGCGGAAATCAAAGGAAATGTTTTTATGAATTTTATTTTTTTTAATATGGATAAATAAATTCCACGTTTTGAAGCATCACTTATTTATACATTATAATTATTTATAGACTTTTGTCTAAGTTTTGCTGCACTTGACAACAGCCAGGCTCCTTACGGGTAAATACTCGGGAAATGAAGTAACGAATACAGTCAACTAAATGTGAAATGCTCTATATATAGTACTATTTAGAAATAAAACGGATTCTGATTCCAGAGAATAAAAACATTAGCTTCAAGATTTTTAAACGAAGAAAATAATAAAAATAAGCAGCCATATTGTTTTTGATACAAAAAAACACTTTTAAAAATTGTTTTGAATTTTCGGTTATGCTGTTGCAAGACATGGACCCTAGGGTAGAAGGCCAAATTCTAACTTCGAAGCAGCTGAAATATGGTTTTAGAAGAGGCTTACAAGAACTAGAAGGGTAGATAGGAAAACTATGCAGTAGAGTATTTAAAGACGAGAATAGAATCTAAGATAAAAGAAGCTAATGCTCATTAGTCACGTACTCGAACGCGTCAACTTCTTAGAAAAAAACTTGGAATGCATCTCCAGCCTTCGGGTCTCCGGACAAAAGACTAAGAACAGAGAACATCCTATTCCAAATCCATCATCATAGTATTGGGGTGTAGGTTCTACCGAGAGGTGAATTAAATTATTTGGATATGATAGATGCCATTATAAACCATATATCAGACCTTAATCCTTCATAAAGCGATGAGAACTGATGAATAGAGGTCTAGATAAAAAAATATCAGGAAAATATTGGTAAAATCCTTGGTGTGAGGTGTTTTTATATATGGGTGTGAAACAAGGACCTTGTGAAAAAGGGAAATGGAGGTCTTTGAGATGAGGTTGTGGATTAGAATAGTAAACATAAGTTTAGTTTATAATAAAACAAACAAGGAGATGTTAGAGATGGTTGGGGAAGACATGAAGTAATTATGCTACAACGGGAAAAGGGTTAGCCAATTACTAATGGAAGATGGACTCATAAAGAAAGTAATTGATGGTAGAATTCAAGGAGAAAGTTAGAGGGGCAGATGATGGCAAAAGATGTTACTAAGATAAGTTACTAAGACTTGACAAAAATGTCATTGATTTGGAAATACTCAGACACATGAACCTATCAAAGGGAGGATCACTTATTACGTATCATGCCTTGGTAGCTTTGATATCATCACAGCAACGTCATAATTACAAGGAATTAACGTAACGTATTATAATTGTATATTATTCGACACATAAAAATATATTTTCCTCTTTGCTAGACTAAAAGGGGGGAAATATATTCCACGCATCAAAATATAGCGCAAGCACTCGACTAGTACGCTATTAGGGTGGTGATTACAATGAAGCATGCATGAAGGGACAAGGATGAAGATACTGGATAGAACAGGGCTTCTCTGAACGAAAAAAACTCCCTTTTAGTCAACTCCAAGATGACCTCTTTGCTGCCATCCTCCCTCGACTCATATTTCTCGATTTCAACTCATTTTCCACTCTCTAGGGGGAGAAAATAGGAGACGAGGGCCCGAATTTTCCAAAGATAAAAATCTCCATCCCGTTTCATTTTTCTTCCGGGATTCCGTTCCTTGTCAAAAAAGTCCTTTCGGTCTCCCGACCGCCTTTTTTCTCCGTGCCCGCGAGATTTTCCAGGGGCCCTGCTCTTCTCAATCAGCGGCGATTGTCGACTCTCTCGCCCGGGAAGAAGGTGCTAATAATTCCGATTCCACCGCTTGATAAGTCAATTCATTCCGAGTAAAATGAAGTTAATGAGTCGGTTTTCCCAGAAGAGTGGTCCCGATTCTCTGCTCCCTTTCTTTTGTCGGTACTCGACATGTTCTTGCAATCAATTAAGCCTAAAAACTGCGAGATTTCAACGCCTTATTGCAAGGTTGCGTTTTAATAAGTACCTTGTTTCTGAATAAATAACGAGATATTCACCGAGCGGAATTTCTTTTTTTTTTCATTCCTTCATCCATAGCTGGATATATATTTAAATGAGTGCAGTGAACTTTGGCGGCAAAAAATTAACGGTATTGAATGGTCCCGGTGCTATCGAAACATTTGCAGAATGAAGGATCACCCTAAGCTTTTGTAATGGCCGCAACCAATTTTATGCATTTTATGTATTGAAATACGAGATACGAAATACAATTGATACGAATAGTTGTATATTATTTCTGACGATTCTATTGAATCTTTTGTAGCAGGAATGAAATATTTTCATGTGAGAATTATTATCATATTTAATATTTTGTCACAGGAATAAGCTGTTTTCATCAGTGAATCATTAGATTATATTTATATATTATAACTGCAATAAGCTATTTTCATCAGTGAATTATTAGATTATATTTATATTTTGTAACTGGAATAATCTATTTTCATCAGTGGATTATTAGATTTTATTAAATTTTTTGCAACTGAAAAAAGCTATTTTCAACCGGGAATTGCTAGATTAGAATTTAATATTTTGTAACAGGAATTAGCCTTTTTCATCAGTAAATTATTAGGTAGTTTCCGATAAAAATAACTGGGAAAACTATTCTCAAAGGGCAATTCATTGACGGTGAAGGTAATAAATAGCAGAAATGAGCTACTGACTCTTTCATGATCATAAAGTATTCCAGGTAGAATGCATAATGCCTAAAGCTAAATTATTGCGCATGTTTGGTACTGGAACAGGGAAACTCGATGTATTATGTTTTACAGAAATTATATTAACCGCGATATGTTTCCAGAATCCCTGAAATATTAACACAGTGAGTTTTCCTTTTCCAGCTACGGAGTTTAAAAAAGTGACAATATCGTCGCTTAATTGCATATTATACATTTTCTGTGTATTCTAAATTTACCCTAAAAACACTAAAACCCTTGCATGCTCTCTCTTGGCCTTATTATCTTCGACTAAATTCAAAAAGTAAGTTAATTGAATGTTACGGAAATAACTACATGGCATAAAAATGGACGACGGGCTTCGTATAAAAACTACACTGGGCTTATGGAATGTTTAATATATACTAGATGCTTTGAATAATTCCGGAGAACAAAGCAAACACAATTTTTCAGGAAATAAGGAAAATTGAGCCTACTACACCAAGATTTTGGAATTAGTGGGTTTCATTAGCTCTTGCTTTATAAATGCAGTCTCATATTTCGTCTTTGAGGGCCTCAGATAACGCATATTCTGCATTTTTATGCAAAAGTTACCCATAAATATCGTTAATTTAAACATTTCATCACGATTATGTTAAACAGAAATATAATATAATATTATGATTGACAGAAATGGAGGTCAAACATTAGTGAGCCTGCCAAGCTGCAGAACACTTGATGATGATGTGATGTTAAATTATGCTAATATTAATTTATCATAATTTAGTAAAAATACATAAAATTTGTAAAAAAGTAATTAATATTGTATAATCAATGGAAGAAGTTTCAGCTATGTTCAACTCCAATAGGTGATGAAAATATAGGTAATTAAGTCAATTTTGATTAAGTTTAATTTTTCTCATCACCCCACCAATATTATAATTAGTATATATTATAAATAATATAATAGATAAAATGTAATTAATATTAAGTTTAAAATTTTAAATACGTTAAAATATAGTTCAACACATCACATTTTAAGGTAAATTCCGAGCACAAGCTGTCTTCTTCCATTCCAATTATGAAGTTTTAGGATATAAAATTGCATCAAGTGTACGGAAAGGAATAATCAAGTGGGCCGCACGGAATTAAGCGATGGACTGCGTGCGGACCGCGGTAAGAGAATGCTGTCCTAAATTTTTGCGTTCCACACCCTCATGCTCCATTTATGTTTAACTAAGGCTCTAGGCTATACAAATTTTAATGCATATATTAATTATCATAACTAAGATAAAAATAAGAAACGACCATGCAGACGTGACAGTTATTTAATCTCGACTCGCGAAAAACATTCTCACGGATGAAGGAACGGAATAAGGAAGTGAATATCAGTTCCTCATTCGCAGCCATTTCGCTAATAGCTAATACATGT
The DNA here is from genome assembly GCA_947579665.1 of Sympetrum striolatum. Lineage (NCBI taxonomy): Eukaryota > Metazoa > Arthropoda > Insecta > Odonata > Libellulidae > Sympetrum > Sympetrum striolatum. Next base: position 43,833,299 of record OX388350.1, read on the forward strand.
TGCTTGTAATAAACCTTTGACCTTTTCTCTATCCGGTTAGTCTGCAAAAACGTGATATGGTTTCATTACGAGAAATAAATTTGTGCATTAAATTGTATGTGTATCCGTTGCAACTTATAAACACAGTGTGAACTTAGCTTTTTTCGTAATTTTCGAATTATAACTTTCAACTTTGAATAAAATTCATACTTAACAAAACTTTCAATGGAATTTTTCGTTTAATTTTCAGTAGGAACCAAAGAAAGCAGTTTAATTGATCGATTTATAGTTACCGGAGCGAGTCAGGAATTAAAGCGGAAGTTTGGGTTTTAACAATCCGGAAGGAAAACCACCGTGAAAAAAATCACCAACCCAACCTTAAAGGAGGTTCATAACTTTACAGAATAAATTACAACTCCGAAACTGTTCTTTCAACATAAATTTGGGATAAATTGGGATTCATTAGAGTGGTCCACTTTAAAAGAATTCGTTATTGGAAGAATTTATTGTAAATCTTGAGAAAAAAGAACACTTATACCTTTACCACAGTAATTTTACTAGCTCACAACCATGGTTTCGATCTATAAGATAATCACGATCTTATAAATCCAAAACATGGTATGCTCATGGTGAGTTAATAAAATTACTGTGGTAGAGACATAAGCGTTCTTTAGCCTTAAGATTTATTACGGAGAACTCTCACTAAGTTTAGGCCGAATTGACAGATTCTAGGAATTTATTTTTCGAAGAATTCGTTTCCGGAGAATTTATATGCCCTTGCGGTTGGGTATGGAAGTGCATTTGCTTTCATTCAAACAGAACGTAATTCCAACTTTCGAGAACCTATTCAATACCGAACAATATCTCAAAGCATAGGAAACAGCACACAGTTATTGTTCAACATTACATTTCGAACTATAAAAGGTGAGAGTAGACTGGCTCTATAAATAGACCTTGTGTCCGTCTACGTTGGAGGTCTCTTCACGTCCCAATCTCCGGTGCATGGTCGTGAAAGAGGCTCGCGTGATGAAGAGCTCTTCTTTAATAATAAAAAGAGAGACGGATTCTATTTCGCTCCCCCAACCCATATCGTCCTCAATCTCACTCACTGCCGCTATCTAATATCTTCTCCGTCTCCCGCTATGATTTCTCATATCTATTTCTATTTATCTCTGTGGGCGCGAGACATCATCTGCGTTTGTTGCACCCTTTTTTCTTCTCCTTTATCAGATGTCGTGCTTCTTCATAGCCTTAATGGCTGTCTTCCTATTTCGTTTAAAGTTGTCTTAAGGGTTTCCATTTCTGCTTAAGCGCCGTTGTGTGGGGGTACGAGCGTGTTGTTTTCGGAAAGGATGTTTTGGAAAATGGAGTGAGATATTTGTTTGCAGGAGGGATTCATATCGGGAGGGATACGTCCGTGCATGGAACCGGAACCTAACCGGCAAACCGTAAAATCTAAACCTAACTGACAAACCGGAAAAACGAAACGTGAAAAAAGTTATTTACCGGATAGAAACCCGAGCCCGAACTGAAAATTAATCTTCTCGAAACAAAGTTGAAGTCGAAAACTGTCAAAGAAAATATTATTAAAGATGAATTTAAGTATAGAATTCTTGAGAAAAAATCGGTAGGAACCCATTCGACGATGGCTGCAGGAATAACACCGGAACTCGAGTGATATTGTAAGTTTTGATTAATCCTGCACGATAAACGAAACAAAAAATACTTGATGAAGCCTATTCTACACTAACAGATTCATTTGCATATATTTTAAAATAAACTTTTTAAGGACACTTTAAATGAGGTTTATGTCTAATAAAATTTAGAAGCTAGCGAATGATCGATACTAATTACATACATTTCAAATGAATAAATATGTGAATAATAATTTCAATATACATAAATAAACAAATAATGAAATTTCAGTTAATTCTCAACATAGAAAGCTGAAAGGATAAATAAGGCTCCACTGGCTATATGCATATTTTGAAAAAAGTCAAAGTATATTAAAAGAAGTATAAAACTATTTTTCATAGATTTACGAAAAATTGATCGAATGCATGAATCCCAATTTTATGCTCAACTTCATCTCAGACCAATCTTTGAACTGAATAGATAATTGTAGTAATCGGGCAATTCAACTCATGATTAAATAAACCGGCACTACCCTGGGTATCCTAAAATTCAAAAGAATGATTGATACAGATCTACTCCAATAATGACTGCTCTTACAGCGTTAAATTCAAAGTAAGTAATACTTTTATTAGGGATATAATTTCATACATTTCCTCATGAGGTCAATGCTTCGTTATCAATTTTCCTTTTTAATCTAAGCTCTCCTTTTCAATGTTTCGCCATCCTATAGTATAAGTGTCCCCTGTTTTTTGGATCCCAAGCCGTGGCCTAATTCTTTTCCTTCTTTTATTTCCCCAGAAAGAAACATCTCTTGGAGCATATTTCTCGGGAATAACTACATCGCGGAGGATCCTCTAAAATGGCGCTTTATGATCCCTCGTAAAATATTGGGACGATCCTAAGTCGGAGCTCGATTGCTAAGATTGTCAAACCGAGGCAAGAGGGAGAGTTACGACACATTACGAGAGATCAAGGTAAAGAATAAGGAAAGCGGATTTGACAGAAATTTTGCCGACTGAAACAGTAGCCTTTATTATCCTTCTTGAAGGATAGCTTAGGAATGAATGCTGTTAATGAGAAACTGCATCTATTACAGAAGAAAAAGGCAATGTTCAGGAAAATATTAGTTTTTTTTGTCGTTTTAATTACTTTTTCCTTACGCAATGAACGTTGCACTTATTTCATATTCAATTATTTTTAATGAATGAATGTGCAAATAAAACGGTTATAATTGAACAGATGTTGAACAACTGCATTCGTACAACTAGAAGTGTTTCCATTACTTTAATTGGAGAGTTCAAAGAGGGCATATGTAGCACCATGGGAGTCTTAAATTCTTATCAGCGCTCCATGAAAAACCTACATCTGGTAACTGAGAAATCGTTCCAAACTTATCAAATACAAATACAATTTTTTCGGTAAAATAATTCAGTCATCTATACGATAACAACTGATTATAGGCATTGAGGAATTTGATATCTGTAATCACTTGAATTTTCAACCATAAAATTAAATTCTACCATACAATGTAAACAAGTGGGTGGTAATCTTTCTCATTTTGACTTCCTAATCTAATGATTAGTGTACTTATATTCTCTGGCAAAGAAACTTCTAGTAATTTTCATCAATTCAATTCAATTAAAAACCTACAGTTCATTCAACATAAAATCATCATACATAATTTCTTGACATATAGGGAAAAATATTAAATTTTATATAGTATATTCGATTAGATAATTTTCAATTGATAACAGGAACATTGGAGCAAAAAAATCTTCGTAGTTTAAAATAAGCTCCTTTGGTGAGCATCGACAGTATTCGTCGTTGAACTGACAAAACCCAAAATGGCGACATAAGGCAATACGTTAATTCAATACTTTCCAAAATATCTCACGCGCACCATAGCATAACAACGTCTAAACATTTACAGTGCCTTGGCGCAAATAAAACGACAAATATATATCCCACAAATACAAGCACTTTTTTCTGGAGCATGCGTGGGTGCGTGTGACATGGCAATGAAAATAACTCAGCATAAAACTCCATAACTTAAATGCTTATTTTCCTCTCTCTTTTCCTGAGTCTCGAACGTGAGCGAAATCCCTAACATTCACAATTCCTCAGATTTCTCGGTCTCGAAGAGTCGGGGACTTAAATGTTTAATATTCATCGGAATAATATCTGAGAAAAAGAAGAACGCCGAAGAGATAACGAGCTGAATTGCCAGTTGGCGTGCGATTTTTTGCTAGAAAACTTTTCCTTCAACCGTCGCGACCTCGGACAGATACGAAAATTTTTAATCGACCCGTGAAAGCAAACATAATTTTCCCTGTATAACTAACTATTTACGTATCTGCAATCGGGAGCTTATCTAGGTGATCTACGTCGATACCTTCAGTCTTTAAAGTATTCTGACCGAAGGTCGGTTATTTATATAAGCCGGGGTATTCATCGTTTGAACCTTAATTTTTAAAGCGACGAAAAGCACCGAATTTTCAAAATAGTCGATTTACGTCAAGGCTGCGAATTATACAGCGCTAAGGCCAGTTGGTACCTCACCCCCTCAAAAATTAACAATCGAGAGCTAATAGCAGGGAATTAAGTTTATTAAGCGAGACATAGTAGCAGGGAATGAAGTATTCTAAGCAGGATGAATAGTGTGGTAGTTTGCCTTTGTTTCCTCAATCGTTACTTATCTGAACTTAATTTCTGTAAGAGGCATTCCTTATGCTGAAATAATTATTTGCAGATTGATCTATGAAGCTATATACGACACCTAATCTACAGCAAAAAGCCTTTAAGAATGATTTAGTCTAATTTATAGCTTTGATATGTGTAAATACGTATTTGGTGATTTATTTTTAGTTGACATTGAACTCATTGACTTTTTGGGATATTTTACTGTGCCTCATCTTATTGTGAAGTACCTATTCAACCCGAATGCAAGTCAAAAACACATATTAGGAGCTAAAAGATACATACATGAGTGATCTACCTTTCGGTAAGTTTCATGTGCATCAAAAACTCAAGAAACCCTAATAAACGCCATCTCCTTTTCTTCCTAGTATTTTACCACCCTGTAAGTCATCCAACATCTTGTCTTTGGCTTCCCCTCTGTTTTACCCTTTTAATTGTTTACTTAACCACAGAATGATTTACAGAGGCCATGGTTATGGGTTTACATGAGTCTCGTTGTATCTCACTACCGCAAAGTTAAGCCTGAACTCATCACTTGTGTCTTCAGGCTTAACTTTATGTTCCATTACACTCTTCAGCAGTCCCGCACCTCTCAATATTTGACCCACCCATTGACTGTGGATGCTTAATTATACTTAAAAGATATTTAAAGGAAATGAAGCTTTCATGATGAGGAGTGAGATCATTTTCTATTGTTCCCCTCGCCAATCCAAAATACTGTAAGTTGTGTATACACACGTTATAAGAAACATTGCTAGTGACACGTCTCGGCATTCCATTAGGAAATCTTAATTAGTACGACTATTCAATCATATTTCAGTAGTTTTTATTTTATTACAACCATGAGAAAAACTGCGACAAAAGTATATTATCAATACATTTCTTATAGCTTGAACTAAATGATGTATGAAAAAAATCCATTAATCAGAAAATGTTAGCCGAAACGTCGATACCTCACGGCAGCCTATTTCCAACCATTCCGTGCAGCGGTCTTCCTCTAGGATTTTTCGGCGTGACTAACTCTCTGGAATTTTCTCCCCTGGATTCCGGGAGACCTCCCATATTCCGGGCCTTCTCCGCGGACCGAAATGGAATGGCGAAAATTAATTTTTATTTATATCCGTCTCCTTTCCTCCAGAGGTAGACATTAACGAATTCGGCTCTCTTCGTCTGTTTTCTCAACAACTGCCTCGGGCATGATTAATTCCCGCTCCATTATGGATATTCTGATGACACCCCCGCCAACTAGAAGCCCGGGTTATAAATATAGATACGAAATTTTGAGGGAAGCGTTCGATTTTCCGCGAAAGAGGCATTTGAATAACTAATGTCTTAATCTTTCAAACCCCTTCTCATGTTTCTCGTCATCCTTGGGCGAATCCTGCTCGCTTTATCTTTTCCTGTCCTTCTTTTTGAATTAATTCACGATTATTTTCGATGTCTGAATCAGTCTTGCTCTTTTTGGGAAAGAAACCGATACGAGGTTCACTAATTAATATTCATCGCCAATCGTTAAAGGTGATCAGGAAATGTTTTGTGAATATTCGCTGGATTATGATTAAGTGATTCCACATTTCAATTTTCAACAGTAATACTATGTTTATACAGTATATTAATCAGTGTGTAGCGCAAAATCAGGAAGTAAAACAACCTAATAGTAATTATATAGTTAATTCAAGAAAAATGGAAACAACATTAAACAATCTTACTGTCATACCTGAAATCAAATTTTGATTGAATTAAATCAGAATAATTCCAAATTGTTTTTACGATGTCCATCGATTGGATTACTTTGTTTAAATGTTATAGTCATGAGAGGCAAAAGGTGTGTAAGCACGGTTGCCTAAAACTCCAGAATCGTGCAGCTTTATAAATACGGCACAAAATTCAAATCCAATATTTTCCAGATGAAAGGGATAATTCCTATCTCCCAAATCGCCGCAGGTTTGGAGCCAGGTCAATTAGAAAATATAAGAAACTAATTTAAGATACGTATCATTACGATATAATTCATTCGTACTATCGTGAGATTGTAATTTTATCGTAAAAAATATGTTGAAATCACTTTGCACGAAATCCAACAAAACATGCTAAATTTTGGTCGAGATTTATCACTTTTAATGGAGAAAGCTAAGACTTACTACATAATAGTCGTGTTTGAGATTATCACCTGGCCCCCCTATAATATACTACACGGAAAAAATACCTGCCTATGACCAATAAGGAGAAACAAAAGAGAAAAATAGAAACATGACTGGGACTAGAACCCAGGTCACGCACTTTCTGGGCAGGTATAATTTTCAAAGATCCTGATATTAAAACTTACCTATTAAGGTTAAAATATACACTTTTACTATTAGCAATAGTTTGATTTCTATTAATAGGAAACTGCTGTTACCTTCATTAGTATGTAACCATCCAGTCAAACTAAAACACCTTACTAAATTACTTTTTAAATTCTTCCTCATATTCATCCTTACCCTCTTCCAAACCATTCTCTTCTTCTGCCTCAACACATCTCTTTCTTTCTCCAACTCCTTGAATTAATCTAAATTACAGTTATCAAAATGGTCCCATAACTAAAATCGGACACATACTAGATTGACACGGGTATTTCACCCTCCTTTCCGAATCAAAAACTCGTAATTCCCTTTAACTCAATTCCTTCTCTCCTTCTCCAAACCATCCTCTCCCTTTTTAAAATATCTTCCTTCTCAAACCCCCTCCCTGGCATTTTCTTCCCCAACTACCCCGCAGGGGACCCCCTAGTTAGCACCCTCACGTCATCCGTACATCTCTTCACCCGGGTCCACTTCCTAGTACCATTCCAATTCATTTTCTCTTCTTCCAACACAACCTGTCCCTTTTATCACACATCTCTTCTCAAACCCTTCTCTTTGGCATGTTCTTCTCCCCAACCACCCTGCAGGGGACCCTAGTTAGCACCCTCACGTCATCCGCGCATCCCTTCAGCCGGGTCCACTTTCTAGTAGTTTACGTAGCATTTACTTGGCCTTTATTTACCGATACGTAAACCAGGAGCAGCTCTTGGCTACGGCTCGAGACTGGGAACAAAAACACCCCCGTATCCGGAGGACGTGCCTTCGACCTGAGATATCTCCTCTATTGGGTCTCCTAACTCCTTGAGACGTTCGTGGGGGGCTCATTTCAATCTCTCTCCCTCTCTTGTCCGTTCCATTCCGGTTCCCCGCACCTTCTCACGTCCCGACTATCTGCTGCAACGCCTCCTAAACGCCGTGCGAATGGGAAGTGAGTCCCTCTCCGAATCGAGATCGATTACCAAGTTGAAGTGGATGCTTCAACCTTATTAAACTCTGGTATCGTTTGAGTTCCCGGACGACGCCTAATGCGTTTCTCGTTGCAGTTACACTCTTCCGATCCATGTGCCCCGCCTTAATCCGGCGTAATTAACGAGGACGAGTGTACCGAGCGAACTTGGGCCTATTTGATTCCTCTCAACTAAAGAGGTGCGCTTTTTGGATAAATAGTTTTTCCTTTTAAAACGTTTTGTCATCGAAGTGGAATTTAAAGTAAATTAACAACGTAAAATCTAAATACATTTTATGGAAATGAAGCTGCTGAATAAGTTTTCATTTTTATTTTTAGAAATCTACAAAAAACTACATGACCACAGATAGACTATCCCTTATCCGAATGTTGGAGTGAAATTTAAAATAAATTAATACCGTAACATGCGAAGGTTTTATTTTTATTTGATAAACCTGCAAAGAACTACGTGGCCACAAGTTAATTATTCCATATCCAAAATGTTGGAATCAAGGTTGTTTTGAAATGCGGAATATTTCTGAATTTTGGGATATGATAGATTTATGGGAATATGGTACGGTAGATTTAATTGAAATAGAGAAAAGATCAGATTATCAGAAAATAATCTTGCGCAAAAAAATTGAAGTAAATACATAGAGAGACTGATTATATTCAACTAGTCAATAGTATATGTTTTTGAATAGTAGCAAACACATTAACTAAAATCTAATAGTTACCTTCTTCATAAAACACTTTCAGAAATGAATAAGTAATTCCAAGGAGAAAAAGTTCACCTTGCTACACGTAATATATTTAATGGTAACATTTGATTCCTTATTTATACAACAGATTATATAAAATATCATAATGTATTAGATATAAAAATATCTATATCTGCACCATGTAGATATATCTGTAACATCGTTCAGTATTTATCATCAACAGTACTACATCAATATCGTGATTTATAAAATTTACGGCGAAATATCTTTTGACGACTGCAGGCTCTTTTTCGTCTTCCTCACGGAGGTTTTTGGGCAATCTCATCAACTCTGAACCACCTCTGTCTACGCAACAGACTCATGTACCACATCTGGTCCTTAACCTTCCTCCACTCTCCTTCCATCCGGACCTTCACTTAACCTCAACTCTATTTCTTCTATCCAGACATAATGTAGATCTCTGATACCGAATTTGAGTAGCTATCCGTCGGATAATGTTAGCCTTTAAACTTCTTACTTTACCTTTATTTATTTCAAGACAGACTCCAAAATTTATGGGAATAGATTCCTAACTTCAAAAGCACATTCATGTCAAACACGGACGGTAGTGAAGTAAATAAATACAATAAATCCTATTTCATTTATTATTAGCGCATTTTCACACATCGATTTATAAATAGACAAACCGATCAAATTTACGATACCAAAAAACAGTTATGCAGTGCTTCGTTGGTTGCCTGCCTTTTAAGGATACGTGCCTATGAGGAAATTAAAAATGAATCGCAGAAATTCCTCCTCTCAAAAACTTTCTTATACGTGTAAAGAAAAGCATCCAGAGTTTAAAAAAATCAAACGTTATCTTTTCCTAGAAAGATTCCGCACAAAAGAATACAGCTGTCTTATAGAGACGAGGAATAAAATAGGTCACCTCTAGTTCGAGAAAGAGGTTCTAGCACTCTAGCGCGAAACAAGATTTCCAAACGGAATATGAAAAAAAAATTCTAACGCTGCAACCAAATGGCAGAATCCTAACATTTTATAAATTTCTAGACACTGAACATTACTATAGTACTATATAGTATATAGTATACTTGATATTTCAAAGTTACTATCTTTATAGAAAATATCCTTTACGTAAAATAACTAAAGAAAGAAGGAAAGTTTCCAGATATTTTGGGTACAAAGAAGTAGGTATATTCTCTTCATTGTCATTTTATATCTTAAACTTCATTTTGGAATGATGTTTTTAAACAGCAGAAAATATGAGATATTTGCTCATTCAAACTCCTGAAACCACTATTACGACGAATTACTATGGAATACCGCTCGAACACAAACGAACACATAAATTCCTTCCCAGAGGAGAATTTTAACCCCAGACCCCAGCGCTGGTTAAAAAACTATAGAAAGAGATAGTCGGTAATGAAATGAAAGGATAAGAAATATAAATGTTTTGTCGGTTTTCAGACAGGAAAAGAATAAACGTAAGCGAAATGACTTTAGGTAATACATGTATGTGTAGAGAATGTGAGTGGTAGTTAAATAAAAGGAAGAGAGAGAAAATACTTGCTGAATGTGGTGAAAGTGGGTGATCATAGACACGTAGCTTAAAGAATGCAAGGAAATGGTAGATAAGATGCATGAATGATCCTGCAGCAAAATAAGTACAGCAGAATAGGAAAGTATTGTGAATTAATGGGGTATATAACAAGTTTCCCTTAAAAGAAATGTCTACGAGTCCATTTATATAAATTTATATGCAAGTATAGGCTATATACACATTATCAAACACTTAGCGATAATAAAGTAAGCGTGTAAGTAAGTTTATTTAGAATGAAATTATAATATTTTACAGTTGTTCTAAATTATATGATAAATTTAACTAAATTAAATAGTATAAAATTCATTCTCTGGCTATATCTTGCGGAAATACGTCATGATGAAAAGAGAATAGCTGTACTTTTTCCACAGTGTTTATTAAAAACAATAATAGCAAATGCAGGATTAGTTTCAGCGATTGATCACCATCCGCAAGTGTCGTACTAGTTTAACTTTTAACCATGTTCACATAAGCTTATACATTACAAAATACCTTAAATAATCCAAAAAATAAATAATGGCAAAAAAAGCTCAAAATAAAGAGAATTGGAGAACGCTTTGGGAGGTCTATATCCGACGTTGGATTGAAAATGGCTAATGATGATGATATGCATATGAATTTATATGCATGTAAATTTATGCACATCTTTGCCTACTTAAGTATAGTAATAAAATTACGAATTTCCATAATTATACGATAAACCACGCCCACTTAATTCTTAGACCACCAACATTGCTATCAATACGGTATATATGGCATAGATAAGGTCCTAGAAAGCAAAATTTAACACTGAAATAGATGAGGAATTCACGGAGGAACCCCTTTTTTCCCGGAATTATTCCGATTCTCCTCTAGGAAGCCGGAATTCTTTGTCGGGAACATAAATATGAGGGAAAATTCAGGGGGAGAAATTTGTCTTGATCCTGGAAAATAGACGGTGATCAGGATGGTGAGGAAATGGATGGATGTGGTCGTATGAGAAAAATGGAGGAAACCCAATGCGAGAGAAGAGAAGGGTTCGGTACGTGCGAGCACTTTTCGACGGAAATAGCCGAGAAGGCCTCTAAGAGGGCTCTTCTTCCCCTTCCGAAAAACACCATATCTGTCTGACCCACGACCTATGATCCTTCAACCCTTGATTCCCTTGTTCCTTCCAAATCCTTAAGAGGTCTGCTGCCCAAGATTTTAAGCCTCTGATTTCAACGTTCGCTTTCCCATTGCTTCATTGTTTTCCGAGAGGGCGAGAAATTTGCTTTATAAGGCACATTATGTCATCGCACGACGTTTATTATGAAGGTCTGGACAAATTATCCATGTTGAATCATTAATATATACTTACATCTTCTATGGACTACTACCGTACTTATTGATGTACTACAGCGTGAATATGAAATATGTGATTGATTTTTAGACTCTCTTAAAAGTTTCCAACACATAAAACAGATCAAATAACTGGAGTTTTTATGCGCGAATAGGGATCTTAGAAATGTTTTTTAGTACCTGATGAAAATATGAAACTATTACTTAAATACAAGAAAAATTTTAATTCAAAGTAGTCTCCGAAGTAGACAGAAAGATTGAAACGAAATTTAAGGGTGATTTCAAATTAACTTATTATCATGGTAGTGAAAAAGATAATTTTCAGGTTGCATAACATTTACTGACACTGATGACCAATATGTATGATTATAAGCGTTTTGTAAAAACATATTTAAACGACCAACGAAGGTTACTGAACACCTTTTCATTAATCGTCTTGATGATATTCTTTCCTCAAATCCAACATCTTATATTTTCAATCAGTTTTAAAAGAAAATACCAAATAGATTGCAGTTTCTATTCCACTAAACATGATAATTCAACTTTATGATCGGAAATAAATTCATAGCATTAAAGAAAAAATGAATAATAAGTAGTAATATTGTAGGTCTGAATAATTTACTTCGTAATGAAATCCGGGTTGCTAATTGTAAGTTTATTACATTAGAATCATAATATGAATATAAACATATTTCGTCCAAGTATTTTAATTTTATTTTTACATTTAATGATTGTAATGAAGTTCCACGCAGTGACGGCTCATTCAATCAATACTATTCATTCCATTATTTTTCTTAAAAGCAAAATTCCACGAAGACACACCATCAACAATATCCTCTATCCATAGCACCTTCTCAAAATACAATCCTCTCGTGTGTAAGCCATTCTTGTGTCAACAACTTGTAGAATCACCTCCTGCCGAGGATCCGCTGAAGACAAATACACCCAAACTCGCGCCAAAGTTTTACTCCACTTTAATTTACTCTGGCTAATTACGAGACCGTTAATAGCTTTCCGTAGCATGACAGCTAATCCACGCTTGGGAATCATATCACGCGGCGAAAATCTGAAAGTTTCGCCGAGACTTTAAGAAATAGGCCACCGCAGATGTTGAATAAATTAATCCCGAAGGTTGTTTCTTTCCCACCTGTTTCTAATCTCGGTTTAGCCTTCGCGGCGTAAACTAGCGCTCGTCCTATTCTAGAGACGTTGATTAGACACTCGGGCGGTTTAATTTCAAACAATGAGCGGGGAGCCAGATGCAACGCATCATCTTCTCGGGTATCGAACGAGTGCTACCTTCCCAAATATGGTTTCAAGTCCTGAAAGTTTCACCTACGAAATCCAAAGATAGGATCCGCAGTAAAACTTTGCGTTCCTTATAACTGGGGGTTGGTCTCGATCTTAGATCGCAAATAGTAATGCGTTTAATTTGAGGTCAAACTGACTGGAAACGAAACTGACTTCATGTTAGTGACAAAGCCAATTTACAGGTTGTGTAAGATTTAACAACAATGATAACTAATATGGATAATTATAATATTTTCGCAAATATATCTTTAAATAAACAACTGTAATATTGAATAATAATAAAGGACATTATTTAGGGTGAAATAAAGACATTAAAATCTTTTCTTACATCTAATCCTTCGTCACATAAATTTAAAGAAAGAGATAGATAAATTACGCATAAGCAGACTACTTCGTAGATTTATAAACCTAAGTTAAGAGCTTAGGAAACATTTTACACTGCATGATAACACTCCCAAGAAGAGAGGAGTGAAAAACCTGCGAAACCTAAAGATAGGAAACTAAATTTAGTGATGAAATGAGATTAATTGAGATTAGTTGAACAACATTCATTAACCGTTTCAATAAGATTGTTTTCACAAATCCAACTTATTTTTTAATCAGTTTAAAAATCTAAGAAATCTACAGTGTATATTGAACTGGACAAGAGCAACTTATTAAATTTTAAGATCGGAAATAAATTCATAATGTATGAGGATAAATAAATAATTTAAAATTGTAAGCTTTCTACTGAATGTTAAGAATAAAATCACAAATACTCTTTCTCATACTTGAGCGGAAAAATGTATTCATGATTTCATTCTTACCATCTAATTGATATGAGTTTCCACTCGGCAAAGCCTACCACAATCGATTTCAATTGTAAACTTAACTAACAATAAGTAATACACTTATCACTGCAATATGAGCTTCAGTAAGTAGTAATATCGTCGGGTCTGAATAAGTTATTTCTTAACAAAGTTCTTTCTTCCTGTCCGAAAAGTTTCAACCGTTCAAGGGATCCAAAGATAGGACTTGCCGTAAAACTTCGCGTTCCTTACAACTGGAGGTTTGGTCTCGATCTTAAACCGCAAATAGGAAGGCGTCTAATTTGAGGTCAGTCCCAAAGTGTGTTTGCTTAAACTGGCATTTCGATCCGCACTAAATTGTGGACCTACAAAAAGATTCTAAAACTCGATTCGTGTTTAGAAAATACGCGAAGTAGAACAGTGAAGGCGGCGTTCTTTGAGCTGCATCCTCCTATTTCGAAACTCAACAAAAACCGCATGGAGTTGATGAAAAGGTCCAAGGAACGGAATCATAGGACGAATAGGGTTTCATCAAACATCTACCTTGACGCATAATGGTTTATTCCCGTAACGAGAAGGAGAAATAAAATTCATTGTCAGAGTGAACTACGTCTACATCCTATCTAAATCTAAGGATAAAAATAACAAAAGGTTTTGTTGCTTTAGATATATTTTCAATTTCATAAATGAAGAACTGGGCCCTTCCTCAAATTTTCTTTACGGATCAACGTGCTCATTAATTACAGGGACTAACCAATTTAATTTCATAAAATTTAAGATTTATTAATGAAAAATATGACTGCTCATAATAGCGGAACATTCTTTATTTTTAGAGGAATATTTAATAAATTTAGAGTTGAAAGAGCTATAATTCTTTTACACAACCACAGCAAGATTAAAATAACTTTATATTAAAGTAGGATAATAAGATACTATGTTTATGATATCATTTTTCCTTTTCCCAATTTTGGAGTTCCCATTAATTTCTTTACCAAGGACTTAATATTGTCTATTCAAAGTCAATTCCTTCCTTTCTCGGTAACTTACCCCTCCCTTCATGTCATTTGACATCATCACTCTTCCCCCGTCTTTTCCACTGCGCTCCAACCTCAATTTACTTCTTTAACAATCCTGCTCCTCTCAATATTTGACCCATCTAAACCTCTAAAACAATACCCCTCTAAACCAATAACCTCTGTTGACGCTAAATTACTTCAATTAAAATTCACTCCTCTAAAACCATCCTCAGCACCTCCGAGTTTGTTCTTTGATTAACAACTTTTTCCTTCCTACGTCATACCCAGATATAAAAGACCTGTTATCATTTCATTGCCTCTTGTCTTGAGATCCGCGTTTCACACCCATGAGGCCAACACTCCTCACTAAGGAAAACCAGACGTTAGGAACAGAGAAAATCAAAAGCTTCAAGATTTTGAGATATTATCCTTCTTAAAGTCTCCCACATGTATTCTAGGTTACGATGAAAAAAACAATGATAGATACGACCGGTGACCCATGACCAACAGACATATGATAGAAAATTAGCTGACCGTAAGTCCTCGGAGATTCGAAAAACATCCTTCCGCCAAGAAGCTACGGCACAGCAACCAAAGAGAGAACCATTAACCCCTCAGGACGTATAACGTGTCTTTGTACAAAGAAATAGCTTCCAATCCAACACACCCCGGAAGAACGCAAAGATCAAAGGTCGGGAAAATAATCAGCACCCGAGCTCGAGCGGACAATTACGCTTTTTAATTTCCTACGCTTTGAAAACGACCATCCGATTGCTCTGCGTCGAGAGACCTGTAAAATTGCCCTTTTAACTGCTCTTCGGGAGTCATCGAGGGATGAAAAACTAATCCAGCGTTTAATAGCGAAGAATCGGACACGAGGCAAGGGAACATCTCTGCACTCATCATCGGCCGCTCGTGCCCGAGAGGCGATAAAAACGAGAGATATGGGAACGACGCTCGATGGGGATTCTTCGCCGTGTTACGACGCCAACAGATGCCTCCATTTCCCCTTCCGCCGACGTCTTACGGCCGCTCGACGACGCGACAGGGAATTGCTATTCCTAAAGAGGAAAAGTCCCGATTTACGCGGCGGTTGTCTCCTCGAAAATGTCCCCGTAAATGAAACATGTTTTGCGAATTTAAGGCGTGGAATGATGCGCTCCATGGAGAGCTGAAGGAAGCACCGGCTTGGGGGCACCTATTTTTAGTCCTTTTCAGGATTACATTCCTTTGATTCGCTTACATACGTGTATAAATAACGAAACAACAGTATCATTTTTGCAACAGATAAATTATGAACGACCAGTATAATTCGAATGAATGGAGAAATATATTTCTAAGCAAATACGATTTATTCTGACTAAATCACTGTGAACTCTCTTCGTGCATTTGATATGAAATTAATAGTACACATGTATGCTAGGTATAGGACTGAATCTTCCATTTCAATTTCTCACCTCGATCTTGCTCATGGATTTGACAATGGGAGGAACTATTGATGCCTAATAATGGCATTTAATTCATTTAAGTTTATTAATTTTATTTCGTTCAATTCTGAATTCTATTCCTCTAATATGATAGCATATAAATGCTGAAACCAAAGCGTAGTTTGCATAACTGATAAATTATGAACGACAGATATAATTTGAGTCAATAGAACGGTAATTTTCTTAGTGAATGCAATTAATTTTTGCTTTTATCATCTCCTTTCTTTTATGTATTTTGTATGAAACCACGTACGCATATTGTGCTATGACAGAGAAATATTTTTCTTTCACTGGCTGCCTTCCTAAGTCTCTCCTTATTGAAAACTATGAAATTTGATATTCGTAAGGTAATTGTGATGTAATAACCTGAATTAGTAACCTAACCTAAGTGCAAAGCACCGCTTTCTGGCTGAAATAGAAAAGCATTTGCGATCTACCTTACTCCTCATTTTAGCTAATAAACTTCAATCTTACCTAAGAGCTTTTATTCTTCAGCGGGGATTGATAATAAAACCGGCAATTGGGCTGGATTTTTAATAAACAAGTAGAACATTTTTATAGTTTAGAAATAAATCATTAAATTTTAATGGTCCCGAGGAATTAAATCAGTCATCGAGATCTACTAATTATCCTTCAGTAATTTAGAGGCCGATCATAGTCGTTGGAGGCCTAGTAAATCATTAATTCAGTTTTCGAAGTAAGGAATGTCATATAAAAATAATACAATAACAAAATGAATCAAAACACAACGAAAAAATCAGAAGACGAAGAAAATACGCATTTACTATCTTGGCAGTACCTGAAGGCTCGTATGTTATTCAGTCCACGCTCATCCTAAACAGCCCTATCGAATATATCATTAGCCGTTCCCTATTGTCTAGATTTCCCATTGAGTTATTGCGGAATAATCTATTCCATACAAGATGGGCTTATAACGGAAGGGGAAGAGGATGCGAGGAGAGGAAGTTGAGGCAATTGCGGTGAGAAACAGCATCACTCATAACCATGGAAGCGCACGTCATTGATATACATTCAACTTGGTCTCCAAAGCGGGATTTTCTGAAATTGCGCTCCTAGGTTCGATAAACAAATTTCTACCCCTTCATTCATGTAAGGTTTAGAATAGAGTGAAAAGCAGAAGCAAAACTCACGAATTCTATAGATGTAGGAATGGAAAAAAATAGAAACAGGTTCGACTTGTCCAATTTACTTCCACTTCTGCTCATTAAAAAAATATCCTAATCATAAAACAGCTAGATTAATCAATTTACTTCCACTTCTGGGAAAGTCAAAGGTATATAAAAATTCCTAAATTTAAGTAATTTTATACGCATTAAAAGAAATATCCTAATGATAAAACAGCTAGATTAATCAAGCAATTCCTACTGACTGATTCTTTCCATCAAATTTGCTGATCAAGTCACTATTGCTATTGCAGGCTGCACATGATGTATGGACACCTAGTAAGTAGTCGTGCGGGGTAATAAACTGGAAAACGGATGTTAATGAATTAAGAGATTTAATAACCTTGCAAAGCCGGCTTTGTTAGATTTCGATTCCTGCTATTCGTATTTCTGCTGCCCCTGAAGATGATAGCTTGACACTTAAAATATATCATGGGTGATTCCTGGAGGCTCGGTAATCCAGGACTCTTCACTGCTTCCAAAACGGATAGTAACGCAGGTACGAAACGCAAACAAAATCAGTTTTGGAGAATAACATCTACATACGAGGGTATGATTCCAATCTTTCTTTCTTTTCACCCCTATATACATTGCTCGTTTATATAAATATATATATATATTGATGTACTGTAAAGTAAAAGTTACCAGATAATTATAGTCTGCTAACGAAACGTGTTGCGTCAATAAATTCTGAAAGAGTGAGCAAAGTAATTCTTTTCCAGACTTGGGGACTTTTACAAATACCTTAATCAACCTGTATCACTCTGTCACAACTTTTTCGTAGCCTACATCGAAGCTTAATTAGCTACATAGGCTTGTAAACTAAATCTCAACCCGCGCCACCAAAGCATATAACCTCACTCCTTTAAATAACGCGTTCAAAACCATCACAAAATTTGGCGCTTGAGATAATGCGACCAAGGATATCGTATTTCGTCCTTCATTCTTTTCCGACCACATCGATGACGCAACGGCAAGCATTAATGAACCCGCACCTTCGACCCCGGCGCTAATGCGTGGGAGAGCGAAAAAAATGAAAGACGGCGTACGAAAAGTATATCCCGCGGTTCGGAAAGGCTTGTACCCGGTAATGGAATGGAAAGGGCGGCCCCGAAAAACGATGGGTTCTGATTGGACGAATGAGAGATAAAAAAACCAAGTTCCGAATCCCTCCCTAATGCACCGTTTAATTCGAGAATTTCCACGGCTTGTGTGTGTGTTTAAAAAAATGCGAAATCTCATTATTTCTCATTTTACGCCTCAATTACTTTTGGCGAGCCATTTTCTCGCCTGACCGCCCACGAGTTGGATGAAAAAAGAGCCGTGATAAAGTCTCTCGAATAAAAAAAATGGCGGAAAAAAATTTTGTTTTTTTTTGCGTGACTGTCTAAAGACAGCGTTCCTGAAAATATGGGCAAATAATAGGACGGGAACGAATTTTACGTTTGATGTCACATATTTCACCTTGAAATATAAATTCGGCTCTGAAATTCGTACAGCCGGTCGGTGTCATACATTTCTGATAGTCTGAAATAGCAAAGGCTGTATGTAATAGTCATTTATGAGGCTAGTTACGTCAGATATTATGAAAAAGTTTACTAAGGCAATTAATAATGATAAATATGTTTCAAGTAGCATTACTTACTGTGTCCTCACATGCAATTAAGTATCAGATATCGCATATTAGTGATTAATCAAAACATATTAATCATCAAAAATATAGTTATGCTACCGAGAGTAATGTATGTAAATACAATAAAATTGACAAACAATACAGCAGACTAATAATTATTAATGTCGCCTATAATCGATATGAGATACTGTAAGGATTTATCAAAAAGGTAAAACTTTACGAAAAATCGATAAATCTTATCTAAGTTTTAAAATAATATTTTTATTATTGAATTATTTAATTATTGAATTTTAATAAAAAATAAAATTTAATGATAAAATATAAAAATTTTTGTGCTACAATTTCCGCCTTCGTATAGTAATTATTTATTTATAACTTTCACACGAGAAAGAGGTATGCAAACAAAATTTATGGAGTACTTGGAGTACTATGGATATGAACTCGTATACATATATTATAATATCAGTCATTGGCTAAAAAGAAAATTCTTAAAATTAACACAGAATTTTATAATCGATTATCATTAAAGGATCGAAATGTCACAACATGAAGGGACTTCATTCTAAACCAAAAAATCTTTTCTATAAGGATATTTCATGCTAGTTGGAGGGGAAAAATTCGCAATAAGCGCAAAAACGTAATTATTTCAATTCCTATAAGGTAGAAAGATATCCATCCAAATAATTTTGATATAAAACAGAATATTGAACGTAATCTGAGCGAAAAATCAGTTGATATACGATGAAATTCGATCGTGCGTGTATGAAAAATTATATCTGCTAAATAGCAGGAGAAATGATCGATTGCTGTGTCAGTCAACTTTTTAACGCGTTCGAAATCTGGGTGACAGATACGCTGATATACTGGGAAAAAGACCCATTCCACGATATACTACATAACCTATCTTATCTCGGCATCTATTGAAGTGTAAAATAACGAAATGGAGAGATTCTAAGTCTGCATCGGGAAGCGTGAGGATTTGGGATAAGACGTTACAGGGAATCCAATATCCCAGTAATTTGAAATTTACGGACTTATTGAGCTTGAAGTTTTTTAGTTTTCATTTATGGAATTTAGATGAAGGATTTAGCGAGTAATCAGCTCATAAAAGATTTAGCTTCTACTACGAAAAGAATTTTTCAATGATTCTTGTTACACCGTAAAGCAATTATGAGTATTTTCATAAAATCGGAAAATATCAGTAAGCAAGTTTTTGCATTACCGAAAACAAGAAAAATTCGCAAAAATGAATGAAATAAAAATATTGAACATAAAAATTGATGATTGTTGATTAATTTGACTCTAATATAGTAGTAATAACTCCACCTTTCAACGCTAAGATATTTGACGAAATTAAGCAAAATAGCATCTAGGTCTGGTAGTAAACTTCTTAATATTACTAATCTAATTTCATGCTATAATTACCTTCCAGGTTTACAGTGAAATTATTGCAGTTTCAACGTAAATGATGAAAATTTAAAAGAAATAGATTACTCACAAAATCAGCTTGGTCACCCTAGATTCTGCAAACTTACCTGTAAGAGAAAAATATAATAATTAGCTTTAGAAATAAGAGAAAAAATCACATTATTGTACAAGAATGATAAAACTAGATATACTAGGTCATAATATTCTTAATGAAAATGTCCAGGACTAAAACTGTACGGAGTTGCCAGAAATAAGAAAAAAGTAATACATTATACAAACTATTATGTACACATATAACGGTAATTTAACTTCCTTCAATGCACCAGTAATTCAATAAATGAATTACAAAACCAATTTTGAACTAAATTGATCTCTTTCATGTAGGAAATAGGCAAACAATTGTATCCCTGTAATAACTCCGATTTAATGACAGATATGAGATTTTTCAAACTCTGCGACGGCATCGACCGTCGTTATTTCGAGCCCTCTCGACCACATTCCCATTAATTCCCGGAGGGCACGCACATTTTCGCGGTTAAATACAACTCTTTCAATTAGAAGAAACGACTGCGGAAGACTGCCGGTCGCTGACAATGACCGAATGCTGCACCATGCATCCGGGTCACCTAATTCTCTAACTCCTGCCCAATTACTCCACAACGTTCGTTCCTTTTGGTTACGATTCGACGGCGCCATAATTAAACGCTGCGAGCACGGGCGAGATATAATGAAGGAATAAAATAACTCTCTGGGTATAAATATAGCGCTTGCAACGAGGTTTACAATTTTCAGGCTGCATTTTGTTCCGGAAGGTCAGGGCGTTTATCGGTAACTATTCAGGAATAAAAGTAGGAAACCAATTAAAATACAACTCCGAAAAATTGAGACGATACGTCTCGCTTGACTTGGGTGTCCCAACAAATAGCTGCAGAGTAAATAAACAATGCATTAAATCATTTCCGGGAAATTTACCGGAAAAATTACACACTGATTGTTTAGGAAATGTGCTGAAATTCCCGTGAAAGAAAGACTAACTTGTTATAGAACTAAATTTAAATGAAAAGAAAATGAATAAATGTATCCTTGCCGGTTTATTCAATCTTGTAGTCATCAGCAGTTTAGATTTATTCGACATATGTCAGGATACCTTTATCACGTTTTAATGTACGAAAGACTTACTAATCTAGTGAAATGGTTTTGCATCTTTCGTGGATGAGTGATAATGATGCATCGTATTTTTCTTTTTCACTCTTACGCAACTCACACATTATCGTAATATATAATTTTGTTCCTCAACCGTCTTTGGTAAACAACGTACAAATTAGGATCAGTTCACTTATTCAATTACTCTCCCTCTTACAAGGGGAAAATAGTTTGTCAATAATCTCTCTTCCTGGCAATTATCATCTTTAATAGCTCCCTCCACATACGTCTGAGGGAAATGCATATAGCTACCAGCTTTATACCACCATCTCCATCATTATAGGCTCAAACATTTTTCTGGCAGTACCATATGTGATACATAACACACCGAAAATGAGTATGAACAATATGCCAACTAAATTTCGCTTTGGGAGTCTAAATAAGCCAGCAAAATTGATCGTAACTAGCATTTATTTTGATTAAAAAACTAGTTTATCGAAGATGTGTAACAAATGTATTACTGCTACAACCATTTTTGTATTAAGTTGCTCGCTTTGGACATCATTTTATAATCCTCTATATTAGCCCCGGGTTCGATTCCCGGTGGGAGCCAGTGTGTGAAATGACCTAAGCTGTCGAAGCACTTTTAATAATACTACAACTAACTGTGTTACAATTGCTTGCAATCATAAATTATAAATTTATTTGACGACCCCGAGCTACTGAAGATCGATTAGCGGCGATTTAGATAGTAATTACCAAAACTGTTTCTAATACGTATCTAATTTTTCTTGCTGTTTCCAAAATCGCGACAGTTCGATCTCCAGACAATATCGGCAAATTATTATTTTCAACATACTCTGCGGCGGATTCTCTCCACCTCTTCCTCGAACGCCCCTAAAATATGAAAAATACGGCTCTCATAAATGGAAGGCGCGCTTCTTTCATTTCCCCCGGTGGGTCGTAGACATTTGCTTATCCCGGGGCGAAATTGCCTCCGCCTATTCCTCGGGTCACGCGAATTCACGGAATGGCGTCGTCTGCCTCTCGGGCGGAAACCTACGTGATGCGACTCACCAAGAATTTACGGCTTTTTTCGTTGCATAGAATGCCTTCGCTGGAAAAACCACGGCGACGGAAATTCGATAACAATGCAGCTAAGAGTATTCGCGGAGGGAATAGACGCGTTCGGCGGGGATGGTCAGCCGTCTTCGGGGAGGCTGTCGACGGAAGTCTAAAAGGACCGACGAATCAGTAATAATATCGCCTGACATGGGCCGGAAGATTCCGAGAAACTCATAAAAACGCTCTCCTTTCTTTTGTCGATCGATGACAAATATTTTTCATGGCTTCCATTTTCGCTGAGGTTCAATCCGAAGGCTAACCTTCGGTTCAGTTCCAATATGCTCTTCGAACTGGGTTTTGGCACTGATAATTGTTAACTGAGCAAAAGTGTATATTATTTATTATTTATTTTTTATATTTATTATTATTTATTTTACTTATTTATCATTTATATTATTCATTCATTGTTTACATTATTTATTTATTCATTTTTTACATTACTTATTGTTAATATTAGTTATTTTTTATTAGTATTATTTATTTGTCATTTGTATTATCTATTTATTTTTATATTACGTATAGTAAATAGCAATTATAAATTCGGATTTTTACTTTTATAGCACCTCCAGTGGCAATCTTTGTGGCTCAGGAGGACCTTAATGCTAACTTTATTTCTTTGGTGTTTAATGGTAATTTAAATTATTATGTGAAATAAATAAATTTACTATTGAGAAATTTTATTATTTATAATTTATATAATTTATAATATATGTTCTTTATTATTTGTAATATTTATTTATACCTTAACATCGCAATTAATATAAAAAGCCTCATGTTTCAAAAAATATCCTCTTTTCCGCAATCCTATGGATAAAGAGTTTCTTTTCATTCAAATATAAGAGTATTTCAATTTTCGTAAAGCATAGCCAATTTCTGCGAATTTCATCACGGAAGGATTCAATATCTGCAATTTTTAGGTCCTCTTTTTAATAACATTAAATTTAATTCAAAATTTGGAAGAAAATGGTGATGTGAAAAAATAATAAAAGAATGATTTAATTTATTAAAATTGTGAATAGTGAGTTTCAAGTCATATAAAAAAACATAGTTAATCGACAAATCCTCCACTTCTTGAAACTTCATAATATAACGAATACATTTCTAATGTAGTATTTCAAAAATTCAATTTTCCGAATGTAATTTCTGAACAATATAAATTTCGTTCGAGAGCATTTATTTTTCGATTTGGCCTCGGTTTTTACTACCGTAAAAATTACAGACTTCTTTGTTTATGTTCGGTTTGAATTCGAGTCATTTTTGTAAGGTCGTTTCTGAGCGATTGTAACGTGAATTAAATTTTTTCTCTCATCGTACACATTACCAGTATAAATTAATTACAATGAATTTCAATTGAATATTCATATTCCAGCAAAATTGAGCAATCGTCATTACATTGCATTATTTTATAACTGAATTTGGCCGCTCAGCAAACTGTTACTCCCATATGCCATAAACTTTGTTAACAATTTCAACACAAAATATCGGAAATATTAACTTCAGTTCATTAAAATTCCCCTCTTCAAGCAAGCACGGTACAATATGCACTATTTAAAATTGATAAACATCGCATCAACATTAAAATGCCTTTTAATAAAAAAAATTTTCCGTGGGAAGATTTTTAAATTGAAATTTTAAAGAAATTCATTTTTTTCGATCTATTATACGACTATCTCAATCCCGAGTCAACATGATTTTTCCCAAGATACTAAAATTAATCATATGTATATATTTATATTTTGTATTAAACGTGTATATCTATACTTAATAAAAATTAAATAAACCCAGAACATTACCAAGAGCCATTTTCAAGCAATATGTGGAATGTGTGCAAGTTTAAAGTACAACTCTGTTTTTATGGCGTACGCTACAAATTGGACAACGGCGATGTATCCTTGCTATACCATCAGTAAAAACGCTTACATTTTCCCGACTTAATTCATCAGCAACGTAAGTTTCCGGCAATTCTCGACTCTTGGTACACTACAAAAAGTCTGGTGCTCTCCCGCACTCCGATGTTCATATCTTTTTGTCGCAGTTAGTCGAGAAGATGTTCACTAGGTTACTTTGAAAGTTCTGAACAAACCGTTTCCAACTTATTCCTCTCTCCAAAGGGCAACTTCACAAAGCGAGAGAAATATGCCTCACTGCGAAATATAGCACCTGTAACT
The DNA here is from genome assembly GCA_947579665.1 of Sympetrum striolatum. Classification (NCBI taxonomy): domain Eukaryota; kingdom Metazoa; phylum Arthropoda; class Insecta; order Odonata; family Libellulidae; genus Sympetrum; species Sympetrum striolatum. Next base: position 43,857,823 of record OX388350.1, read on the forward strand.
CCGGCTTTGGAGATTTTTAAGATGGAGAAAATGTATGCAGCCACCTATAACAATTCTCTTGAAGGACCAGGGCCGTTAGAGTCATTAAAAAGTATACAAGGAGATACTGCCATCTCCTGTCAACATCTAAAACTCATTGGAACTTTCAGGTGTATCATGACTGATACAGAGTGTCAAAGAGTTCCTCCAAAATTCGAAACGATAAGGACAGTCAAATATGAAGTTCTTTTACGAGCCCAATCTGTCGATTTTCCGTTTATATTTATTTTTAGTAATTTTTTTCTGGTTAATGATATAAGACCTTTACAGGAAATACTTCTCTTACAATAAAAGCCGATTTTCTTCTACCGATAATACGTCCTAAAGAAGTAGTTCTACCCATAAGAAATGATAATTTTTTCATGTCGTATTTTAAGATATGAAATATTTCAGTATTTACTCGAGAGGGAGTTTTGATCTACTGAGGTAAACGCACTTATATTCATCCAAATTAATCCAAATTCATTACTAATACTCATCCATATATAAACCTTTTAATCAAAGATATTCAACATTTGTATGCAAGGACTTGAATAATGAACGAGCAATAATGACTGCGTAGAACTTAAAGGCAAAGTTTATTTTCACATGTGAAATAGATCCGTAAACGTATTTAAATTTATTTCTATAAGCTGAAAATAATATCTCCGAGACAGAAATCAGTATTCAAAGTACCATTAACTTACTTAAACTGCAAGAATAAAACAAAAAGACCAGTGGCCCATGAATTGGGAGCTAATAAAGAAACAGTAATTAATTATTTCAACAACTTAATTTATAGATGTGTCCCAAAATATTCTATTTTCTGCCAGTAGAAATATTTGAAGCTGAGATGGAAAGTATGTACATATATAGAATTTCAACTTTAAGATATTCAAGATTCGTTCAAGAATGAGGAAGCAGATATTTTTCTTGAAGAGATTAGATAAAACTTATGCAATGAATCATACACTGTACATTTCCTTTGAAAAAACTTACTTTCTCAAGAGAAATATTTATCTATTACTAACATTAATGCTGAAACTTTTCCTTAAAATACATATCGCCTTTTTTCGCTTTACTTTCACTTCATTAATTTTTTGTTTAAGACGAGTTAGTTAGGAGCCCAAAATCAAGAAATACTATAATAGAAGATATGTGAAGTACCTATGTTCCTTTAAAGGGATTTATATAGCATTTTTACAGTCTGTTATACGAAATATCATCTTAACTATAGAGCTCAAACATATGGCATATCACCTCATTCTTTTTAAGCCATGATAAATCACAAAATCCAGGAAGTTGGGGCAAGTCCTTGAGATTTCTTGCGACCAGACCAAACAGCGTTATGTCTCGCATCATTGTTGCAGAAAAAGGGCGCCGGAGCAGAGCAGATTTCACGGAGTAGAGTAGATTTCACACACTCTGATCCTGGATAGTGTCACCCATTGAGGTTCGATTGTCTTTTCCAAACACTTCCTCCTCGGAGTCCAAGGAGAAGCCGTCGACGAAAGATTAGATTAAGAGCAGGTCTGAGGCGCCACGAGATTACCACCCTAATCTCTATTTTTCGCTTTTATTTGAAGTAAATATACAGCGGGCGTATAAATATAACCTGCTAAATGGAGCGGAATTAACGAGGAAAACCTTGAAATACTTTTTTTGCGAACGGAGCCAAATGTGCGAGAGATTACAGACGCCTAGTTGCGAGCAATTCTCGAGAAGCTTTATCAACGACGAGAAAAAATTCTGATAAAAATAAGATTATTTGAACTTGGAGTCATGTTTCGAAAAAAACTTTCAATGAACGTCATAAATCTTAATATGGTTGCGAAAAATGAGTCGGCTACACTTTCTTTGTTCCTCTTAAAACCACTCCGTATTAGATGAGATTCGACGATAGAGCTATAGAAAGACTCGATTTAATTTTCAAGCTTGAGCAGCAGGTAATAGAAAAGTAGTTTAAAAATACTACAGAAAGTCATACTTGGGCTGGATATTGCTACTACATACTTCAGCAGACAATTGGTTCTGCCGAGGAATGTTTCGGCTAAAAATTTTTTGTTTGCTGTTTTAGAACTTGATAAGCTAATAGAGATTCTAATAACTATTTCTACGAAGTAATTTCGTGATTTCGCTCGAGATCACCTAAAAGTCAGAAATGATTGCAGCCGACCCCGCTGCTGACTATAAAATTGCTTTAAACGTATTTAAGAATTAATTTTAGGGGAAATTAGTGTTGGTGGCTAACTAAGGTTTCAGTTAGCAAATCTGATGGCACGATTAACATCAGATGAATCAGATCAAATAAATAATTAAACATAATAGAACTTCGGAACGAATTACCTTTGCAAACTAGTTGAACGACCGACGAATGGCAGCTATAATCAAAGCCTAGCATAGAATACTCAAATCGTATGTAAAATAAAGAATTCTCCGGATACCGGATAACTGCATCGCGAGGTCTTGGCTGCTATCACGGATGCTATTCTCAGTTGAGATGTTTATCCAACGTCAAAGTCTCAGATCTTATCAACTCTTATGTAGATCTGTAAGCGTTCTCGCAAGAATACAAAGGATGACATTTTCATGACTTGCTCACGGTCAACTTCTACATAAAGGCAATTTTTTAGTATTAGCATGGGGTGAATCTTCGGTTGACATCTGCGGCGTGATTTTAACATATCAATGATCTAAAAGGAGAAGATCTCCAACATAAAAAATGTCCAACAGTTCAAGAAAATAATATATTGTTATGGATGGGGTGTATGAATATTTTAGATAATTTTAGCAAAGATGCTCATGACTGTACCACAGAGAAAATAATTTAAATGTAGAGATTGCATGAATTCTTTAAAGTGTACTGCCAGATATATAATAATCCTTTACCTATATTTAATTCAATTATTTTTAAGAATAAATATCGTAGAAATAGTTTTAATAATATTTCTATACAAAAATATAGATACAAATGAGTGCTTGTATTTTAATAATAAAAAATAACTTATAATAATCTGTAATCATAATTTAAACACATTTTATAAGACTTTTTTATTATATTTTTTAATAATAATTGAAAAAACTTTTTTGCTGCACATTAGAGAATTACTCCAATCTCTTTTTAGATTATAGAGTACCAAGTGAGCCAATAAAATTCAATTTATTAATTTAAATATACGTTTAAAAATATATTCAGGCAGCTCCTGTAATTTCACATTATTTTCATTTTTACATTACACAAAAACAATATACGAATTGCTTAAAAATAATTCACAGAATTATTAAAATACAAGGAACATCTATTCCATTAAGAGCCTTCTCTTTTCAATGTGAGGTTAAATGAAAGATTCAAGACCGTAAACATTTCATTGCTCAGAATTAAAGAGAAAGGGAAAAGATTACATAATATATTAAAAGGCAATCGGGGTCTTCGCAAAGTTCTAAAAAGAAGATCCGGCTTTATGTGAATCTGTAATGCGATATTAAGAGGATATGAAGGCCTAGGAAAAGCGCGCTTAGAGCAGATGCTAAGATCGATACACATCTTACAGATGAACGTGGCGATGAAAAATTCCATCCCCGTGGCCGTCTGTTACCACATCGTCATTCAAATTAAGGAAAGTTTTGGAAACACCGCCAACTACTGCAAACACTCCAGACTGACGCCATTAACTAGCGATTGTGTTATAGAATCGGAAAACGACTTTTTGATTGCCGTAGATACCCTGATATCCTAACCAAAATATCAAATGCAATCCTAAATACAGCTGTTAATGTATATGAACATTCGAAGCAAATATACTGCAAGAAATCACGATTTAGAAGAGAATTTACTCACTATGAAAAGATTTTCAAGTGCAGGGAGGAGAAGCGTAAGTTAATAAGGATTACATCACCTTTGGTTATGAAATTTAGCATTGTTTTGGAAGATACTTTCGTAGATCAATTAAGACGCTAAGAGTTTCAATGAAACCGTTTACAGCTCAATATTTCGTAAAATTAATGCTTTTGCTTGGTGTTGGGAATAAAGGAGGTAAAAGTTAAATTTAAATTTTTTACGGAACAAGAACTTATTAAATTTATGACAATCGTTAACTGTACATTGGCAATACCGCCGGGTGGAAATTTTCGACCTGAATTAACAGACAAACACCCACGTGATGAGTGAACGTGCTGTATCCATGGCAATGAAACCAATCAACGTTGACGCTGTTGACACGATCATGAAAGAAATTCTGTCAACCTATACTGGATAGTAATTAGTATGTTCTACAAACTCCAAGGTCCCCGTGATCTTGATATTGATCAAAGAATGATGATGGTGGCATGACCAGCTGAATTCGGTAGTATCCGAATATATCTACGCGGAAAAGTATATACCTTTCTTCATTCAGTAGTATTGCTAATTACTTCATAATCCACTCCACTTAGAAGTTTAAATTCTACGGAAGATATAATAATCATCTCGAATTTAGTAGTAGTCGTAGTATTGTTTAAAGGGCTTCGACAGCTTAGGTCATTACGCAAGGGGGCTCCCACCGGGAAACGAACCCGGGACAGCTCTCCCCATGTCGAACGTGCTGCCCACTTGGCTATCCGAGAGTCCATCTCAACTTTATTTGAGTTTATATTTTACAAGACCATACTTATAATAGCATCTTGTCTTTACAAGAGTACTCATATAATTAGCCATTAAAAATCACAACATCCATAACCATTCCCTAACCAGGATTCGAACTCGGGACTTCGGCTGGTGCACTAATCCTTGAGCCACCTTGGTCAACTGAACCTGATGAAAGAGATTTTTGAAGTCCTCAGCGATTATTAATATCTATATTATCCTACCACAACATCTCATCTACCTCCGTAGATTTTATCAATATTATAACCGTCAGTTTGGTCAGGATTAACGAAGAAACTATTGGAAGATTGCTGATGCTGCGCGCAGTAATGAATACATAAATAAAAAAGAGCGCCTACTTGTGACTTAACGTTAGTCTCGACTTCTGTAAAGCATAAACGCGGATTTGGGACCGATCCTAAACCCCCAAATCGACCTTTCCCCAGCCGAATGACCCCACTCGAAACGGGGTCGAATCCCTTCCCAGGGCCCCACGACATTTCCCCGTACCCGCATAGACATCTTGAAGGGTCGTAAGATTAAGCCCCGCTCGCAAAGTACTCCAGATTGAGGAACTAGCGCAGGCTTACGCACCCCACCGAAATAGCCTCTCGCGAAGGGGCGGAAAAAACCGTGTCAGAATTAGAAGCGTGATGTTCCTAAGAACAACAAGTCTAAGAACAAGTGAAACCACACGCACGCACGGAGACCGACTCACACGTCGGGGTGAAAAAACAAATGATGCGGGGAATTGTCTCACATCCGGAGAGCCTTTGGATGGGGGAATGGCGCACCAAGAGGGGTCGAGGATGAAAGGATTATAGGGTGCGAGGGAAGGGGTGGATGAGGGAGAAAAAGATTGCGGAAGGGAACCCAGGGTTTAAGGGCGGCAAGAAAGAGATCGAAGGACAGGGAATAAAAAGAAGAGATAAAATTGAGGTCTCTCCTTATGCAAGGCGAAGAAAATATGATTATTTTTACGAGGAAGACCACACTAAAACCCACTTACTCTATAGTAGTACTACGGCAAATATTCGAAATTGTGATAAATTTTCAAAAATCCGTTACGCATTTTAGAGTGAAATAAATGGTCTATTTCATTTAGAGAAATGAATTGAACAACCTTCTCTACGCCAAAAAGTGAACCAATATAACCACTGTGAATTGCGTAACGGATTCTTGAAAATTTACTACGAACTTACCAATGTCGCAAAGTTGCCAATATTTACCCTAATACTAATTGGCAGTAGACAAAATATTAGACATTACAATACATCTAAATAAGGTACAACGTATAAACACGTATCACTGCAATTATTTCGATTTACGTTCACTCGGATCAATAAAAAATGATCGAGAGTTTTACAACTGTCTTATGGATTCGGATAGAAAAAGTGCATCTTTCATATTTCTATCACAGACTTGTTCATGATGGTGATGTCATGAAACCTACTAAAGCATGAAAAATGCTGAATAACGTCACTGATTAAGGTATCTCTTCATGTAATTCTGTGAGCAGTGTCACTCATAGAGTCAATGTGCTTCAGGTACAAATACATATTATATTCTCCATAAAGAATTCTGGTTCGGTGAGGAAAGCAAGAATAAATTATCTCACTCTTCATCTTGTCTAGAAAGTCTCATTCCCTTATCCTAGCTCTTGGTGGGTAATGTTAGAGGAGATAAGGTATGCACCAACCGGTCATCGGGATGTTGCAGACAAATGCGAAAAAATAGCGCTGTCGGAGTGAATTAAGCAATGATGATTTAACCCATGTAAAGCTATACATCTATAAAGAATGGAATTTTTCATAAATCCTTTGGTACATGATGGAAAAAAAGTGAATTTCCTTACTATGATCTCAGTGTAGCTAACGACTGTGATGATATAATAGCTACAGAGTCATTTAACGGCAAACCGAGCAAGAAAATCTTAACATCAACTCCTCTTCTGAAAACTCTGTCATAACATTTATACCAATTCCTAGACTAACACTTCACATAGTTGCTAAGTGTGGGCCAGAGACAGCTAAAAACAGCGGAATCCTTCGCATACGCTGTAAGTCAAACCACCATTTCTTGAGAGGTTCTTGTGCATTACACATGCTAATTAAGCATTACTTAAGTGTAAGAATTGTTTCAATTTCGAAGAGTTTATGAATAATTTTAGGTGAAATAAATATTCACATTGAAATTAAATTTAAACGTCCAGCTCAACTCAGAAAGACTTTAATCTGGATTTAACACAAATTTTATATTAAAGTTGGCATAGCATAAAATTGCCCTCCTCCCCGGGAAAATAACGTAAATTCACTTTCAAAAACACTTTTCATAACAATAATATTTTCAGTGGGGTTTCCCTCCCCTATTTGGGCGAATGCCAAGTAATGTTAAAATAAGTATGTTATACTTCCCTCCAGCATTACTACCCGACCAGAAAGCCAAATTACTGCGCAGAATTTAAATGAATAAATAAATAAATTGTATAAAATTGTAAAGCTAGGGGAGGCTAGAATTGGGATATCTTGAACGTAAAGCTGTAGGGATGTTAAACTTTATGTAAATACAATTTACAATACATGTAAAATACACAAAACTGAAATAAGTAAAGATTTATAATAAAAATATCTAAACAAAATCCAACAACTATGGCGAATTCGTGCGACGTTCTATTCAATCTTAAACAATTAAAGATACTAAAGAGTATATGCGACACCATGTATTTCACTTGTTCCAGAGATATAAAATAAATAATCTAATTAAGAACAAGATCTGAATTAAAACAGAAACGAACTAAAATTGTACGAAATATTTAATGAATAAAAAATAAATATTTTATATTATATACTGCACAAATAGATAAGAGATGTAAGTAATACTCCATAGAGCCATTACGATAAATGACTTGGAGATTGATGTGAAAAATCGTTGAAGGAATCGTAAAGATTAGTGAAACTGAATTTATTGAGACACATCGGGATGGAAGCAAGTGTCGAGCCAGTGAATGGAGTGTTGACCCAAGGACGGGAGCAACAGGGGGTGTGTGCGGGGGTTGATCCGGGGGTCTGTCGCAGCCATGGGAATACTTGAGATCGGTTTCCGGTGCCCCAGCTGCTCCACTCTTCCCATCCCCGGAGATAACTAATGGAGGGGCAATGCATGTTGAGGAAGAGCATATTGAAGACTCTTTTAAGAATTCACGCCTCTGATGCTGGTGGGGAAAACGTTTCTTGTGGATCCCAGGATATACTAAGCAAATTCCTCGAGGAATGAATAAACTAAATAAACCAATTTTTTCTAATAGAGGCAGTTTCTAAGATCATAGTCCAGGAATATCTGACATTACGGATAGTGTATCTATATTTAGTATTCTAAAAAAATTTGAATTTAAAAATGAATATGAATTCGAGAGACAAAATTATTTACACAACCCTTTCAAATGTAAGGAATACTACATCAATACTCTATTGCGGTGGAAATTTTCCTAAGATGTACATGAGATACTACAGAGATCCTACAGATCCTACATCACATTGGTTCTCTAATTGTAAAATCAATTAATATTATTTCCAAATGAAAATTTGTTACATATCAAATGGGTGAGTATCAATAAGCCTGTATCAACTCAGCACGCACAAAGAACAGATGGCAAAAGGATACGTTTGGACGAAAATGAAGACAAGTTTTTAAGTAATTAGGCCGGTTTATAAAAGAATTCCAGTAAAGATTCCTTATATTCTGCCACCATGTAGCTTATAAACATTCGACATTTTGAACCAAAAGGTTAGTTTCTGTTGTTTTCATCTTGTTAGATTGGGATGCTGTATTTTAAATAATATCTATTACTAATAATACTTAAATAATATAATAATAATTCTCATAAAATTCAATGCTATGTTTTCTTTAAAACAGGAATAATTCGATAACAATTATTTCAACAACAGAAAATAATAAAATCAAATTTATTACAGTCAAATTATAAGATATTAATACAGGATAAAGTCATTGTGATGTTACATCTAAAAAAATATCTAATGACTTCAGTTTCGTTACATAGTTCGGTAGTTTTACTTAATAATACAGGAGCTAGGTGAAGTATAAGTCTATTTCAATACTTTACCAGAGTAAAAGCAACACTTTTATAGAAAATCATCCGCAACGTACGTTAGAAAACATACAACTTCCCACAAACCTATCAGACACCCATCCAACAAATTTAGAGCCAACATCCGCAACTTACTTAAACGCCGACGTTCAATCAGAAAAAAAATTTCAAAAACACTCCGGCTCACCACTCTCTCCGACGAGATATTCAAAAGCTTTTGTTTATTCACGAGAGCGAGTCTCGAATATTAATAAAGATTAAACGCGGGGAAAAAAACTCGTGGAATCCCAACGGATTTTCCGATTCCTGATAATTCCGAAGCGCATCGCGGAGAGAAGAGATGGACTGGTAGTGATTGTAATCCCATTTTCAATTACGGGCGTGAAAAATGGATCGCTTACCGCGTATTCCACCGCCCTCGGCCGCCAATCATCCACGCCTCCCCACCGTTTTTCCTCAATTTTCTCGCCTTATTATTCCCATAAACATCCCCCTCGAGTCCAATCCAGAAGACGGTGCCAAAAGGGCATTTCCTCCTTTGAAAGAGGGCCTCCCCAGAATCACGATCGCTTCCTTTAGAGGCGTGATCCATTTATCTACATCGATCTGACACGCTTTCGAATGTTTCGTATTATACGAGTATTCGAGGCACTTGGCGTGAGTTATGTTCTTTACCGGACGGACGTACCGAAATCGTGGAGATGGTAAACTCGACGGCCGGAGGCGTGAAAGAGCTGAAATTGTTATTACCGGTATGTTATGTACACATTTTTGCGTTTAGTTCTCAATTCCCTGTCGGTACTGGACGTAGAAAAATGCATCTTTAATTTACTTCAGTATGAGTCTACTTAGCAACTATGATGATATGAAATTGCTGAGCTGTGAATGATGCTGAATAATCGCGATTATTCTAGTCAGTGTTTAGTAAAAGTAATGTATTTAGGTTATTGTGTTCCATTTACATGCATAATGAAAGTTTTCTACTCATTGCATTATTACTTAGTGAGTAAACATAAAGCTAACCCCACAACTTCATTGCCTAAGAAGATTCATTCCCTATCCAGAGCTATTGGTGGCTAAATATGGACTATGAAGGGTTAAGGCTGGTCTTTGCGCTGAATTACAGATAAGCACATTTAGTCCACACATTGATTTGGGGGGTTGTAAATCCTTCAACCAATTAACTCCGGGCAATTATTCCGACTCTCATCCTTTATATTTTACAAAATTTATTCCAATCGTAATTCTAGCATTGATGTGGATAATTTAATAATATTTTTTCGAAAAATATAAATGACCAAAATATCTTTGTAAGAAAATACTAAAGGTTAAAGGTAATGGTTGGTGGCTCTATCCTTATCCTCTCAAAATGCATTTAAGCTGCAAGAAATGGAGAATATACAACAATAATATCTTCTCATTCCATCTTTATCTTTCTTTTATATTTTGTATAATCAGCCTTCAAGAATCATCATGTCAACACACATGACTATGTTCATACTGCTGGTATAAGTAATTATAATATACATTATTACAAATATGCATTACATTATTTTATAAATTATTTTTAACAAATATAGATTAAATACTAATTATTCGTGCCATTTCTTTTCGTGGAGAACAAGTTATTTGTGGGCTTTTACACATAAATTCCGTACTTCTCTCAGACTGCATACACCTGTCGCTTCAGACCCAACACGCATGGAAGTTACACACATTTATAGACCCAAACCGAGTAGGAAGACTAAAAAAAACTCAGAAATCAAAGAAGCCATCAAAACAATACATCATCGAGATAACAATAGAACTTATGCAACTGGCCAAACCGATAAATAACCAAAACTATATCCCCTACGTTCGGTCCTAAGCATTTCCGCATTCTATAACTCCACTGGCCTCGAGCCTTTGAAATACGCATTCGTTTGAGAAGATTAATGGAGTCAAAGTAAAAAAATATCAATCCAATAGCGCGAGGATCCGAGGCATAACAGCGGTGCGCTTGAGGGGACTTTCCCCGCCTTCGAAGGTCTTCGGCCTCGGCGGAAGACGCGCAGCAGCCCGTGGGCAGACAGCGAGCGGTTGCGGGCTCACCGGGAGAGGGAGCGGGGGTGTGGAATGCATCTCTGAAGGGGTTGAAAGACGGCTTAAGAAAGGGGGTCTTGAGGCGCTGATCGTGTAAACATCTTCAATCTATTTCCTCTCGGATAGCTGATTGGTGAGGGATTCTAAAGGGAAGGGCTGCTGATGTATTAAGCGGGTTGATGGGCTGGAATTTACGACGACCAACTTCTCGAACTTTCGCCGTAATTCAGGTGCGGTGGAGGAGGAAAGGTATAAATGCACTCGGGTCGTTTGGGAATTGAACCGGATGCGAATGGGGCTTTAGTCTGCGACGAACCCGTCCGGAGGATGTGCAGCGAATTCTGCTGGAAAAGGTTGACGGGTGCATTCGTCGCAGTCTTAAGGGGATTTGCGTGATAGGGCGATATGCATAAATGGAATTCGTGCCGTCGATTTTCGTATACGTAGAGAGAAACAAGATGGTTAACGAGATACTCTGCCAACGAATTTTCAACGGAGATTTTATCGCTGATTTTTACAATTTGCTCACTGGCGTCAATGCCATTGATACATCTATAAACACTGATTATTTTATTGATAAATGAATAGTGATGGGTTTACCGAATTGTTCTTTAAATCATTTTGATATAATTAGCAATGTAAAATATCCCAAAGAAAAACGGCATTGAAAAAAGTTTGTTTTTTTCCTTGGGAATTTTCCTGGGTGTACGCCCTTAAGTGAAAAGTACCTTAACCATCTCCAATGTAAAATACTTATTCTTACCTTGAAATAAATTGTATTTAGTATATTATGTGATTTGCTGCCATCAGAATTTTTTCTAACTGTCGCGAATCATAAATCAATAAATAAACTATATTATATGCGCTCTCAAGATTAAATAGGCAAAGTATAAATATTTATGTATAAATATTCCTATGAGACTAAAGGTCCTAACTCTCGGCTAGCGATGGACATACGTACATAAATATAGGAGTGAAATTAATAAAAAGTGACAAACAATTGGTAGCCTCCCATTATCGCTGACTGCTGAAAGAAATTAGCAGTGTCTAAGTATTGTTTATAAGTATTTATGATTCGATAAACTGTAGGGAATACTTTAGTTACGGAAGATGATAATCAAAGAAGACCTCCGTAAGCTGAGATGAAAATGTATGGACATTTTAAACTTTTAATATAAAGCTAGATAAAAATATATAAATTATGTTATTGATTGGGTATTACTTAAATGTAGTTATCTATTAATAGTGCTGATTTTCAGCTTAAGGTACTTGAACACTTTACTATTAATGTAAAGCAATTGAGATTCTTTGAGGAGAGATTTGTAGGAGAATTCTTTCTCTAAAGAAAATTGCCGGAAGGTAAATTTCCTCGTGACTTCTATGGCTGCAGCAGCTCAGGTGATGTATGCGGTAAAGCCAAGAATTTCAAAACTTTACAGTAACTTATGAGCAGAAAATCTAAGAGAAGATACACATTTCGCATTTTCTGATGAAATTTAATCAGTGCAGGAAAGCCTTCATTTCGAAAGTTTTGAAGAACCATAGACGATGGGAAACATCGAGAATTTATTTCATTAGGTATTCCGTAAGGAATCTGAAGAACTTAAATTTCAGGCAAATATTACTGCACCTAGTGTACGCTGAAGTTATTCCCAAAGATAGTTATCTCGTTACTTCGATATAAGATATTTAAGAAACCTTTATGAACCTCGAATTAAGATATGAAACCATACCTTTTGCTGATATTAAATTAAATGAAATTCAATAATCGTGAACTCTTAATAACTCTTTAGCTAGGAAAGTGTTTTCTGCTTTCTTGAGATTTCTGCTGCAGTTAATTTAATCCGAATAGTCAACTTTCTTTATAATACTTGAAATGTATAAAAATTTTGCGATATTACAAAAAAATTTAGAATACCCTAAGAAACCCTTTTCTATCTCATTTTATTCTGTTCTAGCGAATTTTTATCACTTTATCCTCTGTACGTTAATTCCCGCAACGCGAATTTTTGTCAACCCTAAGTGGCAAGGATATTTCCTCCACTCTACTCGCTAATTTAAAAAATTCCATTGATTAGATTAAATATTGAAACGACATAGGAGGTTAGGTGGGATGGGGGCCCTCCCAGGCCTAACCTCGCCCTTACATGGTCAGCCTATACATAATATATAATAGTAGTAAATAATAATAGCCTATAATAAAAATTATGTTGAAAGGATATTACTGCACATTTAATCAAAAATGGTAAAAACAAAAAATAAGAAATATACTCAGTTCTCTTATTATTATCCTGTGCGCTAATATCTTCTAGTTGCTTCGTGCGTGAAACCTTGGACTTTTTGAGTTCTTAGATGTCTCCTGTGCCACAGTGAAGATATAGGAGGTTACGGCCCATGATTAACTGTATGGAAATAAATCCTTTAAAGGGAAGCAAACTTCCAATGTTGATAACTCATCTTTCATTGACACTGAAAAATCACCCCGCAATAATTCTCCAGCCGCCGTAAGAGCTAAAACATTCCACATTAGCAGTCGACACATGCATAATCAGACCCCACCCGTCAACACAGCAAACAACCGATCCGACACGATGCCAATCAGAGAGGAAAGCAGCCGATCGGGACGTAAATCCCTCTCGTAAAAACTCGATTCCCTCCGCTTCGAGTAATCGAATCGGAGTGCGTGACAAACGAATCCCTCATCCGCTACCCACGACGAAGAAGACGTTGAGTGCATGAGACTATTGCTCTCGCGAAAAATTCCCGACCTTCTTTAGGCGGAATGCCTTGGTACTACAAGCCCTCATCTCCTTACGCTTTTCCGTTAGTCTCCAAATAGCGTGATGCGCCCCCGACGATCGGCGAAAAGCGTTAGTCGGGCGTGAGGACAATAACGAGACCACGGAGCACTGCTGGTGCTCGATGCAGGAAGACGCCTAGAAGGAACACTCGGCGACCACTCGAGGAACTAGGATGTGAGAAACCGGTGTTTTTTTGGGTTCGTTAGAATAAATGGCATTTCCACGTCCCTGTCTACGTAGGTACTTGACGAATAGAATGGGTTACTGCGAATCTATCTCGTCGATAAAGTGAGTTCTCAGGATCTCGAAATGGAATGTATACCGAATCTATAAACATCATTTGACTAGCCGATAGAAATAAGCATGATGGAAGAGATATTGCTGAGTCTTGTCAGATACTAACGAGAGTGAAATAGTTTCGGCCATATACATATACCTTCAAGTTTAAGACTCGCTTACATGATGTTTCACTGAGGAAAGAAATGAGAGAATTACTCAATTCCTGGAACTTGCAGAGGAGGTGTAGCTCTGTAGAATCAAATGAAATTGTTCTTATTCCCAAGTTATGGCGGCGAAAATTTTGAATAAAATTCTTATACTTTTTCCTCCTACTACTTTCTCTTTTCCTGGATGTGTCTGAAGTATGATTAAAATACTCAATGATTATGTAGCAATTTCAAGAAAACTTTTTCCTTTTTCAACCATTTCAAATTTACACTAAATTACTATGAACCCACACTATCTTCCTTTACATTTTGTTAAATTCTTACTCCAACATAAAGAACTACTATAATATTAGCAGCATATTGTTTTTGGGACGTCTTTACGGAAAAATAGAAAAAGAAAACACCGAAACCAGTAATTACAAAAGAAGTAGTTAGCTTCACTACACCTGTCAATTTGATACACATATAAATAAATATACACTCATACGCATATTTTCAGAATTCAATTTAGAAGGAAAAAGTATCAAAGCCATGCTTTGACTTTCAATTTATTGCAGGATATTTTTAGTGGATACTGATGACCAACTATAAACGCGATCAACGAGTTACTATTAATCACTCAACGAGACCGAAAATATGTATGACCTACTAACAGAAATAAGCGGGAGATAAAATTTTAACATGGTACCAAAGTAATGAAGCTAATTTGATTGAAGCATGATTCATTCGGACGACATGACATTTTTAATGATTAAGCTAACCTTTCGCGGGCTGCAAAGTTTGCACAACCTCCATAAAGCACACATCCTTGTAATTTCATCGATGCTTCAATATTTAAATACCAAGAGCGGATAATTTATTTCTCATATATACCTGCATAAAGACAAATAAATGGCCTAGAAATTGCAGAAGAAGTCTGATCTGGAGTTGATTATTCTTGATGGATCATTCAATTCAAATCGGAAGATCCTTTTAATTGGACACTAACGATCTCACATATCATATATGATGTCACAAAGATACTTCGTTTATTAATCATTAATTTCCGGGAAATTTGTGGTAATTTAAGTACACCAATGAGCAAATAATAATAAGTATCCTTAAAGGATACAGATAGGTGTTTACAAACCTTTCCATACCCCTTAAGGCCGGTATTGGGGTATCGAGGTAGATGTAAATTGAATAGGAGATGATTATTGTGACTATGTACAGATATTTTCTCAAAAGGAGGATTTTTGTGAATGAACCTTACTTTATACCATGCGTTAAAAAAATTTTCATTTAATAATCATGAATTTCTTGTAATTTCTGTGCTTTATTAGAGATATATAAATATTAAATTGCGTATTCTAACCATCGTTAAATGCAGTCCAAGAAGAAAAAAGAATAGATGATAACAGATAATTTTCGTAAATTAGAAGCGACATTCTATTCAAAGGAACACACCATCTCTCTGCTGATTTACTTCCAATCAAACAAGGCACAAGATTGATCGAAGGACGTCAAGTCTCCTAAAGCATAACAAACCATTCCACGTTACCGTACATTCTCCTCGGGGAAACGCAACGACGAACATAAAGTGCAACAACGCTACAGAGACCGTTTAACGTCTACTTCTTTAAAGATACTTCTGGGACGGTTAAATCCACTCTTCCCGCAACCTCTCCATCCCACCACTCATATTTCACCGAAGAGCGAGTAGAAAAATGTATTCCTCCGCGGCCGTAAAGTAAAAAGCCCGATTTATTATCCGCGTGCGGTTTAAAAAATCGAGATTAACATTCCGCGTCCGCTTAGTTGAATCGCCGGATCGGGGGATAAAATAAACAAATCATTCAAAATCGATAGCAGTAAATTCCGAGTGAGAAAAAAAATGCGAGTGAAACAGCTGGACGAAAAAAGAATGGCGCGCAAAAATGCCATCTCGCGGCGAAAAAAAGAAAATTGTAAACAAAAGAACCGCCAACGCTCGTCATAAATCGAGAGTCACGCTCTCCGATATCTCGCAATGATCGACCCTTCCCTTTTTCCGCAACGCTTTTTTGTTCGCTTTTCCGAATAATTGGATCCTGCGGTTAAAAATGACGCCGCGACGCTCCGCGGAGGGTAACGTAGATTGGAAATCATATTCCGAACTCTGGTGGAAATAATTTTAGCCCAAGATTCTCTTTTATTCTGGAAATGCGCGGCTTTTTCCCAGATTACGTAGCTGTGGGTCAACTCTCGTAGGATTCGCCGGCGACCTCTTTCGGAAGGGGACGGGGAAGTGCGATCGAGTACTATGGAGTGGAATGTCTTTGATTTAAATGGGTTGACTCACGGAATATATCTTATGCAATCCATAAGGGGAAAGGGGTTCATTGGAAAACCCTTGCAGATTCTCAAGTAGTACGTGAAGTACTATTTCCAGGCGAATGCTTCCAAATTACATAGCTCAGGTGGTTTTTCTTCCTGTAACCATCAGAGCAATACGAGCAAACTTTTTTAACACAATATCTGAATCTTTTACTACGCACAACTGACTTTTTTTAAAAGACGCACCAGCGGATTCGAGTTGTTCACATCATCTACAGGTGTTCTCGCCATCTTCAACACCTGATGATGACTTGAGTAGGCCTAGCATTATAAACATTGGATTTAGTTGGTAAGATTTGAGTTCAACGGTAAACTTAATTTTGACTTTAAAGAATTGTAACATGGACCTTCATTGCTTTATTAATGATTATCAGTATAAATATTAGTAAGTGAAAATTTGTAGCCCGTAATGATAATTTCAATCAAATCTGTCAATCAACATATCCGAAGATTATGCGTAAACGTAATTTAATGCCATGGAGTGCATTATGATTAAACATAATTTTTTCACGTGAAGCTCATTCTATCTGTTACTTACATCAATCATCATTTTGAAGTACCACTGAAGGTTCAACTATTGAGTACAATACAGTTTGTTAGAATATGTGCAAAGATTCCAATTAGACTACACTTAGCAATATATTATAACACTGTGCCTAAAACTGGCAATGCGTCTGGTAATGATAATTGGAACCAAGTGAACGTTTTCACTTTAATGTTCTGTGTTATGTGGTATATTCCACCAAGGTAAGGAAGAGATAATTAACCATGTTAAGGTACAGCTAATTATTAATCAAGCAACCTCCTAAAACACTCTAACTTATTTACAGATAAAAGCAGGTAATTAGTAAGAAAAAACTATACAAAACTTACTATAAAATATTAAAGTAAATATTTGTATGATTCATCGATTTTAGCCATTAATTAAAAGTGTACTATGAGCTTATTTTTTGGCACAAGTAAAGCAGCAGAAAGAAAATTGGTGACAAATTGGTAGCTGTCGAATTATCTCTGTAAACATGAAAATAAGAACCGTGAAAAAAAGTTCCAAAATAGCAAATGTATTCTTTAAAAACGCCATCTTCGTCACTTGAAAATTTCTTTGGTTGATAACGGTTCTACAATAATTGAGAGGTTAGCTTGGTCATCAAGATTGAACCTGAGTAAAACATGATTCTACAAGTCAAACAAATACACACTATTATCAATCCAATCCTACACTTCATGAAGTCCAAATAGTACCTCTGTCAAAGTAGGCCACGGTCATTTTTACGATACAAAGTGTCTCTGAAGGAGAAAACTTTCGCAATGTTTGGCGCGGATTTGTGTAATCTTGCAAACATCCGTCGATCTCCTTTAGGAGACCGCAAATCTCGCGATATCTTCCGCGGGCAAACAAAGGCGTAAACACCAGGTCATCAAAGACTAAGTATAGAAAACCTTCCGACGTAATCTCCGGTTCGTATGGACATCCTGTCGTTTCACCAAAGAAATACGCTTTTTTATACGACAGTGAATTTAGGAGATTTTATAAGAATGATAACTTAGCACGATGAGGCATCCGCCTAATCATGCTTCGTATCAACTGAAGTGAAAAGGGTTGACCTGTCTGAGACTCGAACCCAGATCTCCCTCTTTCCGGGCAGGTGTTCAGAATACCAATCGCAATAAATCAAAGTATTGCTGAAAGATGTTACGTTGATTGTGACTAGTGATTGATATGATTTTATGACTTATGATGATGATGATTTATGTTACTATATGGATACTCTACCATGCACTGTATTATTTTAGTTACGTGACAGATCTTATGTATATTTAATGCATGATAGATCTTATTTATGATAAATGATCTTACACCTTATGTAATAATAATATGTATACTACAATTTAATTGTACCGCTTACGGGAAGTTTTTGGAGGGGTTTTCCACCCGTCGTTAGGGGGAATGCAACTTAATATACTTTTTATGTCCCCCTTAATCGATGCCACCTGACCAGAAGGCTAACTTGCAACGTAAAATTAAATAAATAAATATGCTTCTAAACTGCAATACCATTTTAGTTCACTTTATGATATGATTTAATAACACGTGTATCAAACGTGAGTACTCGGAGTATTGAGAAGGGCTGAGTAAAATTGCAATAGAAAAACGGAGGAGTAATTACTATTGAATGTAAACTCCAATTTAACCTATATGGGCTAATTGCAGACAAATAATAAGTATCGCAGCTGATGATGCTATATAAACACACCACCGCTATTAAAAGTTCACCATTATAATTCAAAGTCGCATCGAGATTGTTCTTAACGACACCTACATACTCAGTCTGCAATAACTATTCACTTTTATCATTCATTGCGCTGAATCTTGCTATCAATAAATATATACAGTCAATTTCTATAGAGGATACACTTTAAGGAATTAATGAACCGCCAGAAATGATTGGCCGAAGAAAAAACTAAAATTAGCATGTTGGAGTACGGTTTGATTTTTAACTTTACAGGATGACTGTCTAAGCTGCTACGAACCGTAACATTTCACAGCTTTAAAATTTTGGGATGGACGTCGTTTCGTTTAAGCTCATCCTTTGAGCACTTTACGCGAGGCCAAAATCATCATCGCGAATTGGCATGGCTCGCAAATGACTCCGCTGGGAAAAATGCCATCCGTCGAATTAAGCGGAGGACGCAGAAGGGGAGCGAGTAAAATATACAGCGTCCGAATATACGACGATTAGAGTCCACTTCCAATCGGCCACATCCCCATCGGAGGCTGTACGAAAAGATTAGCGCGATGAGACCGGGCAATTTTCAAGCGTCCGAGAAATGTGCGAAACTCCAATAATACTAGCGGAAGAGATCTTATATGATGTTGAACTACCAAAAAATGGGATAGTTGCCAATACAAAAATACGTGACATTATATACGTGTATTATACGGTAAAATGGTAAAGGTGGTATTATAGGCCATCATTTGAATTTATATTCTAAAACACGAATAAAGATGCAAAGTTTCAGGAACCCTGAAAAATCTTTCACGATGAGTACAAGACAAGTCATGTAGATGCTGTTTCAAGGTAATTTAAATGCATATTTAACTTAAAGCTATTTAACAGCGATGTGTTTTTAATAATAAATGATATATGTTTCGACCACGAAGGTGATCTTCAGGTCCTGAATAGCGGTCTTGCCAGCTGGGGAAAGAGGAAAAAACTATCTCACTCCTCATCTTACGTAGTCACTTCATCCCCCTACCCAAAGCTTTTTGCAGCTAACAGTAAAGAGGCTGAGAATCAAAGCAGAATTCGGGATGATGACAATAAAGACACGAACAAAAGATATGTAAATATATTTATCTTAAATTTCCGAACTATGCGTAAAGAATAAAATAATACACTCGTTTACTTAGGAGCCATTTTCAAAATAAATCAAGTTAGTACAGTACATATGTAACGCTAATATCACGAAACAAATAAAAAATAAATCCTCTATTGATAATTATTCACTAGTATTAGCATAGAGTAACTAAAAGGTATGGTTTTAGTTACTAAGGGTCGAAGACATTTTATAGATTACGTAATGTAACCTCTGAAGTTTTTTCCATTTTCCACAGATCGCCATATGTTTGTCAAAGCTGTTGTGCTTCCGAGAGCTGATTCATAGAAAGGAAATATACAGCCGCAATTTCAACCACGAGACAGCTTTAAGAGTCGGGAAGGCAAGTCGGGAAGTGTGTCATGCATCAAAGAACATTACGAAACAACTTCGCAGATCCAGATAATTTATGCAAGTGGCATACTTGGCGTTTCCAAAAACCACAAAGTAAAAGTATTCATCACTCAAAAGCGTGAACGACGTCCGAGGAAATAAACTTATGAGTACGACAAAAGTGTTGTTACCAAGAGTCACTGTCATTGTAATTTTTCAATCATTACGTCAATATACTACAAGATACCGTATGCCAAAACATTGGTGTCAAATATTTTAATGTGGCAACAATCAAGTCCTTTCATTGTTGATATAGTATTGCTCCACCCAGTATCATATAATAAGTAAATTCGGAAAGTAATGAGAGGGGATGATAATCCTTATCATGATAATTAATAATATCTAATATTTATATAAGATTTTAAACTGAAATAATTATTTTTAATGCGCAAATCGAATAAATAAATTCGATTGTGGCAGGATTTGATAAGTAGAAATCCAAAAAAGAATTATAAGAATATTTGTAATTTTATTCTTACAATACTTTTGATATGAAAATAGTGATGAATATAGCTTACAACATGATAGAATATTATGAATGAATAATAGCTATAAGATGTTATAGTATGCTGTTAATAATATCAACTACACACACAGTTACTACAACATTTAACATTAAGCTAAGAAAAGGCTCTTCAAGTACAACAACAAAAAAATAGCAATCAAGTTATAAGAATAGAAATTTAAATGAATCAACGCATTGCACACATCCTAAAACAAACCTTTTCGATCGAATAAATTTATTAACACTCCAATAGAGCCGTAAAACCAAAATAACATCCTCTATCAACTTTCTACTCATAGAAATCGTGAGATCTCAAGAGCAAGCGAGCGGGGGCATCGCGTCTCGCAGTATACGAGAGAAACACAATCAATTCCCACCTTTAGCGAGAAACCCTTTCCGGAGGCAGACTTCCCATTATATCATTCGCATCATCGGGCGTCGCATAGTAAGATAAAAAACGGACAATTCAATCCCACGTGACAAGAGAAGGCAAAAAAGACACCCCTTATATCAACAGTTGAATTCGGGAGGAATTGTTGGATCGTTAGCAACGGAGCGCTGGGTCTAATACCACACCCGTTCGGGTGAGACCCTTAGAAAATTCGGAGCAAAACCCTAAAGGTGCTCGATGGCTCTTGGGGCTCCTTGCACGTCATCGGAGATGATGAACAGTGCCGCGGTGATGCACGACTTTGCTCTAACGAGACGTCCATTGTGCGTGTCGAAATAAGGCATCCTTGGGATGGATCGCATTACCACACACGTTAAGAACTCTTTCTCCCGTAACAGTTAATTGCGCATGGAGCGGAAACCGTACGTTAACATACGAGAGATTCGGAGGGGAATACTGCCCAGAAGAGAGTCGAATATGGAGGGGAGATTGAATGAAGCCTGTTTTCGGAAAGGATGCTGAGTAAAACTTGCCCGTATTTAACCTTGAGTGGCCTATGGAGCCTGGCCTTTACCCAGAAAATGTGAAAAACAGGAAACAAGAAGCCTACTACGATAAAATGCACGTACAAAATACGATGAAGATCCAACACAGTAAAACGAATTATTATTTTCTATCAGAAAGGTTGAAACTACAAGTTTGATTACAATTAATTAATTACAACTAGAAAACTTTAGAAAACAAAAATCAAACAACGCCATTAAAAAATAGCAAACGTTTTTGACATAAGACAATTATATTTTTTTAATGTTCTGAATTTTCCAAAATATACAAATTTCTAGACTTGTTCTAATGGCCTTTCAAGAGACTACAGAAAGTGTAACTTTAGAACTCTCAACTCCAAAGCTTCGCGAAGGAAAAGGGCAAATCCAACTTCAAATTACCTGAATTTAGACGATGATGAAATAATTATTACGAATTATACGGAAAAGATATCCCTATTATATCTTATCAAAAAAGGTAAAACCTTACCTAATCATCATCTTGAAAATCAAGCCATTGAAGACGGAGCACAAAAAACAGTGAAAGATATATAAAGAGGTCAAATTCATGAGAGGGATTTAAACATGCAAACGGCTTGTTTGAAAAATTAACAACCATCCCCTCTATTACGACCTGCGTTATCAGTCATGAAACGAATGTATTCTGAGATCGTGAGTGGTTGAGACACCGAAATATCGCCGTTAAAGCGGTGTTGTTCAATGAGGAACAGGCGGACCGAAAGGCAAATGCTCCGCGACCTATAATTTACATCTACTACCGTAAGCAGGTTATCTCGGACTGGAATGTCTCAACTTATACATTAAATAATGGTTTCATTTTCCCACACTAGATGTATGATACGTGCTTAGCGATTTGTCTACGCTAAAAACTAGTTTCCTCCAAGACATTTAGTAATGTTGATAAAAATTTCAGAAATTTAACGCTCCTTAAGAAGATTAATATCCTAACTATATCTGGTACACTAAACACGTGATATATTTGCGCGGGGCATACATTAAACTTAAGAAATATTTGAGAGATTTAGGTAAATAATGCACTACACAAACCCAGATTTGATTTATTCATAGAAGAATATACTCTCGTATCGATGATTCTGTATCTAAATTTGATGAATCACGATATAGCTACTGTACTATATAACTCAATTTAAAGGAGAAATACGTCGAGGCACAATTTTACGAAATAAAATTTCTACGAGTTATGGAAGGTCACGAAAACTAGGCATAGAAGGGCAGAGAATTATTTTTATCTTGCTAATCAATAAACATTCCACTTATGTATTAATACGCCAAAATTCCTCTTCCTGAAAAAATGCACTATCTTCTAAATTCATCCAACCACACATTAATCATTATCAGAAATTAAAATAGTTTCAGATTAATACATACTGTGAAATTAATATTATAAAATTAGATTACATAATTTTCATTGCTAATAGCAATATAGTAACAGCCTTTAAACTTTGAAACAACTCAGTTGAAAATTACTAATTAGAAACCTTTTAGTCAATGAAGATATAACTCTCAACAAATGGAATACTTCAATGCTGGCAATACAGATAAAATGAGTATCAAACATAAAAACACGCTCTCTAAAAAATACTAATTGTAGCAAACTAAAAACTTATCGTTTCACAAGTATTCGTCAAATATTAATTTTAATTTTATATCAAATTTTTATATTTTACTCCTGGTTAAAATTTTATGACTAATTTAAGAAAATAAATGAAAAATTAAACTAATAAAATAATAACTAATAAATTATTTTAGGCATGTAATTCTTATGTATTATTTTTGAAGTTATATGGCTCGTCTCAAAATTTATCCTTCACTTCACAACATTTATTGCACGCCGCAATTCTTGTCCACAATCCCCCCAACGACAGGAAAGCGTGCACTCAGATTCAACGGGATTGTTAGCCATGTAAATCATAGTACTTCACTTTTCCGGACCGCTTTTTCCTCCTCATCCGAGCGACATCCTTGCGCCGTTCTTCCCGAACATCCCGGTCCGAATACAGCCCTCAGACGAACATCGACATTCGTATTCAAAGACCGTCCCAAGTTGTCATACCTATGTATTGGAATACACCTAGGGTAAATATCCATCGGAGTTATAAAAGAAGGATTCTGATTTGCTATTCCCCGCGGTATTTCCCCGCCTCATTCGCTATTCCGAACTGCAATCCGCCAATCAGTCAGGGGCTTACGGGGCACATAACGCGGATTCCGTTTACGACGTGTTCCTCGAAAGAGGGAATCGGTCCTTGCATTTGCGGGAGGATGTTGTGTAAGCGGCGCCGAAGTAACGATACGAAAAAAGGCGCCGACTTTGGGGTCTCCTTTATCTAAGAGTGTTTGCGAGAGTGTGAGATGCTTAGAAATCACGGCCGATCGTAGCTAATGGTGAAAACTAAGATTAGGAGAACACTTCCTTATTTAGTGATTTTGGGAAATTTTGCTACTTTGGATTGAGGTTCTAAATCCTTTGAATTGAAATATTTCCCTTAGTTCGATTTCTTAAATATAATTTTTACGTGGTCTTGATTGCACGAAGTTTTAACTTTTCTCCTGAGTTATTTTATTTTTATAAATCGTAAATTACCTTACATTAGCGTTTTACCTCTCGTTAGGCTAACGTGCCTTAAAAATCCCTTTTCAATACCATTTCCTTCGTTTCTTGGTAGCTAACCTAACCCTGTAGGCCATCTACCATCTTCTGCTTTTGCTCTCCCTGCTGTTTTTCCCTTGTATTCTACCATCAATTATTTTCTTAAACAACACCTCTCCTCTGCAGATGCTAATTATTTTCAATATATAAATAAATATCCAATTAAAGATTATATTAATCAATTTTTACTTACACCTGCAAATGATTTGTTACACTATCGAACTCTTATTTTTTATCCTCAAGAGAATAATTCAATTTGTTCAATACTCATAAACATGATATACTTCATCAGATATAGTTTCGATCATTTTATTGTTAATACAAATTAGGCTGAAAATTTATAACTGTCTCCGAATGTAACTTCCTTTTTTTCTCCACCTATCCACTTCCTATATATAAATTTGTAGGAATACACGAATAGAGTAACACCTCGAATTATTATTGTATATGCGTTATACTGTAGCTAATGCACCAGGTAATAGCTATTTTAATTAATTCATAAGAATGAAGATTCATCGAGCATTCAAATGCATTCATAGTATGTTCGGTGTGGATTTTCTTATGTACACTCCAGGCCAAAATCAACGCAGCACCTCCCTAGCGATCCTTACGGCCGGTGCTGAGTTAATTTTGGCCAGGACTGTACATGAGTATTCATGCATGAGTGAGTTTCATGTGTTTTCACACAAATATTTTGTTGGGATTTGTATTGGAAGATTTATGGACGATATATACAACAATGAATAAAATAAAAATGACTGATGAATAATTGGTGATAACGTTACCACCTGGGTTCCCCCTAACAGCTACTTATTTAATAATAATATAGTCTAAACACATAAGATATGTACTATATTCCGATGGTTTATATATTCTAATATTTATATTTATTTTATGAGTTTTAGATGACGTTACACCAAGTGAAGACCTAAGCGATTATATGACATCGCTCCCCTATGTTTGGGCAAAGGGTCCTTGCATTTGCAGACCCGGGAGGAAGTTGTTTAAACGTCGCCACAGCAACGACACGAAAAAAGCGCCATTTTGTGGAACGTGCGCGTCTCCTTTATTCAGAAGTGTTTCCGAATGTTATTTCCTCCTCATTTTCCCCGAAACGGCCTTCGCTTTCCTCCAATATCCCACCGCATTCCTCAGGAGCTCCCAAATGTCCGCCCTTATTTCATTGCGCCTTCGTGATATCCTTTCAACGTGGATTTAGTGTAAATGGGATCAACTTATTTTCACCTGCCGCAATGGACCATTCGCTCTGCGTATTTTAGCGCCGTATAAAGAGGATCCCGAGCGATAAAAGAGATGAGGCGCCGTGATTTAGTCCCCCTGGTGGATACGCCGAGAAGTTTCCTTTCGCGTATCTTCGGAGGAAGTCATCGGGGATGCCGTGCGAAAGAGAATTTGCCAAATGAGATGGTAATCTCGGTCAATGCAATGGTAGCTGATGGGTGCACTTAATTAACTCCCGTAAAAGAATACTTGGTTATTGAGTGATGGTATTTTCGAAACTTAGGTCTCAAACGAAAGAGAAAAAAATGAAGAGGCACATGGAGCTCTTTATGGACATTATTATATAAGTAATACTTTTTAAAGCATAAAAATATTTTTAATAATAATAAAAATAATTTGTGTATATTATCTTCATCATCATATAGTGTTCTGCCCAGAAGCAGGCACCGCGGCCATAGGATTCAATTGGAGTATGTCTTGCACTAAACCGAATTCATACCACAGGTAACGAATCGCCAATCGATTTCTCGAATCTTAATTTTATGCAGATTTTTATTCTAACTTTACTTTGGCGTATTTCCTTTATTTAACTTTTCGAATGTGTAATCATGAAGAACTCAACTCCAAAACTCCCGTATCAAATGAACGTGAAAGAGGCCATCGAAGTAATTATTCTATTATTATATTTTTTGATGATTCTCGATCTTAGATTTGAAAATTGTGTAACTAAAGACAATGGCATAATTAAAAAGGAACAAAAACATCGCATATAGACCCATAACTCGGGGTAGTATACATTGATAATTTTCTTTGCTTGCAGTTTGCAAGCACTCATTTACTAGTTTCCTTATATATATATATATATATATATATATATATATATATATATATATTTATACTATGTATTTATTATATTATTTATTACAATATTCTGGATGCAATAACCTCTAGTAAAAATAAGTATGATTGAATATGAATTGAATTTATTGTAAATTTTATAAAGGTGATAATAAAAATTTCGTGTATTGATAATTATTGCATTAAGTGCAATTCGATACAGCCGTATAAACTATTGAACGTGATATCTATAAAGATTCAAAGTTTAGATGGCTAGATACTGAATGGAATAAAGCAATATTCAATTCATAAATTTACAATGGTCACTCACAGTCTTTCTTTATGTTATAATTTACATAATATCTTTTTTACAACACTGTCTTTCGGATTCAGATTATGAATGATACTAGTTTGCACATATGAGCCTGCAAAATAGAATTAAACTCTATAAAAGCAAAAGACTCATTCTTACTAAAAGAAAAAGGTGATTTTGGCAGTGTTTACCAGCATTTGCCAACCTCTGGAAAGATGTGCATTGGAACAACTTATCTTCATTATCATATGTACCACCGCTTACATATTTTTGTATTTTTACTATGGTCTTTAGTGTACTCTATCCAAAACCCTACTAAATATTTTTTATCTTGCCATCAAAATGTATTATAGTAGTGAATAAAAAACAATAAAATGCTCCATATTATCTACCGCTATCAGTGACATAATCTTAGATGCCAGGAAATGTAAAGTAATGGAGACAAAAATTACATAACGTAATTACATTGACGGATATTCTTTATCTTAGGTTTCCTCCAAATTTACCGCCTCTATCACCAGCCTATCACCAACTATCAGAATGTACTAAAATTTTGATCAGGAAATGTTATCGCACCTTAAGCTCTATTGATTGAAAAACCAAAGATAAGAATCCATGAATGAAAGTGTTTGCAACACTGAAAATAAAAGGAGATTTATTTGAAAACATTATCTCCGTAGAATATCTATTTTTGACGTAGAGGGAAATTGATTGTTCTAATACTTATAGTTCAAACTCGCATCTAAATTCTGTCGTGGAGCTTGAGATACTTTGATCTAATAGAAGGCGTTGCTAAGAAAAATCTTTGGCTAAATTTAAACGATTATTCACCTGTTTTTTGGTAGTCGTAAATATTTCCTCGGACACTTGTTCACTGATACAGGATGAGGTAACATTTTGCGACTAAGATTTAAGAAGGATCAATTTTATTTTAAATTAATAGCCTACATCGGTGTCAGTATTAGTTCGGTTTCATTGCTTATACTCAAATCAATTGGAGTTCTTAATGTCCAAAAGTTTGACCTATGCTATCCTTAAATGGTAAACATCTTAAAAGCCAACCGAAGGCAATTGAATATGAAAACTGGAGGGCTGCACTAAATATTAATGGGATGATCACTCATGACCTTTCACAGTGAAATTTTTCCCGTTCCATTTTTCTGTATTATATGATATTCTTCCCTGAATTCTATTATTCGCAACGAAATCGTATCCTGTGACCTGTTTTGTTTTCTATCATTCACGAATGTGAGCAACTTTCATTCTATGACCTTTTCACCTTTAGAGGTACTTTCATTTCAGGAAATATTTTTTTCTGGGTCCATATTTGTTAGCTGATTCCATGAACTTAACTTCATCCAAAATCGTTCTTGATGAAATCTTTTGATTGTTTCAGTTCTATGCCCTTTGAATTAAAAACTTTTATTCAGTTCTACCTTCTAGACATTGTTTACACGTGGTTTGGGTTGCACGTAATTTAACTTTCGTTCTACGTTATTTCATTGTAATTTTCGTAAATTATAATCACAAATTTTTATTTTCATGCACAGATGATTTTTTTCCTTTAAGAATTTCTGCCCTATTATATTTATTCCATTAGAAAATATTAAAATTTGTTGCGTTTAAAATAATCTCTGAATAAATTTCATCAGATATAAATACAGCCATTTCCTTGTTCATTCATCGTAAATTGTTAAATTTGATCTAACTCAAATATGAATTCCATAAAATTTCCTGATCTACGGTAGTATCAATAATGTTATTGAAAGGTCAAGAAACCATACGAATATTCATTAGAGCGAAATTTGAACTTAGAGCGTTAAAAGGTTTCTAAATAATAATTTTCACGGTATCCTTTCAAAAAATTAAAGGGATTCTCATTAAACAAATTAAAGACTAAATTATACATGAAGTAGATACTCTCCAGTTAAAACTTTTACATCTACATTTACTTTATAGACAGAACTAATACCTCATTAAGTATAGCATAATTATTTTATTGCTGGCGAAAACTTTCATATATCCCTGTAGATACATCACTCTTAAGTAAATTACATACAAAGAAATATTTCCTAAAAATTATATGAAACAATTCGAAATATAATACTCGTATGTAAAGGATCCATCGATCGCAAGGCAGGACTTAGCCTAATAGTTACTAGAACTATTTCCGTACGGATTGGTAATACCGTAGCTAGAGGTTGTACTAAAAATTACCATATTTTAGTACTGGTAAAGATACTACATTTTGTATTTAGTTTATTGATGTAGAAACCCAGAATAGTAAAATTGTAGTCCTTATTCGCTCAAATCTTTGGTTAACCTAATTTTTACTCATCAATAAATTAATACCATTAGCTAATATCTGTTAGCTAGTATAAACCGTTGCCACCAAGTAATCATACTTAATTGCAGAGCATAAATTAAATAAATAAATATCAATATTAAGTAAGTACGAGCTACCTTCAACCATATCCAAGACAAGAGATATACCCCTATCATATGCCGAAAGGCAGCTTGCAGGGTATCTATGTAGGTTTTTGCAGATATCAGTCAACATACGGTTGCAAGTAAGTAAGTGAAGCACAATGATTCTATAAGTAACAAATTTCGTGGGATTCCATAAGCAAATACGGTCATCATCAGCTACGCATATTTCTTGAGATAATCAGCTAAATAGATTCGAGGAGCCAACTTGGCCATTTAGTTTTCGTTCCGTTATAATGGCCTTCCTCAGAATCCACCCAAATCACATTGATCATACAAATACTCTCTTAGCCATCTGTTTATTTGGCTAGTCGTGCATAAATGAACTTTCTCTTAACCTTCGTCGAATTCGCAAAGGAACACCACTGCATCAATACCATTCCCATAGAGATTTTCCATCCCTTCTCCGTTCACGAGCATTAGCATAAGGTCTTAGAAGGGAAAATGCCTCATTGGGAAATGAGCGTATCACCGAACACGCTTTGCAGCCGAGATAACATCCTTCTCCCGAAAACCAATCCAATAGATGTCTTCCGAATCTCACTTCCTCAAAAATGCCGTTTCGCCTCTCAGCCCATCTCAATTATTCACAAATGCCTTCCCTTTTTCCCACTTCCTTTCTCCATCTCTTGTGCCATTTACTTCCCTCGCACACTTGCGCATCCGCTTTGATTCCCTCCCTTTTCGGAAATTCGCCTCTCTCGAAATACGTACGTATAGTACATTACTTCTATCCTATCACTTGCGTGAATGAGCTCTTTGAGTGAGAGAGGTGAAGTTCCAGCAGGTTTCCCACTTAAGAGTGAAAAAAGATTTAAAAGGAAAGGATGATAGAAGAATCTACGCTATCAAAACCTGTACTAAATCTGTACATGGTTCGATAGCGAGGATTCTTCTACAACGAAATTCTACCAAGTATCTCTGAATGTTATTCATTATAAGAAAGGATGATTTTAATATAAAATATGAGCCAATCAACATTTAATTAAAATTTAAAAATGTCCTTTCCTTCTAATCCGTTATGAATTACCACTATATGGAGGCATCCATTC
Organism: Sympetrum striolatum; assembly: GCA_947579665.1. Classification (NCBI taxonomy): domain Eukaryota; kingdom Metazoa; phylum Arthropoda; class Insecta; order Odonata; family Libellulidae; genus Sympetrum; species Sympetrum striolatum. The sequence goes on from OX388350.1 coordinate 43,888,083, forward strand.
TTTACCGTTACAAAAAATACCAGCAATAAAGAAGAGAATTTCGCTATCATACGCGCAACGAACTGTGCTCTTCACAACAGCGATTCATACTTGTAAATCTATGGATTCTTAGTCCAGAAAATTCGTAAACTAACACCTACAACATAAAGGGAACTAGCCATGCGTTACGAGGATATGCATACGTCATTAATCGGGTCAAGGAAATATTAAAAAAATGTGATCAATATGTTTAATAAGTATTCATTACATACACAACCAATATATAATGTATGATCTAGCTATTACATTTGTTAACAATTCACATATAACTATTGTAATTATATGATTATTAATTTGATGTAGATTTGTAATTTGTATTGTAATTAACTCTTGCTAATTAAAATTAACACAATTAATGAAAATGACTTGTCATATACATGCCTTCGTATGTCGTTGGATAAATGAAATTATTATTATGCGTAGTTAATTAAGTTGTACCTTAGAGAATTTAAATGTCTACTTTCTAACTACTCAACATTCAACTGAACTTATTCACAGGAAATAAAACAAGGAAAAGGGCAATTGTCACTCTTTGATAGCTAATTGAAATTTAAAATATGACCTGATATCAAGTCTTTCAATTTTTTAAATCAATTAGACCGTATGACATATGAATATATAAATTAAATCTATATAAATAGCTCTAGGCTGCTTAATAGCATTTAGATTACAATACTTTACTTTTAAGTCCAAAGTAAATACAGTTTTGAAAACATTACAAGCAAGGAAGATGGAGATATAACGTCTCGTCGAGCATAAAAATAATCCATTATCGAATAAATATTCAAAACGGAAGATATATAAATTTTCGATGAAATAAATAAACACACTTGGGAATAGTTGATACAATGGGATAATATGTCACCTTGTGAAACAATGGTAGAACCGTTCTAAGATTCACGAGGTAAGTTAATAACTGAGACGATTATAACAGATAAATCAAGCGATATCCCAGAGTTATACAATAGGTTTAAACTCAATCTATACTAACTTGAGATATTGTTTACCATTATTAAACGACACGGAACGTAAAGTCGGCTTTAACAAAACGAAAAATTCCATCATAAAATGAATATTTAAAAAAGGAAGAGGTACACATTTTCGACAACACGAAAAATAATCTTAGATAAATGATAGAATAATATATCATTTTGTAAAACAATGATGTGACCGTTTTAAAATTTATATGGCAAATCAATACCAAGACGTTTACTCTATATAAGTGAAGCAATGCCCCAAAGTTAATTCTTTGTTTTTGTTCTGAAACTATACCAATTAGAGAAATTTTTTACCATTAAAAAACGACACGGAACGTGAAGACGGATTAAAATAAACAAAAATAATATATTATCAAATAAATATCTAAAAAAGAAGAGACGCATATTTTCGACAGCATGAATTAATGCCTTTGATACGGCAGAATAATATGCCAATTTGTAAAACAATGTTACAACCATTCTAAAATTCATGAGCTAAATTAATGCCTAAGACGATTATAATAGATAAATCAAGCGATATCACAGACTAAACAATAGGTTCGGAACTCAATCTCTGCTAACTTGAGATATTGTTTAGCATTAGCAAACGACAATGAACGTGAAGTCGGCATAAACCAAAGAAAAATATCTATTATAAAATGTATATTTAAAAAGGAAGAGATACACATTTTCGACAACATGAATAAATACCCTTGAGGAAGTGATGGAATAATATGTCAACTTGTAAAACAATGGTATGACCGCTCTAAAATTCACGAGGTAAATTCATGCCTAAGACGAGTATAGTAGATAAATGAAGGTATATCTCCTAATTTACTTTTAAATTTAAACCAAATGTCTACTTGTAAAACAATAGTACAGCCATTCTTAAATTAACGAGATAAATTAATTCCTTAGACGATTATAATAGATAAATCAAGCTATACCACAAAGCTAAACAATAGGTTTTACACTCAGTCAACACAAACTTGAGATATTGTTTACCATTAGCAGATGACTCGGAACTTAAAAGTCGGCTTAAACCAAACAAACCGCTTAAAAAATAGCCTAAATCGAACAGGGGACGGCAAAACATCACACAACTATTTGGGACGGCCGATCACCGTCCCGAAGGCGTGGTCGCCGTAGTTCCAAGTCGGCAAAGCGGCGGGAAAATATTAATGCCCTTAAAATATATAGGGACGGCTCAATCACGGTCACGAAGCATTAATCACGTCCAGGCGGAATGCCTCGCGGCTTCTGTTACGAATATTTAATTCAGTGACTCCGCTCCGACAAGGCGGTAAATCTGCTCGAGTAATGTGGAGCGGGATTTGAAGAGACTCGTGATGTAAACTCCCCGAGGGGCGTTATTGAAATTACCGAATCCCCGCTCGATACATCACCGGCCGTTTTACGTTCGCCGCTAAATTCACTAACTTCCCCTGGCGGGAAAATGGGGGAAGACGTTTGACTTCGGAAACTAGAACAACGGGCCCGATCGCGCTTGCATCACGTACGTTTATGAACCGAGATTAATCTTCCACGAAACTGCTCATCGAAGTAGAAAACCCTAATACTTCATAAATAGGTCCTGATTTTGGGGAAATAATACCAAAGAATTTGAAGTATTTACGTTCTGGGAAAATTCTTTCGATGTTGCAAACGCTTTCATTAATGGATTCCCACCTTTAACTTTTCAATTAATCCGCCTTAACTTTTTTTCCCACAAATTCTGTGTGCAGGAAATGATTATTTGTGTTGATAAAATGCTAACTTCAAGATTGGTCGCATTGAACTAAAATTTCACAAGTAAAGACACCATTATTATTACAATTACTATTATTTTAGCCCGCAAAACCCAGTTGATCCTTAGAACTAAAATAAAGTGAAACCACTAACTATCTGCTTCTATATCTTAAAGGAAATTGGTTAAAATAACGACATATATAATGCATAGAATACAATTATGTCAAATTCATACAAGGAAGAGAAGACGAATAAAGAAAATGTTGATGCTATTTGTTTTTCATTTTTGTTAAAATGAAAGTCACAGATATATAAAATTCAGATAATGGAAAAGTTCAAAACTGAACTGAATAATTTATTTACAGCATTTTTCAATATTTATTAGTATCTAATTTGGATATCTAGCCAGGTGAAAGCACATTTAAAAACTCTTAATTAATAATTTTAAATAACTGACATTAAGTCATCAAAAGAAAATAAGGGGAAATTATAAATGGATCATCATCAACTTCCTCAGATACACTGAAGGTATCTCTAGTCTGCAAGACTTATTGATCACGAATATATAAAAAATGACTAACTTACGCCGCTTCAATTATATCTCATTTATGAAAGTAATTAAATTGCACGTCAAACATACGCCCGGTAGACCTTTGTAACTATCCACAACGATTTTAATTGTCAAAGGAAATACCCGAAGCTTTTAATTTGGCTTGACTCGACCTCGCTCATATAAAGGCGCGCATTTTAATAACGTTTTTCGTGATTTCTTGAAGATAAGTAAACGAAAACCTCGCTCCGATTTCCTTACCTTTACATCGTCTAATGAGATATCACTTGGAAGGTATCGTTGAAGATAAAGAATTTTGAATCGCTTTATTGCGGTAACTTAAATACTAATTTAAAGCGGTGAGGAACAGATTTTAATAATCCTATTCGCGGGAAATTCTACTCCATAAAATTTATGACCTTAATACTTAACATCACACAAGAAAGCCAATAATTCAGTCATATCGGAGAGGTAACAAAAAAAAGATTAGCCTTTAGCAGACATTATTTTCTTCCTTGTGAGGTGGTAGCAAACAATACAACGTCTATAAATAGAAAGGAAAATAAAATAGAATCTTTAGCACAAATTGCACACAAATATTCGCCTATTAGGAGATGACAATTCATTTCTCAAAGACTTCAAATAAACTTGATATTTTTCCTAATTTTACAAATATTTTACTCAAAACTAACAAATTATAGCCAACAAAGTTATCAGTAATGTTAAACAAAACTGGATATTTTTACCTCCGTATCCATTCAGTCACATAGTATTTCACCACCACAAAAGGAAGAAAGAGTACTGCAAACGGAGGTTGACCTTTCTCCATTACTATTCCAACATCCGTGGCTCCATCTTTTACTTATTACTTTATCAAAATCACTTTACGTAAATAAATTATCAGATAACAATGAATATAGGTTTCAAAGTAAATATTTCGCATTAAATATAAGCATAACCCATATAAAATAACTGTTTGCAGAACTCAAACCATTGCTCAATATCCAATATTGGCCTTACTGATTATTTTTACGCGAATTATCATGAGCTTGAACTACCTCCTCCTAATACCTTCATAATAAAGTGAAATGCTTTATACAGTTTAGACACTATATTGTTAATATGAGGTCCACCCTTCGTTAAAGTCACTCCGAGATACATATATTTTTTAATTTGAGAAAGCTATAATACCTGGATTCATCACTTAAATACATAAGTGAATTCAGAAAATACTTGCATTTATAATACAGTACAATTCTAGTTGATCATTACAAAAATTACTTAAATAATTTATTCAATTCATTACAGCTTTCTAATTAAATATATCACAAAAGAGGAAATAAAACATTCCTATCTTTCCACCAGTAATAACACGTATCTCTAGTACAAGACATTCCTATTTCCATACAATCAAATCATATTTGTTTTTTTGTATTTAACTTCATTTTGTTTAGTATGGAAGAGATGTTTCATAAGGGTTATTTCTATTTTCGGAGCGAAGATATTCGACATCAATAGAGCCTGAATTTCGCAAAATTGGCAACTGTCTAAAACCGAGAATTGGACGAAATTTGATAAGGCTCATTATGAAAGAGTGGCTTCGTTAATTCTGGCCGAGATGGCGAACGGATTCGTGCCTTTTCATCGTCCCGATAATATTCCGCGAATCGAGAGATGGAGATTGGTGATAAAGTTGCGGAATTTTCCAAACAACTCCGAATTCCCTCGAATAATATCGCGTGAGACTCTGCTAATTATAGCTGAGACTCTGATACTATTAGCCGTCCTCAAAGTGGCGTATTCCTGGAATATTTAACACAGATTCCATGCTTAGTGAATATATTATTAATACGCTCGGAAAAGCAGTGGAGAGGGAAGAAAGTCACTCGGATCTACAGAGTTCACGGAAATGAGTCGGTGGAAAAAGACAAATGAATAATTCAGAGCGCGAAATTTACGGGGATGTCTTTTTCCCGTTGATTTTCCCCGCGCTTAGCTCCGGAACTTGATTTAATTTTAATATCATCCTCAAAGAGAATCCGCGTTAGAGGGAACAAGGAGATGATGCTAATTATTTATTGCTTTCCTGCTGTCCGATTCGCTACAGATTTATATACGCTCGAACAAAACAAAAGTCTGCTTTCGTCAAACGATCTGAACTGAACTTTTACTTAGCTCCAACTACCGGGGGGCTATATTTTAGTACTGATTGTACAAGTCAGACAATTGTGACATCCAATTAGATACTTTACAAAAAAATGGAATTGAATATTTACTAATTAGGAGAAAACGTGAGCCTTGGCCCAAGTTGGTAAATACTTCACAAATGCGGGAATTTTCCCAGTTATATACCATACCTTCATATCCATAAGCACTGATATCTTTAAATGTTTTTCTACTTAGCTGCTGTTGCTCTTATCGGTGAAGTACCCCTAAGCTCTGATGAACTTGTCAGGAGGTGCTTCACCAAGGCAACAGCAACAACGAGCACACACAACCATTCCCTGATAGGAAAAGTCCGATCAGCCGGGATTCGAATCCGGAAACCTTGGGGTAGGAGCGATAGCGTAGCTGGAATGCTCTCCACTCGGCCTCCACTCGGTGGATTGCATTCCTAAATTTCGGTTGAGGTTGCAAAACTTAAAAAATTCCAAAATTTATATTTTGAAGAGATGACTCATGGGATTGATTCGCCGCTATAAGTACGTATTAAAAGAATAAATGAGCTTAGTAGCCTTAAAACGACCCAAATTTATCACACCATTAACAAGTAATTAGTTACATTCAGCATGAGAAAATCTTTTCCAAAGGATATCATTGGATCTTGGGCAAAAAATGATAATAATGTCCAATTACCTACAGGAAAAATGCAGGATATTCGTAAGTCGGAAATTATACCACTGCACGTAAAAAAATAATGCCTTTATGTGGTACCGAGATTGTTGAAAGTGGAAATTCGAAAAAAAGTAACTTATATCTGAAAATCATATCCGAAGCTTTGAAATAAATTTCCTCATGATTCTCAGAACTTTTGACTTCGGAGCATAAGGGAAAGCTAAATTGCTTATTGTAATCTCGGAATAGCAAACAAGTTAGCTGATTTATCTAAAGACGCACACTGAGTGGAAGACATTTTATCCGGCAACTATGGCTGCATATATAAAGGGATGTTCTTACTGTCCCGCAGAATTTGTTGGAACAACGGTACATACAAGACAAAAAAAAATAGAATTCACTATGTTACTAAACCTCTACTCTAGAAGACTTTACACAACATCAATTCTCGAATTACATACCTAATTTAATAAAATCATGCATAGGGAAAGAACTGAACGATAGAGAATAAAATAAAAATGACTATTTCGTAATGCTCTGATAAACGAACAGGTGAATTTAGTGATCTAGTGGATGAAGAAACGACGTGGACCGATTGAGTAGACCATCGAATAGATTGAAAAGGACAGTTTAAAAATTTCTCAGAGAACGCACATAAAGGGGTAGCGGGAAAAATTACGGAAAAGGTCTCCATCCATTCAAAGATAGACACGGGCTTAGAATGATGAAGAGGGCAGCATTTGAGTCGAATGAGGAAAATGCAAATCCTGATCAGAATTACGACTTTGGGACGCCTCACGATAAAAAAGGAACTAAATTGTCTAACACCCTAATAAATCAATAGAACAGTATAGCTCACGGAAGCGAAACTTTCGTCTTTATATTACCGTGATTGTGAAGTGAAATTTTATTGATCTAACACTGTAACAATAACATAGAAAATATATTTAAATCAACGAAAAATTAAGGAAGAATAAAAGAATAAATTAACAACGTTGAGCAAGGGCACTGAAACACTGATTTCATGTATAGAGCGTTTAATTAGTCTCCGAGTTTAATTTGTTAACCGGAATGCCAAAAAGGAACCGTTAAATATACACAAATATTGCTAAAAACAAGCAAATGTTATACTAGTACGCAGGATGGACAGCATTCAATCATTTTGTTTATTTTTTATTACCGTCTGCACTAATAGATGTGTCTGCACCAACCAAAATATTAGTTATCCTCTTTTATTTATGAACCGATTCCAAAAAACAGCGTAAAACTTTCCTTTGTGGGGAGATTTTTTACGCTGGATTAATTGAGGGTCAGTACCACTATACTGACAAAACCTATGTATATATATATCTAGATAAGGGGGAGTAAGTAAGTAACTAAAGGAGATATTTATTCTGTGATCAAAATTATCAGTGTTTCCACTAGAATATTATTATTTCTTTTCTTATATTCATCCGACCGTACATTATAAAGAGAAATTTGTACATATTTTAGTTTATATTCTAGTTTAAAGACTATATCTAACTATAAATTAATTCAATTTATTTTTTATTAAATGGACGATGGGAATGCCTAGGACCTGTTTCACCCAATAAAGACGTTAGCGCCAAAGTGTAGCGAGTGTAAAATTCGATGTTGAAAAGCAAGCAGAATTCACACCTATAATCTCACGATATAGGTTTTCGAACGTGTAAGAGGAAGAGCATTAACGCATAGCTTCAGAATTCCGCTGCGACACGAATAAAAAAATCGTTCGCCAGGCAACCCGATGAATAAATTAAAATAATGTTTGATACCCATCTCGCGGATCGATTCGGGAAACGCGCTCCCCATTTATTTCAACGCACTGCGGTGAGGCATATAGCAATCGATAGAATTTTGTAACGTCTGTCGAAGAAAGGGACAGACGTCTTTCCTTAATAAGTCTGGGCCTCTCCGATCGATTCGACACGGTTTTCGAATTCGACGGAGTGCGAGGAAAGGGTTTGGCAGGGGATGTTGCGGCCAAAGAAAGAAAATTGGGGTCTGAGGGAAGGTAACCAACGAAAATAAAATCGCCTCGGGGAAGAAAGTGATCTGAAATCGGTAGTCCCTTTTTCCTTGGTCTCACTTTCGGTTTCCAAGTGAGCAAACTTTCGACGTTACCAATGGAGATGCCCTACTACTAAAATGTGTAAGGAAGAAAGTGAATTTTCTTGGTGAAAAATACAATAAAAATCAATACTTTCATAGTTCAAGGGGAGAAATAAAAGCTTTCCTAATTTCCGGGGCCGGATTAAGCAAACAGGCCACTGCATTCTGGGGCAGGATAGTCCAACATTCCGTTCATGGGCCCAATTGTTGCTCAGAAAATATTTTTAACCAATCAGTCATTTCTACAAATATTTATCTATTATTCGTTACCAAGCTCGTGTTACAATCGATTACTATCAAGTCGTATAAATTCCAGGTTATCGTTACAGGAAGTATAGCAGCTGATAAAACTATTCCTCATGCATTAGAAATTGATATTTTTTATACAAAACAACTATGATTGCCTGGATTTGAAAAAATCAATCCCAATACAAAAAGCATAAATAATAAATTTTAAATAGTAAAACAATTATTTTAAAGTTTTCAGGAGATGAAAACATACATTATTTGGTTAATACCCGGTTTACGCAAGTGATTATATTTACGATGAGCACTGGTTGGAACCAGTCCTACCAATAAATAATATTTGAAAATAAATGTGGGATTTTAATCTTCCTCTATTTGCAAATAATTGGGGAAAATAGATTGTGCTATCAAAATCGATTTTATGGTCTACCTTTGATTTAAAAATAAGATTTAAAAGATTTTGTATTTGACAAAATATTGTCTGAAAATAATAATTATGAAATATTTCTGAATTCTCATGTTTGACATTTTACCGGGCAGCGATCATGCATTTAACTATAAGAGAAATTCTGTATTTGCTGCATTACTTGACATTTTAATGCTAAAATAGAGCAAAATATATATTTCAATCACAAACTCGAAAGGTTAAAAACGTAATTTTTTGACATAATTTCTTACTTTGCTTTATTTTACGGTTTTAATATTAACTTTGAGTTTCTCTGGAGTTTTACTACCATCTAACCTATAAAATATGATCAATTTAAACCTACGCCCGATTCAATTTAGAATGTTAACGTAAAACACACTTTCCAATAAAGTACCGGAATATTAGCTTATCCACGTGAGCTCGGTCTGTTGCTTCATCTTAACAGCATCAAATTGATAAGGAGTATGAAAAAGATAGGCGTATATATTTCGGTATTTTTGCACCCAAATTCTAATCTGATCAGAAACCTATTTCCCCGCATTATGGATAACCCTGCCAAGAAACAATATCCCAGAGGCGGTTTATGATACCGGAACTAAAGAAATTCGAAATCTATTTTCTTCCTCAAATTTCTTTGACAAATTTAAAAAAACATTTCGCTCCCTTTGGAAGGATATCAGACTCGCATCAGATTTTATTTATTATATTACTACCAATGAAATCATTTGAATTATTATCATTACTATTGATTCAAAAGTTACGGATGGAATAATAGACATTTGGCAACATTACCATTTTAATTTACATGAACACATTGCCATTCTATGCATTGAATCAATGCTGTATACAAGATTTATAAAAATAAAACAACCTTATTGGCTATTATAGAACATACATCCTCTAGCTACAACGATAAAATTATTACAATAGATTCACCACCTGGAGAAATCATTTCACTATGGCAGTACAATCGTTTAGATTAACCAATTGTTTTCATTACTCCTAAATAGCTGTTACCTAGCTAAAACAGTTCACTATTATGATGAAAAATAGAACGAAAAATTAAGACGAAAAATATGACGAAGCCAAATTTATCACCAGGCTACGACCTTTCAATATTACAATAAAACTGTCTCCAAGCTAATGATATAGGTGCATTATTACTGAAATTTTATTTAGTTCCTACAACAGTATACGTACGTATTGGAATGAAGTTATGAAGAATATTCCAACAGGACTAAACTATAAACTATATAAATAAATGTGGGGTAAATATTCCTTAGAAATTTCAAAACTATCCTTTGAAATACATTTAGAACTTAGCTATAATGGCATTTATGCATAGCGTAGTAACGTAAATCATTGAAACGTTTTCATTCATTAATCATAACCTCGACTGGAGAGAACCCGTGATTCAGGAGTAGCAGGAATTGACAAGGGGGACTTTTTTCATCAACGGAAGATTAAGGCAGAATATGCTTCAAAGGAAGACGACCTTTACGTCCAGATATGACGTTCCTTTATTCCTTTTAGCGATGGACGCAAAAATTGTTTTCGCTCCCATTCCCCAAACGACCCAGTTGCCGCGTTCACTCATAGCTGATCAAAAACGCCGGACATTACAAGATCGCATTTTGAGAGAGTTGCAAATGAAAAGGATTTTACGAAGTTTCATTACTGTTCTATCACTCGATTCTACGACCTCATTCAAGATGCGGAAAAGCAATGGTAGTAAGGCAATACCTTGCTTACTATGCCGCAGAGAATAAAAGCCGTTACTGCTTCAGGTTTATGAATCACCTGAGATACTAAAGGAATGAGATGGGTAGGAAAAGATCGAGTCAAAAGTATATTTGCTAAGAAAAGACTCAATCAAGAGATATATTTTATAACTTCGGAAAACTGATTTAACAGGAAAAGATTACTAATTATGGTTAATAAGTGTAACTCTGCAAATAAATTAGAATAAAGCTCTACCAAAGAGGTAAATATCAAAGGCTCGCTTGGGTTATTTTTCTTTCAGGGTTTATTAATTTATATATAGTGGTTAATCAAAAAAATCAAATTTTTCGATTCTTATCACGTATTTTTATACGAGTTGTTATAGTAATGGATTCTATTCTTTGGCTAATTACATAAAAATAGATATACATGTATGAAATATAATTTCAAAATATTTCAATTTTTCGCCGAATGTTGATCATAGAAAGCTCCATTTTAATTACTACAGTATATTTATTTTACTTTCCCGATTATAGCACACAATAGAATTTTTAAATAATTTTTCGTATTTTGATTTGATTTTATTAACGGGCATAAAAGTGCCCCTTTTCATTATAGACTTCATGATTATACATCAAAAATACATATATGTTGTCATATACAAGAGGAAATGGGAGCAGTTAATATAATAAAGATAGGCTAAAAATATATAAATTAAAATATAAACATCACTTTTATTTCCATGTGATCCATGTTTATGTTTTCTACTCTTACTGACCTGAGCACTTTCAAATGAGTCACTACGTATTGACTAATGTAGACTAATATTTGTAACTTACGTGGATAACAAGAATTTGCGTAGAAATATACACAATAAAGGTATGCATTATTAAACCTCTTCAAATAGAACCTACTCCGGTAAATCACACACGCAGAATCATTTATAGCAAACAGCTCAAAAGAGTAATTCGTGGTCTGGAAACAATCGCACAGAAATGGTTTGCAAAAAAATAAACGGCCTATTTACAGCGAATTCAATCACACTCGTCAGCTTCATGACTCACTTTTTTGTCGAGTCATTACATTTCTGCCAGACTTGTTTCTTGCTTCTTTCCCTCAACACAGATGTCAAGCGCAATTAAGTATACGGATTGCAAAAAAACACGACACGAAGGAAAACATTACACCAGCCATCGTCATTTGGTCTTTCGGGCGATGACATCAACTCATTTCTTCTAGGAATCAATTAAGACACCCCGATGTAGTATTAAAGCCATTACCGAAATAAATATCGCCACTTAATATCGCACTAATGAAACCCAGAAAAGACTATGGGTAACTCTGGAACAACCTGATGTGTCATCTAACATTTTGGCAATCAGTCAATGACTGTGGACACATTTGATATGAGAGAATGTTTTACAGTATATTGATAATAACCCATTCAGGTATTTTACAAATATTGACTTCCCCGAAAGTAGGATTGGCTTCAATTAAAATCAAAATTAATTTAAATGTCCTTTTCATCAATGGAAAGAGGATTAATAATACTTAAGCTCCCAGTTTGATGAAATTTTCAAAGGTAAAGCTGAGGTATGAATTTTTATTAACCTAAAATTAACCACCTAACTTTTATGCTGTCGTGTTATCTTGACCAATGAAATGCAATAAGGGAATAAGGCATAACAGGAAGATGACGTTTCTTACCATTTTTAAACGCGCAAATAATAATTAAAATTTTTCGAATGCAAAACAATCAAGTAAGAGTGGTGCAATAGTTACATAGCAATTTATATAGCAGTCAATAAGGTGGATAGAGGATTAATGCCATTATTTTAATAACTCATACTTAGAACGAAGAGAAGCGTTTCATTTTTCCCGAAGAAATATTTTCTTTACTAGAAATACCGAGACCATAAAATCTGCTGCAAGCATTCATATTTATCACATCTGAAACAAGTCTTCGACAAACGTAAAGGGTAATAAATTTCAATCACTTCGGCCTTCACTGGGTAGAACTTTGTCTTTAACGCATAAGATAAAATAAACTTAACTTTATTCAACATATAATATTTAAAATTTTATTTTCGTATTTGTGGAATTAATTAAAGCTTATGTTTGCCTTAGGTGTTTTAGGAATACATTTGTCTCTATATTGTACCAAAAGACAAATGAAGATAGCCCTCTCATCAAGATATCTGACTTAAACAATAAAGGCACAGCCGTTGTACGCATTAGTTTTTTAAAGGATTAGAATTCCACTTTCCACACATAAAGGTATGAGATTTACACAACAAAAGTTCATCAGTTGAATACATAACTTGATTCAAGCATTAGAATAAAAATTTCCGTTATCCACAAATCAAAGTATGAGATGCAAACAATAAAACCTCATCAGTTGAATGCATAACTCGATTTAAGCATTAGAAAAATAATTTCCTTTCCTTAAGCGTTCTCCAGAGACAACAATAGTAGACAATCAACTATTGAAAACATCTCCTATTGGGAAAACCGCTCTTTTCGACCGATTTAGGCGAGGATAAAGAATCGCCGGCGGAACAGAAATCTCTCTCTCTAACGAAAGTAACCGAAGGAAAAGGAATGAGAGGAGGGTAGGCCTAATTGGTCCGTATCTACAAGAGTAACATTCCTCCTCGTTGGATGGGGTTGTGATGGAGGGATGCCTTCGTGTTCCTCGAGCGAAAAAAATGAAGACGGACGGGCGTCGCGGGCAGAGCAAGGGTTTGCACTTTTAAAGAAGCAAGTCCACGCGTGAGACTATGAGCGAACGCGACGGACCGATACGAGGGGACTTGCGTTTCGAGAAGAGACGAAGAGGGAATTACGGGAGAAGGAATAAAGAGGTAGAGGATGGAAGATTGAGAGTGCATGGAGGAGGAATTCAGTGAGAATCGGTAATTCGAACCTGACGAACTGACAAGCCAGATAAGAGATGCGAATTAAAGAAGTTTGAAGGGTGAAAAACGCAATTCATGTAGAGTAAACATCGATAATTTCTTTACATTGATAACTTCGAAATAAATTTTCAAAAATTCTTTACGCAATTTACTTTGGTTATATAGGCTCCAATTTTGGCGTAGAAATTGCTCTTGCAAAAATTTCTATATAATAAACGCCATTCACTTTTTATTTGAATCGCGTAACAAATTTCAGAAAATTTACAAACGAACTTCCCAACGTCGCGATATTACCTATGTTTACCCTACCTATGACGAAGCTATGTTTATATTTTTATTATTAGTACCCATGTTATTTAATCAATTAGTTTATTGATTTCAAACAATCATAAATCATAATAAATCACAAAAAATAATCATGTGCCAAAAGATAGTTTTCTAGCTCTCACTTGATTAATGCGACGCGAATGCTAAGGGATGATGGAGAACCAACACACAAAATGTACTCAAGATGTACGCAAGATGTACTTGCTGTTAGCCACGGAAAAGAGCAAGGAATCTAGATCGCCTTTTGCCGCCACTCGGTCGATAATTGGAATTTCTGGGTTAACAAATTACTTAATCTTTGACGTAGAAGATTTGAATTTACAAAAGCGAAATTATAACAAAAACTAAAACTAATTTTTAACATATTTAAGATACAAAATTCTACGAACCAATGAAAAAGCAAGCTAAAGGCGATTCCGAATAATAAAAGCTTGCATTATCTAAAAAGTTACATACACCAAACACAAGATTCGCTATTCTTAGATAAGCATAGCCGCATACCAGAGATATGAGAAAATTTACCTCTCAAACGTACACAGGTGCAATACCCAACTTCCTTCGTCTGAGCGTTATGTAATCTTGGCAGAAATATTTCAAGAACGTAAGCAACAGCTCTTTCTAGAAGATGCCAGCGTTGTACATCGTTCTTATCGGGGGGAAGCTTTACTTGCTACAGCAGCAAAATCTGCTAAGTTAATGGAATATGCACCGATCGACGGATGAAATTCACCCTTGAATAACCAAGAAAGACTTGCTCATTCATAGAGAAAAAAAACGGATATCGAGTCACAGAACAATTATAAAATGTAAGCATCGTGAGTATTAATAAACTATAAAACATCGTAATGAGTTAATTACTCACGTTTGTTTACTCTAATAATTTTAAAGAGAGCCAATAGGCACAAAATAGTATTCTTATATACGTAGATTTAAATATTATGATGGATTTATCATTTCAGAGGCTTCTCATTTAACCTCTTTGAAAGTAATGACTTTTTCATCAGACCATGTTTTAATTACGCACCAAAGATATAAGAATAAAATTAATCGATAATCCACAAACAAATAAAAAATTATTCAAATATTACTATCCTCACGATGAGGATATCTCAAAATGTTAATGAACCCAAAGTGGATGAGTCGTGGAATTAGCTCGTAGCTAAAATAACTATTCATTAAATTAATTAAGAAAAGAGGTAATGAACTCAATACACGTAAATCCGTCCTGAAATGATTACTCGTTCCATTTACGATACGTCAGTTATTTTTAGGGTGAAGAAATCGTCAACATGACATCACCTTCTTGTGTGCCTTTGATATCCATTCAATTTCATGGAAAACGGAAGGTCCTCGAGTTGAAAAACGACCTATTAGGCGAATAAAGTCGGTCGTGATTCAGCAAATCCTGGAGCATTTGGAGATAATGTCGAAAAATCCATGCGGGAAATAACGAGAAAAACCCGGAAATGACGAGGCATAAGCCGTTTCCTTCTTTCACGCTGCGATTCCGACAATCTCGAAGGCGATTTACAACCTACGTAAATGCATAAGCGACGAATTACTTTCCGCTTCAATATTGCGAGGATAGTCTGGTTATGACACCATGGATTATATTTTCCAACCGAAAAATGTCTAGCATTGCAATGTCATAGAAAGAACCATAGAAACATAGAACAAAGTGTTAAATGGAACGTAAGGTTTAAAATGTATTAAGAGGAAATATTTCCATGTGGAGACCATCTAAAAATAATTTTTACAAATGGAAATATGTAAAATATAATTATACATTCTTTCCTTGGAACATTAGGTTGTTTGCCGTAGTAGTTAAAATAGTTACACCTATCTGAATAGCCCGGAGAGGAGTTAGGAATTTAATTATATTTTAAAACATAGATGATTATTAATAAATTGAGAATCAAAAGCATTTATCGAAAATGGACTCGAGAAGAGATCAATAATTTATGTAAGTATCGTTTTCTCATTGATTTTCAAAATACAACAACTTTCAACCTACTTTTTTATGTAATATATCACATTAACTTTTATTCAATTCTATTCTTTTATTGAAATTCATATAATTGATTTAAAATTTATTTCCTTATAAAATTGAGGAAAATATTAATTTTCCCAAAGTTCTTCACCAATTCTAATTGATCTCCGTGTCAAGACGTCCTTCTTTTTAAGTCGAGCACCCCTAGGTAAGAGCAACCTACCGCCAACTAGAGGGAGATGCTCGAATCCTACCTACATCAGATTTCCTCTCTTCCGGTTCTTCATTTCACATCATGGGGATCATGTTCTATTCACCAATTACTGATACACTAGTCACATGATCATACATATACTTCTCTAAGGATCTACATATTATTTACATTTTAAATCATTTCTCAACAGTACCTGTATGTACTAATCCGACCGAAAGGAAAGCCATGGAGAACTTGCATCACCTAAGCGCGTTAATTTACTGAACACGTTTAAAAAAATAATTTACCGCAACATTTCGGAAAGGATAATTAAAGTCGACCTTGGAATAAACGAGATTTAAAACACTGGCGATGAAGCTTCAAAATAGTCACAAAAAATCATAGAAATAAAGAAAAAACAACTAGACATCGTTTACTTTTTGAGGGAAGTAGCTAAGAGGTAGCACACACATTCACACCAGCGTAACGCAGTAGAAGGACACTGGACATTGTACGACGAGATAATAAAAAAATCATACTCATACGAGCTGACCTTTCTATCTCCTCTCTAGATACTTTAATCGTCAACTAGGAAACACCCAACCTCTACTCTGATGGGTATTCCCTCGGAGTTTGAGCCAGTGGAAAATGCTTCGTCGTCCTGTCGCAATAGAACTAGATGATAGGGCACGTCGAATCCCACGCAAGTTCCTAGAACACTTCTCATAATCGCGCCACGGAAAAAACCACCGGGACGAAGTGTAAAATGCATCCAAAAGAACATCGAACGAAAGTGACGAGAAATTTTATTAATTGTGCCCGCGTAACAAATTTAATACGTTTCCGAGAACTTGCGGTTCCACAGTCACTGTTTCGCATGACGTGCTGCTCTCTATACAACGCCATCGCATATGCTAATCCGCATTGAGCCAAACCTCATACGTGAGTCCGTATTTTTTAATTCAACGA
The DNA here is from genome assembly GCA_947579665.1 of Sympetrum striolatum. Classification (NCBI taxonomy): domain Eukaryota; kingdom Metazoa; phylum Arthropoda; class Insecta; order Odonata; family Libellulidae; genus Sympetrum; species Sympetrum striolatum. The sequence goes on from OX388350.1 coordinate 43,905,158, forward strand.
TTAATGAACTTCACGAAGTACTAGCGTCACCTCCATCGTTGTCAGAATATAACAACGAAAGAACGCGGGTCAAAATATTGCGGAGAACCGGAAAGAGGAATATGTTTTCATTAGAATATTGCATGTACAGAGAGAGCGTACCGCAGGTCGCACTTGAATCGCATTTCGTACAAATTCAAGCAGTTAAATTGCGAAATTGCGCATGTTAGACAAGGTGTCAAGCGAACAAGAACAGTCCAAACAGTACTCAGCCCGCGCCGAATTAAAACTGAAATATTTCACCTTTAGCAACGCATTGTGTGCACATACGAGCGCTCATAAACATTAGGAAAAACCAAAACGAAGTCTTTCTTGTTAACTAGGAGATGAAATGGGTATTTTTTTTGGCTGGTATTACGTTTATTTGATTTCCTAAAGCGGCGTATTTTTCTTGAGTGAAACCTTCCGTGTATGAATACTCAAAGTAGTTTTCCTCTGCTTATTTTATTTTAAAGCTTTCTCTTTTTTAATTTTATATGACGAAGGGTTTAATAAGATAAAAATAAAAAAAGATAAGAAAATAATAAGAAGAGACTTATTATTCTCAATTTTACCCTAATTAAACTAGTTTATTGTTAATATAGGTATGTATTATAGGTAACTGCTGCTTAAGGAATAAAACTGAACCGCTAACGAAAGTAATGGCTTATGATTAAATCCGCAGCAAATTCTCCTTTATTCGATAAATGACAGAGTAAAAAATATATTAAATAAGAAGCAAAATGTATTGATCTTCAACCACCATCAGTTTCTCGGCAAACCTTGGTTTCACCGACACTTTCCTTATCCCAAAGCATGCATATTTTTTCTCTGCTGGCCAATATTATCTGTATTACCCTAATTACCATTGCTTAAGCTAGCCAATGGCTGGCCACTCATAAAAGCTGTTGTGTGTTGAAATAATTTTAAACATCACAGCACTAATAAGGTGAAAATTTTCATGTGCTCCCAATTAAACAGAACGTTATGATCTTCCTCGTAATGAGTGCTTTCTCCAACGATTTAACGAAGCATTTTCATAAGAGATGACAACTCTGATTGAGTAGCCAAGTAATTAAGTCTCTAATAGTAAAAAAGCAATTATGTGATTGCATATACATTTAGTGCTAGTACAGGCGCACGTTGTCAACTTGGAAGTCGCAGGTTCCCCAAACCATGGTCTGAAACGTCAATACGATTTCGATAACGCCATTCGAGAAAAGACGTATCAATAAAACTGAGCCGAAACTTCCTGGAAAGGCTTATCAGTTATAATCTGAGAGAAATACACTTACATTCAGACGATGACGCTTTAAGAAGCAGACAAACATCGTTTTCGTTAAAAGTGTTCCAAAGATAAAAATTCATTCAATAAAGAGTACAGAGCAATGACCGATTAGGTCGATGAGGCGTCCGCCTGACCAAATTGTTTTCTAAGATACGATCTTAACGGTATTAACGGCCTTAAATAATAATATTTACTTTCATGTTCGAATAGCCCATCTTCAACTTACATTGGTGATTTTTTACATAATGAGTTTCTTGCAAAGTTCCGCCTAACACTTTTCAACCTCTAGCGGAAAATAAATAGCTGCAAGCGCTCAATTAGGGCAACTGTACTGTGATTCCAAATGAACAACAATTGATAATAATGTATAATATATCACTTAAATAAGCAATAATGTAGCATTACTAAGGAACAATATACAATTAAAATTAACGATTTTCATTCTTCAAATGGGAAACGAATTTAACAATCCGTCCCGGAATCGAATTCAAACTTCAATAACAACCCTTGTTATTGTTATCAGCCTTTCATTACGTCCTTCGAATTTTTTTGAACGATACAAACAAATTGACCAAAATATTTATACTCAGTACATTTTTCTCTCGTGAATGCAACCGGGAGTGCGTCCAATGTTTGAATAGCACGTGACCTTTATCGAGCCGAACTTCCCCTTCCCTAAAGTCAGCCGCAACTCTAAATTTGAATGACAATAACTCTTTCCCCGCTTTGCGTTGAATCGCGTTTTTCATTACGGCTCGAGACCCTGATTTCCCCCAGAACGACAGTACGGAAGAACGGAATGGAATCAAGGTGCAGCGGCGGAGGAATTCAAGCGAAAGAGGAAAAACTTCAGAAGTCGAGAAAAAATTCGGAGCAAAGACTCTCTCGACCGATCGACCGAAAAAAAATCTGTTCTCTCTTAAGAATCTTCACTTTTCCCATCGCGCGGCGCCTTTTTGGCCGAAATGAAAAGAGGATTAAGGGCTCAACGAAAAGAATAGTCGATTAAAAAAGCCTTCTGAACTAGATAGAGTTGAATCCCCGGTAGAGATAACACCCTCAACATTGGGGAGTGCACTGTTCCCCCACTACCTGTTGGGAATTGAGTGTCACTCCCAGATTGGGATCACACTAGAGCCTAGTGAGTATTCTGTGCCTAGGTGGAATACACTCCCCTACCTGGGTTGGGAACCCTTTCATAAATAGGGAGTTGTCTGTGCGTAGGTGGTATACACTCTCCAACCTGTTCTGTAGGGAATTCAGTGTGTTGGTCCCCGGCTGGTACCACTCCCATAACTAGGGAGGGTTTTGTGCCTAGGTAGGATGTACTCCCCTTCCTGTCGAGAACTATGTTTGCCTGTGTAAAGAGAACTCCCCTCAGGCAAGTAGCAATCTTGATTTTTCATTTAAGTATCCACCTCAATTAAAGTAAAATTTACGGCCGTCACTTTGTGGAATTTTGACATAGCGGGGATTTGCTGAATTAAAAAGTTTCAAAACAACAAAAATAATATAGTTAAGAAAAAGAATAAAATAATGATAGTAAAAATTATCTATTTATCTGTTATTTTAATAATGTATTTTATTCGGAAAATCCTCGTACATTTTAGTGCTGCATATCAATTAAAATACTAGCCAAAACTTAAAAACTGAACAACATTATAACAATGGAGAAAATGGTCGAAATTGCGATGGATCTTTCAGTGTTAATAAAACTCCCAGCGGGAAGGTTACTGAAAATATTAAATTTTATTTCTGCATAAATCCATATTTCTAAAACGCTTATTAAAACCATCAATAAATTATTTAATTACGGGACTAATAACGCAAATCTTGACATATAGCAAACATTGAAGCGGCTCTAACAATACAATGTGGCCAGTCAACCTGTAATTCATTTTTTCGTTGGTATATAATTCATTCCATTTTCCTTTACCTTTTTAATACGTTAGCACTTGCTTGATTAAGATATTTAAAAAAATAATTTCAAATGGAATGAGAAAAAAAATAATTTCTTACAGGGACAAAGTCATCTGCACCTTAACCAGGCTCCAAATCCAAGGGAGTTATTCCTGCCCGGGGAGACATCCCTGCCTACCCTAGCGATGCTTCCGACCAAACTCTTTCCAAACGAAACCGTTTTCGAGTCCGAGCTATCAGATGGAATCTCTCCAGCGACTTTTGTTTCGTGCCAATGCTTTCGGAAGAAATTCCCAAGGAATGAAATTCACTCTCGGTCCTTTTCCTTCCCCGTATAAAGGGATTTAAAAATAATTCGAGGTTGAACGGAGAATAAAAACGGAGCTAGATAGGTCAAAGATCCGTGGATTTATGCCTACCGACACGAAATGAATTTTCGGATCAAGAGAGAGAGAGCTTGCGATGTTGGGATACAGATAGGAGAACACGGTTTGATGAATGTACGTTATTTGAATTCTCCGAAAACTCATTCTAGATGAATTTTTCCTCGGGGAAAAAAACAGAATTTTTCCTTTTTCCGAAGCCCTTCGGACCGTGCCGTCGTTCATGTGAGCGATATCGCGGATTTTTTTGAGGGATAGAGAAATTAAACTTTCCGAATAATAATCTCCTCGAATCTTCGACCTACATCGGGGGCAAGAGGGCTGTGCTTGAAGTTGATTAAGCGATTCGTTTTAAATATTGGAGATTTTAAGTAATTTGCCCTTTGAGTTCATTGCCAGGGTCTCTATATTAAATGTTACGCCGAAAATATTCAGTTAATCTACGAGTCTCATCATATAAAAAAGTCTCTTATTGTATAACTTTCAGAATGAATTCGACCAAAATTACCACTCACATGAACTTTTACAGTCACAGCTTTATCGGTTTTGATGCGATTAAAGCTTCTTTTCACTAATAGTTTCCGTGAAGTTGCAGTTAATCATAATTAAATCACTATATGATTACAAATACTCAATAAAACATTACAGTGAATTATTAACTCAATGGGAAGCAACACAACGAAATGACTAAGCTTAAAGTCTTCAAATGAAAAGTCAAATGGAAAATGATAAGGAAACGTTAAGTAAAATCATAGAGTAACTATATTATATAGTATATAAGTATACATAAAGAGTATAGTTACTCTATGGTAAAATAAAAGAAAATAAATTTTGAGATCCGTAAAAATTATTAAACTTCCTTCTCCTTTGTAAACGTACCAGAATGTTATTCTACTTTTTATAATTTTTTATTATAGAAGAACTTATCAAACAGTCTCAAAAAATCTTAGTTAGATGCGTGTGAAATTTTTCTTACTTAATTCTTCTCTTACAAAATCATTTCGACTTTCGGCGAATAGGGTAGTTAGTTTCGCCTAATTAACCAGCATAGCTAAACAAATTGTATAATAAACTAATCTTATGAAGAAAACCAACAGACAAATCGATGAGGAAAAACCGATACACCATTTTTTACGTCAATAATTTAAAATTCGTGTTACTCTCATGCACGCCTAATATTTATTAAGTACTTCAAGGGAAATCTAAACAATTTATTTATATACTTTCACCTCAACTTCGTGAATCCTAGAAAGTTTACAACACATAGAAGAACAAAAAGAGCGAGTATCAAACATTCCACAAAAGACCATTCGAATTGACAATCATCGAGGAATTAGAATTATTTTAGGTCAACAACAATTACTAACCGAAAAGTTATTCAAACTATAAGACGACACTCATCATTTGAAACTGGTAGTCAAAATAAAGAAAATTTCAGCTCATAATATACCCCTCCTCCTTCAAGAGAGCAAATCAATACAAGTTATTTATTCCGCTGGAACTGACTAAGAGAAAAACTCTCAATTCATTTCTCGGAGATAACGCGACAACCGCTCGCCCGTTTTAATTCCCATAATTCATTCCGCCTCTTAAAAATTCGATCTTTTAGAGGGCCAATTTGAGAAGGAATCCATTCCGAATCGTCTAATCGACCCGAGAAAGCAGTGCGGCGTCGCCTTATCTCCAAGATTTAGGTTAAGAGGCTCCAATACCCGACTAATGCACGGAAGTTTTTCTTCGCGGTGCATTGCTGCCTTGAACGAGACGGATTTTTCCTCTTATCCGAGAGGTCTCCTCCTTGATACAAAAGGCGAGGCTCATTTATAAGAGGTGCAACATCCGCGGGATTAAAAGGTTTTCCCGGGAATGGCTTGAATGGCGAATGGCTTCTCATCTGATAAATCTGCTTGCGTGATTGGAGGAATGAACTTTTCCCAATTAGCCTTTTCGGTCGAACCAGGTGTCCACGAAATCAAAGCCATTGCGCTGAAAGAGGGCAAACGAAGCGACTCCTTCAAACGAATATGTTTTCCATTCCACCGCGGTGGCTTCATAGTTTACTTTGCGCATTATGAAAGTGGTTAGAATTTCCATTTCCTAGAAATCACTGAATTAATATTGATAGAGAAATACGAAGTTTGTTACTAAAAACGAATGAGTGAAGTCTTCTATTGGATTGGTTTGAAAATGGCGCTTGCAATTTGCTTACATTTTTCAAGTGAACGTCACTCTAAATAAAGAGAGGTTATTAAAACATTTAACAACCCAACTTCAAATTTAGAGGACTTCTTTAATGCCAACTTCTCATTGTCAGTACAACAGATTGACAAGCACTGAGACCAAGTAAGGGAAAAGTAACAAACGAAAAGCAAAACAATAACACAATGAAAATTAAGAGGGTGGAATTACCTCTCACTATGAGAATTAAGCGGGAGGAATTGCCTCTTCAACAGAATTCATAATAATAAGTATTACGGCAACCCTTCCTCTAGATAGGTTTAACTCCGGAACTATCAAAAGCTTACTCTAAATATATTTTAGCCTTGTCATAAAGCAACAAACTACATATGGTATGATATAAAATCAGCCAACGCTCAACCAGCGATAGATTTACCTTTTAGCTCTATATATTTTTTTAATTACCGACAAAGTAACAAGTCCGCCAGTCATCAACACTAAGTCATTACAAGACTTTAACGCAATGTATTTAAATATATCTACGTAAACGCACGCAGACGTGTGATGAAATGATTTCCGAGCATCTTCAGTACACAGAGATTATGAAAGTGTTATAGTGCGAGTGTTAAAAGTATATTAAAGAGATTGATTCTCGTAATCAAAAATATGTTAAAAATCTTTTTGACTATTTTGATCTACTTCAGCGCTGTTTGAAATTGAATTAATTATTACAAATACGAAAATATTTTCCGAAGAAATCTCTGTTATAGCTCGTCTGTCGTAGCTCAGCTTAATTCCCTAATAGCTGACCTTTCACGAAAAAAAGTGACGAAAAGCAATTACATTTCGCTTTCTGCGAATGAAGATATCAAGGGACCGGTTGGCCTTATGTTCTTCCAGCTTTTTCACGCACACAATTTCAATGCATTCATGGATAGCCTTCTAAGAATGAGAACTAAAAATTCTCTCTTCAAATTCTCTCCACAGCCTCATAAACCAAACCTACATAATGAGATGAATCACATTTGCACGGAAACATTTAAGTAGGTTATCACATCTACATACGTTTCCTGCAAGTAGCTTAATGTCTACTTTAGCAACACGCAAGCAAGCTCAATTTACTACTATTTTTCTATTTCCTCACAGCCTAGTTCGTAAAAACATTTTCGAATCCACAAAAACTGAGATATATTTTTTTTTAATTTTCTCACCGGTTTCTACCCAACAACGACGCAAGATGAATTCATAATAACAGCAACTTTTTTCGAGTAAGTTTTCTCAAGGCAAGCAAATTCTCACGTAATACCAAACTTAATGCTAATTTACCGATATTTTTCGTTGCATTTTTCTGCTTCGAAATTGATCTTTATTATTTCCAGTTAAAAAGAATGCTTGCACAACACTTTTGTTGTGGCTTGTTCCAAAAAACCTTTCGAGTAAAATTTGAGGGCAATTTTGCACAAAATATTGTCATAATTAGGATTTAGATGATATTTGTATTCAATCCAAGATATTAATGTACAGAAATACTTCGATAAATTTGAGACTTTATCTGTGACATTTTGATGACGCAGGCAACTGTAGAACCTTACATAGTAAATAGGCCAGTGACGCAAATGACAGAAATACATAGACACAAAACCTAAAATATTCAGAGAGCAGTATCCATTCTTTATTAAACTCGATTTTTTCTCAAATAATCCTTCACGAATTGACGAACTATAATTGAGTTGCATTCAGGAAACCGTATTAGAGCCCAGTATGAGAGCGACACGTTCATCGCTGTAATGCAAAGTAGAAGTGTCTTGAAAGTAGATTTTCCAGGTGCCTTATGCAAGTATTTAGCATTCAGCTCAAAGTAGTCTTCAGTTCCAATCCCTTTTGTGCGTTCAAATGAGTGCATATACGCGCGACAATGCACTCAGACACGCATACAAATCGTGCATTACCCACGGTAAGGAGGGATCACATGCATAATGAATGCGTTAACTGTACTGCTACTCTCCCCGCAGAGAAAGACGTTCTTCCCGGACATAATTCAGTCCTTCGAAACACGCGGTATTCTTATGGCAATGGTGATATTTTTTTGCGAGAAGATTTTATCAGGAAAATTTAGAATTCATGAGCAAATTTACATCTTAGAATCTTTAGATCTTTAATAAAAAAGTTGATCGTCAGTATGATGACAATACATGGTTAATATTAATGGTTGAGTTTCCATCCTACACATCAAATCTTGGAATTTTGTACCACGCTTCCTACAAGAATAAAAGATTCATAATCTCATTCTTAACTTCACTTATATAAATGAGATTACTCAATTCATTACTTAGTTTAATGAAATCACTAAGTATTGAGTCTCCGAAAGAATTTCCACCTTGGTAGGTTATTCATTATAAGGTGATTCCTTTTGCCTAAAAGCATTTTAGCGTCGTTCCGTATAATCTTATATTGATTAGAGAAACAGTGATCCGGTAATCTTTACTTACCCCTTTCTACGTAACACAGCCTCTAATACATTAATGTCATACTACCTATAGTCCATGTTTCACATCCTTTTCGTAAAAGACTCTATCCTTAGGATTTTAACCAAGTTTTACAACCTTTGAAGAAACAACTCCATTCTTAGGGTTTTACCGACCTTTTACTGATTCCATCATCAAAGCCTGTCGTCATTAGTTAGATCCAAGACAGATATACATCGTAAGGTATAAGAAAATACTTATATTAGACACCTTCAATCTTTCAGTCTTTCTGTGAAAACGATAAACTGATACTTGGGCCAAGAAAGTAACACTGTAAACTGTGAAATGAGGTTTTTGTGTTTAGAGGATGTATTTTGGTGGGGATACCGGGGAGATGTCTGTTTGAATACAGTCTATGTGTATGTATATGTTATTATTGGAATATTTGTTTGATTTACGTTGTTCATAGACAATAGTTGGGGCTGCCACCAGAAGAAATTCTATTTGCAGCATGTATAATAACAAATAAAGAAATTGTATTAATATGTCATGTAATAAATAATTTAGGGACCACGTTTCACACATATCAAAAACTGTCAGCTATGAATTCATCCCAAAGGCCGTCATCAAGCCCTCAAAACATGAACTATTAAAAGCTAGTAGAGGGGAAAGGGGCTAACTAGGAAGTGTGAGGAATGAGGTAGTTTTTGATAAACGTACAACTTACCAAGAATATAATCATTATTTCTCCAATTCCATTCCTCATCAGTTCAACTTCATACAAAACATTTCATAAATCATATCTATTATGCATACGAAGACACTTAAGCCGGAAGATGCATTTATAAAGTTATCATTGGAGTAACTACCATCCTTCCTTGGTGAGAGTTCCGTCAGGTGGCTCCCTCAGGCGGAAAAACAACACTCGAATCTTTCCCCGTGTCTTCCGCAAATGAGATTTGACCCGGCAACATCAAACGTTCGGCAGAAACTGAGGTAAATGGGTTTGCGGACGCAATGCTAAAAGCCCCGGGAAAAGCTCTCTGCCGTGGAAAGAAGAGATACGACACGCTGCGCCCGAGCACGGACGACAAACATTTAATGTCTGCGAAATCATAGTAATGGCGAGCGAGCAGGGAGACCGCACATGTAGAAACCCTCGCTTTTAGCTAATTTTGCCATTTCGTCGCAGTGACTTAGTTAACTCTGCACAGCTGACGTCCTTGCTTGATACGAGCTATCTACTTCTTTAAACGCATTACGGAAATAAAAATGAAACTAGCTAAACCACTATGCAAAGAATAACAAGAGGAAAAGGAATCATGTAAGTAGATATTTTTTGTAAGCAATTAGCATATATATATATAGTTATTATTAATATTCTAAAAATGATTATTATTATAGGATAGACTGGCGATCTTATTTAAAATGGCTCGTATGAGAATACTGACAGAAAATCAGTATATAAAGTGTCACATTTCTTTTAATTTGTGATAAAATAATTATCAATCCTTAGAATTTAACATTTTAATAAGTCAATACTTCGTAAATACATGGCCATATTAAATTGTTTTTAACTTAAATGTAGGGCTTGATAACGCATGCTGAGTAAAAGCTAAAGCTGACACAGCAGGAAGGTTTAAATTAAAGTAATAGAAATTAATAGAAAAGGGAAATGTTTTACGCCTTGACTAAGACCATAAATATTACGTTAAATTAAATTTGGATAAGATTCTTATAAAATTTCCTCATAATTTAGAAAGAAATTCCTAAATGGTATAAAAAACAATAAACTATCAATATCAAAACCAATACCAATAAGGAGAAATCGAAAAATCAAAATAGGCTTATACATTCATAAAATCGATTACCTAGATAAAGTAAACACGTTAAAAATAAACAGAGCGAGTTTTCATTTTAAGTCTACCCGAAACTGTACTTCAATGTTCAACTTAGAGTTGCCTATAAAGAGCTCGAATAAGAAATGACTAAAGAAACAGACGAATCGGGAAAAAGATGAAATGGCCTTTCACTTGATTAAGAGATGACTCTGAAAATTGTAACAAAACTTTCTCCACTCTCTGTGCTTCGAAAACAATGCTTTGCTTCCAGTTTTGTTTCACAGAACTTGAATACCGCCTTTATAACGTTGATTTTCCAGTTATGAGCTTATACCCCCAAGGAAGAGCATTGTCAGAGATGAATCCAAGAAAATCAGGTTGGCATCCTTGATCGAGTTGTTCCCGAAAACTAACATCTTAACCCGTTTGTTGGTAGAACAAGGGCCTCAAGCCGATTCCCCTGGTTTTACAGATGCGGCTCCGCCGCAATTCCGTACATTTGCTGTCGGTATTCACGCAGCTTCAATCAGGTATGTCGAATGATACAGGATTCCGTCGCAAGTAATCAAAAAGGAGCGTTGTTCCTCCATAACTCAATTTTGGACGCTGAGACTTATCCTCTTATCAGAAAGATTCTCTTTTGAAAACGATTAGATTTTCCTAACCTCCTTTTCTTCCATTTCAAAGCTCGAAAGGAAAGGTAGAAAAGAAAACCCCATTGCTCTCAACCTATCCAAAAATGCCATGGAAATTTATCTTTATGAACGAGAATTTGATTCCATTATCATCAAAATTTGCTAGCATTTAGAGCTACGGAGTCTAAGCTTCCACATGAACTATCATGATTAGGATAGCATTAGAAAAGAAAATCTTGCTCCAAAAATATATTTCCTATAAAAGGTCCAGAATTTGTTCATTAAATTAATCATTACTTCGTTAAATTAAATGCCATTCGCAGACCATGTCGAAAGTAGGAAATTCCAATTAAATTATCGTAACTTCTGATTCTACTATAATGATAATTTTGGATAATACCACTGTAGCAAAGAAAATCTTATTAAATTGAGTACAATAATCTCTTCAAATACTGGAAAAGGGAATAATTAATAGGAAATACAATAGTTATATTGATAGGGAATATTCTTCGCTGCCAATAAACATAAATGAAATTTTACCGTTAATCAGGTAAATAAATTCCTTGTAGCCTGTTAGGTAGGTATTCCAGCTCATTCTTTTTATCTTAATCCTATTCCTGGCTCTGGAATTTTGGTTCAACGTTCATCTTTTTCCAAAAAATCTGAAACACCGACAAGAAGGGGGAACAGGGGTGTCTACGGTACTGGGGCCCGAAATTCTTTCAGGAGTCCTTGCCAGACCAGTTCTTCAAATCATAAAAAAATATTGATCATATTTCGAAAGTTAATTTTCATTATTTCTGCAAAAGATGCATCTTGATTGTTTGATAAGTCATTCTCACAATGTTTCTCCTAAATACAGTAAAATTAAATCATAACCTTAGTCAAATTTTTAAGCTTGTCCTTAAACTTATACTTATCTAACACTAATCCATTTCGACAGAATCCAGAATGTGCTAAGAAATATAAACATATGTGTGTGTCGAAAGCAAGATAACTTCAAGAAATACTGATAACTGATCATTCCTTATTTTCCATTTGAGAGATTAATATATTAGAGCAGAAATGAGTGAAGAAAATACATCACATGGAAAATCATATTCTATTTAAAAACATGGAACAACCTTTACGTAACCTCTTGAAGCAGCCGATTAAGATTTCAGAGGGAAGAAGCAGTGCGTGAAAACGAATGAGTCTGTTGCATAAAAGCCCGTAACGAGAGTTGTATTGCGGAAGAGATAACGATGTATAAACAGAGGATTCATAAGAGGAGCGTGAGAGGAATCTTTGGGTGTGTAGGTCGGAGATTTTTTTGGACTGGTGAGTCATCCTTCCAGTCGTGAGGCAAATAGAAAGGTATAAGGCGATAGGGGAGACAGGGAAGGATGTAAAAGAAGAAAATGGCAAGAATAAGAAGAAGAGAGACGTAAAGGGATATGGAAAAAAATCAATATATCTGCCATGAGCTAAAATTTCCTACCCAAATTGAATTATATAATAATAATAATAAATCTTCTTTGTTTGGGCGAGATTGATACTAAAAGTCTCTTCTTCCATCTAACACATATTATGTGAGGAGATGGTGATAAATACATAGTGAATGAACAAATATTGGTAAAGTAATAAATATTCAGAGAAAGTGATGAACAAGACGTATTAATTTCAGAATACTAAGACAGCTAAATATGAAAGACAATAATATTCTTCATCAGAATGAAAACTGAGTCCATTTTATACAACCTGAGAACCTTGGAGACCTACGAGACGAAAGTGTAATTTTAAATGCTCACTGATATCTCCTACATTCTTACTTGCTATTCTTGTAGGCTTTTCAATCTTGCGTGGGCTAATAATGTAATTAATATTTTACGAAGTAGTAATAAAAACAAACTACATAATCTTTAGAAAGTATTTGCTTGAGAAGTCCCTTGGTGACAGTTGTTATGAATGATTATATTTCGCACTGATTTAATTATAATCAATTCCTTTCCTCACAAGATTACTAAGATGGAATTTCAAGTAAATGTGTAAGTTTTTGCAGTGAATAATAGAAGTCCGCTGCCTTCAAATAAATACTCCTTTTGGAAACATACTCCCAGGTAGACAAATTAGTCGAGAGTTTTCCATATCCCTAAAACTTTTCACGTAGTACTAGTACGAAGTATTGTCGACTGGGACTCAAACCCAGGACTTCCATTTTCCTTAGTGGAAAAATTCTTCGCCTTTCTGAAGGAAAAAAAATAGTCCGGCATGGCTCTAGATCTAAACGTTCCAAAGTAGAAGAATTGGGTTCAAGTCTGGTTCACGTCAATACTTGGTGGGCAGAAAAATATCAAAATTGCTTGCGGAAAATGCGTACTAAAATAGCATTAACTGAAATGTATAACGCGAAACAGCACGTAATCAAGCAAAAAATCAGAGTGCAGGGGACAAAGTGGTATGACGTCAAGAAAAATTACTCACGGGGATCATAAAAAGAATCCGGAAGAGAACGCAACCGAGAAAGAGATTGAACAAAAGCGGTGAGGAAATATTTCATCCTCATTCTGGTATCAATGTCCCCACTTCAAACGTTGTTTATTCTTGGATCGCCGACCCCAATCGCGAGTCTGCTTTGCGTCTGCAAAATACCTCCTCAACGAGAGCGATCCCAGATTCATTGAAGACGAGGAAACTTTTATGAGCCTTCTAAAATCCGCAGACGCTCTTCTGCTCCGTGTTGCCCCTAATGAAATGAAGTTCATCAGGTTTGAAATATGGTCTCCTTCGTCCCCTTTAAACCTTGTGGCAAAGATGAAAAGCCCTTGAGAGCCAATATTCGATCGGGCGCGCGAATGCATGGGCCAAAAACAGCGAAACATAATGGATGGGATCCTAGAAAGACGCATCTGGTTTATCTCTTGCTCGAATTTAGCCTAGGACATGGAACCTTCGACTTTTGCTAGGTAATGCTTTACAAGGCGCCTGAGAACAATTTTTAGCAGTTAAGGGTAAGCTTTTTTTCAATGCTTCCTTATGTATGCTTCCCACAGTGTATCCATGACCTGTTTACTTTCAAATATTGTTTCTCGTAAAACTACCCGCCCCGGCCCAAACTATCTTTTATGTCCAATCCCTCGGATTAACACTTACTTGAAATGTTTTTTAATTATTGCATCTAATTTCTGGAACAACCTGTCTGTGCAAATTAAAAATTCCACTTCGACGCAATCCTTTTAAGAAAAATCATTTGACCATCTTCTGGTTATCATGGAATAATTCTAAAATCATAATACTGGATTATGTCTTTTTTGTATCATCTTTATGTGAGCAGACAATATTTTGTGTCATATCTCAGTTGTTTATCTATTTTTTATATTATCTTGATAAGAGCAGATAATATTAATATTATTTTTTCTGCTCTTATGGGGCTTAAAAATCCCAGAGCATAATAAAGTTTATTATATGATGATGCAGATAAACATTTTTCAGAGCCAATGTACAACTAGTTCCACTTGTGACACAACCCGCATAACAGTAGTGAAGCTCTCTGCTTTTGTCTTTTTGTTTACACCTGAGTAATTATGAAGGTTCCGTGACGGTATTCTTTATAAATACTGATTAAAATTGATTGCTTCGACACTATATATGCGGAGTAGTATAGTATTATAACAGTATGAAAGTCGGATTTCCTTAATTTTACCAAAATCTCAGGCGTAATTTACCCTCTTCTTGTACAACTAGCTTATACATATATACAATTATAATTGAGAAAAAAGGATACCATGATTTCATAACAGGAGAGTAGTCTAATATGCATTCAATTACTCATAATATATGAATATTTAAATAGATTAAAGTGGAGAAAAATGAACGTGATCTAAACATTTGAAATTTATAAACACAAAATCAAAATACAATGTAACCTTATACTGAAAACAGAATGGGAAAAATTCAAAATTAAAAACTGGTTCTATTGACTCAAAGATACCTACGTCTCTACTCTATCTATACAACATCATAGATAACAATAGCTCTGGGTATAAGATTTACTAGGCAAGATGAGAAGTGAGATATTTTTCCCGTTTTCTTCAACGAACCATAACGATTTGATAAGAAAATTTCCGCAATAATCCAAAGAGTAACATTTTCCTTATTCTTCAATTAAGAGCGACCGAGATTATTTCAATAGTTCAGCTTCAATCAGCTTCTTCCTAAAATTTAGAATATCTTACATAAAAATCGATAACAACAGTTTCGATCAAAACACTGTGTGCAAGCAAGGAAAGCAAACAAAATAATTCAAGAAGTGACCGTCACTAATGGAATATTTCAATGCTAATAATATTCTTATTATCAAAACTATGCCTAGAACAATCTCAACCGATAATCGCAGAATTACTAATCCTTCCAAACATTCAGAATATCTCACACTAAATTCGACTCACAACAGCATCGATCAAAACACTGTATGTAAGCGAGAAAAGCCATCCAAAAAAATTCAAGCCACGCTTCAGAAACATCCTGTCCCTATTATTGTGCGTTTAGGCGACCGATTCGGGCGATTGATCCATCAGCTGACGATACGGCTCGAGCACTTCCCATTATCTCCGGTGAAGAGCGGACAAAATAAATAATATTGCGTGCGACATTAATTCACGGGTCGATGGACCAACTTAATCCCGTATTTATTATTCAGCGATAAACATAATCTGCCAGCTCTTGGCGAGAATGATCGAACGCATTGACCCATTGTGTGCGGAGGCGCGCGCGTTGGGTTTATAACCGAGAATTTAATTCAACGCTAATGCATGACTCAACACTATTTTAAACCGGTGATATGAGGGACTCGTCTCCCGCTTACGTGACTCACAAATTTAATTACTTTACCTTCCCCTGAGAGAGAAAGGGGAGGTGGGGTGAGGGAGTGAATGGAAATAAGGAACAAAGATAAAGAGCTGAGAACTAACGGTGAATAAAATATATATTCTCTGGAGAGCATTTCGTCTTTGAGAGTAAGCCCCTGAATCAGTAATTTGAGTCCATGAATGAATTTCTTTAAGCTGTCTTTTGACGAAAGTTTGGATAATTTAAACATATGGTAGCCTATTTATTTAACGAATAATGAAAAATTATTTGATTTATATAGTAAACTAGAAACAGATATGAAAAAAGTAGAATTTTTATGCCAATATGAGAATTTATTGTAATTTTTCTTATCATTTTTAATTGCTTTAAGAAGTAGTAGTTTTATGGCTATGCAGAAAATACTGATTTGCTTAACATTTATAACTGCTTTATAGAATGGCTCTAACCGATAAACAAATATTACCTTCCCTCTGGGTTAGGTACTTATGAATTTATTTTATTCGTAACGGAATATATATGAGACTTCGTAATGTGGTGTATTATTTGGTAAATTACAAGATATATATATTACTGATGCATAATATGATAATAATAAGATACAACTGCTTATGAATACTATAATGTACTGATGTACTGCAATTGCCTTAATATTAATCGTGCGCATGTACTAAATAATAATTCAATCTGGAGTAAGGAATTATATACTGAAACTCCGAATGAATCATAGTTACAACATAAAATTGCGAATAAAATACATAAAAAACTAAGGTAGTTCAAACCACGGAGACCTGCTATTAGATTGCAATTCACGAACAATTATCACGAGGTTATATTCCATTAAATGTATCTTAACGTCATCCTTTCAGTTTTCTTTGAGTTAGTAACTTTTTCGCAATATAAATACACACGCAGCAAGACGAAACAAAAACTCGCGACCGCTGGTTACATTTCTCTCTATGCAATCGCAGGGATAATATTTACAGAGCATCACAATTCTTTCCACGTACAAGAAGAGCTTTTCGGTTCCCTCTGTTTGGAGATCCTACCCCGCGCCGCTGGCTATATCGTGTCATGTCATTTTATATTCTATTTACAAACGGTAATACAGGATAAATAAACGGCCAAGATCCAACACTCATTTATGACCAGCATCGTAATCCTTCCATTACGTATTTTAAAGACGTTTCCCATAAATATGGAATAGTTAAACCTTCGCCAAAACCGAATTTTTAGATTTATTCTAAAAATCTACAGTAAAATATTATAGAGCAGAATTAAAAAGGTTGGCGAAACGCAATATATATGGAAATGAACGAAATTATTCACTAGGAAAAATATCGAACATTGATTATCGATTTTCAAAATTTTTATCGACGTATTAATTATAAACCTATTAGTTTATTATGCTACAAAAAATCTTACCTATCCAGAAAAGTATCGTAATATTGTGTTATTTATGTTGGTGTATTTATTAATTTCCGTATTTGCCATAATGGTGCAAAATAATTTAGTTTTGCTATATTTTGTTGTTAGACTTTTTTAAATCTAACTCAGAACTTCGTTAACTTAATATATTAATGTTAAGATTAAAAACCATTCTTACTTTCTTTGCTATTATATCCTAGCGTCTATCCATGGCACAGAAATAATTTGACAGGATTTATCGTAATTTCCGTACTATCGTAATATTTATATTGATATATACCAGTGGTATTTATTACGCTGGATAATTTATAGATATATAATTTTACTATTGTATCCCCAACTTTCTTTTAACTCCATATTTCAGAATGACACCACCCAATTAAAACTATTATCGGGCTCTTGGCTATTAAACCCATCCGTCAAGATATATAATTTTACAATTGTACCCTTAACTTTTGATAACAGCACGACATTATCCAGTTAAAACCATTATCTGGATCTCAGCTATTAAACCCTCGCGTCAATTCATAGTTGGATGTATCCCTTATTCCGCTGCAAACATCCTTGAGCTTAAAGTTCGGCGTCTGTAACATTTTTCCCGCCGCCTCGCATCCGGTCGAAAAGAAGCTGTAAAACCTCGAGAGATGGGATGGGCAGGCGTTTTTGCGCAAAACGCCTACTGATTACGGAGGTTTGTACAGCAAAAGATTTCAAGGCTGAGACGAAGAGTTGCAACCCCACGTCGTCTATGCCATGGTCGGTTTAAGTAGGCGAGGTGACGCCCACGTGCTTTGTTAGGAGTTGTTCGCGCCTTGTTGGGAGATTGACCACACTGGTTGCGCAATGCACTTGAGCGGTGTCAGAATGCACAAAGAGTAAAAATGACGAGAGGGAGGGTTCGAAAGAATATACACGAGGTTAATTAGGTATTTAATGTGACGGATGATGACTGAAAGTCAACGGAAGGAGGAGGAATTTTAATGGTTGACGATGAGATTGATCAACCTGGTAAAGCATCATTATCATGTTACCTCGAAGCCTTTGTTCTAAGTTGGTGCTGCCATAGATAATAGCGGCGCAATTGTTGAGACTATAGGGGCGCACATAGAGAAGTAATGACCTAACCCTCCAAGATTTTACAAGGGTATCCGGAAGAATTCTTTAATTAATTGACGTAAACTTGAAAAATACTCATTATAACTATCCTAAGCTCAAAATAATAAATAACTATTTTTAGAAAAAAGAGATACGTAGTATTTCACCACAGTGAATTTTTAATCTACTCTGGAAAAATACGAAGTATCTCTTTTTGATAATGTCTTTCCAAGAAGGCATTCTACCACCGATTTAAGTATTATTAGATTTAATTTAAACCTTTAGATCGTTAAACTTAAGGAAAAAACCTAATTTTAGACGGAGAATATTCAATACTGTTACTATGAAACCTAGTTAGACTTAAAATAGGTCATTAAATAGAGCAGGCATGATAGCAAAGTTGAAAACGACCGCAACTCTTAAAAATCAAGAGGCTAAGGGCAAGATTACCACTACGATTGGAAACCGATAGAAAATTGATGAATAACAGTGGATAAATAGAAGTAAAACATAGCGACATGACTGGGACTCGAACACAGGTCAAAACTACCGTACCACATCAATCCCAACTTTGTTAAAGAATATTGTGCAAGCTTATAAATATATTTCGTCTAAAATCAATATTCAATTTACATTCTATTTACTAACTGATAAACTGCATAAATTCCAAAAATATATCCACCAAAAATCTCAGTCTTTCAATTCTTACCATAACACATTAATAACTAGATAAACGACAATAAAGTTAAATACTCGGACGAACTACGATCGATTGAGGCGATTCTTCATTCGACAACATCCAGTTAAAGCTGCGTTGTAATTTTTGAAGTTATATGCAACTGAAATTTGTCATTGCTGAACACATGTCGGAAAACGGGGAATTCTCGTTGCATACGTTGATATTTGACAAGCCGACACTGGCGTCGCTCCAGATTTCATTCAGCACGCATTCAGCATTAATTACTCTATTAATAAAATAGAAATAGTGTGCAAAGCGCTTGGTAATGTCAGTGTGGATGGAGTTCGCCAAAAGAGGTATTTTCGTAAAACACTTTACGACTTATTTCTGGTAAGAATTTTTACTTCTAGCATATAGTTGGTCAATGACATTCAATCTTAAGACGTACCAAAATTGAAGAAGGAGGATATTTTTTAAATAGGAAGGACGGATTTGTAGCAAAAGAATTTTTAATAGTGTAATAGCAGTAGTAATGCAATGTAAATGCATTATACTAATGATCGTCTAACCCTTCCAAATTTGAGTATTTTGATGATAAAATCTCAGATATAAATCTGAGAAAAAAATTATAAATTTTTGAAAGATCCATTTAAGTTGCTATTCAGTACTTCTAAAGTTTTATCTACAATGAAAGAGAGAGATTCCACGTGAAAAAACGGGAATCCTTTCCCAACAAATAAATAAAAGAACCGACATGCACCTCCATTAGACTAATAGACACTTCGGAAAACCTGGTGTTTTACTCTATCTGGAGAATGAAGTCCCTCCCGAAGCGAATTAAATAGAGGAAGAGGAGAGCGAGTTGAAAAGACAGATTTGCTGACTAACTGACAGCCACTAAAAAGGAAGAAGTTCATTACAAGAGAGAAACTGAGTAAATTTAGAAGCCTTGTAATTAGGTTGCACGAACTCTTCGTTAAGTCTATAAACTTTAATGTGAGAGAATGGAGAGGATATCAATAGATTATTTTTCTAAATGTATCTGAAGTTTTCACTAATGCTGAATTAGTTATACTATTCCAATCAAATAAATCGAAAATAAACGCAATTAAAAGTCCCTTTGGAAAACAAGAGCACGCTAGTTGCTGGAGTCAACGTCAATCTGGTCAGCTTCGTAATTAAGTCCAATATTCTATCACGCTTGGATTAATGAAAATTTCAACGTGATTTGAGTGACAATATTAGTTGTTGCTCTTAGCATTTACTTTTTTGAGGTTACTTCTCAAAGGTGAAAATGTTTGAAAACAATAACATTTAAATGATTCCGTAATTTCAGATTATTAACAAGGGACATCCTAAAAGATCGTTTTTAATTATAATTTATTTAACTACAATGAATAAAAAAAATGTGAAAAGGCTATGAGATGCTTTAGAATTAAATTAGTATTACAGTCACGTGTGACTTTTTTCCCTCGTCTTTTATTAAAAACCTTAGTCGTTTTCAGAGCAAATTTATTCCCCAATGACTTTCTTTTTTAATTACCAAGAATGATTATCATAATTCTACAGGCTGAATGCTTAAATATATTTTCCTATCACCACGTCCTCCCTTTTGTGCACCCGCATGTTAATTTGAAATTTGGCGATTCTATGTAGGACTATCAGGGAACAATTTAATTAAATCTATTTATTATACCCACACTTTTACTACAATTTAAGCAATATATTTGGTAAAGCATTGCATTAAGGAAATAAACAGATATAATCCTCTACCCACAAGTGGAAAGAATCTGAAACTGCTGATTATTACCAAATATTCGCTATTGTCCTCGTTGATGAGGGAGTAATTTCCCGATAAAGCAAGTTCAATTATAATTTGAACGTATGAGATCAATTTTTACGCGATCATAGAATAAATACTTAATAAAATAACACGACGAAAAATAATTAACCTTACAATTACAATTAATATCGACGGATGTATTAAAAATACTTCCTAGCTATCCCAGCAGAAGAAATCCTCATATATCCACGTCAAACCTCTTCGACTCTATACATCGAGGCACCACGGAAGTAACATTTCAACCCATTCAGAAACGTAGCAAAGACGTGCTCCAAAGCGAAGCAAAGGTTAACACCCTTTAGTACGCCTGTAAAGACTCCCTTAGCTCTCTTACACACGAATACGGGGAAACAAATCATCCTGCTCCGAGAAACGCCGAATTAAATTCAAAGGAAAGTCGCCGATTACCTGGAGAGCGGAAACGAACTTTTAAAGCGGCGAGGAAATCCCCTTTGCGCGACGAGGCATCGCCGCGTAAATCTTCCCTCGCATGAGCCATCGTTTAATTCAGGAATTCGGGTTTCGCAGACAGGCGACGGCTGTGTGCGTGGGCGGACGGAGACGCGATGTATTCTCGAGACGCTCTGAAAACAGTCTCCATGGAAATGAGGGCAGTCCGTTTATCGCAGGCACTTTAATTGGCTCGCCAAGAGAGGGACATGTGTTGAGATGGTAATTACGGGGATGAGCCATTGTCTCTGTGAGATCTCCGGGGAATCCGCTGTTGCTTTCAGGAATGCACGGATGCCGAACCGTGTGACGGATGCAGACTGCTGCATCCTGCGTGTATGCGAACGCTAAAGACGTCGATTTTGACTCTAAGAAATGATTGGATAGTTCGCTGTCTTCAATCTTAAGTCTAATTAAGTGTCCAATACATGGGTGGATTTGTTTTAAGGCATATTATTTTTTCATTTATTTAAGTTCACATTGCAAGTTGACCTTCTGGCCATGTGGCAATGTTAAGGGGAACATAAAAATGAATTTAAGCCTGGCAATTGCCCAAAGACGGGAGGGAAACCCTTCCAAAAACGTCCCATAGGCTGTAAAATTAAATTACACTATACATTTAGGTACATAAGATATAAAATTAGGTGGTGATAGCTGAGAACCTCGTCAAAAGAAAAGACTCAACGAATATTGACCGTTCTGTTGTGTAGTTAATTATTGCGTCTAATTTTTTTATAATTTAATACCTTTCCCAAATGCGTTCTATTTCACCCAATAATCGTAAAAGTCAAGTTATAATATGATGGAGTAAATAAAGCAGTTTTTCAGCGTCAATTGTTTCAGGATTTGGTAATAAAATTGAGCGTTGTTTAACATTTTACCTTTTTAAGAAAAACTAATTCAGATACATTAGAGTTAAAAAAGCTCTTCTGTTTTTAAACAACGGAAATTTGGATCTTTTTTTAACTCTAATGTATTAACACATCATATTTCCTTATTAATATCGTATTTCTTCCTGGTTAATTAGAGACTTTTAATACTTTTTCCATCAAACCTATCGTCAACTTTTAAAAATATCTTGTTTCTAAATGCTATAAAAATTATTTAAATCAATATTGAATAGTATAAATACAGTGAATATAAAAAAATAACAATAAGTGAAGCATTGGAAAAAGTAGCAATGGAAGGGAAACACCCACAAAGAAGAAAGATGTGGAAAACCTGAATGATTCTACCGCAATATGTTGAAAAGAAATCCTTGACTCGCTTTAAATGGGGAATCACAGGGGGCATGAGCCTATCAAACGTTAAAAGACTAATTTATTTACCCATTTACCGCTTCTCATGCACATCTGTGAACTTTAGTGTAATTTTCCACTCACTCATTCAGTTACTATCAATGCTTATAAAGGAATGAATGATTCCTAAGTAGGCTGGAACGTGATTTATTGAATGGGTTTTTCAAGGAAATGTCGCGATCTTGCTCTGATTCGCGAGATATGCATTACCTCAGCGCTGGTCATGGAAAATGGAACCATTCCAGATATTACGTACGAAGATCTTTGGCCTGCATCGCGATAAATCCGATCACACATGCGTTTATTCGAGACGCCTTGAAACTTGCCCTCATTAACTTTGATAAAATATATTTAATTATTCAGTCTAAATGATACGATGACGATAAAGAGTAAGATATTCAAGGAATTCCTCCCATCTATTAATGTGAAGCCCAGATGCTTGCTTTCCGGATTGAGTGACGAGTCCGGCTTCTTTCGTTGCCGTTTCATAACGATAAATACTAGAAAGATATGGAGATCAGAACTAAGAATATAATGATAACGCGATCTTTGACATTCTACTAATGTGTGACGCACATGAGAAAATGAATTGATATCCGCAAACGGTCAAGATGAAGGTACATACATTAAAATAATGTGTCCGGTACTCACGTATTCCGCAACGTAGACTAGAATATGAGATTCCTTACCTGTAATGAAACAGAAAAGTAAAATTAAGAAAATGCAACTGCAATATAAATCGAAAAAACATTTTAACCGTGAAATACAGTTCATATTTTTAAGTTTTCATATAAAACGAAAAATATCAATTAAAAAATTGACGAAGGAATTTAATAGCATGGATTTAATATATACTAGGACTACAAAGGACGTGTATTTACATGATAAAATAGTAAAATTATTTCTACAATTTATCTTAGATATTGATTAGATAGATTGGATTAGATGATTGTAATAAAATGTAATACATTGTATACTTAATAAAATACAATATGGACTAATAATTATTAGTCATAGTTTACTGTTACTAGTCATGGCCACGATGATTGAAACATATTTGTCAATTTTATTTTTATTTTAAGAAAATTTATATACTGAACTGCAGATGTACTCAGATTATGCTATTTATTATTATAGTATTAAATAATTTTTTATAATCATAAATTTAGCAAAAAAACAAACACAATCGATTGCATAAAACCATCTCTTATAAATGGACATCATGTATCTGAATGAAGACACACAAAATTACTTTTTCGATGAATAGAGATTATAATATGTTACGTGCCTAATAATAATAATAATTCGGATATGATTCAGCTCAGCAATACTTCGGTGTTTATTAACTGAAACGAAAGAAAATGCGAGATCGCTTTATCTGTGAACTCTGTTCGTACGAAAAAGAGAGAAATATTTCGATGCAGCGATTCTTTTAACGACCAATTCGATGCAGAAAAGGGAAGTGCCCAATTGATGCTGGATAAACGCATTAGCGAAGAGTCCGAGCAAGAAGCGGGTTGCGAAATGGGAAAATAGAGATGACCGTAAACAGGAGGACAGAGACAGCTGCGATGTTAAAAAATAAAAACGAGGGAAAGAGTCGAACGGCCCCGAGGGAATGCTTTCCAGATTCGGGTCCTTTTACGTGGGTGTCTTGATATATATTCAGTTAGAGATAAACCGATGCTAAATGGACTGTTGAAGAATAAGAGGCATGGAGGAGAGTGAAGATGAAATACGTATTGAACACAAAGGTACGTAACCGAACGTGAAAGTAATATTTGAATTCATTTCGTGTTATCTAATAATTGTACATTTTACATCTCCTATAGCTGATACATAATACGTATCAAATTAAATACGTCGATATATTATAATATAATTATAAATTACATAAATATATGAATTAATTCTACTAATAAATTCGTGTTACTATACTCTGTAATTATTCTTTTGAAATTATTTTGAATTATCATTTTACTTTTATTAAGAAAACGCGGCCACTAGATGGATGCCTAACTGTGGCAGATATTTGGTAAAATAGTAAATATCTTTCCATACACAGACATATGTTAAAGTTTATTGGCGAGGTTCCGTAAGTGTGGAAAGGAAAGAAAGAACGAATATAATTAGATCAAACCAAAACTCAAAAGTAACATTTTCAACACGATATTGAATCATAAAGGAATTCATAGAAGTGTATATATTTTAGCATGTTCTTCCTTAAAATCCACCCAATTTTTGTAATTTGAAATAAAATATTTAAACATGGAATCTTCAATTTTAATTTATTTAAACTCACCGGAATATTTTACAAAATTTCTTTCCGTGATAAGAAAAAGGGCATTCTTCTTTGACATAATTTTCATTGTTTTTACGAGATTCATCTGAAGATTATAGAGACAGAGATTCCAAGAGACGGTTTCAATATTATCGCAAAAATCAAGGTTAGGATGTGAACAGTTAATGAAATAAACAACTCTTCATACGTCACAATAAAGATTTATACGCCTTAAAAGAAGCTTAATGCGGATAATACCATTCATCGGATCACAGGGAAAGGTTTTCTTTATCTTTACCCAACTCGACCTTCTAAGAGAACGTAAAAAAGTGACCAGTCAACGATGGTGGACTTTCTCGATTTTTAGAGCCAATAAAATTCAACGTCCCGAGTCCGAGATGCTAAAGCAGGGCTGTAAATTATTGCACCCTTATAAACTACACAAGTGATAAATTTGTGTAAATCAAGCGTCAATGATGAATCACCTTCTGGGAATAAAAATCCCATGCATCCTTTACGAAGATGACGTAGGATGGTAAATCGCCGAAGGCATGAAAACCTAACCCATAAATAAGAAGGTTGAAGGAACTATGCTGGATATTTTATGCTTTAAGTATTTCATCTTAAGTATATATTGAAGGCTTGCATTGTGCAGAATCTAATATGTAGTATACACCGGGTAGTACCCCTAGGATAAAACAATGCTATTAATTATATAACAACCAGTTGATTCAAGCCTATCTGCACCAATTTAACGATCTGATTGAACGAAGCTAAATAATAAAATTAATTAAATGAAAAACATAAGATCCAAGAGCTCTAAGTTCACGTTCCAAATGATTGTTAATTATAGTATACATTTGTAAATTTCTGTTTTGTATGCTAGATTAGCAAGGTAGCAGATATTTTCTCCGCATGTTACTCTCATAAATGTTTCAATATTTAATTTCTTTTGCTGCTGAATTGTTCCAAACCGTTATAGGCTTTACGGAAATCAATTTTTTTTTGCCGCTGACGATTTCTATTAAGGCTCCATAAATTTATTTCCTTTAAGTTTCCTTCATTCATTTAAAATAAAATTGACTCACTAATTCGCCTGTTTTTCACACCTCCCTTTTTACGGGTGTTCTCCTATAATGGAGATTTTTGCTAAGTACTTAACCCAGGTTGTGTATTCCTCATATAGTAGATTCTTTCTTTCTTTAACTTTTTATGGCTCTATTTCTTTCTATCCTCACAGTGTTGCAAAATGACAAAGGGTTACTTCTAAAAAGAGAATTTGTAGCCTCAATTTTCCCATAATTAGGTCAACACTACGCTATTCATAGATGATATTGAGTAAGTTTCATTTTATTCTTTTCGAACGGTTTACTCGGTTATGTAATCATAAATATACATTTTTAATGAGAGAAAATTGTTAAATCAGCTAGGTTAGTTGAAAGAACGACTGAGCTATGATGATCTACAGAATTTTAATTTTTACATTTGATTATATCTTAAAAAGTTCAGATTTTAATGCAATAGAAATTCCTTATGCATGAGTAACAAATGTTAAAAGCCTTACTTTCTTAACGCCTATAAAAATCAATGAATTAAAATAAAAGAGGTAGAGTGTGCGGGTGACATTTCTAATGAATCGACAATGGCCTGCGGTAGGAGCGTCCATCAATTTAAATATCTGGAAACGTTGAAGAGGGTTCGAGAGAGATCCCCTTAAGAGACCCAGAAATCAACTCGAGAGAGGGGAGAGACATTCAAAAAGGAAAAGAGAACTCCCAGACGAGGAAATGGTCGTCTGAGACCATTAACGAGGAGGAAAAAGTCCGAAAATTAGCGTTCCTTTGGGTCACCGCATGTCACATCACGCATCCTCCTTTCGGTGTACCTTTTCTTGCGGCTACTTAGCATTTAAAAGATGCCTCATAAATTTCCTTCTTTAAACACAAGGAGCTTTGGACAAGTTCTAAGGAAGTGGATGCAATTAAATATATTGTCTCCCTTAAGGAAACTTCTTTTATAAATGCGCCCACCTAGGAGAGATGAAAAATCATAATAGGAAATCACTTCTTCACTGTTTTACAATATTGGCGTGAAAAATTTTTTTACCACCGTTAGTAATTTTATATAAATCATGTGATTGAAATGATATAATTTAGAAATCAAAGATATGACTTCTAATGAAGTGAGCACAGCATATCTACAACAATCACCGCATCGCACCGCATTGACCTATGCTGAGATGAATCGACTTAATTATTCAGGGTATACGAATGTATTTACCTAACAATTAATACATAAAATTATCAATCGCATTATATTCGCTAAAGTAGACGATGACAGCTTCTCATCGCATAAATAAAAAGTTAATTTAATGAAATTCATCTCTAACAAATAGATGGCTCATTTATGCAATTTCCAATTTTACATTCACTAAAACTGCATTTACAGTTACATGGAGAGCTGGAATTAATATAGAATAGAGACGGGAAATCATGCAGAGAATATACAACAATAATGTTATCGACTTTAAGATTGCACTACTCCTATTAGCAAATAGCATCTGAACTTGCTGAACTTACTGAACGGCGAGGGATCAACATAAATACCTTAATACTGTATTCCCTTGAGATTGAATTATGATTGTATTATGGTGCATGATGACGCTAGTGATTAGATATTTCCCTGCAAATTATAAAACATAACCCCCATTTCGAACTAAAGGAATAAATTGCAATTTTTAACGCGCCACGGATTCAAATAACGTATTAATTTAAGCACAAAAAATATATTAAAATCTAACGAACTTGTTATAGTGACTTATAACAATCACATGTGACAACGGCTGTGTAAACGACGAACCCAATATATATCAGCATACCGAAAAAAAATCCCCAAAGTCGCCCTTCATGAAAATCTCAACGTCGGAAAGACACCGAAAATTGGCAGATGATCGAAGGAAATAAGCGGCAATCCGAAAAAATCCGGATATTTCGACAAGTGTCTCTTTACGTCCCATCAATAAAGGAAAGCGCACATTCGATCCTTTACGAGAGAATCGAACGTAACGACGGAATTAGCTCTCGAAACAGACTCGTGGAAACGAATCCCTTATAAACGACCGTCGCCGAGTTAAAAAAAATACGAGCGGCGAAAAAAAGGGCACGTTGGGAAGAGACGCGGAGGGGCCGTCGTATTCCGTTCGCAAATTAACAACCTGCTTCATTACTCTTCCTAAACGACTTTCCCGCATTGCAGGATCGCAAAAAATAAATGTCTGGGATTCGGACAAGGGGAAGAGACTTTAAGAGGGACGACATTGGAAGATCCGGGGCTATGCATCCTCTTAAAGGAGTATCCAATAGTGGTGAACCTAGATATCAATAACTAAAACACAGGTGGAGCGATAACATGAGAATATTGGATAAAATTTCCTATATTAGGGGCAAAATCATACGCGCTTAACCCAAAATCTTTATTTCTACAAATTTCCGGACGAGGTGGCGGAGTGGTTAACGTGCTAGCTCGATAACGGTCCGACTTCTCAGTCCCGATTTCGAATCCCGGCTAATCGGATTTTTCCGGTTAGGGAAGGGTTGTATACGGATATGTGTATGTTGTGTTTATTACTAAAGGTAAAACGCAAAAAATAATAAAATGAAACAATGACTTAATTAGAAGAATAGCCTTCAAAGGCTAAAATTCGTCCATACATATGAAATTATTATTAATATTTTTAATTTCTTGACACTGACAAGTACATTTGCACCAGTTTATCCTTTAGCATTATACTAATTTCCTAAATTTATGAAAAAATGCAATACAGTTAACAATTCGGAAGATTTTGATTTCGGTTAATTTCCTAACCCTGACAAGCGCATGTGTTCTAGTCGTACTGGATTATAAAATGGTCACAAACTATAGTGAAAATTATTGTATAACAATGCAGCCTAGCAGGAGCAAGAATTAAGCGTGCATTTTCATGTAGACAAAATGTATTTCATCTCGTTAGAATGTGAATTACATATCAATTTAAAAATAAGGAATCAAATTAATTAGTCTTTCAAAAAAATGTAATACTATAATTACTATTTAATATTATAATACCATGCAGTTACACCACTAATATACGTTTATAAAATCTCTAATATAAAGAGGAAGATAAAAACCCCTAGGTCGAGTGGTTATTGATTCTGATTTAACAACGACAAAGTGAGGATATTAATGGTTAGAATTAGTTACGTAAAGATTGGATATAAGTGACAGTTAACCGAAAAGTCCTGCATGATCAGTACGAAGAGATTGTTTTGCGCTATTCTGACTTCAGAAAGTTCATGGAATTACTGCAGGTTTTCATCCTGCCACTGGACCGCAATGATTTTGTTAATGCAGTTAATTTAGAGTTGCAATTCTTTAACAACCGCTAAAGAAAAGATCTGCACTTTAAATAGGTAACGGAAATAATATTGATGAGCAATTGATCAAGCTATACTCGTACTTAAAGAACAACCTCAATTTTGGAGCGATGGAACCGCCACAAATAAGAAGAGAAATCGTGCGAAATAATACAAATGAAACAAGGTATCAAGAAACGTCTCTTAAGAGAAGTTTCTTGATACCTTGTTTCATTTGTACCTCACACGGTATTAAGAGACGCTTTACTGCTTGTTAAAGTACCCCCGGCGCCAAACCTCTGTAGCAGAGGAAGTTACGCAACCAATATTCCAAAGGGAAAAGAAATACATATCGATGCGCGGCATTTTTGTCGGGAGGGTAACGCTGATTTATGAAACTCGTATAGGTTGTAAATCTTAATTACGTTCCGCGAGATAGGAACAGAAACGAGATCCTTTTCCATTGCAATGATAAGCTTCCCAGAAAAATGAGCGGAATTAACTCTCCCGACTTTTTGGTAAAAATTAGGCGGCGATAAAATTGAGGTCAAGTAGCTCCTTGGGAGACAATTGAACCAAGAGTTTAACTAATGCCCAATGCAAGGACTTCGATATTGAGAGCTGATCTCCAGATTAGATACCTCAGGAATATGCCTTCGCATGCCGCAAGGACTTTTATTGCGCATTTCTCGAGATAAGTTCGAGCACAAACCTTTTACATCTGATAAGTCATTCTCGCTAATTCATCTGGAAAACCCACAGCGAGGAGACCCGGAATATATAAAAATACCTTTTCGAAGGCAAAACTCGACCAAAGGGGAGAAATTACTTTTATCGGAATTGACTTTTGCAAAGCGCTAATAACCTGAAAATATCAAACGCCGATTTTCTCCGAAAAATACTTTCAAATTAATAATTTTCGCCCTTGAAGCGTATCGCTCCGATATTTCGAACAACTTTTCCAAGCCACCTCATTAGCATTTTTTGGCAAGTGCCTTTGCATTCTAATAATATTCATTTCTGTTTTTACTTATCGATCAGAAAGATAAGACAGATTTGATAGTATAAATTTGATTATTGTCGTAGCTCGCGGGGGTTTACCTAGAAAAACGATTTTTCAAAGCGTGATCTACTAGATACGCCTGAGAAAGAAAATTTATCTTACCTATGGATATTGCTTCGTTTTAATATGACAGGAAGATCTACACTTTCACCTCAAAATGATGTGCATTAGTGATAAATGATGGTAGATGTAGCGAAAATATTTTTGAGTGAAAGATAAGTTTATATAAAAAATAAAATGTCATAAAATAGGTAAGTAAATCGTACAGAAGCCATCAGATTTACAACATGTGAAATAAACCAATTCTTTGTAAAAGAACTTTAAACTCTGGATATTTTCTCTGTGTCATCTCTTAAGATTGAGGCTAGGTCTGCCTCAATGTTACCTGTCTCATCGTTATGCCTCAAATTATCATTGAAAATTTTCTTATAATGCCTACTTTATAAAAATATGCGGGATTTCATCAGCTCTTCATAGTACTGCGATAGTGACCTAATTTCATTAAATTGTTCATTTTGAATACTCTATACAGACTACACATAATCCTAAGAGCGTAAAGTTAAAAAATTAATAGAATATTCACGTATACTAGAAGAGCTATACCAAATATCATTCAATCAGATTAAGTTATCGAATAACTTCATGATCCAAAAACTGTATTGCTATTATCTAACCATAAATTTATGCTGCATTTTTGGTGGAATTCGTCCAAAGTCAAAGAGAGTAAACAAAGAAAAACAATGAAATGTATTCCATTTTACGGTGATAATCCAAAATGCATATCTTACCTCAAGGGAAACATTTCAACGCTAAGTTTAACTCGCATTCACAAAACTAACAATACCGTTTTCATTTACCTTGCTGTAACTATGTCTAGTATATTTTTCTTGATTTTTGCGGGTGTCCTGCATCAGTTTATTACATAATAAAATATAATCAGAATTATATGAAATTATACAAAAAAATCATATTTAAATAAAAACTCCTGGTTTCCGATAGGACACCCGATTATATTACTTTACTAATACTTCCGGCTCAAACTAGCCCTATTCAATACTGTAACATGTGCGAAGGATTGAAGCAATGGTAAAAGATGATGTCTTAGTTACAAGGTATAGTTGTTATTTATACGATATGCATTCGAAATATAAAGAAATAAAAACGTTCATCAGGAAATGTATATGGGTAACAATTTGTTTAATTTTACTACTGGTTAAACAAGTAAAGCAATAGTAATCCTCCATTATAAAGAATAAAAAGAAAATCACTTATACTTTTACCACACTGTACAGTGGTACAGTTACTGTGTGTTCTAAGTGCTTTTTTCTTTATTATTTACAAATAACCAAAATAAGCTGGAAAATAGGTAAGAATCCCAATAAAATATCGTAATTCACTGCAACAAGTAATTGAGAAATAAAAGAAAAACCGTGGGTTCCTCCTAAGACCATAGTTTGGTGAACAACGTTGACGATCTAGGCTTGGTATAAGGATTAAATAAAGCGATTCAAAGAACGGACCACACATGACGAACTTCGACAAGATAAAAACCGTAATTACTTAACTACAAACAGCCACAAAAAAGAAGCCGGAAATAATAACGAATCACGCCACAGAACCAAGAACCCCTCTGAAACCATGGTGGGCGTCGAGATAACCACAAAAAATTCCAAGTAAACGGAACGGATAGGGGAGAAAAACTCTTCTTTGAGAATCTGACCTTTCGCAAAATATATCGGGGAAATATATTAGTCATGGAGGGAGGCGTATGAAGATCACGAGGATGAAATATTATAAATGCAAATTGAGTTTTTCGAGCGGGGGAAGGGTGAGGATAATTTGGCGGCGATTGCGGGGTGAATTCGCGGCCAAATTGCGACTGGATGGAGGCCTCGAGACGGGGACGCGATTACCTGCCCTTTTTCGGCCAGAGGAACATTGCGCAGCTTCTGTTCGAAGCCCTAATGCCGCTATTCGATTAGAGGGAAATCGAGAGTGGACGTGAGATTGATGAAGAAGTCAAATCTCGTGGAATTGTGAGATTAGCCTTCGTATTGAGTCCAATGTGTAGGCGAAGATGACGTACGCGCTGGATGCAGAAATGATTGGAGTTATCTCGTCGCAAACTACGTGCGAACGTGTCCAAAGTGGGAGCAATGGGCAGTTTTCGTCATCACGGGTCGTATCTGCTTAGGAGATTGACTTTAGTGGATATCCAGGTTTCTCTATCTCGGGCTAGTTCCTCAAGTATTTCCGTATATTTTCCCTACCCTTGATGTTATCGACCCAATTAATCTTCGTCAGCATTGACTCCTTATTCACTGAGCCTATCCCTTCGTAGCTAATACAACCTACTTCCTTGTAAATAAGTTCTTATAATTAGTTTTTAAATATTGATTGTACATAAAATCCTTCCACCAAACATCCAAAAATCTAACTGCTGCGGAAAAAAGTAGTTAAATATATAATAGGTACATCTCTTAATGACTTTCTTAATACATACGTCAATGATGGAATATGCATACAAATCTTTAATGTATTTTCCCACTTTCTATTTTATATCTCTGTGAGTAGTGTACTCTTCTACCTTATCACCAACTATTCTGTTTTAATCTCATCCGTACATTATGTTTTCGGGAATTCTAGCCGCGCACCACACACCTAAAACATATTTATTTATTTTCTCAGTATTTGTATCCTCCCCGCAAAATATGATAATAATGATCTTAAAAAGCACCTTATTTTATACTACTCAAGATTTCCGGTTAATGTTATTTTTATTAATTCTTTAAGAGCCTAAAAGGCTGCCTTGGTCGGTTCGATGCTTGCAATTCGTTCCTTTATCTATCACCCTTTTAAAATTCTTTTCATGTTCAGTGATATATCCTATGCATTTGAATTTTTGGACTATTTCCCGTTGTACAAACAAGTATTTGATAACGGTTTTTGATAATTTCCTTTTGCGTTACAATCATCTTTGCTATTTTAGTATTTATAATCTCTACAAATCCATGAACCTCCCAATTATAAATAGAATGCAAAGCTGGTTTTAATCCTGTTTTCTCATTAGCAATAGATTGATAGCCGCAAAGGAAGAGTATTCTGAAAGCTTTAAAGGTCCTTGAGACTTACAGCGCTTCGCTAATGGTAAGAGGAACATTTTCGCACAGGAAAACGGAGAAAGTTTTTCACAACATATTCTGACGTTATTAATTTAATTCGGATTAAGTAGAAAAATCAAAAAAATATGTGAATGATAATTTCACGTTGACCACAGAAAAAGGACCCAGCTTCTTAAGCGAAAAGTAACGCAAGAATTTTAGTTTAACACATTTTCAACGTTAAATAGCAACTTTTTGAGCAAAATATATCACATTTAAACGCACACAAGAGTTCTGAAAAGGAGATACATATCTCTCTCATTTTGAGCCATGATTCGGGAAAGATATGAGTTAAAAAGAAAATTCCGCCACGAGCTACAAATCACAGATATCTCTGGCGGATATGATTCAAAACTTGATTAAAACGGGGAGCGTACTAGGCTCGCGGGAGATAGACCACTCCTTATACATTCCCTTTTAGGCATCAAAAGGTTAGCCACCCTTCACGTGTATGCATGTAAACATAGGGCTGCCTATTCCGACGCCACTAATGACTAAAGCGATGCAAAGCCCTTTCGCTAAAAGAAAAGATGAAAAGAGGGTGCCGACCCTGCGAAGGACACCTATGGGATAGAAACTGTTTCACGTGCAACGCGTGCGTCTCTTTCGACGGAAATACTGTTAATTCCAAAGCCTTTCACTACCTTTGAATATGGAGAGGAGGATTTACTTGCTTTGAACTGAAATTCATTTTGTTGAAACGAAACGTGTAACTACAACTTCCGCTAGAAGATACCAGGAATTACTCCACCACTCATTTAGTTAAGGGAACAAGATCATATACGCTGAAAGAGATAGTTCCAAAGGTAAAGAGAAAACGATAAAGTAGTGATGATTAAATTTGTAGCATAAAAGATTCAGTTTTTTGGTATCTTAAACTTAGGAAACCTATACATGTAAATTAAATCAACCTTTCACAATTACGTTCACTTGACAAAATTATTCTAATTTCAAAATTTGCAGTTTGCGAAGTCAAATCATCGGAAAAACCTATAAAAAGCCATTTTGATTTTTCATAAAACCCAACGGTTTATTTTAAAATGTCTGTAAAAAAATATCATATTATTGAGAATAAATGTTCTTCATAGCATAAGAAAATTAGGTGAATTTTCGACATAAGAGATATAATTCGAGGAAATCAAAGATGTTAAATAACTTTTGCATATTTTCCCCGTGCATTTAAACGGCAAAGCCTGGTTAGTATTCTAATGACAAATTACGTACCCCATAATTACAACAGTAGTTCACGTAAACTTGCAAATTCAATTCAAGAGAGTTTACTTGTATAATTTAGTCTTTGATTCTATTTAGAGTTAAACGATGGTATGTATAGGAAACGAATATCTTGTGAAAACACAGTCATCTTATAATTGGTTGAATGTCTATGGATTCAAAGAATAATTCAGCAAGGATAGAATATAACACTGAATATAACTGTGCCTAGCCTTGACTAAAAATTAAACGGTGCCTGAGTCTAACCCACACTAGATAATTCTGCTTTAGAGACGCGAGCTTCAAATATTGAGAAATAATTTGAAGTCACAGGACTTCTCTATTGCACATCCTCGAAACTTCTACGTAAATGTTGAATAATCTAGAAACACGCTCAACTTTACCCACTATATTTTAATCCCATGCCACTGAAATTCAACTAAACGAATTATCATTAAATAAAGTACACTGTCCAGAGATTGAGGTTACGGTGATGCTAATATTCATGAATAATTTACGAAGAGAGCAAATACGGTATGACTCTGAGTGCAAATTGTTTTGGCCTCGAATTTCATATCTGAGCTGAATATAGAACCGCATTATAAAAGGGATACGGTCAAAGACAAGTTACATTGTTTCTTATTATGATAAAAATTCTATTTATCTCCAATAAATACAAAAGAAGTAACCGAGAAACATCAAATTATTAATAAATCTTTCCTATTTGCGAGTAACGCAAAGAATATGTATATAATACATAAAATATTAATTACATAGATAATACATTTGATATTACTTCTACTTTAATGTATGTAAATAATCAAATTTACTATAATTCTTTACCTAAATTTATAATTATAATCTTAAGATAATGATCAATATATTACACATATAAAATAATAAAAATAAGTATTAAAATAAAACTTTGACATATTTTTAACAAATAATCACGAAGATAATGGAATTAAATTTAGCTTACAAATAAAATTAGTTAGCTTACAAACGGAAAATATCGATATTTATGTGGTAATGCATGTGTATGGCGGGGTTGCCTAACTCCGATTTTCATTTGTCAATTTTTCATAAACAAAGGCCCATTTAGTTGCACGGTCGGACACGTGTCCACTATTTTTAAGTAAAAAATGTTCCCTGAAAGTTTCCTACGAATCCGTTTCACAAAAACCTGATGTTCCCCTTGTTAGCAAGATGAAGCATACGCTATACATACATACGCTTTAAGTCCAAAAATTATATTTTCTATGTAAAATGAAGCAAGAGAGGTGGTCCCACGATTTTGCCTGACTCTGTGAATTTCATCATATTTTTCTATACTGCCAATTTTACTTTTCTTTATAATATCACAAATTTACCTCTAGGCAATAGTTTAAAGAGCAAAGCTAAGAATTAAAAGTTCCTCTTCCACCGATTACTCCCATATTCCCATTAAAATCAGAGTTAAAAAAAAACACCAAATCCTAACTAGTGAACCGCCCCAGAAAGAAGCACAAGCATATTACCGCCTCCAACCAAACCTTCACGTCACAACCGAAACAAAACTCGTTCTAAAATTTCCCCAAACGTTCCTCCACATCCATATTCGGACGCATAAACTCTCACTGCCACCAAAACGCGCCAAATTTGGCTCTCGAGTACAGATCCCGATGGATCCTTACGCGTCATTCCCCATTCAAACCCTTTCCGAAAATTTGGGACACGAGCCGGGGGCGTCGCGTCCCGTAATGGCCTTCACCGCTGCACGCACTAAATGCCCTCGATTCATGAGAGGAGGAGTCTCTGCAGCCACAATCAGAGCGCGGGAGTAAATGGGGGAAGAAGGGTGCAGAAAGAGAGATCGGGTCGAAGATCTTGAAAGGCGAGCTGTACGGAAAGTATTCAGCCCGGAGGCCGGTTGGTGTCTCACCCCCCTTTAACAGTAGTTACCAAGAGCTGTTAGGGGGGTGGGATGAGGCTTACATGAGGGCATACAGGGGGCTTACATGAAGGAAAATAAGGAGTAGGGTAGTTTAAAAATGAAAATAAAAACAGGAAGGCCCGGATTACCAACTATCTTAAAAACAAACCAACTACATTTCAATAGCAATACGCGATATGAATGAGGCTTACATGAGACATATGTGAGCCGCATGAGGAGTGAGGTAGTATAAAAAATTAAAATAAAACAGGAAGGCCCGGATTAGCAACTTTCCTAAAACATACCAAGTACATTTCAATAGTGATATGCATCTAAAAACAACCCGAATAGACCTGCGAAAGAATTAAAACATTCATTTGGAGTGTAGGCCTATACGGAACTGGAACCTGGACTTTTCTAGAAAGGGATAAAAAGAAACTGCAGACCTTCGAAATGTGGTGTTGGCTCAAAATACTATAGACGAGCAAATTAACCAACAGACAAGTGTTGGAAATGACATAGGTAAAACGTCAATAATTAAAAATAATAAAAAGTTAAGCAGGTCTCATAGGACACCTGCTAAGGCACTCGGAGTGGTGTACATACATAATTGAAGGCAGGATGGAAGCAGAAAGGAAAAGGGTAAGGCCAAGAAGTTTAACTGATATAAAGGATGGATGACCGTATAAACTATTAAAGAATCTGGCAATGGAAAGCGACCTCTAAGATGGCAAATGCTGTCCGCCAACCCAAAGGCTGAGGAGAGGAGAGAGAGTGATGCTATCATCATCAGAGGTCAATGGAGTAAATATATATTGTTGTTTCCGAAAACCGGTGGCAACGAGGTACGGAGCTCCGATAAAGACTCCTGGAGATTTTGAAAAACACCCTAAGTACATACATACAGTTCAATAGCGATGCTATCATCATCAGCGGTGAAGGAGTACTTTCGTATAATCGCTGTTGAAACATATATTTAGGAGTTTCTTGGAAAATTAGTTATCCGGGCCTTCTTTTTATTTCCGAAAACCGGTAGCATTGAGGTATGGAGCGCCGACAAAGCCGGCTATTTTAGACGCCTAATAGGTAGTTTTAAGTTTTAATACGAAGAATTTTGATATGCAATGTGTTCAAAAATGGACCTGTTGGAGAATTGTAACGTTTAGAAAACTTTGATAGCGGAACGAGTCGTAAAATTCTGCTTGGATTCCTCCAGTGTATCTTGTAAATTGGTGCGGTAAAAGCGGTGGAATTCGGTTGCTAATATTTTCCCCGCTCATTCTATGAAGGAATTCGTACAGGTCTTGGGGACTTGTATAGTTTTATAATATTCGTATACTTTCCGGATGATAATCGGGTAGTATTTACGTTTATTATTTCCTGTCATCATCTGGTTCACGAGTACATCTGGAGTTCAGCGGAAATATCCCTGATACAATAACTTTTTTTCAAGGTTGTTTACCAGCCATGGATTCCTTAAATAGGCTATGGTCGAAAACGTTTTTGTTTTACTATAGTTATAATTCTTAACGAACTCTTAAAATATGCGGTTTGACAGATACTTTGACTACTGACTCTATGCCTCTTTGGATAATAGATGTATTTCTGTATAGTATACACCCCGAAGGTCATTTAGTACCTCGCCCTCTCTAATATTAGTTACCAACACCTATTGGGGAAATGAGGCTTACTAGGTGAGGGAGGAGTGATG
This sequence comes from Sympetrum striolatum, assembly GCA_947579665.1. NCBI lineage: Eukaryota > Metazoa > Arthropoda > Insecta > Odonata > Libellulidae > Sympetrum > Sympetrum striolatum. The sequence goes on from OX388350.1 coordinate 43,943,255, forward strand.
AAGTTGTCCCTTCCTTTCTCACGAAGTCTAAATACTATAAACAGAACATGTCTACGTAAGTGTAGCAAGATGGCTCTACGAATAGCACTTATCTTTGCATTTTAAAAGGACAAAAGCTTAATCACTAATACCTCAGCTTTACTAGTACTTTTTCATTTCATTATTTTTAGGTTTTATTCCATAATGTATATTGATACCATTTCGTTAAATATTAACGTGACTATTTTACTGATGTATAGCATGAATGTACTAGTTGATATTGTATTTATAAGTTTTGTCATTTTTATTCTAATTTTTAGTTATTACTATCGGGACGCAGGTTTTTCGCACCCGCATTCTTCGTGAATACCTCGGTAAGGTCCATGTCAACACAGCCGTAAATAAGACGGTGACAAAAGTAGATTGAAGATAAATTTACTCCATCCTATACCAAGAGACAAATGAAAAATATCCCGTTAATCAGTGTATGGAAGCAGTAACAGAAAGGCGAGCACCCCTTTAAAAGAAGATGATGCCCTATCTAAACAAACACCCCCGCCACTGCTCGACTCTTACTTGTGGCTTCGCATATTATTACCGCGACCTCAAAACGCGGCTCGTCTCTCCGTATAACCCAGTTTAATCATCTGATTTTTATGAAAAAGGGCTCTAAAAGAGGAAGCAGTCTCCTTGGAATAAGCTCATCTTGGTGCAAAGAAGTTTTGAGGCTGGATGAAAAGTGGAGCTGAGGGAGGCTGGGAAGCAATCTCGCGCGCAAGATTTATATGCGCTGTGAAGTACTTTCGGTGGAGTAAGGAATACACAGAATTAAACATGAATTGCCGAATAAATACGAAACCTAGTTATCGTTCACAACAAAAATAATTCATTTGGTGAAAAAGCGTCCTCTGGAGCTGATGTCGCTAAGATCAGGCTAAGGGATTTGGAAGGAATGTTCATTTTAATTGAGGTAAGAATCTATGACATTTCTGTTTATGTTATCGTAGCCCTATATAATAGAAAACTGCATTGATATTTTCGGAACAACATCAGTTTTTGACTCTTTAATATTAATTCAATAACCAAAAACACAATATTATGCAGCGGTTAAATTAATTCTCAAAACAAGATAGCATATGTTTAATAGGATAAAATCCATGATAAAATGACTAAAATCGAATTTGGCAGTAAAATATAAAGATCCACACAGGAAGAAAAATAAAAGTAAGAGGAACGTTAAAATCATTATTAGAAACTAGGAGCAACTAAACTTGAAAATTATGAAAAAGTAATATTTTTTCCGATAAGATTTATAAAGGGAAGTTTTTTTTCAATTGAGGTAATATACAAAGAAATTTATTCAGTTAAAAAAACATAATTCAACGTCACATTATAATGTATAATACTTTTGTATGGTCAATAATAGTTAAAATGATTTAATGACTATTTGATTAATAATTTATTTATTTACAGGGAGAAATTATATATAATTATGGGGTAGGATAAAATCCATGAGTTCTTCAATAAAATGTAAAGAATTGCAACGGAAGAAAAAGAAAAGGATGAACTATTCCAATCGTTTACAGGAAATCGGAGCAAATAAATTGCACGGGGAGTAAAAAAAAAAAGAATTATATTTTCCTATGAGTTAATTAAATTTAAAGACCAATACGAAGTGAAATAGAGTATTTTCATATTTAAAGAAAGATAACAAACGTCATTTTCAAGCGGAGATAAAAGGATACGAAATAAATGGTGCGCCAAAGCTTATAATTTACGAGCTCGTGGTATTTGTAATGACAACCCGATCGAATATATGGAGTATGAGAAAACAAATACAACTCGTAAATTGATTGACCAAATTGAATACGACTCGGCGAAAAATCTATTAGAATCAAGCAGCAGATGAGAACCGCTAGTGTTAGTCAACGTCACCTTACACTCTGATCATCTATTTGTAAAACGCCACAGCATATTTATGCACAATCAGATTACTTAATAACTCTCGCCTGACATCCACCAACCCACCTTCCGCAAAGAAAAACACGGCTCATCGGTACCTTTCAAACACGTTCATAAATACTTCAGGTGGAAACAATCCATCCCTGAAAACACGAAACGAAACCCACTATTTATCAATAGCATAACGGCTTGCGGGATAAACTAAGAAGCCTTCAAACCTCTTACGGTCAAATTATGGAGCATCGTAGCACAGCAAGGAGGGGAAGATCTGTGATGTAGATTGATGTACGTATCGAGGGTCGACTCCTATTCGAGGCAAAGCGATACGATGCCTTTGGGATGGGCTGAATTCGTTCGGCCTGAATAATAAAAAGAAAAGGGAATCCGCCCGTGGCTATGTGCGAGACCGTGACCTCGTGACCGGCAGAAGATGCCCCCTATAATTCGCATCATCTCCGACAAACCGCAGAGATCTCCCCACGCAATACAGACGGACCTCTGAAGAGAAAACGTCGGAAGGATTTCTAATGCGAAGCGGATATCCCAGGGTAAATACAAGAGTATATGTAAGTGATCCTCCGTCCTTCTTAACCGCTTAATGTCCGAGACGGTTTGTTCTAGATCGGTGGTGGTTAAACTTCTTATTCAGTCGGCCAGATAGCATATTACTAGTGGGTATGCGGGTCAGTACAGTTAGTGAAGCTGAGGTTTATTTGGTTGAAATAGTAATGAGAGTAAAGCGTCATTATTTAGGCAGGATTTGCACTATAAGTCCTCTCTTCCACCCAACACATCGTCGTATATTGTAAAATAATTTACAAGGATAGTAAGACGAAAAAAATGACAGGAATTGTGCGTAAAAAAAATTTTAGTCGAAGAAAAGAGGGAATTAAGTTAATTTAGGTTTAAATGATGGACGTAGTGTAATTTTGTATATTTTATGAATGGAGGAACAGGGGTTATTGAAAAATCCTTATCTATTTTTTCAAGTACAAACAGTATCCTGAAATTTTGTATATTTTCTGAATGGAGAAACAGGGGTTGTTGAAATTTCCTTATCTATTTTTTTCAGGTATAAACAGTTATCCTGAATACCTCACTTTTTAGGAGAGAATAATAATAATGATGATAAAATGTCTTTACACGGGGGAGATCGGATACGAGAATTGAAATATTGCCTGTATCAGTGAGTAACAGGGAAATTGCAACTAAAGAAAGTTGAAATAAAATAAGAGGATTTTTTAAAACAGCAGGAAAATTCACAAGATGCCTAGCAAGGGTGCGCATTGATTGGTTGCCTGTACATATATTTTATAAATTTTTAATTAATTAGATCGAAGGACCACCAATCTATTTCCATAGTATAAGACCAAGGAACTAAGATCTTCAGAACAAGATGGTTACGAGGATACCTAAATTCGGTATTAAAGTTTAAGACTAAGCAGGAGAATCAGTGTAAATTCTCAGCGACCAACTAATTTCTCAGATAAGAATACCCCTCTCAGTAACCAACTCCAGGACATAAAGAAAATCTTTTACGACTCATTTTAGAGACCTTGTTGAGAGAAAAAGCTTCAATCAACCTCAACACGAATATAAATTAATTTCGTTGCAAAAATATCACTTGTAAACATCCACGCATTCAAATTTTTACTCAAATTCTTCCTAAATTCCAAGAAAACTTCCTCCACCATCCAGAAAAAAATATTTCCGTATAAAGAACAACATAAAGATCTCTTATAATCACCGTTTTTTTATTAAAACTTTAGGAAACGAAAACACTACCAAGACTAGCAATCGTCAACATTTTCAATTAAACGAACAAACACAGCCTTAAATTAGTCTCCACATAATTACCTCTGAAATAAATATTAATGCGAATGCTTTCAGAAGCTGCTTCGAAGAAGAGCCGGTTGCTGAGGGGAAGGAGAAAAACGTTTCAAAAAGAGTTTCATTTCATACCAGCACCGAAAATACCGAGATATGTGGCCCATTCACGCAAATGTAGACTGATGTTATCTCGGCAGACCTCGTTCCTACGCCATAATATCATCTCTCCACAATCCCACATGCCACTCAATCTCTTCCATTCAAAATGACCTCCACTCCTTTCTTCAAATCTCTCCCTTTCGTTTCGTGGCCCTCATCCTCTTTCTGAGGAACGAAAGCGTTTTGGCAGAGAGCTGATGGTGTCGACTCGGAATTAGAAGAGTTGGGAATTTGGGAACTTGAGCGGCCTTTTGAAATTTCATATCTATTAGAAACTCTATTAACTCTGCTTAGCTCTAATAATAGAGATTATATCAAAATAAAGAAAATTGAAGAAAGTGTAAAGATGGACACTGATTGCTCTACGTATGTTTACTTACATACGTCATGACGTAAAATAAACATTTTGTTTCTTTGGATACGTCTGTATTGACATAATAGAAATAGGCTGCTCTAAATGGCACGTTTCCATTAACAAAGCTAATATATATTTAAGTCAATCCAGAAAACCCTTATCAGCTATTGATATTTTTGAATCAGTGCTTCCTTAAATACGGGTATTTATTTTAGGGAAGTCATGTTTTTCATCCAGTCCAGTCTTATCATGTTTCCTCCGAAAATTCCACTCTCTGCGCAAGGGAAGTCCCGCGTTTAAATAGTAAATATATTATAGCATCAATAGTACACGAGCTTTAGTATTATTTCATTTAATCTGGTAGTTGTTACGCCCTCACAATACTTGTATTAAATTTCTCTAAAGCCTTTGATTTTGCAACGATATAAAAGTTCCATTCCTAAATTTCATGTTTAGTTACATCTCATTGTCAGCTGTAAATTTTAAACGGATTCGTAACTAATTGCCCAAAAGCCGGCTTTAAAATATTGCAAACACAATATACGCTATTAAAACGTAAAATATGATGTTATACTAAAATAATTATTTTTCGGCGAATGTTAATTAAATTCATAGTTGTGTACATCCCATATTGATTTTCAAAGAAAATGATTACTGAGTTTTAAAACAATAAAATCGATTTCGGTGAAATAACGAACGTATATGAGAAATAATATCAATATTTTTGAATTAGAACTAGACCTTGAAATGTTGGAGAGGACATAAAATTAGACGGTTAAAGATAATCGAAGAAGAATGGACCAATTTAGAATGTAAAGCGTAAGTGCCGAGTTGTCTGGAGCGCACGATCTAGAAAATAAATAAGGATAGACTTATGGTGCCACTCTTTATTTTGAAAAAAAATACTGCACAACTGAATATAATGAATTTAAAGCAGCGTTGGTACGTTTCTCAGATCGGCTCTTAGCAAGCGCGCGACCACTATCCATACTTATGACAGTCTCAACTTGGATAATCCGAAGCAGTTGGATCGGAAGTGACATATTCATTTGTCAGCATTTATTTGGGGGAACTACGGCTCTACGGTGACGCTGTCGATCCCAGGAAAGGAATTGAGGGTGACAGGGGATGCAGGGTCGAGAGTGCTACAAGGAATACCGTCTCAGGGTCACTTCTCAAGTGCTCAGACTTCTCGAGGGGTTGTTTGAGAGGGAAGGGATGAAGTATGGAAAGGATGCATGCAGACAGAAAGAAGAGAGAAACAAGTGACCATCCATCGCCACTGAAACAGGCGAGTGTTGCTATTAGGGTTAATTAACTAATCCTAGGGATACTTTGAGACATTTTTGAACAGAATAAGGATATAAGAGATATTGAAAGAAAGGTTATAATAAGGATGTAAAAGATATTAAGTGAAAACATTTTCAACCTTAAGCGAACCTGGTTAATAGTGTTCATTCGAAACAGAGGCAGGAGATATACATTTGTTCGACGTTAAAATTAAAGCAAGTGCATTACATAATTAATAATCCTATAAGTTGCACACGAATAAACTTTTCTGTCTCTTGTAAAGAAAATTTAAAATGATGACTCCAAACCAGAACTGAACCTCGTTATTTTTATAAAGATATAAATCTACATGTTTCTTTAATATTTTGATATTTTCTTATATGTCATTTTTATATTAGTCCGCTGGTTTCGTAGGTATTTTTATATATTTACATACTACTTTTCTATTATATTATAATATTTAATGATTTTTCTACAATATATTGATATCAGTTAAACCTATATAAACAACTTTATTCTGATCAGCATAGCTTTCACCAAATACTGAACACTTTTAAATGTATTCTGGAAAATATTTTAAATAGAAATGCTGCAACAGCGCACTCAACTCTTCCGAGAGAAATACGTGCACTCCATAGGACTATCATGCCTTCATGAAGGTGAATCAAGTATAGTTGACATCAAGTTTGGCTTCCTTCAACTTCCAACGGTACATGTAAAGACTTGTAGCGACACCGAAGAGAAACGATGAGAGTTGGGTATAGATATGCATCCTTGGCAATAACGGCAGAAATGGGAAGATAAATACGGGGAAGAAAAAACACGGGATCTTTAAGATAAGCAATAGGAAAATGGCAACGGTTTGGCTCCAGCGCCAGCAGGAAAGAGATGCACTCTGAGAGCAATTGAAAGCATCCCAAGTCACACTAAGCGGCTGAGAAAGAGGCCAAAAGACGGATGAGATACGGATGCCGTCAAAAGTCGTTGGAACAAAAGGAAGGAGGACATCAAGCGACAGGGAAAAATGGCAGAAGTTGGGCTTTCCTGAATTTCTTCGGGGTTTTCTCCAATCCTCAAGTGACAGAAAAACTGAGCAAGATCCATTAGAAAGCGTTTCTGAGATCATCTAAGATATTAGAGCAAGCTCATGAATACGAACGTGTATTCATACGATTAATCGTTTCGGTATGGCTTCAGAAATTGATGTTATGGATTCATTTCTCAATTAATATCTTGTAGATGTAGTTCATGGGTTTAAACCATGAAATTTGTTGGGAAAGAACTTAGTCTTCTCGGTAAAAACACAGAATGTGATGTAAATGATTTATTTCTTAATTAGTTTGTTGTAGAAATAGTCCGTGGGTTTAAACCAGGAAATATTTTGGTAAAATACTTTAGGGATATGATATTTGTAACAGAAATGCTTTGCAATTTCCTGACGATAAGCACAACTCGAAAATTATTGTTGAATATCAGTTTTTTCTCTTTAGCTCATTAAAACCAAAATAACCATATAATTTGACACGAATGCTTGAAAATAGGTACACAATTAGATGACACTGTAATTACACGAAGAAACTAATATAAAGTATTCCGGAAAATATACACAACATCTATGATACATAATCTTACTTCCAATCTAGCAAACCCATAGAGAAAGGCGATATGGTTATAAATGTAAAATTTTGAGGGCAGGCAAATAGATGAATCCATTAAGATAGAACGGAATTAAGACATTAAAAAGTTGATATATGAATTGACTTGCGAAAGGGAATTAAATGTCAATAGGAGAGGCGAAACCAAAAACATACACAAGAAGTAACCATAAAAAAACGAAACTAGTCCCTATACAATGCTTTTAAGGTCCGGTCTCTTTCAAGAAAACTCAACATTTATTCTATAAGGTATGTATGTGCTAAGAAAACTTCTGGAGATACTATTAGCGGTACGTATTCGCTATAGCTGGGATATAAGTTCAGTTAGACGTCAGTCACTGAGCAACCTTAAACAATTTCAAACGGCGATCTGAAGCAACGAGAAAGGAAGTGGTAGCAGATGACGCTCGGTAAATATATGCGAGAAGGGCTTGAAGGATGAAGTCGTGTGGGCGAAGGGAAAAGATATTGTGGCCTAAGGCGGAGGAGGGGGGCGTGGCCGATCCCAGTCTGGAGGAAGCTAATGGACCGTTAGAATCTCGGCTTTGCGGGATCGATTTTTTATTTCGGCGTGGGCTATTGGCCAAATTATCGGAACAACTGATAGAGGGGAATCAACCCACGGTGCAACAACAATGGCTCGGAGAGGCTGTTTAAAAAATGTTAGGCGGAATTATATCCCGCTTGACCTTAGAGATGCCCAATTGGACGGAGAGAGAGTTCCATTTCGGATTCTAGGCCTGTGGCGTTTACAACTGAATAGGGGTTCCGAGAATGATGAATTTTTAGAATATCGAACGACTCACAAATTTCAGAGGTAAGGGCTATAGTTGAAGTTACAATGAATTTAACGAGCATCAAACGGTGGAATTATGGACGACGTAAATTTGTTTGGATGAGAAAAACATGGGATTCGACAACACTAGAACAATTTCCGCCACATAAAACAAACCAATGTCAAATACAAACTAGCAAGAGATGTGTAGTAAGTAGATACTGATCTTAAAGATTAACTCAGATTTTAGAGTAGACCTTCCATCTGAATAACGTTCACTTGAAAAACTAACACATAAGATAATAGGGATAGTAAATCTATTTTCTCAAATCAGACAGAGTTTAAGAAAAATATTTTTCTGTACTATAGAAGCTAAGAAGTAGACTGAAATAATTAATTATTACAATACACTTCAAATAATATCCCAAATATATTACGTGTAGATATAATACTTGAATTTTTTCTGTGGTTTTAGTTTCTTCTGCCCAAACATACTATTAAGTTATGCTATACTGAAATAATTTTTATCAGAAACTTATGCAGAAAAACTCAACGATATCTAACACGTTTACGATTTCTTTTTCAATCTTAATCATATTTTGATTTTAATATACTTTCCCTAATGGTTTTAATTATTGCATGCGAATCGAGTTCTGTAATGCCTATCATCACACTTTCATATTGCAATCATCATATTATTTTATAGCTATAGCTTCATAGTGTTTTCCACTGAATCTAATGTATGAGAACCACGATGTAAGAGAAATCATAAATATGAATTTTCATCTTCCGTATCGTCCGACTTCAGAACGTCAATATTAAAGATGAAGAGGTAGAAGCACGTAAGAATGACAGTCGACAGAGAATGCAATCTTCGTATGAGTGAAAGAACTAACGAACCAATGAGTAATTATAAGAATTTCTTAGGGAGAAAGTAAGATTTACAGTCTCTCTAAAAAGAATGCTAGCTTAAAACAAACCGCTGCACCTTACAGGTCAGTAAATTCAGTTTCCTCAATTCAAATGAAGGTAGAAATATATAAATAAGGGTACGGAAGGAATTTATTTAGTAAGAATTGTAGTAATCTTACCAAGAACCTAAAGAAAAGCATATCAATAGGAAGAAACAGCACTTTTATCGCCTATATCCAATTTCATAAAACTATCCGATAATGAAGATATTTCTATGAAATGAAGCAGAACTGCCGAAGGAACAATGATTTGTAAGCTATTTATAAGTAGAGTTACCATTTTTGACGGTAATAAAACGGGACTTATCAAATTTTGAAGAGGGTAAAAACCGGAACGTTGACTTAGAACTTAGTCTGCGTTACATTAGTTTACGTTTGAATGATTTCTATCGTTGAAATCTCTTTAACAGACATTTTCTTTATAGTTGTTTTCCATCCAATCGAGATAATACAAAAATTGACCGGGATAGTGCCTTAAAACAGTCCCGGTAAAACGGGATATATGGCAAGGCTTTGCTTTCGTATTCTAATACTTAGAATTTCAAAGAGAATATGTTTATGTTTTCAATTTCTTACAGGACATTTTTAAACCAAAATTTTAGTAAAACCCAGGTGAATAAAAACTCAGACGAAAAACAAAAAAATATTAAATACAAAATGTTTATAAATTACGATTAAAAATACAATTCGAATAAAATGTGCACGATACATTTCGCTAGCATTTCCTGAGGCAATAAAATTTCACTTTCAAAATGTGCATCCACCAGTAGTATCGAGCTGAGCTTCGGATTGCGTCCCTTGAATTCTTGTCCCCGAGAGAATCGCAGTAACTACTGTATCCGCACGTTAACTAGGTATATCTTAAAGGAAAACGCCGGGTCTGACTATTTCCCAGGGCTGAAGACGTGAATGTAATGCCAAGAGCCGTGGGGACCCTCTCGGAGGAGAGAGTGCCCTCCCTCAAGTGATCCATTACGCGAACCAATTCGCGCAGTTTATTTTCCTTAAAGCTGCGGAATCTTGGAAATAACTGAGATACCCTCTGACCCACGAGACCTACATCACTCCCACGGAATTTTTTCGAGAAATTATTGAAAAAGTGTTCCCTTCTTGGGAGATGAGAAATTGCCAGCCTATTTCTATTCGCTCCTCGAGAATATATGATGCTAAAATGAAGCTAATTCTGTCGTGATTATTAAGGATAATTTTTGTGCTATCTTAACTAAGTTATTGAAAATCAAATTACAGTAACTAAAGACTAAAAAAAACTATTTATCTAGAATCATTAAGAAGAAAGTATAGAGTTTAAAAGATAAGTACGATTTACTTTGACTACCTTTATGAGAAAGAAACATGTTCAAGCCACCTACAATTTTGTAGCATCAGCCATTTGAAAACGAGTCTACTTCTATGAAATATATCATAGTCAATCATAATGTATTGTGTAATCTATTTAATTCAGAGTTACCTGAAAGATTAATCCAAGGTAAGATTGTTTCCCTCTAAATTAACATCAAAATTTAAGGTACGAGTTGCGTACTACTAAAATTTGCAAGTCGAAAAATACCATATCTATTTAATCACTAATAAAATAAAAAGTAACGAAAACTTTTCATTTTTGGAGACTAGAATATTTCAAGTATATTTCTGTATTATACAATCAATTTCAATTTATTTTTCTCATTAATATATAATTATTTTTTGTGCATATAACGATTATATTTTATTAATGTTATATATTATTTATTATAATCGTTGTATTTGAAAATTAAAATATTACCAATATCTGCTAAGTTCCAAACCAACCGATAAAATCCATACTCTCATTAAAAATACATTTTATAGCATACATTTGATGATTTTTAATTCTTTAAAATAAGTTGATATCAAATCGACTCCTAACAGAAAATTATACCTCCGAAAATTAATAAAAAAATTCTTTGCTAATTGATAAAACAGAAAGTAACTAACAGCGACCAAATTTTGTTTTTGGACGCTGAAAAGTATTACATGTCTATATCTTTCATCATCAATATGTATTTCATTATGATATAATTTGTTTAAATTTAAATTTTCATAAGACATAAAGACTAGAAATATAGACTGAAATATTTTATACATTATTTTCGATATGTATCTGAAAATCAAAATAGTAATATATTTTAAAAATGATTTTAGTCATAAAGCAACAGAGAAAGCATACGATAATTTAAAATACAGAAATTAAATAGGATATTTTCATTTCCTTGACGATTCTCTAAACTGAAAATTGTACGTAATAAAATTATAAAATACCACGAATCTATCAAACGATCGAATCTAATGCTTCTTCGCTTAAAAATTCAGGTTGCCGTAAATCTCGCAAAAGAAAACTAAGCTTTCTTTCCCTCTTGGAAAACACTTTCACTTTTTCTATAGGAATGAAAAATCACCGCGCGGGATAAATGTAATAACGCAACAAAAATATCGGAAGCGGTGTAAGCAGTGCGCCGAGCAACAAGATCGAACTGTCCTCGAACATAAAAACTTCCGCTGCGAAGCCCTTCAAACCGTAACACGTGTTTTTGTTCCCAGAACTAGACCACATGCTTTTGACGGGGAACAAATCTGCGCGTAAATCAATGTTTCTCACACGCCACTGAAAACATAATCCCTCTCATCAATGGGCTCTCTTTCTTGAAATATCACTCAGGGAAAGGAGAAAAAACTTAAAGGTGAAAAAATAATTGAAAGCGATATTGATGTCTGAGAGAATTGCGAAATGAGAAAGTGTTGGCGGGAATTCAGAGGAAACTGAGAGGAGATGAAAATAGAATAGAAACTGATTTTTTTTAACTGACTGATTTTGCAACGAATGCTGCCTAAAATCATCGAAATGTGTTTAATTAGTAATGCTATAAAAAATGGATATTATATATCAAAATGACGAGTAAAAATCACTGAATAGAGAAAGAATCTATTAATACCATTATGCTATGATAAAGATGTCTTGAGTTTTAGTTTATAATTTAGCTCATTAATAGTAAAACATTGCCAGTCCACCCCTGTCGCATCTTTACGATTTGGTAAATTTAGTTGTATTTACAGGAGAAAATCGAAAAATCTAGTACAGAAGATTGATTATCAATAATAAAATATCTAAATATATGTTGGTTTAGTAAACTAGGAAGGTAAACGGTGATACCTAGAGCGAAGATGGCGATTTCAATATTTACCACTAAAAATAACAATTCATGATATGATAAGGCAATGTGAACGAAATATACCATCCTAAAAATAAAAAACGGAATTCATAAATGAGACGTTGTTACCGAAAATTCAACCGATATAAAAATAGGTCAGAGCCCATATCATCAAAATTGTTCATGAGGAAGCAAGATCTCGGTAATCGCTTGAATTTTACAGATTGCATAGAAAAAAAAATGCGAGTAATATTTAGTTAAAGAATTGTTAGATATTATTTTCCCCCACAGTCTCTCTTGCCCTTGTAAGTCCCACTGAAACTAAACTAAAATTATTTCTATCCACTAAATATTTTAATTAGTAACTGTTCAGGCAATAGTATATCTATTTAAACTATCAATTGATATAAAAATAAATAAAAGAATCTGATTATTAGCCTATTATTTTGATTTAATTGATATTATATATTCATTATATTTCAGGTACTTCTTGATAAATTGAAATTTTTTCATTTACCTTATGTTCCAGGACAAAAGAAATCTTTTTTCATTTACTGTTACCTTTTCATCCATTACTGGGTATCTATGATAATACGAATGCTACCGAGAGATGAAAGATGGTGACCTGCATTCATTCAGGTAACTTCAAACTGCTATGAAAATCCTTAAGCCGCACTAACGCGTATATTCCCGAGTACTGCTTCATAGCGGGGAGCATGAGAAACTACTTCACTTCACATCATGCCCAGCAAGTCTCATCCCAGGGGATTTTGGCAGCTAATAGCGCAGGTTTTAAGGTTCTGACCAACAAGGACTAGCCGCATTCCTGGGGATTTGATAGCTAATAAGAGGCTTTGAGCTTCCAACCGTGGAGAACATCGGGCTGAATATTTAAGACGCTTCCCATACTGACCCCACTTGTCGCTGATACTCTCGTCCCTGAAAATTACGCACCGCCAGCATCCAGCGGGTTATGACCGCACTTCTAAAAACACCTTAGCTCATTCAAGCCATAGAGGAGTTATATGTACCGGAAGGAGTAAAAAGCGAGAGATAAAAACGGTCCTATCGCCAAGGAAAAACTCGATGCGGGGGGTGGCATGGCGTTATTATAGTACCGCGTAGTAAAGAGCCTTTTTCGGTACCAGTGGGCGGAGCATAGACAACCTGCAGCACCTCCGAATACCTCCACCTTTGGTATCAGTTCCTCCTCAATTCTCATGTTTCTTCACTCACTCTCTTCTTCTTCTCATATGAGTCTCTTCTATGCACGGCAGTGTTGACAAATTCTCTCAATTCGCAAATATCTTATGGCTTATTTTGAAGAAAAGGAAAGAAAACGATTAGCGATAGCTGGCAACCAGGAGGAAGTGAAGGTCGTTTCGTGGAGTACACGGGGTAAGGAGTTTGCGTGAGTGAGGGTATACCCCTCCGAGGAGGGGATGGGCGAAAATTTCCGCGCAGGCTTTCAACTATGCGGCACTACAAGACACGTTCCAAAATTCCTGAACTTATTTTTTCCCAGTTAATAATTAAATAATCGTTCAAGTGGGAGACATTATGTATATAATTATGTATATATTATGTATAATTGCACTTACTTAATTGTCAACTTACACAGTCACAGCACTGAATGCACTGAAAATTCTTGCATTACATGCGATGGTGATTTTTATTTTGCAATCATGAATAAATATAATTGAAGATAAATGTATTTTTGCCGTCATTCAAGTTATTAATTGAATATAATGTTGCTTGTTGAATTGTGATATCTATTGCACAAGTACTCCCTCTCCTTTACACCACCCGGTGCTTACATGCTCGGGTCAACTTATACAGTCACAGCACTGAAATGCCATCACCGACAGGCACAGACTTGTACAGCTGTACCCACAATATATGGTGCTATGTAGCAACAGCATTTTACATCTCTCTTGCTCGGCGTTTTCGCGGTAAAAAAATAAGTTCGGGAACTCATTTTTTCTCGCAAAAATTTTTAATTTGTTACCTAATGACATAAAAAGTGCCAAGTGCACGAAAAATATTTAGACATACTCAGTTTTCGTTTCTGTTAAATTAGGAAATTCCAAGTCTTTTCAAAGTTCCACCAGTTTATTTTTCTTAAATTTTAATGTAAAGTTTTTATGTCCACTTCCTATTTTTGTATTTTAATATATCAAATTGCAAATTATGTGTTGCCAGTTAACTCTCTCTTTCCTTGCAACGCATGAAAATACTCGGTCTCTTCATGTACGATTGTTGCCTCCAGGTACAGGTACCTTTGAGGCAACCGAATGGTTTCTTAAGCTTTTTTGTAATTTTTTTGTAAAATTTGATTTCTTTTCGGAAGCAATAAACCAAGCTAAACTTTTTGAACGTACCTCGTATAGTAGTGCATAGTATTCGCTATTATACGAGGTACTGCATACTCGTGCAGATAAAGCGAGAACTTTTAAGGAGCGCGTGGGAGGGATACAGATAAGATGAGATGTAAGTCGCAGCCTTTATATTTCCCCGCCGTAAAAAAAAACAAACTTCTCCGCTCGTTTTCGGAATAATTTTACCATATGTTGGAGAGAAACTCGCTCTGAAGAGGTCTTCAGACTTGAAATCGTAAAAACGTCGAGTGCGCCCTCGCTTACAGCGACGGGAAAAGCTAAAAAAAAACAAGAAAGCGGTAGCGAGCAAATTAGAATTTGGACGCGACTAAACGAGCGTGATTTCAATTCATTTCCTCTCTCTCCACTTTCCGTTTATACCCGGTTTTGATAATGAGCGTCTTTGATCTCTCAAGTGCGTGAATTATACTCTATCGCGTCGCGTTTTTTCAAAGGGACCAAATCTTTCTTATCTCGGAAGGAACTCGGAAATAGAAAAAACACGAGATTCTTATTTCGAGACACCTCTTACGGAATTGAGCGCACGGGGTTTGTGATACGCCTCGCGCATGCATTCGAAATTCGGGGTGCCGAATTACCGTGGCGGAAGGTGAAAGTTCGTAGAACTTCCTGACACAATATTTCGACACACATTCGCACTATTTCTTTTTCCCACGTCGAGCGAGCGACCTTCGCCGTCTTTCTTGGAACGTGAAAATGTCAATTTGATACAGTTTGCATGACGTGAATGTTTCTACGAATCTGATGTAAGACGATCACTGTTTCCTCTTTGACTTCGGTGAAATAGAGGTTTTGTATTACGAATGTAAGCAAAATCGTCGACTACATTAGTAAATCATAATATAAATGTATACGTTAACTAATGAGTCATATTTAATTATGTTGTTGATAATTATTATGTTGATATATTAGTTGTAGTCATTTACCGAATGTATTATCAATAGATATCCCCAACTTAAACCTTAGATTTTTCCTTGTTGATCTTGCAATAGTATTCGACCCACGTTACAGGTTATAAGTGCATTTTAATAAGTTTGTATCGAATATTTTTTCTGTATATCAACATACTTGCCAAAATGGCTAATAAGGGCAATTATCAAGTATTTAAGTTTTTCTTAAAATCCTCGATTATTATTCCAAATAAATTTACTTCTCAAGAAACTGATTTTTTTATGATGATAGAATTTCTCTCTCAAATAAAGAGAATTGTTTATAAATGTAGTCATATACCAAAAGTATTATCAATAGATATCTCTAACTAACTATCCTTGGTTGATCTTGCAATAGTTTTGTAGAACTAGAATAGACAAGCTGCCGGTTATGAATGCATTTTTATAAGTTTGCGTTAACTATTTTCTGTTCTATATCAACATCCTTGCTGAAATGATTGAGAAATTAATGTACCTCCCAATAAATTTTTTATTTCTCTGTGAGAAGTTTCAAAAAAGAGGATTATCTTTTAATTTGGTTCGTACGAGATAGAACTAGGACAACTTGTCATAGACGAGGCTCAATTTCTCCCCTTCATCACCGAAGTGAACGGATAAAATAGTTTCTTCTTCGCTAATTACTCACATAACATATTATATGCTAACACATTATATTATAAATTGTTTTTGACTCACAGAGTCATCATCATCATAGGAATGTCTCAAATAAATTAATTTAATGAAAATTTAGAATATTATTTTGTTTTCCATTCAATGATAGAGTTTCATGAAATGATAGTTACTACACATGATCACATTAAAGTATTAAAGCATTCTGTTTGAAATTA
The DNA here is from genome assembly GCA_947579665.1 of Sympetrum striolatum. Lineage (NCBI taxonomy): Eukaryota > Metazoa > Arthropoda > Insecta > Odonata > Libellulidae > Sympetrum > Sympetrum striolatum. The sequence goes on from OX388350.1 coordinate 43,959,589, forward strand.
TTAAGGTAAAAGAAGATGTTTTAAGTTTTTTCGAGGTTTTTAAAGCTTTGAGTCTTGGCACCTTACGCATAGCTGTATACGCCCCTTAAATCCACCATTAAATTCCTTATCATAGTAAGCTAGTTATAAAATGAAAATAGTAACAACGAGTGAAGATGAAGGAATCAATATTTCCTCCCAGAAAATAAACAAGGCTTAGCACGTAGGAAAACAACGATGGAATCTTTCTACGGTGGAGACCATGCAGGCATCCATTCTGAGCTCAACTACCCCTTGAAACTGACCTGGGACAAGTCGTCCCCACGGGGAGTCACGGGAATAACGTGACCCTAGGGGTCACCTTTAGCAGAAGAAAGAACCTGTTTTCTTCTTCCGTAACAGAACCCACAAATGCGCTCTCTCCCGGCGGTACAAATTTGATACTAAATCTTGGAGCGACATACCTTATGGAACATCTTCTATTTGATAACAACTATCTTGATATTAGTTAGTTAGATTCACTCAGCTATTTAGATTGAAGACAGTAGTGACGGCACCGTGCATGCCATGATTTAAATGTTGATGTAGGACTAAAACTTCACATAGGTTCAAAAGGAGATAAACCACTAATGACGGTAGATCCTAAAAGAAAAAACGCTTACACGAGCTACGTGAATTGCAAGAAAGTAAGCATTCGATGAAGAGTTGAAATAAGTAATTAATAAACGCAAGTAAGTAATTGACACTAGAATTTTCTTCGCGGTTACAGCTTTATATATGATTTACACCTGATTAAAGAAATAACTCTCCAGGAAATAATATTTTACACTTTAGTGCCACCGAGTAAACACTCTCCGAGAATTTAATACATAAGTTCTAACCTAATTTACTTTCTCAAATTAGAGTTGTAAATCAATTGCTATTGCTTGCTTATTGCTACTTCTATTGCTATTTTTATTATTGCAATTTCTATTGCTTTGATCGAAATATTGCCCCTGAGAAATAAATTACTTCGCAGGTGTCTCTAACATATTTCGTTTCGAACTTTGAGTTTAAGTGATTTAACAAACTTTTATATTTATTTGTATCTACGTTTTACATTTTTTAATTTGTCTTTATTCTTTAAATTTTTGAATGAGTTTTCCACTTTTTATTCTATTATTAAAATTTGTTACATTTCTAATTACTGCCGAGAAAATCGTTTAGAAATCTTTACGGCATAGCTATGCGTTGTTTTATCACACACCTCTTTCTCCTTGATGTGCACCTGCAGCTAATGATAATAATATATTCATAATTTTCATTTGTGTCAAATAGCTAGAAATTCCTCTAATGCTTTTTCTCCATCACTATATTTAGATTGCTTTTAGGATTTATTGACATCGATAGTGGATTTGATCGAAAACAACAATTTGTGGTCTCAACCTCGTCCGAGTAGGATTTTATTAATTTATTTACGATATTAATGATTAATAATCACTACAGCAGAAAAGGTTTAGTTTATTTAAGTCAAAAGCCTGATTCCTCAATCCATCATAAGCTACCAAAATCTTTGGAAATATACATAGCAACTGTAGAAGTTAAGAAGTTAGGTGCTTTGCCTTGCTTTCCTCGCTGAGTAAGAAAGCTTACAATCCGCCAGTCCACATAAGTGAAGCACAATGACCGTAAGAGTAACTCTATGCATAGCATTCAAGACAGAATGACCAGTAACAGAAAGCGGTAACCTACACCTCGGTAGATTCCAAAGCAACTCTACACAAGCCACTAAGAAACTAACTATAATCCTTACGATTATCCTGCCTATTATTGTATATACGTACCGTATAGATGCAAATCTATGTACTTTTTCAATTTTATCTTAATTTGTTAGTTTTATGCTGTTACGATATGTAAGACAATTTATTTAAATGTTAACATGGCTATATTTATTGATGTATCACATAATGTACTTATTTATATATTTCTCATCTTTTAGTTATTACTATTGGTTGGTTTGCGCACTTTTTTCACACTCCATCTACGTGGGTGTTTCTCTGCAGGGGATAATTTTTTCCCTAAGTTTCTCTTGACTTAGTTACATCCACAATTTTCTCACACTATCCTTTTAATTTAACTATTTTATAATTCACTACGATGGGTTGGATGGAATAGAGGGACTTTTAGTCTCATTCTCGCCCGAATAAAGAAAATTTATTATTATATTTTAGTTATTACTATTGGTAATTTTGCGCAATTTTTTCATACAACCCTTCTCTCGAGGGTTTTTGTCCTGAAGTTAATAAGTTTTTCTTCAGAAACTCCTAAGTTTCTTTACGCAGACTCCTACTACTTTTTTACCTAGACTACTTTACTATTCTTCTTCTAATTTTTATACAACACTATCACTTGAAATCATTTACTTCACAATACATGACAGTAGGTTAGACGAAAGAGAAGACTCCAAAGTCTCAATTCTTCATGCCTCGCTCGAATAAAGTCGACTTATTATTATTATTATTACTAGTACAATCCCGAGCCCAAACCCAAATGAAAATACTCCACCCATTCAGATCTGGTAGGACGGAAAGGATACGAGTTTTCACACGCAATTTCGTTCTCCCACTTCATTACGCCTTGTAGCACTCAACCACGGAATAATTAAAAGGTGCGGTGGGGGCAAAAATGAAACCCCTCGTTTGACGATAATTCGCTTAATTGTTACGCCTCTTTCCGTAGCAACACATTATCCCTTGAGTGCATCTGCTCACATTGGCACAGCGCCAACAGCCGCTGACAATTTTAAGGACTTATTCGAATTTCTGCATCGTCGTCGAGCGGAGACATCTTCCTTAATAAAGTCCGCATTAATCTTATGTAACGCAACCAAACTATTTAAACGGGATCATATCTCTCGGAGAGGAGCGTTAAGAAAGTCGCTTTTATGAGCCCCATTTCCTGCCACGTCACTTATTTTCAGAGCTTTATAAGAGGCGCCTTTATTTCCATTAGGTAATGGCGTTGACAAAGTATTGTCGCATTACGACCGCCGCTAAAGGAGTTTCTCTGGCTGGGATAAAGGTCAAGTGTCTTGCAAGATTTTCGGCTTGAACATATGACGCGGAAGTTTAACGGCTACAGTGTCCACGTACAGAAGTGATGAATTGAGTTCAGTTAGTGATGCTGGGCCATTTCTCGAGAAGTTTTAGGGATTCGTTTTCAAAGTTTTATTAGTCCATATTTAAATTCATCTACATTCTATAACTATATTAAGTATATTTTTCTATATATTCAGAAGTATTTACTTATACTTTATTATTTTTAGTTGTAATAATCGTTTCTTCGTGGGCAAATTTACGATTAGGTTCAAGAATAACAAATTACATATAAAAACATTTAAATAAACTTAACAAAAATTAAATCTTCCTGTCAAATAATTAGCTAATAGCCAATATTTTTCCATCGCTTAATCGAGCATTATAATCATCTACTGAAGCTCCAATCTAAAGAAGCCATAACTACACGAGATACTATATCAATTTTTCTTTAATACAATTCCAGTTCTGGAAATATATTCCCATTAATTTAAGTCCAATATTATCATATACATTAGTTTATAGTATCGTAATACACATTTCAGTAAGTTCTTTTGGCTCACTTAACAAACAAACAAGTACACATTCTTGACTTTGCTTATCTCAACATTTACCATTTCTATTAAATAGTTTTGCAGTTACCGTTAAATGGCACTACTGCAGTATCTTAACGTTGCGATCAACTCTGTGAAACGTTTAGGACTATTTGAATACGATTAATAGATATCTTTTAAGAGTACCTTCAACAAAGTCATAAGAAAATAATTAGTTTAGCAAAAATGAAATTTATTACGTGTTCCAAAGACTAAAATAAATACATATATAACGCAAAAATTATTCCCACTAATTTTGCTAATAGTGGATGGATCTATAAGGTCATATATGGACTTTTTATACACACCTAACAATAAATAAGGTAGCATTTACCAAAAACTTGTTTGCCGAGTCCTAAAAACAGCAAAAAATCGCAAGCCACAACCCTAGGAATGTTTCCCAACGCCCGAGATACAACTATACATTTCTTTCAAAACAATCTAAGTTTTCTTTTTCAAAACTTCACCCACACCACAAGCAGAGGTGTGAGAACAGGTTTAAATGTATATACCATTGCAATCACGAGTGTGAGATTTAAAATGACCTATTTTATTTGAAGCGCCTTATACACTCGACACCCGCAACCACCTTTTACCCGACGCGTGAGCAGAGAAACGCGGAAAAAGTCAGCTCATTTCGCGTCTGATTTACCTCCGACTTCACCCTTAAAAAAGCCTGAATTGTTCGAGAGGGAAAAACTTGCTGCTTGGATTCATTTTCCCCGCATCTCCGAGCACAATTCCCAAGGAACAACAAGTACATTTAACTCGGGCACCATCTGTATCATCTGACATCTCTCGGAACGGGCACGGCCAAAGCCGCAGAGGATTCTGGGAAGGCAGCGATGGCGCCGCGCGCTTCGGTTTCAAAGGCGTTGGAACACGAGAGAGATGGAGAGAACGTAAGGGGATACGGGAGTGTTTGACAAAGCGGAGGACAGCGAGGTGGTGACGGTGGAGAGGCTGAAGAATAAAAAGAGAACGAGGTAAAGAAACAAACGACCGAAGTACGAGGTGTGGAGCTACGGAAGAAATGAGAGAAAAAAACAACTTTGATATGTGGAAACCGAGCCAAGGTAGCACTTCCTACATTCGACAACTGTCACACTTTGAAAACAATGTCACAATGGGAGAAATTACGTACACGTGTCACAGCTAAATACACCTAAACTCTTTACGCAACAGAGAGCCTCTATTTGACGCTGAATCGCAGAAAATATATTCCTGAAATAAGATCGTCGTTTCAAGATGCTCGGAGAGTGAAATTAGAGTAAAATGTTAACAGAGAATATTACTAAGTTTTACAATAGACAACTACTGCTATGAGCTCGAAGTAAAACTTACTTCCGCAGTTACAAACAATCTGCTAAATTTGCAATTCAAAGTGTGTCAAACCTTACAAATGAAGGGGAATGATTAGGCGAATGACCATCCATTCTCTCAATTTTAGTAGGTTTATCCCTAATAATATCTTCCTTGTATTCTATGATAACCTTTTCCTCCTTTAAATCATCTAACAACTTCTTAATCTTTCTCACTGTATTTTCCTGTATGTACAACATACCTTCATCTTCTATATTAATCCCTCTCCCAACCATTTCCCAAACTATTTCTTTATTACTATAATCGAAACCCTTTCATTTTCAACCACCTGCAACACTCCTTGGTTTTCTTTTTAATAAGATGAATAAATGGTATCAAAATTACCTAATTCTTGCTCTGAAAACGAATGATGATATTGAAAAAAGTATTTGAACGTGAAGTACGGATCTTGAATTGATGACACACGCTTAAAAAATAAAAATGAATTGTAAGTTGTATAATTTTAACAATGTGTCTGAAGCAAACAAGCATGAAGAGGTAACAAACTATGGACAAACCTTTGACAGGAGAAACCATTAAGGTACTTAATATTTGCACCATCTCACCGACTATCCCCTGAGCCCGGAAGGCCACACCATGATTGATACGTTCTTAATGTAACACTCTAACACCGGTAACTTTCGTTCACACGTTTTCTAGAGAACAAAGTTATGGATAGAAAATACGGCTTATTGACAAAACACATGATTCAGAACCTGTAAATTATAAATGAGGATAGTTACATCACAAACTTCGATCTAATTAAGGGGAAGAATCTACACGAAGACTCAACCAATATCGAACAGGTGAGAGAGGTCCCTCTACACTAGAATGCATGGGATAACCCGCCTCATCCATCAGAGAAGAGTAAAGTCGCGCGAGGCGATGCACAAACTTACGGAAACGTCAGTTACTCCGATATATTATGCTGTAGCTCATAACGCAATGCGGGCAACTTTGAAATACCTTTCGAAGAGTACGCTGTCGTGGGAGAAATATAGCCGAGCCATTTATTTAAGGACAAAACATTTTACCCAAGGCTAAACATCGGAGGTGCCTGAGTTAACTTTTCGTCCCTTCCCTAAATTTTAAAATTCTTCTTTTTTCGCGTATCTTACCTCAATATTTCATGGTGGACGTTATGAAACTCGAGAGGAGATAATAGTGATTTTTTAAATTTACGAAATATGTTTATAATCTAGATTGGTCTAAACACATTAGAGCCATAACTTCAGACACGTAACGTATCGAAAAAGACGCAAATATATAAATCAAAATATAAGCTATAAAAATAAACAATAGACAAATATCAATAAAACATCAGAGAAAGTAGGAGTGGTCAGTAAGTGATTATCAGCATTAGGCAAGGATTTAAGGAAGATCTAAAGAAAATCGAGAACGGGAAAACTACTTGACGAATAACAAGAAAATTAGGGACACTGGATCGTTTTAAAAAATAAATACAATTATTCCTTATGAGACGCTCCTGCATCGGTGAGTTGTTGCAGGAAAAGGGATAATTAAAAGAATTTGATGCAAAGGAGATTGAAAAATCTAACGATCAAGAGAAAAAAATAAGGAGAGCCATGGAAAAACATTACGACGTCGCGACGTTGAGAACTGAAGACCTTGCACCTTGGTAGAATTTGCTTTTGCCTTTGGAAGAGCAGGCAGTGCCTTAGGGGGCGTCTAGTTCTGTCCAAAATCCAAGTCCAGAATACAATTAACTTCCAAGCATTCTATGAATACTTCTGCTCATTATAAATCTCAAATTGCACAATATCGTGCTGCTAGAATTGAAAATATTACACAGGGAAACATTTAAAACGGTTTCAAAACGATAATAGTGTTCACATATCGTACTTAGAATTGCTACCAACTCTAATTAGTATTATTCCACGAATTTTCTAATGTTTATTTCTCACTCAAAGCAGCTTTGTTTATTACCTCGACCTCGTATAAAATAGAATCTATATTTGAAAGCATGGGAAGTTCAAAACTGTTACACAACATAATTTACAATTACTTAATAGGAATTTCTAAAACTTTAATTCGTTTTTCTTCCACGGAATTTCTGACGTATATTTTTACTCATCGCCCATTTATCCTTTAAATGTTTCGTCCTCTAAAAAAATGAATCAGTGTTTTACAGCATGAAATATTGCTTTTGTTATTAAATTTTAAAATTGGAGTCACTCCAATGAAGTAGATTAGCTTTCACATGGATCCTGACACTCAAATATCATTGCTTAGGGTGCCATCTATTCTGTTGGCATAGAAGTCAGGAGCGACCCTTACAAAGAGCTTTTCAGTAGTAATTCCTAGCGGATTGGATTAGGCTTAGAGTAGCTAGTGGGGGAGTGTTCATTGCCTAGGTAGGAGTGAGTTCCTAACCCTGAGGATGGCAGCAGTATTAGCAGCCGAAACGTCGGTCTTTCACCATGAACCTACCTGGTTAGTATCCCGAGAGGAATTCGTTCAGGAGTGAATTCCTTATAGCTAAGAGAGTAATTTTTGACCGAGGAGTATTGACTGATTTCTTCCTCGAGATTAGGCTTAAAGTGGCTTATGGGGGTGTTTTTTTGCTTAAGTAGGACTGAATTCTTCTCTCTGAGGATGTCATCAGTGATAACAGCCTCGTAAAATCAGTAAAAACAGCCTCAGTATTGTGATAAAAGACCGACGTTTCGTCGGTCTTTTATCACGATACTACCTGGTATCCCGAGAGGGCTCTCTTTAGGAGTGAATTCCTTATAGCTAGGGCAGTAATTCTTGACTTAGAAGTACTGACTAACTTCTACCTCATTCCTGCTTCTTCGTACCTCTAAATTTATGACTACCCAGACTCAAGAGTGAGGGTCTGACGAGATGAATCTATTTTAGCCATATGATATCACTGTCTCAACACAAAAAAAATCAATTCAAACAAATACCAGGCCGGAAAATTAAGAGAACGTAACATTCTTCCAGAAATTACAGCGCCTTTCCCTCAACCGAAGGAAACTCGATTAGATTTTTTCCTGGTATTCGGGCGATGAAAACGCCGCACTAATTCACTTGGCTGTTATTTTTTTGATGCGCGGAAGCCTTTCCCTCGGAAAGAGCTCTTAATTTCCCCGAAGGTATTATCTTTTAAGTTAACTAGCAGAATGAGGACGAATTTTTTTCGACCGCGGATATCGAATAGTCTGTCTGCGGAGCAAGAGAGCGGCACCAGTGGGTTTAAAAGGGGGAGAAAAACAGAGAATTATGAATAAAGAGTGATGTAAGAGCATAGAGGGATGGGGAATGATAGAGCGGGTTACGAGGGCGTATCCGAATTCCATTCTCGGAAAGGTTGAAGAGAGACGTCCGAGATGTAACGCAGTCTGTCTCCTTCGTAACGGACCTCTAGACCTCAGAAGAAAAAATGACGGAGGGAAGTCTGTTAGACCTAAGGTACACTCACCTCGCTATATAATTTATGACGCCAATTTTTTAAGCTTCCAAAACAACGCAGATTTTTTTGGTATAAGATGGGAAGATGTTCCAAAGCTAAACCGCTCATGAAAGCTCCTAGGCTTATTCCAATAGAAGACATTAATCTTAATGTCTCCCAAATATATCATTTCAAGTACGAGTAATATAAACAAGTCTAAATCTCACACGAATAAAAATATCATTATTATTCTTTGGTTTGGGTTTATGAAGTGGAATTCTGGTGATGGTGTTACTATCATTTCGGCAAGATTCTCCTTTTTCCAACTGTTTTCGGGAAAATTTAGGCACCACCAGGATAAAACCGTCGTCTGTTTATGAATAGTGTGTCATAAAAACAATCTAGAAAAGAGCGTTGTAAGGGTCATATCAAAATTAACAGGCACTGGTTATTCATGTTTTCAGGCGCTTTGTTTTCGTACAAAGTTTTGGGTTCGACCTTAGACTTAGGCGAAGATGACTATCCTAAATAAATAAATAATATTTTATCAGCTTATACCCCCATCAATTACTGGTAGTAAAATAACTCGAGAATTGCATTGACTACAAAACAAGAGCAAGAGTGAAAACCTACTACAATATATCCCTATTGCTATACTATCCTGAAAGCAAAAGAGGATTTTGACGGTCATATTCAGAAAAAAATACTGAGAATATTACATATTTAATTTGATAAGTAAGACTTTATAATTGGCATTAAATTCCTGATCCTTTTTTTTACAATTAAACATAGATCATCTTTCAGCTCGTAGTAAAAGAAAAAATTCGATTAGAATTCAGCCAGTCCAGGTTCATGACCGTAGCGACAAAAGGAAGCAAAAAATCTGAAACATAAATCCATAATAAATGAAGGAAGCTCGATGTATGTACTTTTCTAAAAATAACCTTATTGGCAAATCTGGTTTCCATGACTAATTGACATATTCAGTCAACTGAATTTTTCAAGGAGAATAAATCAACCTTCCATAACTATGATTGATTTCTACCACATCTCGACCGAATCAGCTAATTTATTTCTAAGAGAGCAAGGCAGATTTAGGATATCTGAATAGATCTGTGATACTAGAAGAATCTTCTGAACCGATCTTACAGGAAAAAACGGACAAGGAATTAGAGATGGAAAAGGAAAGTAAATAGGAGAAAACAAACGTAGTCAGGAAAGAGCTATTAATTTATTATTCATGGGAAAATGGATCCTTGAATATAGCATGAACTTTAATATGAATGAGAAAGACGGAAATAAAATTATGAACAAAATAAAGGGAAGATGGGAAAACATTGATATCGGTAATCCATACCGAAAAGCAACAAAATTCAAGAGTTACAAGAATATAATAGTTTGATCGCAGCAGAACATTTGACATACAATTTGTAGTTCTTAAAACAATGATAATTACTTATCACAAAAAAGCGTGCGCCTTGAAACCAGAGTTTTTAGCCCTTGAAAATTATAAATTGCACTCGGAACAAAAAATGAGTAAATTATGTTGTGACAGAGTTATTTCGACTGCTAAACGGAATACTTTAATTGAAAATATAAATTCACCTGTTTGGGCGATCATAACTTCTCCATTCTTTACGAGTTAATTTTCTTTAAAAAATAAACACGGCCAAACTAATTTATATACTTGGAGAGGGAGATCTAATATTCGTCTTTCCTCCAGGATCCTTGGGAATGAGACGGAATGGAAGTTCGTGTTAAAGTAAAAATAAAGATGAGGCAGAAAATAAATGACTATAGTCATTTAGTTCCCTATAGAAACATGATTCTAGGCGCAAATAGGACGGGATGTAAGAGAAGGGTTATACTGAACGAGTTACGGATATAAAAAAGCAGAATCGTGACATAAAGAGGAAAATACAAAAAAACTAAATATGTAGCTATTCGTTGCCCACGACCTCGTAAATACAAACGAGAAAAAATATTGGTTTCAATACGGTGACATTATTTCAAATACCGTAAATTTATTTTACGAAAAACTGGAGGTTTTCTCGGAAAATTGAAAATTCTCCGTATTAAATTGTATCAAGAGAAACGCAGTACGACACTAATATAATCCAGAAATAGGCAGAACAGTGCGTTTTTACCAGTAAACAAAACTAAAAACTTCGGGCATATTGGTAGAAAAAATTGTCATTATTCCGTGACAACACAAATAGTATTCCTTGAACATTGTGCGGTTAAATTTGTAGCTTGATTCTGACAAAAGGAATTTCATGGATTTCCCTAACCGATTTTGATGAAATTTAGCAGGGTGATATAGCATAAATACTATTCACGAATCATCACCAAGGTTTTTAGAAAAGAAGGTAATTTACTGAAAATATATAAAGCGTGAAGAGTAAAGATTGCCTTCCTAGTAGATTTGAAAAATATCAAACTTCCGAAAATAAAGATTTATTTTTAAGTTTGAAGAGGATGCTAAGAAACGACATAGTTGGCAATTTTAAAACATCTCAAAGAAAACTTTTCTAAGATATAGATTAAATTTATTAACACATTTTCCTACGAAAATTCCTTTTTGAAACATATTTCTTAGGGGGACGAAAGTAAATATTAGTAATAATCGGTTCGATTTATGAGATTGGAAATTAATTATGCAGTCGACAGTTTCAGATGTCCCGAATAAAAATATGTATCAAGAGCATAATATACTAACGTATTCTATTATATACTGCATATACTTTCATATTAGATGAGGAAAATTGCCTTAGCATAAACAGACGTTGCGTATCCTACCCTTTCTAAGTCATTCATATATTCGCACAGAGACTTGAGATCGTAGGCATACGAACGAGATGTTTCACTTCAGAGGTACTGAGAGGGAATTTACCAATTCTTCCACAAAAAGAGAAAAAGAATTGGTGTAAAATAAACTCAAAATAGATAGCGGATACATTGTAGAAAAAAGGCGCGGAGAAACGCGGAAGGAAAATATAGTCCAGGAACCCGCTTCATCGCTCCGTTGATGAGGAATATCCTCATCGATAAATCTCACCTTGTGTTAATAACGTGATAAAAAAACGAGCCTCGCTCACGGGGCCTAAACTCATTAATGCAAAAAATAAGCGGGCGATTGGGGGAAGGAGGTATAGCCAACCACCTTCGATCGACTCTGGATCGCCCGTTGAGTTTTCGATGTTCGGGAGGAATTCTTCGGACGGCCAAACCGCGTTTTTTCCCTCGAGAGCAAACCGTCGGATAGGAATCGGAAAATAAAACGCCGGGGCCACACGCATTCTGCAGCGGGGCGAGTATGTAAATCTCGAGAAAATGGAAATGTATTCCAAGGGGCCTTACTTATTATAGATCCTACCTCCAAGTCCCATCCCACACTTACGTAGCCACATAGACGTAGCACCATGCCCTATCTCAGTACGCGAAAATAGTGGAAAATTATGTATTAAAAATCTTTCCATTTTGATCTATGAAACCCTAAAAATTTTCATCGCAAGTTTTCAAATTCAATCGCTAGAACAAAGTTGCAAAATAACATTCAAATTTCTTCTACCACTTCATACGTGTTTAAAATAAGCGGGAAAATCGACCGAAAAGGTAGCAATACAATTGTGTTCTAATTACGTTTCGTGTTTCTTTTGAAATATTTACGCTACTTTTGTTTAAATTAAAAAGTAGAACCCAATTTTTAAATATGTTTACTCGCAAATGCAGAGAGCAACTTGCCCTTGCGATTATATTTAATGCCCTGAGAGTTGAAAATAAAATACGTAAAATGTCTGTTACTTTATAAAAATAATATATAATAATAATATGAGATTAAAAATAGAGTAAAATTATAAAGATGTAAGTAACTTTATCTCATATCTAAAAAGGGATCGAGAATTTTGAAACATATTACTCGCAAATACCGAAAGCTGATTATCTCTGCAATATTATTTAACTTATAAAAATTTAAAAATAAAATGAGAAAGATGTATTTTACTATAAAATAATCGATAAGAATAAAATAATAATAAAATATTACCGATGAAGTATAATTTGAAAGATTTTAGTTATCTTATAAAATAATGGAAATTAATACAGCATAAAAATTAATATTAACGATGAGGAATAATTCTAAATATTTTGTGCGACTTTATTTTAAATTCTATAAATAGAATGTAATTTTTTGATCTTTTTATCGCAAATTCGGGAAAAAATATATATTTGTGACAATATTTAGTATCTTAAAATCTGAAAATGAAATAGGAACAATTTAAGCTACTTCATAAAAACAAAAGAAATTAACATAATAATAAAATGATATTAATAATAAAGTAAACATTTGAATTATTTGTTAACTTTATTTCAAATTCTTAAAAGTGAGCAATTTTTAAAACTTTTATCTCCACAATGCATAAAATAGCATATCTTTCCTATAATATTTAACGTCTTAAGAGTTGAACACAAAATACGCTCGAATCGTCCGTTTTTGGATATCTCTACAGCAGCATTGACTCTTCTCATTCTTTCTCCTTTCCCACAACTCTCCGTCGCCACAAGAGGAGGATTACGTGGCGACCGCCTCGGTCAAGACGGCGACGTCCTCGGAGGATTACAGGAAAAAACGACCTCCTCGGAAGCGAGGGCCCGCGAAATCGCGATGATGCTCTCTTTCGTCTATAAATAATTCATATCCGCGACACCCCGATGCCCTTTCCGCTTTTTTATATAGAGCGCTTTATGCACGCTGGAGGGCAGTTGGCGGATTTGCCATCTCATAAATAATTGGCCAACTCTTTAACGCCAACTCCCCACCTGTTTGTTCACTTTTCTCTCCGTGACGATAACACAACAGGTAAACTGTTAAGGCGCTGTTTCCGCTCATGTTTCAATATTTCCCGGCGTGGTTCAATGAGTGAGTTATTTTCGTTATTAAATGTTTTCCGAAGTAAGAGCTTTTCAACTAATATTCCTTAAGAAAATGCTCGGTTTGTGACGTAACATCTGGTTTTCTTAATGCTCATAACTGACGTTTTTTTCCAAACCTTTTTCTTCCTTAAATATTTATTCTTGGATACAGAAAATATATCGTGAATACACAAAAAATGTCTAGAATTCATCTTATGGAAAGTTTTCGTAACTGGGAAAAGATCCTTTTTATAAGCGCAGTGACCCCGGTCAAAAATGATGGAACTCAATGTTACTTAAAAAAAGGCAAACTATTGTTGCATATATTTCAACCCTCATTACAATAAAAAATACCTCACCTAATTGAACTAATCAATCATGATAGAAACTGTATTTAGAAATGCAAACGTATATCGTAGTATAAAATAACTTGATAAAGTTGTATCTTGTCAAATGCAATGCATGAAAATTACCTGAACTCACACTAAAGAAACTTCTTTGCACTTCTACAAAACTCATTCTTTCTAAAAATCTCATAAAAATCTAAAATCTTTAAGCAAATGAAAATATTATTCGGCAACTCGTAAATACCTACATAGGGACTGCCCTTAGAATAGCTGTGATGAATAGATTACAAAACTAGCAACAATTGAAACAGAAGCATGGAAAAATTGCTGACTACATTTTTCGCAGATTGAATGCAAAAGGAGATTATAATGAATAGAAAATGGAAGCCTATCGAGCGTGAAATAAGACTGGACAGTTTCTTGATAATAGTGTAGGGAATATATTATTGAGGAAAGGAGTTAAAATGAATACTTAACTTGTATCAGGGGAGGCTAACGTGTTAAAGTTGAGCATCATTAGGGGAAGAGGCGATTGGTGAGGGATAAAATGGCTTGTAGAGTCGTGACAAACCAATCCATAGAGAGATAAATAACCCTTGACAGCGTTTGGTTAGCAGTAAAGGTTTCAGCGTACATGCAAGTGTTTTACCTTTTCATAAATTTTAACAGGGAGCGAAAATAGCTAATGCGTATATTACTACGTGGATAACCAACTAGAAAAACTAAAAATAGCCAAGGAGGAAAAATCTTAACAAGCGTAGCGTTGAGTCGTTCGCTTACCTTTCCTATCTTCCAGTCGTGACAAGACAATACGCTATTAGAAGATACGGTGACTTGTACTTTGGCATGCTAAGGATACTCCTTTACTAATCAATTACGGTAGCACACATATAAGTTTTCACCCACAGAAGTATCACATAAAGTTAATACGAGATTAACATTACAAAGTTTAATAAGTAAAAATATCTCGTAACAAAAAATTCACGAAGAAACGATTTCATGAAATCAATATACCAGCAGCTATCCTTTTACGAAAGAACCAATTAAATTAATCCGAAAATGATGAAGTCTTACACATAAATAATCATTTACCTTTTTGGAACTCAGTTTGGCCCATACTGAGCGAATTAATTATTTTCCGCGGTTTCAAAGAAGCTATAAAAATGTCTCAACACAGGAAGTATTCTCTTGTTCGAAAAAAGGAAGAATCCATACGTTTAAAATTAATGGCTGACAAGAATATAGCACAAAATCGTATACGACAAAATCTATGGTGTTTAAGTTCACTTGAGTCGACAAAGGTAATTTGTATCAAAATAATGCTCATATATGCTAAAACGTTAATCTAGCCATGATTACAACCTATAACGAGTTAATCGCTTTATGACTTTATCTTCAAAGATATTTCTCGAACTAGAAAGAAAATTGCTAATTGTATGCATGTACTTACATAATCACGTACAGTAATCTCTATGTATGTACCAGGTTTCAACAGGAACTTACCTGAAAATAACAGAAAGAAATTAGTTCAAAGGCTTTTAAGAATACAAAATAATCAACATAACTCTTAATAATACAGAAATAGTGTAGAAACTGTATGCAAACTTTGGTAAGAATAACGTAGCAGACAATCACAATTAATGCTACTCGCAAACAAAATGAAACACAACTACTTGATAGAGGTAAGAGAAAAAAATACATCGAATCAATTTCCATTATCTACTAGATATGAAGAGATATTTTTAATTAATTAAAAATCTGGAAGTGGAGTCTAAAAAAATAAACAATGAGATCACACGATTAATCAGTTTTGTTGTTGTCTCTAAATTAAAACCCAGACTAACTAAAAAACAATCTTAATCTAAGAGGCACCGATTAAAAAATAAATCCAAACATGTTCGAATTCCAAACAAAAATTATGAAAATCCATTCTTTCGAAAAGCTTTGAAACCTCTCGTAACAGATTGAACAAATAGTTCCTCCTTGATCTTTAATCACCAGAATCTCGCTCGAATCTCAATTATAACCGAGCGATCGGATGCGTTTTGATACCCCGATAATGTAACAAGGCAATTAGCGCATTGGAGCGGGAAAAAGTTAATTAGAAGAATACGGAAGACATCCGCATGCTGGGAGCAGGTGTGCTTCCTGGAAGGATCGAAAATAAAGAAAGAGTCGGATTTCGCACGGAGCTCTCTCGAAATTAAAAAGACTTGATATATTTCAACAACAAACGGAGTTAACCTACGGAATTCGTCCGAATTCTCATTTCGGGATTTAATGAAATGCTTCAGTCGCGCAGGAGACAGCCGTAAACCGATATTCCTCGAGACGCGGAGTGAAAAATGACTTCAGCTGAGAAGAGCAGACGTCTGAGGGATGTGCGAGATTTAAAACTGGAAGGAGAGGAAAGGGGTCCACCTAGGGAGTTCTTCCACAGAAACATATTTAGAAAGGGGATATTTTATTGAAAAATGCTAATGACCATCTTTTCTCGACTTATCCCCGTTTTTATCTCCGGTATTAAGAAAAGAATGATGGTAAACGAAAGCCATGCTCAACCCTTAACCAGTCGCATCCAAAAACTTACACAAATGGTCATTACGAGATGTATGGATTGCAGTTAAAAAGATAGTTTTCGCGATAATATTGCATTTCTTATACTTATTTTACTACACGACTCGACGCTAACCCAGGTCTCCCACTTTCCAAGCAGCTGTTCTTACCACTAAACTACCAAGTCACGTCCTTGGTGCCTAATATTAGATTATACATTTTTATAAAAATTAGCCACTGTTTTATACACAAAAAATCATAAACGTACATAAAGAGCAATTTGGTATTACATTTTTGTTACGCTGGAAACCATAAACTAATACCACTAGGAATTTCTTCAATTAATATTGAATGAAATTAGTTGGCTAACCACACATTTTCATGAGAAACCATAAACAAGTAAAGGATCAAAGGCGAAGAAAAACTGTTACACTTATGACTACGTAGGGTCAAAATGCCTGTTCCAGAGAAAAAATAATCAGTTTGCAAACAAAAGGTTACTTTACAAAAATTATCGAAGCAAACCCGTATCAATTGAGAATTAAAAGAGAATGGTTATAAAAATGCGGAAATTCTCCCAAAATACTCAAATTATGCGGCGATATGTTATGAAAGCCAATATGTAAACTTTTACAACAGTTTTTGGATTGAATTTTCATTCGTTTCGAACCAGGATAACTCATGAGTGAATTTCAAAACCAGGAAGTATTATACTTGTTCATCTCTGGGAACAGCTTCTTGAACGGTGAAACATGAGAAGAAAGCCCGACAAGTGATTGTTTCGTAAAATTTACCCTATCGGATCGCTAACCTTTATGCTCTTCCTCTGTATTGAGTTTATGGCTACTTCCCGCTTAAAATTAGTTACGAATTTGCCAAAATATCTCATATACTGGAGCATATTTTAGTTTGTATTTAATATCATTAATAATTGATACTAATTTCCACAAATAAACTGCCTGAGATTTAATGAGTAATTCGATGCGCCTGGACAACAACATATCTTCCTTGTAAGAGCCAAAAAAATAATTTCTCTTGATTTTCATTCAAATCACTGGAATAATAATCTGATGGCTATTTGGCTATTTTATATGACTCATAATCTTGAATTGAGTTTCAATATGAGACTCCATACCATCGCTTCTTACGTTCACAAATCCAATTCTATTTATGCGATGCATAGCTTTTTAAGCCAATCCAAAAATTTAGTGCGGACTTAAGTCCGGACGTTACAATTCGAAAGGATTTAAGGTCATGTAAAATGCAATGATTATTATCAATTGTAACGTTATGATTGCTTACAATTTTATAAGATAAAAATAAGATGCCCAAAACAAATGCACCAACACAAGGATACCAACACGACGATTGAGGCAACACAAATTTTCTTTCAATGACGGTGAAAGATAGATATGACTAATTTTATTAATACACCTGGAATCGAATAAACGATTGTACCACACCAACTTAGATTGAACCGGATGTACAAATAGTCATATGTTACTGCTTTTGGGCCGTATGCATCTTTAGTCTCAAGGTATTTATAACAATCTAGCTTATGCTAGATATAATTAGTCTAATTTTTGGGGGAATCTTTGTCGGGAGGTCATACTCTCCTTAGCATCTTCAAACTCTTCCAGTTTTCATGGGAGGGTTTAACTTCTATAAGGCTGGCTGCAATAGTGACTGTAGAGTAAAATTTTTAACAATTGCGGTATAAAAATATTTTTCTTTCTATTCTTGTATCCATACATTAAGTGAAACTAAAAACTGAAACATTCTAAATAGATACATACTTCGCAATCAAATTTATTTTCTTTGGCATAACTTAACAATTTAATGTAGTCAATACGCCCCATGCTAGGTTTGTTGTTCCACATGGAACCTAATACATCCTTAGCTGACCGAACGTCCGATTTAAATGCTTCTCCAAGTTCAAAAGATTGCTGTAGAGTAACAGAAATTATTAACGACCCCAAAACAACTCCGATAGTAACACATCAAGGCTTCATTTCGTAGTTCTACAATTCCGTCCCATAATAAAAGGCAGTTCGCTCCTATCCAGAGACGCGTTCGGAAGTTCAGTGGCATCGCTTTGTTCGCCGAACTGGTTTCCAAAGAATTCGGCTATTTTTTATTTATCTCCTATTCTCTCCCTTTAATTTCCCATCCTCTGCAGTCGATCCATAGAACCACCTCCCAAGCAGTAGAAGGATCTCCCAGAGCAGTTATTTGGGTGGTCCATTGCAAGTAGGCCCGGGGACGGCATTAATTATACATATCAGCTTCGCCAGTTTCAATTAAATCCTTCTACTGCACGCCTTCAATCCAATTCTTTCCTCCCCTGCGGACCAACTCACTTCATTTGTTTACCCACTCCGTTCCTTTCGAATTAACCCCCCGAGCGTTGCACGGCTTCAATCGATACTTACTTCCCGTCTATCTACTCAGACTTTCAGTTCCTGATTGGCCATTTTTGAAATATTTATTAAATGTATTACTCGTCAATTTCCTGTGCTCAAGTCTTCTAAATTGTGGGAGGATTTTTCTCTGGATTAATAATTGGTAATCAAATTGTATTTTCTCGCTTTTACTGTAAAGATTCTACCGTAAGTACCGTAGATTTCAATTCGAAAGTTAAATTTCATCTAACTTTTGCTAAAGTAACACAGTCTTTTGCATACATCTCGACAAAGAGCTACGAACACTAAACGTTGGAGGATATATTTTTATAAACCACAGTAAGATACTTATGGCAATTACTATATTTGTTGCTACTGATGATAATAATCGTACAAATTAATTTTTGAAACGAAATATCCATTGTATTCGCGATATGAACTTAAATAGTTACCAATATTGAAGTAAGCGCAGTTTTTAACAAAAAGAGTAGCTCAATAATTTTGCCCCGTCTTGCATTACGATACAAACCGTTCTTGAAACTCAAATTCTGACTATGAACAAGCCTAACATTCGGGATTATAAGTGCAGAATAATTTAAATCTACCAGTATTTACTGCGTGTCTCTACTTTCCTAATCTATTACTTTCGCGTATCATTCGCGGAAAAATGAAGTAATTAGTTCAGGCATATATTTTCCTGATTTTTCACGCAGTATCAGAGCATCTTATATGTCAGGAAAGAGCCATAATGCAGGCAATTTATTACAGTACCATCTAACAAGAAAATGTATATATTCCGGATATTATAAATGCATCCGTTTTGACTTTAGTAATTCAATTACCATTAACAATAAGATAATGAGGAAAAGTTACCTAAGATTCGATGTTTCCATTTCGTGGAACAACATATAAGAACAATTAAGAAAACGAATTTCTCTAACACATTCAAATATTACAAAGGTTGTAACGACAAACACAAGATGGAACGTAATAGGAAAAGGAAAAACACATACATCTTACTACTAAAAACACTACAAAACCTACTTATGCATCGCAATGTAATTCATCGCGTCTTGAAGTAAAACTGAACGATTAAAGCCCGTAGGCATTTGCAGTAACGCACGCTATCTCTGAGACACTTCCCACTATGAAAACTAATTTCGCGTCTAATTCGCATCCATTATCTTCTTACGATCCTTAATGAAAGGCAAATTCGCTAAGTGGCGCAAGAGACGATGCTCATTTCACACCATTTCCTGGATCAACCTTCCGTGAAAGTTGGCGATAAATTTCCGATGAAAGCGATACAATCTTCGGATTTAAAAAAAGAGGAAGAAACAGAAAGGTGGGGATTACGGGTCCATTCCGAGAATCACATTCTCTCGAAATATCTCCACCAACTTCGTCGATGAAACTTTCAAATTGAAGGGCTCGCTTCCGAAAATCATCGCAATACTCCCAACAGGTGGCGAATGAGTTTTGCCGACTGAAATTGATGTTTCTGACTTCGGAACGTGAGGCGTATTACCATCTCGTTTCGTATGATTTCCACGCTGACAAACTGGGTGGATTTCCGGTAGCTACGAAATCGTAACGTCTGTTAAAACTCCACTGAATTATACTTAGATGTTGCTGATGTCATTTAACACCAGATGGACGGCGGTCACCACTTTTCAGCGTTTTACTACAAACTTATGAAGTTAAATATTTTTCAGTTTTTTTGAAATTCTTTGACTTTGTGTAATAAATTTGATATAAACGAATTAAAATATTGCTAACACTAATTTGGTCATTTTTACATCATTTTTACCTAAAAGGACGGCTGGTGGTCAATTGTCCACTTTCTCTTTTCAAGCCAAATATTATCCTTTTGGCCAGATTTTTTAAATATTTTCCTGCAGATATTTATGCCTAAATTATAAATTATATTAAAAACCATTAAATGAAGTTTCAAAGGAACTACAGTAAAGCGTGATTATTATTCAAATTTCTCCTTATACAGTGATAGTAATGAATTCCCTGTATCTATAAATTTGTTTATAAACTATCGATCGATGAAAAAACAGTAATTTAATGTTGCTAAAAGTGTATGGATATGCCTAAAATAAACAATTAAATACTCTCAAAATGCAAAGAAGCAATAAAATAGGTATTGAGAAGCGAAGTGGTCAAATGAACATATCCCGTCCTTCTAGGCAGAGCAAAACTCCCGTCCTTCTAGTGTTAAAGGTATTTCAGAGTTTTGTCTCTAGTTACATGGATAGTAAAATGAGTGACGTCATCGTAAAGAAAAATTATCGGACACAATTTAACGCAATGATACATTTGCATGCAAGAATACAGAGCAGCTCACGGGATCACCTTCAGGTAAGAAAATTAGCGGTGAATTACTCAGTAACAGTTGGCAAAATAAAATCACACCAACTGATCACACTATCGATAACAAAGCTTTTTTTGTAATTTAAAAATTAGAAAGAACTGGCATATATTTGACAAACAATCCCGATTAACAAACAATTAGAATTCCGGGGTTCGATTCCTGGATTCGATATTCTGTCATTACTTATTTGTGACTGCTACAAGTTTTTGAAAGAGAAATTTTAAACTGTTAAATCCGAAGGAGTTTATAACATTAAAACAGGATCATGAAGTCATAATCGCACGGGTGATGCAATTTGGGATGAAACTGAAATATTATTGATAGCAATAGCTCATAGATATCTTTGTCCTTAGCACATTTCCTTATTCTCAAATAAGTCAACGTTCCACAGAAATTTTTGATTAAATGCTTTCTCGGGACTGAATCCCTTCAGATGAAGGGGAATACCTGCATTTCTGGTGAACAAGGATCACGATTGGTTCATGCGACTCGATGTAATTTCCTCCATTCCTTGGTAACTTACCCCACCCATTATGTCACCTATCACCTTTTGCCTTTCTCCCCCTCGGTCATCCTTCTTAAATTCTTCCCTCAATTACTTCCTTTAGCAACACCATTTCTCTCAATAGTGAACACCTTTTTCCTCTATCGACGCTGGAGTACTTCAATTAAATCCCTCTTCCCCAACCATCCTTATCACCTCCATTTTCCTATCAAGCCAACATACGTTTTTATTCTGCACCCGTCAACATATTTAGGGATATCCAGTCTTTTGATTTCCAATTTTCACAAGGTCCACGTTCCACACTAATTTAAAAAAACACTCGACATAGTGTATTTACCATTTTTTCTTATTTATTTATTAAAACCTGAAGTCATCTATTCTGTTTGCTTTATGAAAGCTTCGCTGGCCAAAGCATTTATTTTCCGAACCTAATATTCCCATCTTCCATTCCAGTAAGAACGCAATCCAAGTAAGAGAATTTATCCACCAGCTCTACTTTTTCCACATTCACGCTAATAGTCAACTCAGCTTTCTCTCCTTTAGTAAATATCATTACTTTATTTTTCCACGTTAATTTTCATCCCACATTCACTTATAGGTAAAAAATCTCCAATAGCCGTCTTTGTCGGCGATTGTCACCTTCTTCACCAGTGTTCGAAGAAAACAAGACTGGTGAAGGAAGTGAGGAACGCTGACAAAGATGGCTATTGGAGATTTTAATCCTCTAATTCATTAAAACATCTGTATTCCAAATTTTCTTCCTTTACACCAAACTCCCTTGCTTTATCGTTTAGGGCATCCACTAGAATTTGTAACTCCTTCTCGGAATCACACACAATCAAGAATTCTGACATAGACATCGAAAAAGGAGAAAAAGCTGGTTTAAGTCAGCCCACACTTCGTTGAATAGCCATACCCCCCACTTCAGAACGTAACGTCCGAGTTTCGTTTAGACTTGCTGCACCCTCGGACGAGGAACTTGGCAATCTGCATGGAATCCTTAAGCGGGTGCAAAAACTAGAGCGGCGACTTGACTTTCCAACCACAAGGAAAAGGAGGCCGTCTTCAGCATGTGTGTGCAAGATGAAAGCCAATACAGTTAGTTGAATTACTCCCTGTAGGAACCAATCATCCCAGTCAACGGAAGGAATCCAAACCGAGGAGGAGAAGGGAAAAATCTCTCCATCGAGCCCTTGCACGGGGGACAGGGAGATAAGTCGTTTGCGTGCGAAATCCTATACAATGAGGTCAGGAGTTCAGACCGACTTCCTTCCCAAAGCACGAGCAAAAGTGGTCGTGATAAGGAAAGAAGAAAGGCACGTCTATGAGAAATCTGACGCCTCCGCCGAGTTGAGCGTATAACAGTAATGAGCTATTTATAGGGATTCGTGTGGAGAGCAACGCGATGGAAAATGGTTGATGAATTTTTATTCTGAGATTGCGAACTTACAAAAAAGCGTACCGTTTTATCTCCGATCGGAGCTACGGAGTATAAAAGACTTGCGCTCCTTGACGGAAAATGAGAATTCGAACGGATTTTTTTTAAATTGGGGCAGATGAAGTGTTTCGAGCATCTCTTGTGGGGAAACACGCGTGAGAGTTTACCTTAAAAGATACGACACGAATGGCTGTGGAGTTGCAAGGAATTCAGTTAGAACTATTTACGAGCATCAATGATCAAGATGGCGAGAGAGCACCTATTTTTTTCTCTGATGAAAAGTTAACCGCGCATGCCATGTTGCATAACACTGAAGGATATAACGATGAATTATAGCAAAGACGTTTCAGAAGCGGGCAACATATTTATTTGATTCGCAGAAATTCTATTGCTATCACAACGAAAACTAATCTTTTTAAATCAAATTCAATTTTCTTAAGAAATCTATGGTATCGATTATAAGCAGCATTCATTTATCTTTCGTAATAAAAATCAAACAAACATTTCAGAGTATTTACAATTAATGTCATTCATGAATAGATAACAATGTATCTATTGATTGATAAATAATCAATATTTTTATGAGTAAGGCCACTCTAAAGCCCACTGACATAACGGTAATGAACACTGAAAATATCCGTCAAATATAAGTCAATAAAATACATTAAAATAAATTATAGCATCTTATTGTATCAAAGCGATTATTTCGATCGATGTTCAAACATATTCATTATGAATAAAAAGGTTTTCCATTTTTGTTTATGGGATGAATAAAAATTTCATTGGATTGCCATGAAAAGTATGACTAACAGAGTCATTATTCATGTTATAAAATTATTCATCTATTTTCATTATTCGTTTCACAAGAACAAGTTCCACTTTCAGCAATATGGATTGATGAGGAAAAGAAGGGCAAACTACCTCACTCCTCGTGTTTCCTTGTAAGCCCCATTCCCCTTAACTACCTCTTGGTACCTAATGTTAGAAGGAATGAATTTCCAACAAGCCTTCGGACAAAATAAATTACAGAAAAATCAAGAATTGAGTTAAGTATCCACTAAAACTCCAGTTAAATGTCAGCTAAAGAGAAAACACCTACATATTAAAAGTTTTCAAAGTTCTAAGCCTCACTGAATCGTCATTAGTCTTAGAAAACGAATACAAATCCTTGATTTTCAAATTTATCGCCCAATACGTCCACAAAAGGGAAATCCACTTGATCCCAAATTACTTTTTCCATTTTCGCAAACTACGGAAAAATAACCGATGGGGAATTCTCCATCAAATGATTGAACCGAAAAAACTCCGCAGTCAAACTGTCTTCGACGCTGCATACGTTAATGCTCCGCTTTCAATCAACTAATACGTCCCGAAGACGAGACTCACCGCCTGATAGACTTGGAACCAATTTACCTCGATTAAAATAATTCATTACCGTGGAAGGGGTTTCCATTTACATAATTTCCTTTCACCGGCAGCGCCTTTTCATGGGGGGTCTCATGGGTGACCGATCCGTGGGTTCGGCCCCTAACTACGCTTCACTTTCTCCCTTCTGATCGGTCCAAATTTACTCCACGCATCCTTTATGGAACCTATTTAACCCCTCGTTAAGTTACCTTTCCCTTTTACGCATACCTCTTTCCCTGAGCACTTTATTTTCACAATACGATACTTTTCCGCTTCCTAAAAAGTGAAGTACCTCTAGCATCGTGTATGCAGTACCTCATAAAAGCAGACCGGTAAATTCTAACAGAATCCCTTTTAAAATAATAAAATCGATTGTGCCAGGCTTTACTGAGTGAAAATACAAGACAAAGAAAAGTAAAAATGAAAAATCTGTTAACATATTTCCATAAATATTTTTTTAAACATTTTTAAATTTATTTAATTCATCAAAAGTGCGTTCCATCAGACTGAGGTCTGTAGACAGAACTTCAATAGCACAAAAGAATTATATCACAAAATATTTTAAAATGCATTTTGAAAACAGCTCAGAGCTCACAGTATAAAAATGAGCTACAAACAAGTAGTACTGAAGTGACAAGAAATACAAAGAATATGAAAAAAAGAAAATTAACTATCCAATAAGTAAATCTGATCTATTTTTTCTATAATCTAAATTACCCCAGTACATTTTCCCTTTATAAGAGAAAATAAAATATGGTTTAGAAAAAGACATAAAAAATACTTCTTTAGAAACATAATCAGACATCTTCAATAAAGACAAAAAAGTTAAAATTATGTAAGAAGTAGAAAGGAAAGAACATTTTTTTTCAAAAATAATAATATAATATGTTATAACATTATTCTACGTATATTATTTAATAGTGTTTAAAATCATATAAAACTATATATGGAAATACGTAGAGTTTCACATTCATACTTTTCCTTAGAAACTTTGTTTTCCCATTCTAAGGGATAAACAAAACATGATTAAATCTGCAGATTCAACCAAATTGATTCCATCCAATTTTTGTTTCGCCTTCTGAATAAAATAATGAACAAGCACCGCCGTATCTAGCAAAATTTAATTCATCAGAATCCTTATTCTTGAGATGAAGAGAAGCACTTTACGATATTCGTACACAAATATTTGCGAATATTACTAGTAGTAGATGAAATCAATGAATATAAGAGAAAATTCAAAAACAGAACATACCTCTACAATAATTAAAGAAGTATTACAAATGCTATAAAACTTTCTTATCAAAATATAAAATGAACTATGATTTTTATGATGATTAATTTAGGACATGATCGATTTTATTAACTTCTACATCGAAGAAAAGCTGCGTCAGGATTACTCGCCAAGTCTTCTTAATTTGGTTAAAAGATTAGGTTTGAACTACTATTTCTCTCGTGTTTCTTTCCCTTTGAACATCGATTTATTCAGACATGGACGTTTGCTTCAAACATTTCTATAGTCTCCATTGCCTAATGATTGCTATTCATCTTCTAGACAATAATGTTATTCACTTTAGACCCTGTTATTTCTACTGAGAGAAATTTTAAAGCACATTTTAGGCGACAAATTTCAATCTTTAATAATAAATTCAATACAGTCTCGTTACAGCCAATAGAATAGGTTTCCATTTCGACAAGGTTTGAACTTTTATTGAACTTCCATGTATACCATTATTTTCATTAGTAACTAGTAAGTAATAATCTCATAGCTTTCATATAAATTAAAATGAAAAAATATGACCGGTATCTAAATGCTCGGCATTCTTTAAGGGTACCAGTTTCATCTCTCTATTATTTATTTTACTAGATAAATATAAAAATAATAATAAAAATTTAAGATGTTATTCCGTACAAGTCTGAGCTCATTGATTTTAAAGAAAAATAATTGAGAGCTCCGAGGAATTTCATAGCGAAGTACTACATGCATATTCAACAGAGTAAAAAAGTGCACACATACAAATTTCAAAATACAAATAAAAAAAAATACTTACGTAAATATTCAAATTTAAAACGGGAGAGCAGGCATCCCATGTTACAAACCGTACCCTAAACCCAAACACTAACCCTTTCTGTACCCCACTCCAAGATTCACCTTTCCTTCATCTCCCCATTGCTACCTTTCCGCCTCTCTTTCCCATTTATACACATCACAAAAAAAACACCGGGAGAGATACGCATTAGCGTCAGTTTTCCCTGAGCGATCGAGTTATCTATCATTCAATCTGCATTCCTCTTAAACCCCATTCTTTCTCTTCTTCCGCATCCCCTTCCGAGCGAACCCGCTCCTCGATGGAAGGGATGATTGCAAAATTATGCCGCGACTCCGATGTAATGGATCCGAGCAAAGGGCCTAATGAAAGCGCCAATTGCTCTCCATCACTCGGAGAAGGGCGTACGCATACATATATGGGTGGGTCCAAGTAATTACCTCTACTAGGGGATGGAAAAAAGCGCGAGAGAGGTGTAAATAAGGCTGGTTACGGGGCTGGCGCGGTTTCGGCGATGCCATCAAAAACACGTTCGCTATTCAAAGCGATAAATATAAATGTAACCCAACGTTTCCGATTGCAGTTAAATAGATTACATTATACACATACATACATACATTTTTGATTGGCGATGTATTACGTTCGATGTATTTGGGATGATTAGGGCGTTTTATGTGAGCTAAATCGTGGTGATGGTGTTATTAATAATAATCTAATTCTCTAATTCCAGCGCTTACCTTAACCTTTCCGGAAAACATATCTAAAATAAGCCTATCTAAAATCAAGCTCTCTTTCTCGTCTGGTAAATCTGAACTACAATGATCGTAATTTATTTATTCCTAAGGGAATAAAGCGTTATAACGTCATTAATATCTTCTACGTTATTGATTTAATTACACCATAATTGTATACTAGATATTAATGTATTTGGTATAGCAATAGAGTTCCATCTAAGCACTAACACGTAATATAATCATATTTTGCATGTATTTCATAGTAATTTCAAGTTATTAGTTGCGGATTCATGTGAAATATTAGGTGGTATGTTAATGTACAACAGTATTGATACATGATGCAATGTATTGTAGTCATGTGGAACTGGTGTACATTAATGTATTTTATGTGACAATTATCCTGTCACCTAATAATAATCCGATAAGAGCAACAGTCATAATAATGTACGTAAATACAACTTAAATTGATCTGATCTTGAGACTTCAAGCCAAACGATCTAGTAAAGCCATATAATCCACATAAATAGAATAGAAATAAAATGAAATCTTTCACTATTAAGTAAGGTGAATCTTTTGACTTGTAGCAGCTAAAAAAAGAATTATAACATTTAGCGAGGAGAGACATTTAGCAGGAAATTGAAATTGATAATTAAAAAGCGATAATTAAATCTTTGCGTATTTTGGAAATAAATCACGGAACTTTACTATTTGATCAGGGATTTCAAATTATTATTATACCAAAACGAAATATTTAAGAATTTTTAAAAGTTTAAATTCATTTTACGAAATTAATTTTATATGATAACATTATTTTGTGCTTATAATGATACCGTAATAATCTCGAGCTAGCGAGCCTTATCTTCTATTCCTTTAAAATACACAACACGCAGCAGTAAACACCATTGATCTAGATTTCAGAAAACCTTTAAGAAAAGCAATTTCAAACTCACGCTACAAAACAAATTGTCACGAATGCATCTATTTGCATGGTAAAGAGACATCCTAACGGCATTTAGACCTACAATTTAATTTGCGATCTTCCTAGGATCCTATAATCACTCTGCCATACAGATACCACAAGGGCAACTGGAGAGGAAAAACAGACTTGGGGTGTTTTCGTTCCTGTGTCGGGAAATAAGTAGCGAGGAGGTTAAGAAGCCGCTCGTGTGAGGTTAAATGAGGTAACTCTTTACTCGGAGTACGACCAGGGTCATGCGTCTTACTGGACCAAATGCACTGTGAAGGAAGCGAAGGTCGCGGCAACGAAACCAGATGAGATAACTCCGACTTGAATTGAGGAGGCTCTGGACCACTTAGGAGGACTGTTTTGGAATGAACATGAGACTAAGAATGGCCATTTCGTAAATTTCCGTCACGTGACCAGAATGGCCGGTGGCGGAGAGGTTAAACAGTGAATTCTCGTTAGAGATGCTGAAATAACAACTCGCGGGTTCATCATTTCACAAATGAATCCTTGAAATGGATTATAAGAAGTAGGGAACGTAATTAGCTGAAATTAGATTTCAATTTTCTAGCGCAGTAATTAAAATTCGCGGAGGAGGCAGTCACTTTGTGGAATTTCGACCTTACGATGTTTTACTGAATAAAACACAGTTTTAAAAAGTCCAGCAATGTAACTTGACGGAATAGGAATATTTATCCTTTTCTTTGTTGTTTTAAAACCGTGCATACTTCATATAATCCTCACCGATAACACAGGCCGACAATATTTCACTTACATTGACGTAGTCACTTGTGCCTTATTATATTTTTTTTGCGATACATGCAGTTGTGTTTGGGAAAATTGTCCCCCACGTACAGTTTTGGAGAATTATAAATAAAAAACGAATTAACTTCTTCGTTTGTTTTTATCTTTTATTTTTAAGTTTCTAAATTGGTATTTTGCAGATTATTATAATTAATTAAGTTGAAAAACAATCTTACGCAGTACCCTCAATGCTATTTTCTCTGCTTCAATAGATAAAAAAATCAAATATAATTATTCTCCACGTAGTTAAAAATTACCTCTAACAAGAATGGAATAGAAATTTAAAAGAATTGTACTTTATTGAGATCGTGACTGAGACTAAAAGTCTCCTCTTACATCTAACCTTTGGCTATTTCATAAGATGGTGAAGATATTAAAAATAAAGCAGTAAAAAAGGGAAAGGAGACAGAAACTTCTATGTAGATTAAAAAACCAAAATCAAGTACTTGGGAAATATCTTCACTGCAGAAAACACACACAACAGGGGGTGGGGTGAAAAATCTGCGAAACCTACTGAGAGTAATAGATGAATTTTTAACTCGAAGAAAATTAAGTTCGGGAACCTGGGTTTCTGGAGAAATTTTGAATATGTATGAATGAAAGACGTACAGTCCTGGCCAAAATTAACGCAGCACCAGCCGTAAGGATCGCTAGGGAGGTTCTGCGTTAATTTTGGCCAGGAGTGTACATTCTCGAAAAACGAAAACGATAAACCCCTTTTTTTAAAACAAACATGCTTCCCTATTTTAATAAAGAATTAATCATTAGCATTTCTTAACAGAGTTGAACATATATGCAAGGAATTTATAAAAACACGTTAGATCAAATGAGTATGAGACTGTATTTGACGAACACACTTTGTGACCTTAACTTCATACTTTCAAAACCATCGTTTTACATATTCTTAAAGACTATTGCAAAGCTAAACCATAATACCAAGTCTTAGGCACACCGAAACTTACTTCAATTCCATTAAGCTTTCAACTTACTTTCGAAGTTGTTTATATATATATATAAGAATTCTACGGAGGGATTAATTTCTTCGATTGATATCTTGAATGTCTCAGTAACACTTCCATCCCCAAATATGAAAAATATGGCCGCTTTCAATGCGTGCCTAACTAAAGTGAACTGAATCCCAAAGTTTCAAAAATAAGAATGAAGAAAAACATAAAATTATTATTATTGCGCCCTCATTAAATTTAAACAACTATAATGACATAAAATGTATACAAGAGATGATGTTTCATAAAGGAAGATCGTTTGAAATTTTGTTCCATCACTAGAATCCATACACAGAATAAGCAAAACATAAACTAGAATCATACTTAGATTACAAGCGCACCCCTATTTCTGATACCTCACAACCAGGAAATGTAAAAATCCAATGATGAAACTCGTAACGATAAAAGTTCAAACTTCCCTGCCTCTGCGACAATCAGAAAGCTTGATCAAACGGCTCGCAATAAAAAGTTAGCATTTAATCTCCTTATCAACTCCTTAACGAGATGAGTTTAGAGTCGCCACTAATTGATGGGATATGTTACAAATTTGAGGGCCCTACCAAAAGAATTAACACCCACACACTTTACAGAGGGCGATACAAGGTAAACTGGAAGCCGTAAAACGCCTCTTTTGTGGGGAAATTCCCTAGCAAACGGGTAGAAAAAACGACCCTCGTTAAAAATAGCGGGGATTTTACGACTTCCTATGCGGAAAGTTGTGCCTATTGAAAAGAGCGACTCCCACATTTCGGTCAGGCATAGAATGAGTCATGCTTAGTTAAGCTTCCCAATAAATGCGAAACCATAACGTTTTTCCTTCGAAATAAAACTACTTCCTTATCCTTGGAGAAATTTCAAGAGGGTGGGACGAGTCTTGGGTGACCAGATCGAATTTTGATTTTCACACCACATGTTTCCCATATGTAATATATCGAAGGATATAGGAAAATGTATTTTCCATTTACAATTGTCTCAAGCTTTATCAACACCGCGGTGAGTAGAAGGGTACAGGAATATGAAAGTTACAAACGAAACTGATTGTATTCATACGGCTGTTCATAGAAAAGCAAGAATAAACACATTCCGCATCTTGTCTAACACCGTCAAGGTAGTTAACATCAAATTCCTTCCTCAAAATTTAAGTTAGCTAATAGCGTAGGCAATGTGAATGCAACAATCTCTGGAGCGGATGCCTTTAAATACCTACATATCAAACGTAGATTTCTCAAAATTCGTGATGAAGATTTGAAGTATTCGCTGCTAAGCATTAATAAGAAAATACGATTATTTCTACATAAGCTAGAGGTATAGTAAGATAATTTAATTTATAAATAGGTAGTTCTCACGAAATAAAAATGCATGAAAATAAAAGCTGGTCAAAATATCGTACAATTAATCAAATTTATGACCTTTAAAAATTAGAAATGTACGTATATACACATATCAATTCAAGCAAAAGTTAAATAATTAAATACAATAAATTGAATATCGAGTTCTTTTGGGTGCAATTATATTAAAAACATACATAATATAAAGATAATTTCAAAAACAATCTCCCAATAGGTAACAAATGACTTTTAACTCTTATAAAATGCTTATTTGGAGACATTTACTATAAACGCGACATCCAATACATCCGTTTCGCACAGAAAATGAACAAACAAAGAACTGAATATTTTCCTCATTCGACACTTAAAGGAAAATTATAAATTTGATACAGCAAATAATATCTCATCCGCAACATGTTCCCCAAGACATGCGCCACTCTGAAAGAAACCGGGTTCGCTTTCGCCGTCTCTAAACGCAATAGATTTTTCTCCTGGATCTGCGACTTCTAAAGAGTTTGAGATAAGGAGATGTGTCGGCAAGTTGCCAAAGGAGACGCGTATCCTGTCTCTCCATGAGAGAAGGGGCGAAGAATCCATTCGTTCCTACCGGAAAAACTCTAAGGGAGAGAAGAGCGTTTACGGATAGTGTGAGCGTGGGAAGTCTCTCCCTTTAACGCTTTAACGTCCGGAAAGCCAATTAATATGTGCGCGAGTGGGCGATGGAGATGTGTCTCCATAAATCGCTTTTGCCGAAAGATATTTCGTCACAAGTAAGGATAAAAACGCCCGAAGGGGGGCACACATGCTCTCCTTTTGGTGGTGATTCGAAATCAAGATGGGCCCCTTGTTATTTTCGGCAGTTTTTTCACTAATTTAACGATGCGTTTTATCCTTGCGATGACAGATAACGAATGTAAGACAAATTTGGGTATCGCAATCGGGAAATTAGTGTGCTTAGGATGAAGCGGCTACGGCTGTTTCAACAAGAACGAGTAACGTATATATTTGAAAGAGGAGATAGCAAAACCCAAGGAAAAATCAGTGGAAAATATATTCATACAACCGTCTTTACTGGGTGAAATTGGGACCTGTTCGAGGTTTTCTAGTCAGCAATAAAAGATTTTTATGGAATGAATTGCAATGTTTTTTCCCCGCAATCCTACATACATTCCTTCTCCGTCTCTATGTGGTGTTAATCGATCTGATGGTGAGATTTATGAATTATTGCTCATATTAAAAAATTTCAGCTACAGCTGTAAAACTGACTACAATGATTGTAACGTATGTTCCATCTTCCATTTAACACTTTTCTAATACATACACACTTAAAAACATGAATAGGGTAAAAATTAGTGATTTCGTGACATTTGTGAGTTCGTGATGATTTTTCAAACATCCCTTTTGCAATTTACAATGGTTATATTGACCCAAATATTGGCATAGAGAAGGCTTTAGCATTCGCTTCTCCACATAGAAAACACCACTTAAAAGTCCTTATTTCACCAAATAAGGTCCCTGAATAATAATTTATATTATTTAAGCGTAAATTGTGTAGCGGATCTTTGAAAATGTATCACGAACTTACCAACATCACGAAATTAGCGATTTTTACCCTATTACAAATGATATGTACAGATTGATTAACGAGTAACGTGGTTATATAGGGGAAACATAGAATGTAAGAATGGTTTTGCGGAGCAAGCAAAAAATTCAAAAATTTTGAGCACAGAAAATTAAATTTCAAATGCAGGAAAACACCCACAAAGATAAGGGTGAGTAAAATAGCAATATGACCAGGACTCGAACCCAGGTCTCGCACTTCCCTGACATATATTTTAAACTATTATAAAATGTACCTACATACAATACATCGCTAAACATTTCGTTAGCAGAGCGGAATCGACCCGGCGTTATACTTTAATGATTAGAATACATGTTAATTTAGTAATGGGAGACCTAGGTTCGAGTCCAAGTTGTGTCGCCTCCATGGGTTCTAAACCGTACAACTTTACATTCAAAGATATTTTCTCTCCTTGATCCCCAAGGGGAGATGCTTCTGTAACTCAGTAGCAACGGTTGAGTAAATGCAGAACATTTTTATTCCCCAATTCGGACCAAATGAAGCGTGGAGAGAAGAGAGTACTCAAGTATTGCCCAACTAATGTGTATTAAGTAAACTGTGTAAAACATTTTCCCAAACTGTTTTATAGCCACACGTTTACGACAGCCCTACTGAATGTTAAAACCTCTTCCTAAAAACATACCCATTATATTCGAATAAAATCTCGCTATTTTATTAGAAAATCCAATATCTAAACAGACGCCCGAAGCTAATAGGGCAAAACTCGAAACAGACTTAGTTCTTCCATCACATGTACAAAAATAGACCAAGCGTTGATGATAATGATCACCATCATGAAACGTAAGTGACCTATAAAACGTCCGAGTGGCTAAAACATTTTCAGGGTTATAAAGTTTAAGAAACTCGCTGACGCAACGTTCTCTATAACCCATCAACTGTTTACAGTTTACTAGGAAATCCGTAGAGAAGTGTTTCCCAAGATAGTAACAGATGCTCTACTTCTGATATCTGTGTTTTATTTGCTGAATCTAAATGCACAAAGACTGTCTGTTTTAAGAGTATCTTACATCAATACTAAGAAAAATATCGAAACAGCTTTTAATCTATTTTTCCTTGTTGTAGTAAAAACTTTATATCGATAACATGAACAGATTACGTATTTTAGGTACATACTATTGCGCCAACCTTGGTAAGATTTAGTACGGTATATTTAGTGTTAACTCATCAAAGCACTATTTAGTAAACATCTTTAAGTGGTACTCTGTAAGAGGTATCTGGATACATTTAATTCCCTTGTCTATAAGTATCGACTTATACTTATCTTGCAAGCCTACCCTGTCTAAAAACCCGGGTTCAAATCCTGGATAGGGCAGGATTGCTCTGTGTCTTAAGCACATGATTTGTCTCTTTAGACTTAAATTGTGCCAATAATGACGTTGTTATAATTTTTTACCGATAACCGAAATTATTAGAAAATTTCGGTCTAGATTTTTTGTTAAGATCGTTTCGAATGTAGAATATTACAAGTCAAAGTGCTTAGTTTTAAATGATTGTGAATAAGACGAAAAATATGGTACACATTAAGGAACAATACAATTTAATGAAAATTACTCACGAAGTAAATAAATATCTATCGCTATCGAAGGAGGCGTAAATATATCCACCAAAAGAAATAATAAGATTTATCGGTACGCGAGGGGATTGGCACTCGATAAGGAGTGAAACATTAATTTCTTCGAAACTTACGGTTTAATGCGACAGATGTGAGACATAATACATTAGTCTCAGAGAAACACATCTAATCGTCTGTTAGTTCTTCGTAGAAAAAAATCTACTTATTTGAATGCCCCCATCTCATCATTAACTAATTAACTTGTCAACCTCGCAAAAAAATCACCGTTAATTTCCAAAATGACGACGGAGTTTCAGCCTACGATAAGGAGACAGTATAAGTTTATTGGACTGCTAAAATATGTATCATTTTCTCTGAAGAATATGTATAATATCCTCTGAAGATACAATCGTAAGCATTTCATGCAAAATCTCTATCGCAGTAGAAGTTTCCTACCTAGGTGTATAAGCAAAACATTTTGGTCGAAATGAAAACGCTCGGCTTGTACCGATGCTTAAATTATTTTTCAACTTTAGTATCATTATTCTACTATTGTTCAAACACCTTACACGAAAGAAAGAGAAATGTAACATATATTTTACATTGAAACATATGCAAGCGATTTGATGAGAAAACTAGGATAAACAAGAGGTACATAAAATTCAATTAAAACGCTTACGATACTTTTCGAATAGGATTTTCCATCGTGCAATATACATAGAAAAACATTGAAGGTATGTTCAGCATGTATTTCTCAGATTGTGA
Organism: Sympetrum striolatum; assembly: GCA_947579665.1. Classification (NCBI taxonomy): domain Eukaryota; kingdom Metazoa; phylum Arthropoda; class Insecta; order Odonata; family Libellulidae; genus Sympetrum; species Sympetrum striolatum. The sequence goes on from OX388350.1 coordinate 43,994,799, forward strand.
GCTTTAATTGGAAATGCAAATATAATTTTGAAAGCACGTAAATTAAAATAATCCCAGTAAATTAAGAATAACTGCATAATTGTCATATTACATATAAAAATCACACTTAACATATTTATACAAACAAGTAAAGTGATTTTTAACTCCTTGTTTTCCTTGTCATACTCAGTAAATGCTTTTATTAGCGACATGTAAGGTATTTTCAGCATGAATTTCTCAGATTGTGAGCTTTAATTGAAAATGAAAAAATAATTTTAAAAGAGCCTAAATAAAGTAATCTCAATAATTTATACATGCCTAATAACTGTATAATTATCAGAGCACATGTAAAAATCACACAACGTATTTCTGAAAAAGTGTTTTTAATTATTTTCCTTGTCATAGATATCCACTCGGTACAAGCGCTTTAATGCATGGAAAATTATCAACATTTTTGATGCCCGTAATCTAATAGAAGCGTGTAATTCACAAGAACGCAAGGCAATACGAAACATCCTCCTCCATACGAAAAATAACTGAAGGTCGCATTACTAGCGACGACTGCCTCATCTCAAGATCCACCTCCAGATCAAGATCTCATCTCGAGCTTTAGCTCTTCAATGAACACGATCCTTTCACGGGAGTCAAAAGCAACACGACTCTTCCTCGAGTCCTCCTCGCTGGAATCATCAATCCATCAAAAAATAATCCCGCGAGGTAACTGTGACGACTCAACGTCCCATCTCGGTCGCTTTAATCGAGGCGATAAATCCTCGGCAGGTAATCCATTGCGGTACCACCGAAAAACAGAATGCATCGACCTGGTTGAAGAGGTTGACGCTCTCGCTTAAATGACATTGTATCCGTCTGCAAAGTATTCAGCCCGAAGGCCGGTTGGTGCCTCAACTCCTCTGACATAAGCTACTAAGAGCTTACCTCCATATGAAAATTATATTTCTTAAGTTATTTATAAACTTAAAGAATCCGGACTTTCACAGAAAATAAATTCACTATTTTCTCATAAACTCACCCGCTTGTTCTATTTTCGTGGGCGGATCGGACAAAAAGTAGCAGATGACTACTTTTTTCAATTCAATAAATTCTGGACTTTTCCATTCATTTCCGTTGAAAATTTCCCTAAAACATTTTCACCTGCCTAAGTATTAACACTGACGAAAAAGAAAAGGTTTGAAGCTGAATTTGGTGTTAAAAATCCCATGTTTCTTAAATTAGAGAATTAATAGCACCTATTCCAAAAGAAACTGAACAAAATGCCGCATTTCTTTGAAATGTAACATTTTTGTTCTTTTTTTGCGATTATATCGTAAATAAACCAAAAATAATCACGGTGTACACAGAAGGAAACTACTTTGCGGGTTTAAAAACCTAAGGTTTAGCATAGGAAAAAAATATACAAAAATATATACACCGCAACAGGAAAACACCCGTAAGAAAAGGGTGTGAAAAACCTGCGAAACCTACAGATACTTCAGTAAATTATTACGGAAAAGCAGGTTAAGAGAGATCTGGAAGGCAAACAAGACAATATATATAAAAGAATATATATAAAATGAGGACTATGACAAAAGTAAATGAAAGGTACATTTTTCTCTACCCTGTACCAAACGACAAATGAAAATATTCTATTAATCATAGCAGGAACTTGACATTGTGTAAGCTCGTGAAAAGTACCACTACGATTTTCAAGGCCTCGGGACAAAAAGACATCTCTAGCAGCGGGAAACCAGCCACCGGGTGACCTCGAAGGGCAATGGTAGAAGCAGTGGGGGTCAAAGAACCTCTCGCCGAGCCTTTTTCCTGCAATAATCTCCGCTATCGTCCCTCGTATATGGAAACCCTTTTGGCGAATGACGGAGGATGCGTTAAATACAGCGAGGGTGCGATTTATCGGGACTATCGACGCACCGCGTGAAATGCGAAGTCGATGGCCCGGAAAGGTGAGGAAAGAACGGAGGTCGTAATTCAAAGCTTTATTCCCTGTTTCTGGTCGGAAACGGAAAAGATGAGAGAATCGGAGTCTTCGGTTTGGATTTCAGCGGAACATAAAGCATCCGATGGGGCGATAGATACAAACTCGATTCAAGATCATGCGAATTATCCTTACAAAGTTATTGCAAATGCAACGAATATTACTTACAATCCTTTATAAACTGGAAATACGCACTCATGTATAAATTTCTAAAGAGGTTACGTGGAAAAGAGGCCTACCTAACTAACTACTCCTGATAAAAGGTCAAATAAACATATTTTGGGATTTTTTTATTACTTTCGAGCTAGAGGCTTAGCTACTTCCTAACTGCGTTGTTCGCGATGCTTAGAATATACACCATCGACGTAAGACAGCAATGCTAGCTCTAACATTTGCCTCCATTACAGAAGCGATAGCAAAGAAAAATACGAATTCCTTAAAAAATGCATAATGACTATATTATCCTCATTATTATTACCGCCTAATTATTATAAGATTTGGCTGAGGCTGAGTTGAGTTTCTTTTGTGATTCTGTTGTTTAAGAAATCTCGGTCAAACCATTCCGAATTGAGTAACTTATCTTCGTAACTTTCGCCTATATATTTTTGTGTGGATTGGAAGAGTTTAAATATATCTCAGAATAACTAACATAAAGACCCGTAGGAAAATGAGTGACCCGTAATACTATTTAATATCAAACAGGGTTACAAAGTATACAAAACGACGGCATATCTGAGCAAACCAATTTAAAGTAGCGCAATCCACCGCGAAAGTAAGCTGATTTGTATGAAGAAAACACACGACTGTGAGACAGAGAAAACTCGGACGAGATATTCAAGAAATTCCTCGAAACTACCACAGCTCTCTCGATAATGACTCACGTAAGAATTTTCCCGAGAAAAGAGAGCGAAGCGTACACAATACATTTTCTTTCTGGTGCATACGTGTTCTCGGAAGAAAAACCAGCCCTCTCAAGCAATTCCTCCGAGGCCGTACCATAAATCCGTACCTCGCGTCATTAACGTATGGCGAGCGATCTAAGAATAGAAGCGGTACGCAGTTGCGGATTAAAAAGTGTCGCTGTGAAATTATTACGGCGGGGGAGGAGACTGTCTGTCCACGATCTCTCTATTTTTCCTCTTGATCTTGCGGTCTGCGCTAAACGTCTCTGCGTGAAAAGGTCGGGAAGGACGTTAAACTTTCAGATGTAAATGGGTTGAATGTTTTGTCGGAAAGGAGGTTGTTATTCCGGTCAAGACGTGCAAAGAGAATAATTTGCCATAAACTGAGCCTTCCTTTTACGGATCTCATAACGCATGTACGGACTATCGCCAAAATTTCGACGAAAAGATAAAAAGCTTTTAAACACGAAGCGGACATGAATAAATGTTCTCGTAATCGTTTCTCGGAATATCTCCCTCCTTAATTTTTACACGTGTTACTTTCGTATCAGGCTGCTCGTGCTGAAGTACGTTTATTGGTTACGGTTTATGCCTGGTTTGTGTCAGTCGATAAAATTCGTATCACCAAAGGAAAAATTATGAGAGTTATAGTTTTTAGAAGAGTATGCTGAAAACACTTCCTTCTTAAACATCAGCAAACATCTCGATCACTTCAAAAAATGAATCAACACAATGAGGACTCTACCTTCTTGAAAAAAGTAGTCATAGATAGAATTTGTAAATACTGAAATTCTAAGATATTATTTACTATAGTATTCATTCAATCTACGAAAGCCCATTTGATGCCCTATGGTTTATAAACCATCCAAAAAATCGCTTGTTAATTGAAATAAATAGCAATAGAAATCGACAAAATGCTCAATAAATGCATGATAAAAGATAAACTTAACTTACAGAAAACAAAGATTCACGTTCGCATGAAACCCTTTAAGAATTATCACACCAAAGAGAAAACAAATTCAACAATGAAAGATGAAATCCGTTGTTTTTGTAGAATGGACGAAAAAGGGCTGGAGAATTTCCAAGAAATAAACAAACCGAATAGGAAAAGAGTGGTGGTTCATTTGAAGAAAAGACGGTAATACAGCAATCAATGGCAAACACTGTTATCATCCTTTGAACGTTAAAGAAAAAAAGGAAGACAAAGAAGAAAGCACACAAACGTACTGAGCAGACGAATTGCAACCATACATTTCAATACTGATCCCTCTCATTTAGCATAAAACTCGATAGACATAAAAAGCGCTGCAAAGTAATAAGGCAAATTATAAAAATGCAGGAAAATGTAATATAGATGTGATCGTTCGTTGTTTTTACGAATTCATTTCATTAAAATCCAAATAATTTATAAGCCTCAAATTAGTATAACTGGAACACGTGAACATTAATTCTGCGTAAATAATTCATAATAGCAAAACATTATATGAACATTTATTATAATTAGCTTAATACGATATCGCAAAAATCGTATATGGCATAATACTAATGATCAAATATTCAATTCCCCAGTAGATTTAAAGGAAGCAAGATGATATGTAATGATTCAAATCCTTTAAATAAACAAAAAAGGAATTAACGAAAAATCAATCTAAGGCAAACTATTAACACAGGTAACCGTTATTAAAACCAAACGACTTTTCTAGAGGAACTAATTCATTATTAATGTAAGGCGTAGCTTTGTTGCCAGCAGGAAACGAATGCTTCGAAGGAAGCAATAAACATTTCACCTACACCATCTTCGCGGACGCTCCAACATTATCTCACGATTAATTTCTCCTCTTAAATCCTAAGGGCGTATAATAGGAAACGCATGCTAATTTCCTAATTCGCAAAAAATGAGCATCCTCAACTTCCTTTCCCACATTCGCGAAAACCAGGATACATCATCCGTTTAATTGGAAAGGACGTTTCCTCCACCTATTTTCTACAGACTGTCGTGGAAAAATTAGGAAAGAAACACATTTTAGTTATTTTAATGATCCTATCAAACTTTGCTATCATCTTTGTCGTTTTCCGCATTCGTTTTCTTGCGAGTCTGTACAGCATTTTGTTCATATTGAAGCTAAGCATGTGTCATAGCTGTTGAGCATATGTCGAGTTTAGGATTTCGAGGTCAAAGCTCGGTACGAAAGGAAGGAACAAGGAAAGGGTTAAAGGTACTTTGCACATAAGGGCGTGCACCTAGGAAAAATCCCAACGAAAAACAGACTGGGAAAAAAGTCTGGGTAGCCTAGATGGTTAAAGCAGCCTTCCGGATAGAGGAAGTAAGTATCCCAGATTCGATTCCCGGCCCCGTCAGACGTTTTACGTTCATTTTTCCTCGAAAGGAAATTTTTGCCAAAAAGTTCGTAGGCAGAGTATTTCATAATTCAAGATATATGGAGTTTTATAATAATGATAATAATAATAAAACGAATATTATATGGGCGATATTGTGACTAACGAGTCTCTTTTTAAAAATAGTCCTCAGTCATAGAAAATTTAACGGAAAGAGAAAAATATGATAAATAAAGATATAAGAGAGCTTGAAAAAAGTAGAAGGGTAAACTACTTATTTGAGTTTAAAAACCTAAGAATTCAATAAATGATGAAACAAATCATAAGATGGATACTCCTTCAAGAAAGGGAGTGTGGAAAACTTGCAAAACCTTCGGATAGTAATGGAGAATTTTAAGGAGAAATCAGCTAATAACAAGACCCTCTTAGAAAGGGGAGAAGGATCCGAGTTCGACTCCCGGTCATGTTGAGCTTTTTAGCTGTCTTTTCCCTAGAATATATGATTAGTTCATGGAAACACTGCTGAAATATTGTCTGTTTTTCTCAATTCTTTACATGCAAAATTCTTCTCATGTTTTCTCCTACTATCACTTTAAAATAAAAATTGTACGATTCATGCCGATATAAAGAAGAGACATTCAGTATCATTCTCGTAGGAATAAATATATTTATTACTATTATATTTATTTATTTCCTTCTCGGGACAGCTTGATCATTCAATGTTATAAGTATAAATGCATATTGTTCCCAGCTAGAATTGTTTGGGTGTTAAAATAATCATAAAAATTCCGAAAGTTATATATATATATATTCTCACAATATAGCATTTTGAAATGATTACAACATTTTGAACTTATCTGCAATATTGAAGAGTTGCTTTGGGATTATACCGGTGGCTGATAACACTACTAGTACTATTTAAACTTTTTTCATACACCAAATCCTTGATATTTCTTTTGCCAAGTCTTGATATTTGCTTTTTTTAAATTTTTGTGCTTTCAGTGTCTTTAGTAAAAGGGACTGATATGCCTATCCAAAAAACTTATTTTTATTATAATTAATTATATTTGTCTTTGCATAAATAGTATATTAAATTGTATTGTATTAAATAAAGTTCAAGTAGTTATGTCTTATATGGTTCGTTCGGCTCCTTTTAAGCACATCTTGAACTTCCATCCTACACCGATTCGGATTACCAAACGGCAACACCGGAGCGAATGCCCTTTCGGTCGACACAACATCCCGTTCGTCGCTCATTTGCATGTTGGCAGCGCTGTTCTCCCGTCTGACGTCTTCTCCGGCAGATGGAGACCATCAATGAAAGCGGGAGGGAAGCTGAGAGAGGGAAAAAGATCTCCTTTTTCAGGAAGGAAATCTCCAAGGAGGCGAACAAAACGCTCGCTACGGGATGCTGTGAAGAATGGCCAGCGGTAAATGGCCTTTAATCATCCCGCTATCCTTGCCCTGTTCGTTATGCCGATTGATGTAGTACCTCCGGAATACAGCGGCCTTTTAAAAATAGGATTCGAGTGATGCATGGCCCGCTTCCCGATGATTTTAAACGATCTGTTTGCTTCCTCAGAAAAGATATCTTGATGTTGAAACCTCCTCCCGTTATTCTTTGGGGCGAACTGAGAGAGATCTTCCTTTCATTGATTCTATTGTGAGCTTATGAGCCCAACGTCGAAAGATTTAAGAGAAGGGGTTCCAAAAATGCACCGAAAGTTAGTTGATTTTACTTAACCTTGATGCATGGTGAGAGGATTCTCATGAAGACAACGATGGCTTACATTGACAGCAGAGAAAATCATAAGCGAAATTCGAAAAAGGCATAGCGATTGACGAAATTAAACTCTCAAAAGACGTTATTTTGATGAATAAATGTGACTCATGACGAAATAGGAACAAAATATGTCGTTCTGTGGCAACGAGCAAAAGTTTTCAAACTTTTGTGACGGTGCGTAAAAGTTGTCTCTAATCCCCTTTCTTCTCAGTGAAAAGACTTCCTTAGTGAATCGTTAAAACCGAAATATATTTTCAATGCAGACGGTTCATCATTGGGCCAAAATAAATACGTCAACAACTATTTATATCGTAAGCTATTATTAATCAACTTGGGCTTAAATAGTCCTCTAAAATGTTTTACATGTTATTCAGTGAGTCTTAACATAGATACTAAATATGTCGTAGTATTCTTGGCCATTCATCGTAATATACAATGTAGTGGAAAACTACGACTGTCGCCCTGATTTCATTTTAAAAGGTTTTCCATGTAATTAAAGAGCATCAATTAAGGGCCAAATGTATCTGAATGGCAGCTGCAAGAGAGACAGGCATTAAACCGACCGTTAATCACTTTAATTTGGATAGAATATCGTTATTTATACTCTCCTTCTTCTTACTCTCCCTGAGGGAAAAACGAATTTATGAAAGATCTATTACTTGAATAGGTGCACCATTCAATTAACCTCCAACCGCAGCGAAACGAGTAACAAGTATCGCGTTGCATAAAGGAGAACGCCCTTCATTCTTGTTTCCAGCAAAGCTTTGGAAAACCCAATTCTAATTTACATATTGATATATAAATAAGATAGACCTATCAAATGTGAAATATTTAATGGAAAATCGGTAAGTCCTGAATGATCTAGAAAATAACTTGAATTGGGTTTTGAATGAGATATTCATTCAATTCCATACGATGATAAAAATATTGCGCACATTACTTGGTTATGCTCTGCTAGTTGACTAAATAAAACCCTTACAGAATGTTAAGATGATGTAAATATTTAATCGTATTTTAAACATAAGTCGCACTCGCATAGTGTCGCACAGTAAGATGGTTTAAGAGGAAGTAGTACTAACAAGAATGTCGAAGCCGAATTCATATTTGTTTGGTGATTAAAATGATTCCCATACAAGAGCCAATGCGTCAAAGCTAAATAAGATAACTTAAAATCCATTTATATATTCTAGGAAACTTCTTTTATAAAAAAAAAATAAATTGATAATTCTTTCAGTATGTAAAAAGAGCACTTTTTCAGGTTGCACATGGAATCATACTTTAGTTCCAGCTAATATGTGAAAGAAACTTAAAAGTAGCATTTATCTGTTGTAAATGGAATGTATTCGATAAATTCTCATTTTTTTTTATTTATTGTCAATTACCAACATATTTAATATTAGTTGATAGCTTTGTAAACAAAATTAAAAAAGATTAAAAAATAAAAATTGTAAATTATAATTATATTTGATGAATTATTATGGTTGAAGAAGTTAATTGGAACAAATCCACCAAATAATTTCCATATATATGATAACCAAACATATAGGAGATCAGGCAAGCTTTTTCAGGGTTCCTAGTTCACAGCTACCAAGAGCATACTAATAATATTCAATTTCATACTATAAAGACCTATTTAAAAAACTGCAACATTATAAAAAAATTAATTCTCCGAATCGAAATAACCTTGGAAATTTCCAATATGGAATATCAAATAAAGCGAGGAAAGAGGTATTTTCCGCGACAGGGAGAACTTTTCCACAATCAGAATCGAATTCCTAACTCCGCACATCGTTTCAAGAAAAGAAGAACACTACGGAAGAAGCCTTCGAGAGATACCATTTCACGGGCACCGAAAGTCTCCCGTCCCCGCTGAAAAGAAATCTCGTCTCCCGGCATCTTCGCTCATAACTTTCGGAAGCCTCGTCGGGTCCTCACTCGGAGGGGGATTCCATAAAATTCGCGCATGCCCCATTAAATTCGAGCGAGGGGACGGGTTAAGGGAGTGTTTAGATTGACAACGAGATGGAAAGAAAGGCGGTTTCGGATGAGATGGGAAAGGAGGCGGACGGTGGGCGGGTCGCGCGTGGGATTCTGGGAAAGAGTGGGAGGAGAGAGTGAGGGCGGGTCGCATTTGAAAAATGAGAGGTTGGACTAGGAGAATACGGCTCTTAAGAGAGGAGAACGATCAGGAAATAGACTGACAAGCTTTTTTCGTGCTGGTATTGTACTGTCATCCATCACAGTCCATGTATAACGCCTACGAAAAAGGACTGATTAACTGACAATGGATTGGTCTTCCAAGGACAACTATTATAACTTCGGAAGGAATTATTCTGAAAATAAAATTCAAATCGAGGAATGCGAATTAACGAATGCTTATATCTTTTGAAGTTGAATCGCCAATCTTCCTCCGTTTAGAGTCAGACCAGAAAGGACTTGACACTTTAAGGTAATAATAAGATTTGGCGGAGTGGCGTAAATGCCTGACTATGCCGGGGTTTGAATCTCGACGAGGAAGTACAAGTTCGCATTCAAATAGATTGATTGCAACAGAAAGCTTCAAAGTCTAGAATTCGTTCTGATACCTTCAAGACTATTTTAATTGTGATTATTATAATTAAAAAGATAGGTACTCTGTAATTCCCGTATAAATATATTTCTTATGCACATTTCCATTAAGAAAAATGTCCTTACTTTCCAAGTAAGGCACATTTCCGGAGAGGCTTGAAGCTTGAGCTAATCAGATTTTTGAAATTATGGTACTGAAAATATAACTGAACTGAGGACCATTTTGTCTACTTACAATAATTCTATGTATTTGATAAACTGCAGAAATGTGTTCTGTTGAAAGGCCATTTATGAAGTGATGAAAATAAACTAGAATACAAGAAATATGAAAACAGAACAGAACTTCTGCGAGGGCAAAAGAGAGCATAAAAGTAAATAAATTTCTCTGCGCCAAAATCTAATTAACGATCTATTGGCTAACCGTTATTTAGACATAGAAGCTAGCTAAATAAATATTATCATCTGTAATATGTATTGAATAAGGAAATAAGGCATACGAAACTCTTGGTAGAAGCAACCCATACGCAATCTCCATATTGGACCTTGGACATCCGATATTAAATTTGTCAAATAACTGAAAATCGATACTAAATAAGGAATTCTAATCGAACTATACCGCATACTGAAACCTTTGATTACATAACCTGCACTTATATATGGACGTTTAAAATAGGCTGCTTTCAGAATTTGGAGCAGATGGCAGTAGCCTAAAAATGACACTTATCAGACAACATACTTAGCAATAAAAGAAATGGGAAATTAAATGAAGAGTACAAAGGAAATTAAAAAGGAAGAATCTTCCAGTCGGAAAAAGGCCAAATAAAATCGGATGTAATTAATGAAAAGGTCTCCTGTTTATTTTAGGACGAGAATTTTAATAGAAAAAAACAGAAGGTAGAAATTTGAAAGTAACAGCCTCAATATATTTATGAAGACAAACATAAAACTTTCCCTTGAATAAGAAGAAAATGTTTTTTATTTATCCCAAAAAACAGTATTTACTCAAAAACATTGAGTATACATCTGCAAAGGTCTTCTTCAAAAAGCAGGATGTGACCCCATCCCAGAAAAGAAATTAATTAAAATCTTGAGAAAATTTTCTATTTTCGCAAATTGTTTGAACCAAGATAATTCCTTCACTCTGCCAGCAAATTTATATTCGATCTTTTATATCTTCTTACTATCAAACGGTAAATTGTTTCCATAGAAAAACAATTTCAATATATTGAAAAACATTCAGTGTGTGCTTATAGGAGCAATTTAAAGAAGAAATTCATGAAGTTATAAGTCGTGCTTGAATTTTACGAACGAGCAATTATTTTCATATTATCATTTTGATGTTAAAATATCATAATAAAATAAAAGAAATGATTCAGAGATTACCTATATACTAGCACTAAAATATCATAATATAAAGATATCTAAAATTGTTTTTCTAAAAATCAAACCGAGTAACGTACGGTGGAACTTATTAAAAGATAAAAAACAAAACTTTACCAGAATAATTTTTAGACACATGGAACATCTTGTGTGAGAATAAAAATAAAAATTTTGGATAAAATATAACACATGAAAACTCAGAATAATCTGCCCGGAAAACATTCCCGGTAGAGTGGGAAGTACGGTAACTTCCCCATCCCCAGCTTTGAAATACTCTGGCAGAGATGAAATGTTAGCCACGATTAGCATGTCAAAGTCATCCTCTGTTTGAAAACTTAGCACCGTTCGGTAGGTGGAATAGGGCATAGTTTGACACCGGGAAAAATTTTCCCATTCATAGCCGACGTCGATGGGGAAAAATCACCGTGAATAACTCGATAGATAGGAAATCATGACAGGAGCATTTGGTCACAGTCGGCCGAATTTTGCCACTTAAAGAATAGTGTTCCTTTTCAATCGTTTCCGCGGTCCGATTTGCATAGACGAGCGAGTAAAGGGCGTGAAATATATTCACGGTCATAAGCAAACTCTTTCGGCCGAGCCCTGGTCGAGTGCCAAACACATCCAGCGAATGTCAAGGGTACAAGCTCTGATAACTCTCCAGCCCTGCGAACACGGTCACAAACTTTTCATTTGAAATCCCCTCGGTGATCGGCCCAGCTGTTATCCTCCCCATACCTTCCATATAAACCTATTGAACAAAAATTTAATAATCGTGGATTCTGGAATGGTGATTCCGACAAGCGATTAATGCTTCGAAATGCATTCCGCCGAGCGTATTGCCGAAGAACGTGAGCATTTCTGAATGGAGTGAAGAGATTACACGTGCTCAACACTTTCCCAATCGTATACAAAATGCATGATCGTCGATACCGAAGCTAAAATAAGAACATCCTAATAATTCATTTGCGAGGATATTTGATATTTATCTCTTATATTCTATTATAGAAGCCTTAACTTGGTGGAACTCTGTAATTGGGATCAAATTAAATAAACAATGCAATTCCACAAAAATTAAACCAAAAAATATTTTTATGAAATTTGCTTTGTTTATTAAATATGATCCCGATTTATCTAAGATATTTTTAGAGTGGTGTACCACGACAAAAGCTGTGTTAATCGAACGATAATGGAGGGGTAATTTGTAATCAAGTAGCTCATGACAACATAATGACAACAATGACTCATAAACTGGCATATCTACTATTACCAATCCTAAAGTACTAGTATGATTGAATACAATTTTAATATGATCGATCTTTTTGCTTAAAATATTTATAAATAGTTGTTAATTGTAAAATAATCGCACAAAAACTCCACACTCACGATGTAATTACCACAAAAAACCGTTAAGCGTTGATTTTAATTATTGATTTGAAATTATTCGTAAGCACTCCCTTTTTATACCCTGTTTTTCCGTTACAGAAATATTTGATAGATAGATTTCCTTTCTACACCCATTTCGGACAAATTTCTGATATTGATATTTATTTTCACTGAATAGAATAGTAATGATACTTTTACAGGATCTCTTTAGTTCATTGAATTTAAAATAGCCGACTACTTGATACAGCCCGTCCCATAGTTGGAAGTATGATTAAGTCTTCAAAAAAGTAATTTTGATCATCAAAATACTGTTGATATCCATAGTAGATTCCATTAAAGTAATATTAATAGTCACACCGGTAATATGCATGTGTTGAATATACTGTGGTAAATCTTTGAGATCCAAAGAAAAGTTTCTTGCTGATGGCAAACATTATCCAATAAACTTGTACCGAAAAGATGTAGCCAACAAAATTCTTAATATCGTAGTGAAATATCGCTATAAAAAATTCGTCGAAATACAAAATGAAAGCAAGTAAAGCGTATTAAAATATGCATTTCAACCGTAGACTCTTCATAAGAAACATGAACGAAACGAAATTAAGTTTGAGGGAATTCACTGTTACGAACAATCTGGTTTCTTGTGAGGCATAAGTGAAAGGGTTTAATCTCACATTTCGTTTTCGACAATCTCATTCACTTTGTCATGACAAAAAACGATAATCGATTTCGGATTTGCTTCATTCCTTTCAAAAATAATCCCTTTCTTGAAGTAGAGTGCGAATGTGCAAATAACCATACCATCAACGGAGTCCTTTAATACCGAGATCGGGGTCTTAATAGACGTGCCAAGTGTCATCGCTGTTACCGCGGACCGAAAAAACCTATTAAGTCCCGAAGTCGTAAAATTCGGTCCGAAAAAGGAAGCGTGCGTCCAATCCTTCACTTTGAGGCCGCCTTAAATTATAAGTGAAAGCCCGAGGAGGATTAATGGGCTCTTTGGATTTTTGGGTCTTAGCGGAGATTCCTCGGTGTGCTTAGGACTGCTACAGAGATGGCACTTCCACCGCCTCTTTGATGTAGAGATAAACCCGCACCTTGATCAAGAAGGCACCCGAAAGAACTCTTTGAGGTCGTGGAGGAACAATTTTGAAGTGACACACGTAACTGAGGGTGCTTCCTTAATGGAGACTGGATTCACATAATGCACTCTCGTTGGGTTCATTTGCGTCATTATCATTTTATCAATCACCTTGAAAGAACGTTACAAAAAGATATAACTCACGAACATTGCGTAGAATAGAAAGTATAAAAACATCCAAGGTAAAAGTTTCTTTACCATGGATTTTTAATAGTTAATAACTACCACAAAATTAACCCTGAATCTATATCGTTTAATCGAAAGTATTTTCACGGTGTATATACGAGGATTTAATTCCAAACATAAACAATAGTTTGACAAATAAATGCATCAAATTCCAGGAAGCATTCGGAAGGTTTAAGTTTTATGTGCCAATTTCCTTAGGTAGAACGGGCATAGAGGCAATGTTATTTTCATTTCTATTTCAATGAATAAAGCTACTGACCGACAATTGGGAGGTCTGGGTTCGAGTACCGTTCTTCTTTTACTATATGCATACTTGTTCTTCCTCGGGAATTATTCCTGCTACACGCCTTTAAGTGCTAAGTCACCTTATCCTCCTTCGTCTCGAATTTTAAGAATCAAATTATACTGAGAAAAAAATTATATATGTATACTGACAAATACTGAACATATTCAGATGACCTAAAATACCTCAAGATGTTATTTTTTCCTAGAATCTGTTTACCATTTCCACCAATAGAAATATTGGACAATGAATGCCAGAGAATGAAAATTTGGAGATGGATTCAAAAAGAGATCTATAATAATGTTTGCCTTATTTTAAATGTCGTATTCCATTCCTTTAATAATTTCTCCAGAGGAAAAAAATGTAATTATAGTAATATAAAAAGAATTAACAAAAGCATCATACTGGTTATAATGGAAGCCATCCAAGCCTTTCCGGAAGATCAGGAGCTGATTCCTTATTTAACGAAATTATAAATTCGAGAATGAATCCTTACAATTACAAAGCCCTATAAAAACTTCCGTGAGAGTTAAGGTCATTTCCTAATTTCAAGTTAAAAGGAGTATTAAAATCACCCTATTGAACATTAAAAAACACAGCCTAATACAGCTTAATCCATCAAACGTATGTATTTCCATGAGCCTATAAGTTACACTGAAGTTCTACTGAAAATTTTATTATGGAATCCAATCTTTAATTACGTGAGAAGTGCGAGGGAATTGAAAAAAATCGTCTTGTGTGACTTTCTCCCATGAGGGCTACAAAATAATAAGGAAGTTTATGTGAAAGTTGAATACCAAGAAATATAATCTGTTCAAACTCTGGAAAGGTCACAACATAATTAAGATAAAAGGACTGGGAGAGAAAGTAAGATTCATTAACCATTCTGTCATTGCAAAATACATTCCTATCACTTTAACGTTGCGATTTTTAGAATAAGATATTAAAAAAATAAAATAACCCTGAGATTAATCTTGAAACACAATTTAACATTATTAAAGTCCAATCAATTTATGTTTCAAATTTCTATAAATGTATAAAAAGGTAGAGATGAATTTCTTTATTGTTGAAGCATTAAAATGAATGGCGAAGGGATGTCTAACAAGATATTAATTTCTGCTATTATAATAAAGTAATTGAATTTTTCTCTTTTGTAATGACGTCAGATAAAAATTCAAGTTGAAAAACATTTCCTATAGATTTTTTAAATGCGTTTGTTTTTAAGTTAAAAACTTCGATTCTAAAATACTTCCATGTAGACAACACACAACGCGAGTGGCTTGATGTATCAGACTGAATGCTAAATGAGGCATTCCGATAAAAAAGGCACCCCAAACCAGTCCCTGACAAATCACTGGTCATAAAAAGCCATTCTATTAGTACCAACATCATCATCCTCCCCTTCAATACCTTCGAAAGCTTCATACCATTCGATTTCAGGATATAACACGCATTCAGCGATAAACAATACTGGACACTTTTCTGTCCTTTCGCACCTAATTCTGACATCAATACCAATTCTTTCACATCTCCTTTTATTCCTCAGGTAACAGACGTTTCCTTCAACCTGGGTGTCTTAACAATGAGCAAGGATGACGAATTTATACAGAATTTACAATGAACAGTTTGAAGGACAACTCCTTCCGTTACATCAGACAGCCTTCCGGGAGGTCCATCAAAAACGCTGAATGGAACATCCTTTTTCTCAACGTCCTCACCAAAAAAATATCGCGACCGATGCATCCCAATTAAACCCGCTTTATTTCGGGAGTTTTATAGCTGAACGACGAGAGCAAACCCTTGCAAACCCACGCTTGGACCTCACACGAAGCTGTGGTTTATTATTGCAACTTTCTCAACGGCAGTTCATCGGAAAGAAAACAAAGCGAAAGAAAAGGCCGCGCCCTCGCGGAGGACAGTCGAAACACGAAAAGTGAAAGGAGCACCAATGGCGGGAAATAATGGTGGGAGAGAAGGACAAAAGAACGGGAGTGGGGCGTTGATAAAAGGTATCAAATGAAAGTGTACAGATAAGGAGCAAATTAATTTGATCAGCCTTTTTGTTTCTAACTGTTAAGTCAAAACATATTTAAATTAAAAGTAGTTAATTGTAAATAAAGACATTTTTGTGGAACAAGCCTGCTAGGAATTAGAAGCTAAAAATCTCCAATAGCCGTCTTTATCGGCCTCGTCTTCACCAAAATCCGGAGAAAACAAGAGAGGACACCGAACTTTAACAACACTCGATGCGCATTTCGAAAGCGATGCTTTCTTCTGCAGGAGTAAATAAGTACAAATGCATAATAGTACATAAGTAAAAAGTATTTTATAGGTGAGTTTTGACCTCTTAAACTAAACTTGCAGAAGAAGATTCAAGCTAAATTTAACACAAAATTCTCCGCTACTGTAAGCCTTGCCACAAACAATTATTAGCAGGAATCATACATATATTTTGTCACAGCAATATCTGCTATTTAAGTTTTCAATCCAAACTTCTTTCAAATAAGCTCATTGACAGTGATATTTCCTTTCATTCCATAGTAAACTGTTGCTATAATGCCAGGAAATATTAAATTACTTTTGTATAAGAATAACCGATGACTCGATCTAACCCGACCACTTGTTGGGAGAATCATACTGTCTTGTAAGTAGGTGGTTATTTTGATATCCAAATTAGTACTCAGTCAAATCACTGAGACACATTGTACATACATGGTGAATTTACTGTGACCAATCTTTTGGATCCAAGGAGGTAACTATTCTGCCAAAAAATGAATTTCAACTAAAACATTAATACTGTGGGGCAATTTTGCAAATTTAACATATGTAAAAATTAATAGAGAGGCATCAAGAAATGCCAAGCTGGTTCACGTATCGATATATATTTTAATTCAACGATTATTTGTAAAAAATAGTGATTAAATTAAACGGCGAAACATAAAAAAGTGAAAGGAGCACCAATGGCGGGAAATAATGGCGGGAAAGAATTACAAAAGAATGGGAGGGGGCGTCGAAGAAAGGTATCAAATGAGCGCGTTCAGATAAGGAGAGAAACAACAAATGGCCGCGATTAGTTTGCGAAACAAAGGGATTCGTAAATTTTACCTTTGTTGAAATTAAGGAAACCCCGGGAGCGAAAATAGCGCCTCGAATGAAACTCCCGCGACGTGTGGATGTGTTCGCAAATGGAATTCCGCGAAAAACCCGTCTTCTGATTAATGGAACGCGTAAGCCATTCTGAGTAATTGAAACGACTGTATCTCTTTCTCCGCGCTCGTAAATCTTTCATTTGCGCACCGAGTTGCGTAAGGTTAGACAAATATTAAGAACCGCTTGCGGACAATTGGGATGGCATTACTGCCTGGATAAGGATGATTGGTAAAGCATAACTAAATGAAAGAAAGTTGCCAGTTAATTTTATTCTTATTGGCGAAATACGGTAAGTAAACAGCGTAAGTATATCCTTCATTAAAACACTCTCTAAACCATAAAAGTCGATTACTAACGACGTTAATTTTGTATTTGCTTTGTCCTTATTTTATAAAAGTATTTTTAACTGAAAAAAAACTGAACATAGATGATACGAGAATAAATACAATAAATCATAACGTATATCAAATACGTAAGTTTTACACTGAAATAGGAAGATATCATAGATGCGTTCAAATATATACTTTATTGAATATACTTCCAAGGGGTATAAGAAACATAGAAATAAATGAGTACTCTTAAAAAGAAATTAGTGTAATGGATATTAAATACAATATAAAGGTGCTATTATGTAAATGTATAATGTAAAATGTAATTGATATTAACATATTAGAGGGATCACATTCAATTTATTTTCAAGGTGGCACCTGCTGACAAGTCCAATTTAGGACTTAACAGGACCTTAAATTAACTTAATGAATACATAGCTATGCTCAGTATGATAAAGTATTCACTACGGATCAAAGATAATTTTTTTATCCTAGCTTTGAGTTTCATAGAATATTTTTAATTAGGATAAATTTAGTTTTCCTGTTATATGCTAGGTTTAGTAATATCATGCGGTGTCGATGTTGCATAATTAATTCTTACCACAAGAGTGTAGCGAAAATTCTGAGAAATTACCTACACTGATAATAAAAACTCTCATTCAACTTCAGGTACTCCTTAGCACTGGAATTATTTTTCTTGGCAACAATAAAATCCAATGTAAATAATTCTTGAAATTCCAGTATTCAATGAAGCAACAAAAGTCATACGATCATTGGACTCCAAAAGAGAATATATTTAAAACATCTACTATTGCAGCCATCGAATATCGTAAGTATAATATTATTACTATCGCAAAGTATCGTGAGGTCTTGTGAGGACGCTGGACGCCAATGTATGAATTTTAAGTAACCGAGAGAAAGTAATAATGATAAAACGTCTATTTTCAGGGATAGATCGAGACTATTAAGTTCCTAATAACCCCTAAAAAAAGAGACGAAACCATCTGAAGTTGGTTATGCGACAAAGCAATTGACGGCAGAAGAGTAAAAACACATTCACGAAAATTTTATAATAATAACGATGGTGACTGGTTTTTTGATTGAGGTATAGCAACTTAAAACATACGAAAATAAGGCCCTTGCTATTTATTGGAAATAAAATGCTTGGAAATCTTAATTTCGATTTTCAGAGGATAAGAACATGAAATCATAAAATTTAGACCTCACGTGATGGCCATCTTGAATTTTGAGAACAACAAAATACTTTATTTAATGAAAGAAGGAAAGGTAAACGTAATGATCAGAGATAACGGACATTCTAGAAGAAATTCAGAGACAATCAAAGTAAACCACGAGGCGGGAGAGTGAAATAAGCACCGGAAAAGAACGAAGAAAGTGAAAGTAGGGAGTTAATGTTTGGAAACAGAAGTTGAAGCGTATACACCCTGATAAAGGGTACGGTCGCAATGGGGAAAAGTGTACTCAGTCATCACGGAAAAGGGCACTTGGGAAGTGTTAGGAAAAGGGGCACAATAAACGTAAACAATGAGAAAAGAATGGAGGGTACGGAAAGGGTCAAATGGGACTCTTAAGGCCGTTGAGCAAACGGGCGTCAAATGCACCGATGTCTCGATTTTTACGGCTTCGGAATTCACTCGTGTATTTGTTTCTGCTTTCCCGAGGAAATGAAGCGGAGAGTTGAAAGTAAGAGTAGGGCCATCGCAAATATTTGGTTCGCGATTCAATCTGAAAATGCGGAGGGAAAGTTCCGATTCGATCTAGCGGCGATTACCAAAATAGAAGGGCTTTGCATACTTAGGCTCTTTTTCAATTACGGGAGGGGAAAACAATAATTCCGGTTTTTCCATACAAGGATAATTGTACAAGTAATAATACAAGGTAAATTGCACAAGGGCGTGCACCCAGGAAAAATGCCAAGGAATAAAGGACTTGAAAAAAGTCTGACTGGGCCGGGATTCGAACCCGGGATCTTCCTCTATCCGGGAACCTGAGTTCCCAAAACGGCTTGTTGATACATACCTACGAATCGACTTGTTGTACAACAGTTTCAAGCAAATCGATTTAGACTGAAAAATGTTGCACCAACATAGTAGTTATTCTGTGCATATTAGTTATGCAGTTACTTAAATTATAATAAATATATAATTTAATTATTTATAAAATATTCCCTTCTTGCCCACCGGATATTCTTGAAAAGTACAGAAAAAGTTTACAACAAAAATTATACATTTTTCTATTAGCAGTTTGCATGCCTTCTTATTATATTCAATGACCAACCTTACGTCACGCCCCTGAATGACTTCAAATGAGTCGACGACAATGACGTAAGAAAAACCTTTCTAGAAAGCAAACGAAGGCACGTATCCGTACGCGTAAGATCCCGATCGGAAAGGGAACGGAAACACGGAATGCGCTTAGATAGTCACTCAATTCCATTCGTCATCGAACACGTGGGCGCCGTCCAGCGAGGCACCTCCGTAGTCATGCGGAAAGAAAGAATCAATTGCGTCACCTTCGCGAAGCACGCGTTCCGTATGGAATGACCGTGAAAAGCGGTGACCCTGGGGGAAGTGATGGGTCTTTGGGCTGGGGAAAGTGGGCACGCTGCGAATGAGAAATAGCTCTCCGCAGTTACCACGGAAACCGTAGCGGTGTGATCTCATGGATGGGTGTGCTGGCGCGCGTGGGACGAAACCGTCTCTATTTGGGCACGGAGATGAATAGGAGAGCGGAGACGTTTGGAAATCGCTGGTGTTAAGAGATTTCGAGAATCCTCGCGTTTCTTTTCGAAGGGGTGAGAAATTCTTCCGCGGGCGATGCCCGTGTTCCCACAAGTGCTTGAAAATGATCCATCACAGACGGCGAAAACGCCTTAACCTTCGAGAGTGGAACATCTATTTTCTTTTAGTCATAATTTGGGAGGAGGAGGCGTTTACTTTTTATTAGGGTGTGTGGGTGTATCTATATATAAGTTAGAATGGAATATTAGATGTGAATTTCGTGAATAAAAGTGGTTGTGGCAGGAGATTATAAATAGCATATAAGACATACTTGACTGGACATTTATGCAGAAAATGATATTCATAAAATTGCCACTAATATTTATTGTATATTTAATCAATTTATTCATTATCATATTTAATAATTTTATTCATTATTCTATTTACTATTTTTTCGATAGTAATATTTTAATTTTTAAACCAAGGTCACCTAATTTATATAATTTCATATTAAGTTGTGCATAACTTATAGTTGATTGTATTTTTAATGTTTAACTTATTACAGTTGATCTTATTTTTCTCTGACCTTACTTGCGGGGTCGTAAATTTGGAGGATTTAACAATAACATCGGACTTATGTCTAACTGTTGCAGTAATTCTAATAAAGGAATTAATATAAATCTGATTAAAAAGGGTCCAAACAAATGATTATAAATAGAACCGCTATACATAATACTGCATATGTGCCATGCTCAGCATGATAATTTGAGAAATCTCTGTTTGCAGCGCATGTTGTTGAATCGATTCATCTTCGTCTTCATCTCTTTCGTCGCCTTCCCAAAATAACTGAGGTTCCTCCCTTTCATCCACTTTAATTACCGCTGAAAAATGATTCTTACGCAAAATTTTCCTAGCTAGCTTATTTTTATAGCCTTCTTTTTCCATTCTACACTTCTTTGATTTTATATTTTTCCGAATTTTGGACTATTAAATGTTAAGAGAGGAGTAAATTCATGTTACCTGACGTGACCTTAATATAATCCGCTTCGAGGGAAATAACTGTGAGTGACGTAGAATTTCAAGATGAGGTCATACTTGCATCATCGTAATGACTGACCGTGCAAACTGATGACTCACGACTGAGAATTCGACTCGTGAATCTTATTTTATAAATTCCGAATTAGCTTCGGTATCTTAAATACCCATCGCGGTAAATTTTCCATAAATTAACATCACCATTGTGTAGGATGTTCAAGCCCTGATATCCGATGATAGCATCATCGATGAGTCACTTCCATAATGCATAATATTCTTAGCATATTACTAACGAAAATGTTCTCTGAGCGTACATAAAGAGAGGAGATTCGCATTATGAACAATTATTAATTATTTTAGAAATTCTTGGAGTCTGTTCGGCAATAATTCCATGAGATTATTTTTTCTTTAGATATTGTCTAAGGTTTCTTTTTTTTATCCACTCCTTCTAAAGTTTTCTTTTCTATCTTTATTTACCGACTCACAAATAACTTTACTATAAATGTATCATTGACGAGAGAAAAGATGAAGTAAGAGACTTTTCAGTCTAGATTTCGCATTAATAAAGTCTTTACAGACACGGTAATATACCTAAAGCGTCACACATACATTATCTTTGAATAGTAAGACCATTGATGATGTAGATTAATAAAACAGATTCACGCCAAAACCATCAAATTTGAAAAGTACCTCAGTTAATTGCATACTGGATTAGCTTTTGAGGATAACTTCTAATTGTAAGCATTGCAAGAAAGAAAGGAAAAATAAATGGAATTGAAATGTGTTTTGAATATGAAAATTATTTTCTGCGTCTACCAGATAAAAATATTAATTGTTTTCCACGTTGATCCTGTAAAATAAGGATTTATGCATACGAGCTATATCGGTAACCACGTTGGAATTTCTTATAAGGAACATTGAGAATTCATAGGCAACATAATCAACGAGGAACTTGGCTCACTGAAATCACAAGTGAAGTTGTGAGAATGTCTTGCTTCTATTTCCACTAAACAAGATCCAAACCGCTCCATCTTGCGGAGACCCTAGCGATACGTAACCTGAGACCGATATCAACATGTCCCATGCAATCATCGCTCCTATCTTTCCATTCAAGTCGGAGGACTACTTTCATCTCCGCAAAGGATCGCTCTTTTCCAAATTGTTCTCCCCATCACACGCTCATCCTTTCAGACCATTCAATATCCCCTGTACTCCACTTACATATGCAAGATCGACCTTTCTTAATCTACCATATATCTCGAATAAGTCCTTAAAATATTTCGTTATTAATCATGAATCGTAATGAATCAGCACCATCAGAAATGTTTTGGATTACATACACGTAGAGTACTAACATTGGCATCAGTAAAAATATTTAATACCGGGAAAAATCTACCAATTAATATTTAAGTTTATTCTAAATTACAATAGATTACACTTCATCATTCATTTTAATGTTAGGAGCAATTCTTTTCCAAGAACAATAGATATCATTTGCTAGCATACCATTAGAATTTAGAAACATATTTGGCGTGTCATGAATATGTATATGCATATTGCGCAAACATTGAAAAATGTCGACGGTATTTAATAAGATTTAGCAGAGCAAATAGAGAACTAATTATTGCCATCACACAGAATTTATCGATATTTTATTGCACTAAATTTTCTATATTATTGGAATTCGATTTGCATACATCATCTACATCTACATTAATACCCTACAAGCCGCCCTTCGGCGTGTGGCAGGGGGTGTAAACATCGCTTGAACATGTTAAATAACAACCATTAATTAACATTTTAAAGCAAATTTATGGTTTCTATTAATCATTGAGTAAGTATGATGATAAAATTATTAATATGTATCACCATAGAGCAAACAGTACCATTTAATCATTATGGAAGTAGAAATTCTCAGACTCATAAGTTCTCTTAAAATGTAAAAATTCAAAACAAAAACAACATAGGTCACACCATACTTATATGAGAGTTACAATTAAGGCTGGGCTTTAAAATTTCTTAATCAATATATTTCAGTGTGAGTTTTTATTCTAAGTTCGCCGAAATAAAAGGTAATGATTTTCACAATCTACAGAAAATATTTGGATTCAGACCGAGTCATCGAACTTTCAGTTAGTAGAGAAGATTAATTTTATTCTCTCTCTTTTTCTTTTGATACCGCCATATTGTCTACGTTTAAAGGAGTGTCTACTGGAAACGAAAGAAAAAATAATTATCTTCATTGTTTGTTGCCAAATTTACTACTTTCAAAGGTATATATTGCGACTACTTCCAACTAAAAAAACACTTCCTGGGATACAACCAAATGGACTACGATTAAATCAATATATAGTGACTATTGTAAACTAAAGAAAAAATAATTATCTTCCTTGTTTGTTGCCAAATTCACTACTTTGAAAGGTATACATAGCGACTATTTCGAGCTAACGAAAAAAATAATCCTATGTTGTAGATCTATCATTTATCAGTGAAACAAGCTACAGTAAATAAATGAAACATCAACTCATTATCACCAACTTCTACAAAGGTCATAGCAGATTTAAATTACTCCAACGAACACTGTAGAGGGATGGTGTACCTCACGCGAGAATATATACCCCAACGGAAACAGAAGCACATACGCGAGCACTCTGTAGCGGACAGCGAGAACATAGACGCGGGAGGAACTGAAAGAGATGAATGCGAGGAAAACAGGAAACGGGGCAATGACAAGCGAACGGGGAAAGAATGGGGAAAAGGTGACAAGGGGAAGAAGGGAAAACGAAAGACCTCGGAGAAGGGAAAAGACACTCCGGGAGTAAGCATTCTGATACGTCCGGTGAAAATGGATTTATTTCCCATAAAAAGAAACGCCTCTCGCAGGTGGAATGACTTTTAAAAACAGTTCTTATTGCTTGCAGCGGGGATGAAAAAATAAACGGAGGTCCCGTAAAAAGGGGTGAGGGGTTGAATGGGAAAAAGGGCGGGAGAAGTCGACAGACGGGAAAATAAATACCGGGAGAGGGAACCGCAAACATGCGTATGAAAATAAAAAGGAACGGAAAGCGATGAAGGGAAGGTAGAGAGGGAAGCAAACAGAAAGAGTGAAAGAAAGCTGTCTTGACGAGGGTAAGAGAGGCTCTTTCGGATGCGCAATCGGTGAGATGGAAGAGGCCGAGAGAGTATCTCGAATGTCGAAGCATAACTGCCACCCTGCGTCTCATCAGAGGAAAGATGCCTCCAGATACGTGTGTCTTCGATTGTTTAGGACTAATTATGGGCGATCGTTATCTTATACCACGGCCGCGAGTGGTATATTGGATTTATTTAATCCCTTTCAATTATAAATCGAATCAATCATTTCTGACCGTACTTCGTGGGACGACATAATGAAATAAGTAAATAACAAAAAGCCGGGCTGCTCAATGGGAAGAAGCTGGATGTGTTGGAAGCTCTTGAAATGATGTGTACGAAAAATTTGACAAATCAAATAACTTTCATGTCCCCTTCTCTTCTCCTCACCCTCCCTTCCAAAATCTATTATGAGTATATAGGTGCTGCATTTTTTGTATTTGTCACCTGAAGATGGCTTTTTGTTGAAGCCGGTAGTCAATATAATATTGTGAGGAAATTACCAAGTGTGTTTCTTTATTTCCTTTCAATTATGTTAAAAATATTTTAATTTCGAAGGAAACGTTAAGTTCGATGTGTTTGATTGTATACCAACAAAATTGAAGAAAATGGATTTTAATAAAGAAGATAGAGATTCATAAACCTACTGAGTGGTGGAAAACTTGATAGTATTTGAGTAATCAAAAGAAAAAATTTTAACAATGCTTCACAAAAAATGATGTATTTACAGATTACTACGACATATTATCTAGAATTTGGAAAAATTAGATGAAAATCATCACAGTTTTGGCATATTTTCCGTTATTTGCTAAACATTCTGGGTATCAATGTATTTTTTTTTTCACCATTACTATTTTTTTCTTGTAGTATTTGCATCGGTTAACTAGAAGGACCCGATTTCGCCGTATCCTTTTTCTTATCATCTCTATCTATTAATTTGAATTTAATCAATACATGTATATACAGCCTTGCGATGCTACCAGACTATGCTATCCACAGCATATTTTAGCCACAGCGTAGACACTTTGCACATGGCCTCGTATCACTTACATCTCCGACTTTATCGGTTATTACGAGCTTCTGGGAACGACACAGAGAACTGGTTGTTTAAGGACGTTATAACTTACTGACAGAAAGATAGAAGGACGTATAGCTAAAATTACGGCGATCTCTCAGAACGATACATACAAACGTATAATGGTCTTCATTGGGTGAACTTGAGTCTAGATATTCCAACATGAAGTTAAAACCATCGTCAAAAATTCTTTCAAGATGAAAAAATGGGTAAAAATAGAAATTAAGATAAATTAAAATATTTTTATGCTGTTAAGTAAAAAATTGAAACAATTACAAATACGAAAATTTAATGATGTGTAAATAAAATGACTAAAATAAACTCCCAAATACATCCAACAATAACATAAGGAAATGCGAAACGAAATAAAGGGTAAATAGACCTAAATATACACTTTCAGAGAGTTAACTGCATTGTTAAAGCCGCATACAAAGTACATTAAGATAACAGTTGTTGAAATCTAAGTTCTCTGGCCGTACTTCATGGATTTTTTAATTGTTGAAATTACAAAGTTTTTTATCATTTATAACAGTTTTTTGCCATAATTCTCAATATGCATTCAGCAAGTGATGGCAGCAAAAACATTTTATAATTCTAACCATAAATATTTTCAAAAATCGCTTTAAAATTTAAATAAATAAATAAAATCGTTATTAATGTAAATAAAATAATAAAAAATACGCATAAAATTATTGCAATAAATTCCTAAATACATCGAACTTTAACACTAGGAGACGCAAGAAGGAAAAAAAGGGAAATTAAACCTAAAAATACACGTTCGGAGAATTAACAACATAGTTGTAACCGCCTACAAAGTACATACATTAAGACAATAGTCGTTTTCTGCCATAATTCTCAATAGAACGGCCACTTCAGGAAGCGATGACAATAAACACGTCGTAGGTGAGCACCGTCGGGGGAATTTTGATGAATTGCACCTCTTCCCATAGATTTTAATGAAAGGAGACTGCAGCGTAATGAATGGAAGGGAAAGGAGACGCGGCAGCGGAAAGCTGAGTCGCGGAAAATAAAGAGAAAGATCAAAAGAAGCGAAAACGTGTGGAGGAAGAGGAAAATAAGAAGGTAAGGGTCCCGAGAATGGATGAGATGCAAATAAGAAACGGAGTCCGGAGAAAAATGGTAAATAATAAATGAGGAGGCGGGCGGTGGATTATTAATGTTTTGGATGAATTAATGCGGCAGCAGGAGAGAAGATGCCGTAAAGCGAAGACGGGATAGATATGAATGTTGAGGAGGCGGACGCAGCGCCGTCGACTTATTTGGTGTCGTTAAGAGGAAGCATCCGGAAGGTAGGAACTGTAATAACTGCGGTTATCTTTCTCTAGGGATTGAGAAAAGGATAATGGCTGATATTAAGGCAAAACGTGAGGAGTTGAGGGCCCTGTTTCGAGAATGGTTCCTACGCTGGAGTGCGTGACTTCGAAGACTACGTACCTTCTTGTACCGATCCTTTCCATCTTGAACGTGTTCTTTGGGAGCCTTATGGGTCCGTAACCAAACAAATTTTGATGGGGAAAGTTGAGGCTATCTTTCCTCGACATGAATCACAATTAGAATAGATTCGACCTCGACCTCCAGTACCTGTTTCTTTATTAAGCCCAGAGTAATTATTCAACGGAAAATTTGTATAATCTCCAGTAGCTTAACAATGCTGATATCTCGGGTTCTAATCCTAGTTAGGACATGATAATGTTTGTTTGTATTCTTGAAGAGATAATAGTACTAATGGTCTCTTAGAAAAAAAATCACCCGATAAATACGTCATTAATGGCGCTTGTTATACTTATCTATCGAATGAATTCTTCCTATATTTAAGTACGTAGTATATTATTAAACAATAAGTAGCAATATCCTTAATTATAAATACTGCATGCGTTATTATCTGTGAGGACTACTTTTTGAAATATCATTCCTTTACTCATAATTCGATTACTCGTATATTACTAGCATTTTTATTAAGTTATCCTTTCTAATTAGTTGGTGTATACAAAAATATTTATCATAAATCATGTATTCATATTCAAAGTATTGTCTACAGACTGAACATCAAACATTGCAAAATAACCGTGAACATCATTAAGATATTTTCCTGGCTCCACATAACCTTTAACCTTTCCTAAAACTCATTTCACTCGACAACATCAGAAATTTTCTTTTCATCGAAAGAACTTACGAAAGAAAAACCTGTTTCTATTACAAATGGCAGATGGGACTTAAAAATCTCAATTTCGCCTAATAAAGTACTCTATGTGTGCATGAATCTATCCATTCTCAGCTATTAACTCCGTCTTTTGAAATAGCGCTTCTTCTGTATACGAAACCTAAAACTTAATTTCATCATGGTTATTGTATAATAAAACATATCTTAATAAATATAATAAAAATATATAAAATATTAAATGTGATAAAATATCCCGTTTCACCCAATAAGAACCCAATTCTGATGATAAATTACCTTCTAGAGAGGCGGATACATACGAGTGAAGACTCACTTTAGAAATCGCAAACTCTTCCCAACGAGATACAAACGATGATGGGGACTTAATGACCGCGACAAGTATTCTCTTTTCCTTCGCATTTTCTCTCCGCTGCACACTCCTTCCTCGAGGGCTACGTCTCAATTCTGCAAATCAAATGTCGTCGGGGCTGCATAAGATTTAGGATACGAGACACGCTCGTCCGTCAACGGCGATATGAGTGCGCTGCCGAGATGGATTCGCATCCCTTTGAGAACCATTCCGAGTTTTTACGCGTCGTTTCGAACGAGAATGCTAGGAGGGGAATGCGGCATAAGCGAAAGAATCTCTTCATACTCGAGCGCGATTCGAAGCAAAACCAGATTAGATCATACAATCCTCGCATTCACTCGGAGGAAAAATACGCCAATTATGGGATAATTTATAGTTCTCCGGAGCTTCTTTTCTTTCGACGCAAACGCATTATTAAGATTTAATGGGCGATCGCCAAAGAAGCTCGGTCTATTGGTAAATCGTAGAAATGCATTTGCGCGATTGTTATCAAATTTTATGCAAATCGTATTTTATCATCGATATCTAGCTAAAAAAATTGAAAATGGGTTGATTTAAAGTTTGTTATCAATAAGTAATAAATAAGAATACACAATATTAAATATTAGATTCAATTTCTTTGTTAGCGGTTGACTCAAGCCGTTTTCATTATTTTACATATGATGATCTATGATTTATTTATTTACATTGTTATAATTATGTATTTTCCTGTTTTTGGTACCTAAATTACCATTGTAATTATTACTATCCCTGATCATTTAAATATCTAATAATATAAAAAAACAAATAACTATTTTTGACCATGTACTTTTAAAATAATGTTTTAAGATCGGCCTTGATTGCATCAGCGTAGTAAGTTAAGTATTCAAAATACACTACAATATCGTAACAATTACAGTAGTTTTTATTCCGAAAATCATAAATTATTGCCACAAAATTATATAGAGTAATTTTTTTGTATTTCTCATATTGGAATTCTACATGAAATTCTACATGAACGTCTACATGAATAAAGGTGATTATGTTCCATAAAATTATATGAATCTACATGAAATAACAAACGTCATCATATAATAATTACGGGAGACTTAGTATATCAATAAATATCCAAATAATCCAAATATCAGACCATAAGCGTCGCTTTCAAAAACTACATTCAGGAAGATAAAATTAAACCAGCTGGAGAGCTTTCCCGTTTCACGTACTTAACAGAAACAATTTCGAGAAATGGGAAATTTAGCACAAAAAGGAGTACTCGGCGGGTGCAAAGGCGTTGGACGTGCTTAACTCAACGATGAATAGCACTCTCTATGGCAATGGGAGGCTCTCAAGGCTGTGCACATTGCCTTCTATGCGGGTGCTCACAACGATACTTCTCGTGCATTTCTTGCAACTTATGCGTCATGGATTGCGTCACCCAGCGTCGAAGCGGTAGCGCTGAGTGATGGTGCACGACATGGGGGATCGGATGCACTCTCCCTATTGACCACCCACGCACTCTCAGTCGTAACACTTCTCCTTTCAGCAGATAAAAAAAGTAGAAAAAAAACTTTCCTCTCCGAGAGAGAAGTTAATCGAGGAAGCAGTTTGTCTCAGAGACGATAGTCCGACTTGAATCTTAATAACATCAAAGGTCATCATCTTGGTGAAGCTGACATTACAGTCACCCCTATATTATAATCTATTTTAAATAATTTCAATTTGTAAAATAGTCAAAGTAAGGGCGAATTGATACCTTATAGATGAGTATTATTTCATCACAAGAAATATATTTGCTTACTCACTTACTAATTTCCCTCAATGTGATTTACTGCTTATTATATCAACAACTTATTTACATTTAACTGTAAATTGGCTAAATTTCTATGTGTGAAATTTTGATTTAAATAAATAAATAAATAATCAATAAAAAACGGGAGGATTCTGTCTAGATTCATTCATTTTTCTGTATTTTGATAAGTTAAGCAATAAATTAAATTGTTTCGAGATTGAAAATTTGTGATCTAATTACACATGGCATTAGTAAAGAACAGCCGCCCATAGAGCAGCTCGGCAAGTGGGAGTTTCAGGTTCGAGTATTAGTTATGCCTGACTTTCAATACGCCTTAGATATTAAAATATTTTTAGAATCCGGAGAATAGCTTAATAATACCATTTCAACGATAACGATTTCACGATTTGATGCCTCAAAGCAGATGTAGTTATAAAACTGTTGGTATTTACAATCAAGAGGTACAAGTTGAAAAGAATACTCATTTATGTGAGAAAGAAGAGAAAGGAAAATTGACAGTGATGTAAAATATAGTTGCAAGGCACAACACTCATAATCTGGGTTGATCTTGATTGCCAATTCACATGGATTCTATTTCTTAATCATAATTGTACAGCATAAAATTAATTTTAGGAACATAATGGATTACTTCAGCCTCAACT
This sequence comes from Sympetrum striolatum, assembly GCA_947579665.1. Lineage (NCBI taxonomy): Eukaryota > Metazoa > Arthropoda > Insecta > Odonata > Libellulidae > Sympetrum > Sympetrum striolatum. The sequence continues at coordinate 44,025,178 of OX388350.1, forward strand.
TCCTGGAGCCTTCTAATATTACTTATGGAAAATAAATATTCCAAAAAAATTTGCTTAGATATTAAACTGACAATATTGTCATAATAATAACAAGTTTTCTATGGAAAACAAAATATTTCGGACTATTTATTCACCAAGAATAATTTTTGGAAACCTAGGATCCAACTTTATCCTAGATCAACCAATAAGAGACCATAATAATTCTCTCTTCGTGTTAGGAATGACGAAAACGTTAAAACGTCTCGAACCTAAAGAATCCTACTAACCATTTAACAAAGTAATCCCAAAGATTTCAATACCCAACAAATTACCCAATTACGAATAGACATTCAAAAAGTGACGATATGGAGAGCTCCCCACTGCCAGCAGAAAACAAGTAACCTTCCGAGGAAAAGCGGTTAATTAATGCAAACGAAGTGTACGACTTGGTTAAGCAAAACACTTGGAGCAATTACTCTTGAAGAAAATACATCCGTTACGAAGATGAGACTTGAGGAGATGACGCCACCTTCGATCCCAGACGTGTGCGGAAAACAAAAGACAAGAGAGGATGAGGAAGCACTTTAAGGAACATGAGAAAGGCACGAATCTCACGCATCGACTCGGCAGAGTTCTTCCTTTCCTAATCCCATTTGAGGTGAAAACGAGAAGAAGGAAGACAGAACTTTGACGATAAAAATCCTACGCGGATTTAGATTTCTATAAGTTTTAGCACTATGCTGTTGGCCTCGGCGGAGGAATGATTAGCGTGTTTCCGATGCAAATCCATGGTCCTGGATTCATTTCCTAGTAAATCGCATTTCTAAAAATTATTGTTCATGTTCGTAAGCAATAATTGTTAATAGAATAAAAGTAATTTCAATACTTATGCTGTAACTCATCTGACTCATCAATTCGCTTATGCAATACAATCATAATTACTAATTCAAATAGATTAAATTTCTTGGATATTATTGTACAATAAACTGACATAATTACTACGAGGTTCATCATAGATATTAATATTACGAGAATCAAATTTACTCATGAACTAAGGAACTCCTCTGCTCTTTTTTCTCCTGTACCTAACCATCAATAGTCAATAAATTCCAGCATACTAAACATTCCCGTATAAACTATATTTCCATTAATTAAATTCACTAAAAGCTGAAAAACTTATCCGAAAGACATGAAAAATTAAATATTTCTTTTCACAAAGTGCGTAAGACGTAGAGATCACAAATCATTTCCTTCTTGACGGTGACATTCAGTATTAAAAGAATACATGATTTAAATTTATTTCTTTATTTACGATTTTATTTTACAACAACGATTCAAATCGATTATTTTAGTTACGAGTTATTTCACGGTAAAGCAATTTATTAAATACTTCCATAATATTAGGCTCTTATGTTTGGTAATTATTTTACTTTAATTATAAACCATTGACTTTCATATGAATTACCGAAAATGAAGTGTTGCACAATAGGAAGCATGGCGGAATAAAAATTTTGAATGGATATCGACCATATACCAAACATCGATAAAGAAAAGGAATGATTAGAATGTTCAAAAAAAACAATCGCTATTTATGAAACGATGAAATTATAATTTCACAATCATCTTCTCTTAATATACTGCAAATAAATAACTAGCAAGGAATTAAATAATACGTACGAATACTATTTTAAATAACACAAAATTTCATCCCTCTTCCGAAACTAAAAAATCCTTCAAGTAAAGACTTTTACATTTAAACAACTACAAAGGAACGGTGACGAATTTTCAGGATTATGGGATGTCCAGTTAACCTCATAATACACAAGAATCCCCTCCAACCTTTTTTTTCCGTTTCATTTTAACTGGACTTGGACCCGCCCGCAGCTCAATAAGATGGACCTATTGAAACAATTGAAGATGGGGGAATCGGTTTTAAAATTAAAACAATGCCCGTCCATGGTATTCATAGTCATTACTCCAAGCGGCATCCATATAAAAAAGCCATCCACTCAATTGCCCACTCCGTGCCTCCTTCGCTGAATAAACAATATCCAATGACCAGAGACTCCGACCTTTGATAACTAACCCTTAATCTCATCCTCTACGTTGGCGGAAATGAACGAAAGCCGTTCGGGCTAACCTTTTCAATCTCTGTGACGCCTCCGTAAAAGATCCGACGAGTGTCAGCAAAGGACACTTCCGTCTGAATGATGAAACGTAAGATATGGATGGTAAAAACCCATCGTTACACTTGAAGGGGTGTTATGTATGACCTCGACCCGTTCATTCAGACTTTGATGGTTCACTAGAATCGTTGCTCTCGATGTTTTATACTTTCTTTGTCCCAAATTCCCCGCGATGACAAATATATCCGACGAAGAAGCGTCTGTGGGGTCCAGAAGTAGTATAAAATAAAATTAAATAAATTATGCTACCGGGTTCTTCATCTACTTCCGTAACGTTGACTGTTGAGGGAAACATTCAATACACATTCGATCGCTTCCACTCTTGAAAGTTTTCCAAAGAGTAAATAATTTAATGTTAAAAAACATGCTATCTACGTCACATATGCCCTCTAAGCAAAGAAACGGAGCAATTAGACAAAAAATCTAGTGCATTTATTAAGCTCATCAATACGAAACTTTTTACACGAGTTAAGATTGCATAAAAATCATAATTAAATTTACGCTTGAAAGTTGGATTAAAATGCTATCATCATCAAGCATTTTGAACTATTTTTTGGTTATAGGTCTCATATATAAATTAAATGCTAATGAAATCAAAAGATTCATACTTGAAACATCTAATGAACATAACTTCTAAGGATATATAATATTTTCTGTAGTTTTAGAAAAAGTATTCTCCCCGCGATTGTCTGCCTTCGACCGAATTAAGTACATAGGTAGTATAAGTGTACTTAAAATAAAAGGGGAAAATTAAGAGTGACAATATGCATATTTGTAATAGTTTAGGCAAGCATATGAACTTTAGGGGGGGAAAACAAAATCTACTAGTAGTAAAAATCTGAAATAATATTTAAACAGGTTTATCTAGAGACCCATTCTTAAAGTTAGCTACAAAGGAAAAGTCACAAGTAGATGGAAAAAGTTCAACTTTTACATACTGTAAACTCTAAGATTAAAAATATATTCCTAGTCGGATCTAGACAAATACGTATATATCAAATCGAATCGGATACTTGCTTACTAATTAAAAATCATCAAAAACTTTCGTGAACCCTTGCTATTTCAAATGAATCATTTAATGATACCATTAACTTCAACGGAATAAGAAAACCCAAATTTGACCAACCAAATGGTACTTATCAGCACCATTTGGTAGCGATTAAAACCACCAGTGTCATTTATCATGAAAATTATCCGTAAAGTAACAAATGTAAGATGTCTTCATAATTTTAAAGTAAAGTAACGAAAAGATTGCGATTGAATTGATTTTATATTTATACTCTTCTACTTTTATAATGATTTTTATTGAAGATAATGAATAAAAACACTGTAATTTTCCACACTTTTTAACCTAAAAGTGTGGAAAATTATAGTGTTTTTATTCATTATCTTAAATGGCTTTCCACAAAGTAACGCCTGAACATCTAGATTTCATGATTTTTATTCTTCTAAATTTCTCTATTATTGATGTACTTGATTTAACTTGTACTTTTTGTCTGTTTTAACTACCTGAATGTGTATCTGAATATATTGTTATTGCAAGGTTATATTGTATATGTATAAACTTAAATAAATATTATATTTGTGTATGTATGTACTTGTATATTGGCTTTAGGTTATGATTACGATTAAATATGCATATTGACTTATTTTTACAAAATGTGATCTTGGTATACATTTATTGCTTTAAATTCTTTTCTTTGTTATTGATGTCTTTGAATTTACTTGTATGTTTTTCTTTATTCTATGTGTATTTTTATATTGATTTTTTTATTATGTAAATGGGTTTGATACCCGTAGTAATTTTATTGTTATTATGTTTGTCCTTTGACGGTTATGACGTTCCCATAATTTTATTCACTGATAATAACTTTATAAAAACGAAATCAAGAGATACTTCCAGGAATCATAACTGTTTGTGGTACATGAAGGAACACAGATACTCGGGAAAAGACGTCTTTTCTACATATCGTATTAAAACCGCGAGAGGGAACGAAGCGTCGGATGGAACACGACAACCCGCGACTTGGCGCTCGAGAATTCCATTCCTCGTGGCTAACAAACCGCGATTCCAGGAAACTCCGGATGGCGAGAGCGCGTGGCCTCAGATGGGTCAACAATGAGGAGTGTCGGTTGTCGTGTGAGGTCAAGTGGGCATCCTCGCATGCGGTCAGCGGAGGACGGGTCGAATTATTTTGAAGGATGCGTCAACGAGGGTAAAAACAAGAGCGCTCTATGGGCTTATGAAAGCGGCTATTCTATTCTCGAAGGATGAAATCATATCTGCTGTCGCGAAGCGCATGAGCCTAACATTGAAGGATGGAATGCGGTGATACATAAATATTTATCGTGGGCGTATACTAGCCTTTCTATTGAATGCCAATAATAGGAAATACATTTTCATCGTGTTCGTACGCAGGTGTTTCGTAGCCTGACTGCGTGAAGCAGTTTTTTGCCACTGCATTGGGAGTTACAGCTGATGAAATAATGGCTACTAAATTGAATAAATATTAAATGAAATAGTAATTATTATAAATTCCAATCGAGATAAATTCACAATCGAGAACAACTGACATCATCCAAACTTCTTCGTTAAGTGAAGGGAAAGACAAGTCGCCCGATACTCACTTAACATAATTTTCAATTTTAGCAAGAACACAATTCTATGAGTGTTTTCATCAAGTGGGACTTTATAAACCCATCGAATCTACTACTTAAATTGTCATAATAAGGTTCAAGCCTTAGGTGAGAAATTATTCAATCAAAATTAATTCTAAGTATTTTTCACATACGTCAGGAAATATTGTTACTCCCTTAAAGGTAGAAAAAATATGTCACCTACGTAATTCTAGATAATTACTAATACGTGATTAATAATACTTAGTAAAAAGATACTGTGTAATTAATAGTATGATACTTATGGTTGAATCATTAACTATATTATAATACATTGATATAATGTCAATAAAATGTGTCGATTATTATATACGTACATATATATATACATATATATATATATATATATATATATATATATATATATATATATATATATATATATATATATATATACTCTGAAAGCCGCTTTTCGGCGTAACATCGCTCGTAGCCTTTTTTTCGCTCTTCCAGACTGTATCTCGACGAAGCCGTGTGCTTCTTTACTTTATATTATTTGTTAAGGTTACTCCAAGTTATTTCACCGATACTGCTGTTACTAAGCTTTCCCTTGGAAGCTGTATTCTAATAATGTATTGTTATGAACGAACCAATCCTTTCCTACGACCAAATTGCTTCTAACCTATTCAGGAACCACTGGGAAAGTTCCCCCTGCCTAGTAACTGCGGGAGTACTTCTCAAAGGAGTCATTTCTACTACTACGCTGGCACTGTGTAACGATAGCATTCAACAGACGTAATTAGGCTTGAATCACGAAGATACCCTAGCATTAAACGTGAAAATACGGCACTTTGGAAGAGTTCCACAGGTCCCCAACATCTCCCACTGAAACCCCCATTCACAAACCTTGCGGTGGGCGTACCTTCTCCTCCCAACGGCGTACTCTCAAACGTGTGACTTAGCGAAAGTGACAAAGTACCCAAGGATATTTCCCTCTCTTTTCTCCCTACTTTACATACCGTCAAAAGCTTTGCGAATCGTTTTACAGGAAAAAAGCGCCTAGAGCTCGGAGCTGAAGCACTTCGCGCCGTCGCTTTTTTCCATTTTGCTTTTGTCGGCGCCTTTTTTCGCAGGCTTTGGGAATCGAAGCCCTATAGACGATCAAACTTCAAAGAAATGAGAGCGGCCCTCGAGGGGAGGAAGTTTAGCGAAAGATTCTATTGAGACACACTATCCGAGGAGCCAAGAGTTAAAAAAAAACACGGGTATCGATTGTCAACTGTTCGACAAACACGAGAGTCGATCCTCGCCTTTCCTGTTGCTTTGAGAGGAGAGAACGCCAATAGAATGTCACTCGCGCGTACCCTGATCCTAAAAAGAATTTAAGGTGGTGGTATTTTAAGAAAGATGCATGTTTTCCTTGAAGGATCAAGGAAAAGGTATAAGATGCGTCGAAGGAGCCAACTTTTTTGTGAAGAATATGAATTCTTCATCTTTTAAACTTCATTCACGGCATTGAAATATAAGTTTACAATGCACATTTATAGCTCTCACGACATAATATTTCACCAGAATAAGCACATATAATGTGCGTACTGTCAACATAATAGATTTGGTATTATATTTCTCTTCGATATATCTCATCTTAATAATTTCATGTATTAATCTTTACTATTTTTAATTCTTGCGTGTAACGTGTAAACTATCAGGATATCAGCATAGTACTATAAAGAATCCTGAAAAATCTTGGATGACCATCTATGATATGTTTTTAATTTATTATCCATGAAATATTGATATCATTGAAGATAAAAATATATTTTTGCTCTTATTGTGGTTACTTATTGATACTATCGTTGAATGATGTGATGTGTATTGTATATTAGGTGATTAACTGCCGCTAGACAATGTCTTACTGCGGTGAAATTTGTAAAAAAAAAGTTTGTGTATAACTATAAATTGAGAATATGTGAATTCTCCACTGAAGGTTTTTGAGGGGTTTTCCTTGTCTTTGGAAACATTCAAGACGAATTAAGTTCTCCTAGACCGTCATCGCCTTGTCTAACGACTAGATACAACACAATGCAAAATAAAAAACTTTATATAGATAAAATTGTGTTGTACTAAACGGAGAGGAGTTACCTAGAAAAAGTAGGTTTTGGCAAACGAGGCTTTCAAGAAAAGAAGAGGTATGAAGTTCTAAGAATAAAAAACTGAATACAAATTCTTATAAATGAGTTCAAAACGAATATTGGAGTAATAATGGGTAAAAATGAAAGAATACTGAGAAGTATAGGGACTATTGTGAGACCGTTCTTGCCCTAAAAGGTATCAGCAATTGATATGAAAGTTTTATCTATCTTTATATATATTTTAAATGATAAAATTATTATATTAATATAAAATCCCACTTATTTAATGAATGAATCAATGAATAGTTAACGAAGTTGTATTCTACATTCGAAAGCCTAGGAAAACATCCGAATGAAATAGTTTGAGCATATGATCACAAACTGTGACATTTAGGATGGAGGTGTCTAAGTACTCTTTAGGATGGAGGCGTCAAAGAGTACTTTGACTAATTTTCCTGGTTGGATGTTTAATATTCAATTGAAGAGGGTAATAGAATTCCGAGAGCTACGCTTTCAGGTATGCAATTTCAAACGTGTCATAAACGTAGGATTCGCTCTTATTTCGCATTCGTCATGAATAACAAAATACGCTCTAAATTAGCTCTTGACAAAATTTCAGTCTAAAGGTGCACGAAAGAGTATTTTAAACAAGTCCTTAGTATATTTGGAAGTACAGGATATTCACACATAGATAAATTGCTAAATAAAAAAGTGATATATGATTAAAGAGAAGTTCATAAATTAAAAGTCTTTCCTGGAAATGAATGTCTTTCCAAATTATTTCACCTTATTTTAAATTGTAAAATACTATGCTCACTGCGCTATAATACCAAACGCGGTAATCGTAAATGTTGGCTAAAGATATTTTCTGAAAAGCAAAGTCTACGGCTAGTTATCATAATGAGGGATATGACTTCACCATTCACCGCACTGCCATATTGGCTTTTCTAGACTGGACCCTATTAATTCACAGATCGCAACCTCGGATTGCAAGGCCGACCTCGAATGCTGAATTGTTAGTGCGCTAGATTTATAGCGCTGAGGTCCCGGGTTCAAGTCCCGACTAACCGGGTTTTTCCGGGCTAGGGCATGGATGATTGTTTGAGCTTGACGTGTGTGTGAAATTATTGAAACGGATATGAACAGGGGATCCTGTTTTCGTTAAGTATATATTAATAATAGTAATCACTCATATGCATCGCCATACTGGGTAAGTTCCGATAAATGATAAAATGAACCGGATCAACTTCTAACGGAGACAAAACCTTTCCCCAATTAGCTTTCTGGGGGCCTTTTCTTAAAAATACCTGGTGAAAAAATGGGCATTCCTAATATTCAGCAATCGTCTGGATGAATTACCTAGAAAACGTAATTTGTGATTATTTATACACAAGAATGCATAAAATCATGTCATCGTGGTCGGTAAATTGGTCTCGCGAATATTAAGATTTTAGAATTATATCATGCGAGCTGCCAGTAGCGTATGGCAGGGGGTATAGTAACTCAAACATCCTAATATAATCTACCCTGCTAAATACAAGTAGCTTCGCTAATAGCTTGAGCAAAGAATGAATAGAATTAACTACCTGTCTTAGCGATTACTTCCTTGTAACGTTTTGTCGATGTCTATCGTTGTAATTTCGTTATAGTACTGCTTTGTAATTTCCATGTTATACACAGCTTTCTTTTACATCTTTTAGCTTGAAATATCAGTAGGTTTGCGCAGGTTTTTCACACCCCAATTCTTTGCGAGTGTTTTTCTGCAGTGGATCTTTTTTCTTAAGATAAGACCTTAGGTTTTTTTAACATCCACTCCTTCTATAGTTTTCCTCTCTGTTTCTTTTCACTCATACAAAACTTTTTATGTATATAATATCACTGGCGAAAGATAAGATGGAAGAAGAGACTCTTCAGTCTCAATCTCGTCTTAATAAAGACATTATAGACTTAATCATCCTTGTTCACGGTAACAAAAATTTTATTTTCTTTTTCTAAAGTTCTGAACCGATGAATGTTTCTGAAGGTTTCCGTTGGTCATTAGATCTCACCTAGGGGGTTATTACTTAAGCTATTTTGGTATCTGCAACCTGAGTCGAAAATACGTCGCAACCGAAGGGATGTGCTTTTTATACTCGTACAAACATTTTTATGTTAGAGACGGCGACGTCATCACTTCTTCCAAAAGCTACTGCCTCACTTCGAAAAGCCTATCGAATCGAACATTGGCGAGGCGACTGAGCTTGCGAGTTTGCTCAAAAGCGAAAACGAACATTTTTCATGGCTTATGAAATCGATTCGGTTGCCGAATCCATATCCGAAGCCTGTTCAAAATTTACGCAATAGCCTTTCTGGATTGAATTCCACCAGTGGGATTATATCAAAGACAAAAACTCTAAATATCCTCAAATTTGGTCTCGTGGTAATTTAATCAGCGGTCAAGATTATTTGCTATAGCCTAATTAATTATTACTGTTGCTATTATTAAAATACTCCAGGGTAGAAAAGGAAGTTGGAAGAAAAACAGTCGGTCGAGACCAAAATTGTAGAGACCAAATTATCGAAACCTATCAGCCATACCCGTCATTAAATCACCAATCACTAATTTCGCTCCCAAAACATATATCCGAGCAAAAACGGAAATAGTGGACATTCGCGGGTAATTGACATCTCGCGCGAATTAGCAAAGCAAATTTCAGTCCTTTTCGCGCCGTTCGCTGCGGAAATTAAAAATAGCCCTCGCGTAGCTCGCCTTTCAACTACATGTAAAACCGCTAGTGGCTCTCGTGAATAAACGGGTCACCTATGCACTTATTATAATGTCAGCGGAGAAAAACGCCGGTGATAACGCTCAAATCGGATTATAATAAGAATGGGGACGCAAATGGAAATTCGAGCGGGTCCATTGTCTAAACGTCCGGCGGAGTCAAAGTTTATCCCGCGCCAAAGAGTCCTCGAGCCCGGCACGTGCCTTTTTTCCATCAACCGCGCTGCGGATTTCCGTTAAAATCGTTTTGTGTTATTTCGGACTCCGCTTATGTTTTGTTTCGTGCTACTGCGGACGTTCCTTTGTTGTCCGCGTCGCGCATAATGGCGCTAAGAAATGTTTCGACGGACGGATTTCATGGCGAGCGAATTACGGGACGGTGGACTGACGGCGGGACAACAACGCAGCAGCATTTAAAAAGTCTGCGAAAGGAGGCAGGGTAATAAAGCTGGCGATGACAGTACGGTGCATTCTCAAGCTCTTATACGTAAAATGTCATTACTATTTCCCTAATGAGGCGATTTCGATGCAATACAATTAGAATGATGCAAATTCCTAATAAACTACACAGAATCAGGCAAAATATTGAGATAATTCGTAATGGAAAGAAACTATAGTATTTTTTCGAAAAGTTTTTTTTTAATCATGGTTCCTTTTTGTTTATATTAAACAAAAGATAAACTCATAAAAAGTATAAATTTCTGTGTGGTTTTTCAAATTCCATATGTTTACTACGGTCAAAGTCTTTTTAAACACTATCCCAAGAAATTTGAATGTAAACACGATATAACATTTATTTATAAATTGATTACAGGTTATTATATAAATTTTGTACATTTCTTCAAAAGTTACCTAATTTTGTACAGCTTTTCAAAAGATATTTGTAGAATTCAACAACTTGATTCTTTTTTTTTTTAGTAAATGTTTTTCTCTAGAAGAAGTTGAAACTACGGAGGATTTTTATTCTCAAGAAAATATTCCGATGTAATTTTATTAATTATTGAATATTTCTTTTTGCATAGCAGCAACAAACCTAAATGATCTAGTTGAACGGTAACAGCAAGACAGAGTTGATATAAATTGGTACCGATATTCCTTTTTATATAAATAACAAGTCTTATGCACACATTTAAATAAAGAAATATTTTTTCCTAATTATTTTTCTAATAAAATCTAGAGAGAAGGGTGTCATTTATGGAATTTCATCATAATAAAACCAGAAAAGGTGAAGTATTAGCAATACCAATATCAATAAGTCACACGATTCACCTGATGAAGGCGATCATTCGTTGAAACCGGTATTACTAAACAAATATAGTGGAAAGAGTATGATTGGTTTTATTTTTCTCTATTTGGAAAAACTTTAAGTTAGATAATATAATAATAGATGGCAAAGATAGTCGTGATGAGAGTTACTCATGCCAAAATAATTCTCTCGCGTTCCACTTAGGTCACGCATGCCATAGGATTTTAATCGCCAAGCTCAGAACATTGAGTATTGACCTCAAAATTGCATAGAAATTGCTGTCACAATTTTCAATACTCAAACCAAAAATTACAACTTTCAAACTAAGCGCATTATTTGGGCACATTTATTTCTATAAAATGGCTCTTAAGGGCTTTATTTCGTGTTTAATTCTTTTGTTACCCCCGTCGCGCATAATAGCGCTAAGAAACGTATCGAAGGACGGATTTCATGGCGAACGCATTACGGAACAGTGCACTGACGGGGGAACAACACCGCTGCATTTAAAAAAAGTCTGCCAAAGGACAGAAAAAATACCGGCGATGCCCCGTACTGCGGGGGGCATGTGCGTACACGATTAAAAATAAAACGAAGGAAAAAATGAGAATTATACTTCCGCGCCTGTGCATAAACAAACTGAGTTTTTTGAGCGTGGATAACGCCGAGATTGGCGCGGATGGATTCGGAGGAAAAAGAAAGACAGTCTTTTGTCGTCTATATTTAGGAGTGATCGCATGGAGGACTTGACGCTATAAAACGCGGATATTAAGGCATCGGACCATCTGTGCGGGAATTATCCGCGGAAACATGTTATGGGTCTTCGGAGAAATTATTTTTGGGAATTATTGCGGATTGCGGAACACGACTCGAGTGCTAGGTGAGTCCTCGAAATTCGAAACACAGACATATGTGTCTGAAGTACTCGGTATAATTTTTTAGAGATCTGGAGTACGTCCAGTATTTTGTCTACGTACCCTGGGAGAACGTTTCTAAAAGAAGTATTAATTTAAAAGCAACAGACTTTTATTATTCACCGCAGAAACTTGCACAACTAAGCGAAATTCCATCTCAGTAATCTTCTGAGGCAAGGAATCGATTTTTATCAAAGCAATACGTAAAATAATCAGCCATAACAACTCTTTCTCCTTGAACCCTTAAGGAAATAATTTATAAAGATTTAGTCATTTGTTTTTATCTCAACATATTATTAATTAAAAGCAAAAAGTTTTCAGAAATAGCAAGTAAGAAATATAAGAAATGCCTGTATTTAATTAAGTAAGTATTTTGTCCTTCGCCATACGATTGACAATCCTTGTTTCCTCAAGCAAATGAAAAATTTAACAATCACGAATAAATTCGTTATTATTGAAATTATTACCTTTAACTTTCACTTTATGTGACTCTAACTAGAAAACAAATTCTAATCACTAACTACGAAACATTAAATATCTAGTACAAATCATTCCCTATTATGTACCAGTGGCAAAGAGACAGATTTCTCATCTCCGAGTTAAGAAATTTACGCTATCCTGTCCCTGTTAACTCTTTTGAATAATTCACCTCATAGAAAATTACTGTTAAAAATCAACGTTGATTCGACTTTGTTGAAAGCCATGGATTAATCAAATACGAAAACTTCACCTTTAATAAGAGATAAAATTTCACTACAAGGTTAAACATGTTGTAAAATGAATTCAGAGAAAGACAATCTTAACTCAATTAGTTACTTAATCATTAAATATTATTTTAAAAGGTTTTTATTGATAAGAAAGCACTAATTTTCAGCCCTTATGATGTAAAATTTCATTTATTTCGTAGAATCTTTGACCTCCATGCTACCTTTTCATAAGAATTTACGATACGTGAAAAAAATTCATTCAAGTATAGTAAGATTCGCGAACAAGGGATTTCGAAATCCGAAAACCTGTATATTTAAGAAATACCTCTAAAACTAAATGTAATCGAGTCGTTAGCTTAGAGCGACGAAAATTTTATATTTTGCACGCTTGACTGGGATGGACTTTTCTCCTTTGTAATCAACACTCGAGCTTTTCGATGATATTGAATCCGATTGGAACATCCAGCAAAATGCAGTTTTGAGGGAATAGAAATTTTATCACAAATCCGGGAGCGGAAGAGATCTCGTAGCGCAACTTGGCTGCATTAACCTCCGGAGCGTCGCTACGCAATTGACCGTGATTTCGCAGGAATCGACGCGAAGAGAAATTGACCTTTCCATTGGAGTGAATGACGTGGGAAATATCGAGGGGTCAACCCACCACCTTGTGAAATTTTAACGCGCCAATATGTCTCCCCTATGCGAGGATTGGAACCGAAAACTCGATGGAAACGGCTCGATTTAATTACGTCCCGGGTTACGCACTGCGACTACCGCTTGCCCACGGTTTCTTCCTTTGCTGAAGGCATCGTTTACCTGAGGGCGAATGGAAACTTTCAATTGAAGTCGAAATTTTCCCTACTGTTTCCATTGAATGCTTTTCACAAACCAACGGAAACCGAATTGACTTGAGTGGATTGGTATCAGCATCTAATTAGCAGCAGCAGCAGATTAATTTTATTGAAATCTATTTTTAAGTCATTGAAGCGTCAGTAGGTTAAGTCTCAAAAGAATTGTTAATCAAACAAGTGAGGGATTTACAAGCCGATTTCCGGCTACGGCAGATTTATTTCACCGGTGAACAGGTTAGTTGGACTCCACTCAGCCAAGGGGGCCTTTACAGCATAAAAATCTGCTGAAGAACTCCGCTATTGTACGGTTAGTGAAAAAAAACACTCATTATCAAATTAAATAACTTTTGAAATAGAGGAGTAAAGGCACAACTATTATCGTTATTACAAACTTCAATCTCATACGACCTAGGTTTCAACGCTCGACGAAAATCTTTGCGTTTTACTCCTCTGTTAGGGAAAGATATCACTAACTAAGGTCGAAACAGTGGACCTTGTTACCCTTATAAAATGCTAAAAACATTCAAAACACTCAACTTCAATCAGATATAATTCAATTATAATCTGTCGTTTAAGAAAGGAACAGTAGAGTAAAAAGGTGTTAGTAAATAAAATATAAGCGGGAAATGATGATTGAGCCTTAATTAGAAATAAGGAAAGATTTGCAATAGCTTGTAGATTGCGAAATCCAAAAATAGTAACATGATTATTTTATCATAAATTAACTAGCTTCAAAGGTTTGCAAGAGCAATTAACTTGTGAGTAATATATTCATTTACGTAAAAATCGTTAAATTTCAGATATTTTCCTACGAATTCACATTTTAAATTAATTAACTATTCTTCCATTACGGGCAGTTTTGTACCTTTTTACAATTTCATAACTCATTCGAAAAAATAACTTCCTGGTAAATAAAATGGATAGTTCAAACTGAGACGTAGAGAACACGGAAGTAACAGTACGAAATTCAATTAACGCCTCTCGAAATAACGTCATCAGCTGGGATACGGCTGTATTTCATAAAGGAAATTGGTCATTATGAAAAAAATTATAAAAAGAGCTTGTACCTCAGAATTGTTCATCTGTTTTCTCAGTATCTAGAGCAAAGGGAAAATTCGTGATGATACTGTAACTTTCAACGTAAACATCTACTAAAGCAAACAAGTTTCTGATGACCCTCATCACAGCGACCTTAAACGGCTGAGATTGTAGAGAGTTTGTTGATAGAAAAAGACAAAAATGGTGACAGGAAAACGTTAGTGGCAAAAAGCTAAAGATAATCCACGAAGGGCTATATTTAGATCCGAAATATCTGAGCTCAACCTTCAAACCCGCTGACTGAAGTGGAGTACTCAAAAGAATGGTCTTGCGTCATTGCATCTTATTGTTAAGGGAAGCATTCTCCACTGGGGGTCATAAGAAAAACATTTTGGTTTCTGCTGTGAAGGCCTCAGCATCAACTCTCTCCCATATTACACACACTTTGACACATTCCCCTTCTTATCTTCTACGCCTACGACTTGTGGACACTCCTTCCCACGGATGACGAACCAGGTCATTGCATTTTAATAATACCATGAGACTTCCTCATCTCGATACGTTTCGCAACTTTGCAGATGGCCCTTGATGAAGGATAAGAAAAATATTACAAGTGCTTGTTTCGAAGAGTAAGACGGTCATACCCTATGGAGAATCCTTGGGACTTCTTTCAGAATCTACAATTAATACAAAATGGCGAAAAAGGAACACGCTAAGTTTGTACGATAAATAATTTATTTTTCAACGACCGATATAGCTATGGAGTGACATCCTCACGTGCCTGATAATGCTTATGCACATTGAGATTTAACGAATATATAAATTTTTGCAGTTCTATCTACATATGTTTCTTTTTATTAACTATAAGAAGTTCTACAAGAAACAAATGATGACATTGGACGAATTCAAAGAACATTTTCAAGTGATTGTGTCAAGTATTCGATAGCTGAATGGACGCTACAGTTCTGTCAGACGATAGAAAATTGAAAAGAAGCATCTCATCGTTGACATCTACCTTACTTCTCAATTAAAATCCCTCATTTTCAGAGAGCTGATGGGTATTTAATAAAGTTGCCGCTAAACATTCCCGCGTGAAATTGCACGATTCCTCTGATAATATAATTTAAATAAAATTATCATTTTATTCTAACTAATTCTACTACTACTTCTACTAATTCTTTAATATATATCCGAAATAAGAAAATCACGTCGGTGTTTTATTTGTACATTCATTGGTCATATTTTACATACGAGGTAAGCATACGGATACTAGTGACAAACGGCCTTAAGGGAAATTGTGATTGACATCCCTAAGGATGAGGAAAGCCTTTTTATTAATCTTGTAGAATTTACACCACCGAGATCAGAATATTCAGGATTAGGCTTAATATCACTCAGAAACTGCTGTTATATATTTCGGACTTAAAACGCAAAATGAAAACATTCTAACTCCGCACATTTTCGACTGCTCACGAACCAAAGAGGATGTGATAATATTTCCAGGACGATGATTTCAAATCCGATAGCAGGTAAGGTCAACAGGTAGAAAAGTAGCATTGCACATTCATTTATGTCCACAATAGATAGTTGAAACTGGTTACAAAATGTAGAGCCAGATGATGATGTCACCAGCGAAACGAAGCCAAGAGCCAAAAAAAAATGAAGCGGAAGGAATTCGAAAAGCAATTATTCCATGATGCGCATGCCTTTTTACTAACCTTATAAGTCTAATTAAATCAAAGTACCAGTAATTCATTAATATGTGCGACTGACGAATTCCCTATCTCTCAGGATATATTTAGTTCGCACAGATTTCTCATTAAGCATTAAGGGAACAGGAGGATTTTTCGATACCAATTCACTTACATTAAAGTATCACCAGCATTGAAATAATTTGAGTATAATAAAGGGAAATTTCTCAGTGAGCCTATAAGGCAAATCAGGTGCCACCGCAGCGCAGCAATGAGTCAAAATCCAGATTTCTTAATTCGGAGCTTCGAAACCCGAGGTATCCTGACACCACAACCCAAACTTTTCACGGGTACGTTACCCGCTTTATGGCGATCGGAGATTTAGTTTTCACAACATTACGCGAGTCACGCGAAAAGAACCAAGCTCTTTTACACGCTTTCCATCAAATCACGAATACCACCGCATATTTAAAACTAAGGGAATTTCGTATCAAATTCCTCCTCATTCACACTTTCCCTGCGAGAGCGTGTGGGCCAATGCCTCATCTTTGAAGAGCCCTTTTACTTCGCAATCTGCATTCCTACCGCGGCCCACAACGCGGGGGCACGCGCCCAGGCTCTCAAAGGACTATTCTAGAGAGCGAGAAATGTTAATTGAAAGCGAGAATTATGTCAGAGAGGGAAAAAAACTTTCCTTCCCAAAAAGCAACATTTTTCGAAACGTTTCGCGCCTGGAATTCCTCTCCCATCCCATTTATTAGCAAAGGGAAATGAATCGCCATAAACATTTTTTCATCGATTCCGAGATTCTTTCTCGATGGTAAAAAAGCGTCCCATTTCTCATAACTGCGCATGGGTACGCGATACGAGTCCATCTCCCACTCCCTCATGTTGACTCAAGAAAGGAACCAATTTAATTTTCGTCGACTGTGATAAAAACGCGGGAAATATATGTGGGACGAATCGCCTGGTGAGCACATGACGGAAATAAAATTCGTTCGCGTAGCTATAAAGGAACTTGAACAAATACGCAGATCTACCCCCACCGAAAAGTTTAATAGCGAAGACGAATGTTTTCCCTCTATTTATGCGTGATGACTCCATGCTGAAAATAGGAATGAAACTGTCTTGAATTCTAGCGAATCATGTTCCTGAAATACGAGGCCAAAGTTATGAATGATAATTTCACTCGAAATATTTCAGAAATTTATCATAAAGACCCACGTTATGTCAAGAAACAATGGTTCTTAGAAAACATCAGTTAAGACTTTTTATCGCAGCACTGGTGGGATTTTATGTTGAAGAAATATCCAAATCAACACTGTAGTATAACATAGCTAAGTGCCGTCTCCTTCATTTCCTTATAGTTAACCCCACCCTTTATGTCATCCAAGATCTTCCGTCTCTATCAAATTAAAATGATTGTTACATATTAGGATACCAATGCTCAAAAAGTTTGACACTAATACAGTATGCCGATAAAGTACCTCTCAATTTTAAACTGATGGCAAAAGGCTCGAATTTGTGGGAAGCCATGAAAGATAAGTATAAGAAAAAGATAACTCTAAGATTATGATTAAAGAATAATGAAAAGATCCATTGGAATCTTCGCTATTAAACCAAACTTGATAACACATTTATCTATACAATCCGATCACAGGTCGGTTGATAACTAAAAGGAAAAAGCTAGCTTAAAACGAATTATTTGTATAGTTTTACAGTGGTATCACAATTTATAATGCATAAATCGCAACTTAAAACCGCATAAATAAAATAAACATCTATAACATAAAGGGTAATCTACTGTTATGAGCTAACTAACAGCATACCAACTTGGGATTTGAGAAAAACTTGAGATAAAGAGCGCCCACCTCCACAGCGACGCCTGTAGCATAGACAACCGGCAGAGATTTATTTTGTCTTGAGCTTTTCGACTGCCACGACTTATGAAACTCGATTGGAATAAAATCACAGCATTACGTGAAAACAAAAACTGGGAAAAGTAGCTCAATTTAGTACAGTGGTTAATTCGTATGAATTAGAGTCATTTCGTTTATGGGACAATTTTTTAAGCCCAAAATAAACCTCTTCAGTATAGAAATTACAGATAACACCTTTGAGTCATAGCCACAAATTTAAAGCAGCCATCTGTCTTCACTTCGAAAAACATTGTTCATATTTAACCCTGCTGAAACGGGAACCAAAGCAAAGGTCATTTCCTTCTCCAGCAAAAAGAATAACTGTAAAAAACAACCATCTTCGAGCACTCGGTTTACTTCCAGATAACAGTCAACAAAAACGACACGAAGTTGACTTGTTACCAGGAACTTCCAAACAAGGAACTTGGTCACTGTTGCACCATCACACTTTTCTTGCAATCGCTCATTTTTTAGTCATGTAACTCATTACGTCATGAGAGGAAATGAGGATCGCGTCAGCTGATTATCAACTACAATAACAAATTCCTTAGCGGGACAATCGCCTTAATGAACCTCCAACAGCTGTGACGAAAATAGCAGTGCATGAGTGATTCAAACGGGAATGGTGTCATCGAGTGAACTTACTTGGTAATTCATCGCAAAAAGTCACGTTTTTGCATCTGCTAGAAGGAAAGGGAGATCACGACTTTATATCCGTGATTCATCATTCACTTTCTCACCAAATACTTGGATCTTTCCACGTCTCCATCCGGCGATTATTTTGACCTTTGGTGAACTATCTCCATTAAGATTTAGATGTACGTGGCAAACTCCTTGAGCACGTAACCTATATGCGTAACAGAGGAACTAAATTTTACAATTCTCTTTATAAAACTATCGTATAGCATACAAGAATAAGATTAGCCTTAAATTAATCAAGGAATTGCCCTTGCGCACGAAGTCCCCAAAACGGCTTGTTAAAATATTCTGGTCGGATAGCCTAGATGGTTAAGGCAGCCTCCCGGTTAGAGGAAGATCCCGGGTTTGATTCCCGGCCCTGTCAGACTCTTTTCAAGTCCGTTTTTCCTTGGGAATACCTATTAATATGTTCAAATCCGCATGAATCATTATGCGCATTAATTTTCTAACGAACGATGCAACATTCATGAGCTCGAATATTAATTAGTAAAATTTATAAGGAATCCTTTAAATATAAATAGATAGAATTTCATTCTAGCACTGATAAACCATACAGCGTAATTGTTTAACGATTTATTGTTTCGTTAATACAGTTTTCTGTACCGTGAAGACAAAATCTTGACCATTGATAAACAAAATCGCTAAATAAACAATTTTTTTCTTACTTTGATATCTGTTTCGATATTAAAATCTTATCTGAGAACAGTGATGCTATTATAAAATATTTAAGGAATATAAGATGGAATTTTACCATTAACAAAAATTTAATTTTTCACAAAAAAAGTCACACGACCGGTTTTGAACGATTAATCGTCATCTTCTATTGATAGATAAAATGATAGCAATGATATTTTTTTGGAAAATAATATTGATAGATTTTGTGAAAATAAAAATTGTGGTAAAAGTACAATTCCATCTTAGATTCTTCCCATTATGCATTACCACAAAACCTCGCCTGATTCTGTGAAGTTTATGAAATATTAATTTTTACCATAAAAAACTGCAAAAAGGGGTCTTTTAAAGTACGAAATAAAGGGGAAAGTCTTACAGTAAATAATGATGAAAAGATAAATTAACTAGGCAAAACTGAGGCATGATAATTCTTGCAAGATAGGTGATGGAATAAGCTACGCATAAGTCCATACTACGACCTAAGCTCCACGGTAAACGAAAGAAAATAATAAGAGATAAAGTTAAGAAATTATGATAAAATGAAAGGATATGCAGTAGACAGAATACTTCAGAGAGACAAAGACATTCTTAGTTTGAAAACCAATGACGACAATGAAGAAAAGCGCTGGTCATTCAACTTGCCCACCCTATTGAAGAACGCATCAACTGTAGCATGATTCACTATCGGTATTTACAAAAATTAAAACGAAAGCAGGATGAATAATACAATTCTTTGTGTGAATTAGCAGCTGTGTCAACGAAATCGATGAATAGGCACGACTAAACTACACACCATGATAGGAATAATGATGATATCAGCATCCACTTATCCATTTAAAGAATCACCACTGCTTCTCCTATCATTCCATTCCTGAGAAATCGTCAGTGCATCTGCAAATTCCCTCTCCTAATCTCGCGGCTCTGTCAGCGTAAATAAGATCATGGCAGTCGCTTATCCGTGGGCTCATTGACATGGACGATAGAGGAGGAAACCGAGGACGATGGAACCTGCCAAACCCGAAGATTAAAGGGTCAGAGAGGATGAATGCAGAGCAAGTGATGATGTGAAGAGCAAATCATCGGAAGAATGCGATTTGTTGGATGAAGAGAGAGAGAGAGAGAGATCGTACGTGGAGATTATGCCTTTCGCACAAATGAGTAGGACAGCAATACTGTGAGATTCACCAGTACCTTGAACTCGGATGAATTTTCTTAACCGAGATACTGTTCTAGAAACAAAGAAGGACTTCGTGCCAAATAAGAAAGCTACGCTAGCAGTAAGCTGTAGGGTGGGTAAGTAAGTTTAGGTCTTCGTCCTTTCTTTCATTCTTAACCCCATTTACTATCCGTTCTATCTTCACTGCTAAGACTTTGTGATCTTCATCGTAAAGCTCGTTTAGTTTTACAATTTCATGTGATAATTAGATTTTATTTGATGCATTTGTGATGTACCAGATAAACTAGTACGGAATGAAGAGAATTTAATCTATTAGCATAATACGACGCCAATTCCTTTACACATACACAAGCTAAGATTTGCAGGTAATATTTAATATAGGAACATTTTTTTAGTCCGGTTTTTATTGAGGAAGCCAACGGTCTAGAATAGATGTTTTATCAGCGGAAATGTCTAATTTCTTTCGGCGTCTACGTATTTTTAGCATTTTACTAGAACATATCCGCAGTGAATAATTTCACACACGCACTGGCACATTCGCCATTTTGGATGAGGTACTGAGCATATGCGTTAAAGTAAAATTACTGATAACATTGAAGGATGGATCCATTTTCTTAGCCATGCTTTAACAGAGTCTAAAACATGACTTCCTTTGAATAATCAAAGATAAACCAGACAATATTGATAGAATTTTAATGTAATAGAAATTATTTCAAAGAAAACAGAAAACAATTCCTTGTGAAACACTTAGCTTTATGCGAAAAACAATACAATATCACTGAATAAATATTCTAACGAATGATAAATCATTAAATTTCTCTGTTACTACCCCTTGATCCCGCTTTTACATCATGATGAATTGAATATTTTTCATTTGTTCTTATAAAAATGTTAAAGAAAACCATATTTTATTCACTTTTCCTTCAGTTGCTCATGGCTGAGTTGATCCGAAAGTAACCAAGGCATCCTTCTCTTAACTTATACTTCTATAATGCGCATAAAAGCAAAAATGGCGAAACAAAAGGAGAGAATTTCGGAAAGGTATATCCTCTTAAGGATCGTAATGAGAGTTAAGACAGGTAACGAAAGAGAATTTCATTAAATTGTCATCGGAAAAACGAGAGAAAAATAAAACAGGAACTAAACAACCACTGCTATCCTTCCATTAGTAATTTTCACTATGCTGCACTACTTAATGGGGAACCGAGAGTGCTATTGTTGTATTTGAATGACGTCACAGTAAAAAGTGTAGCGTGACTCACTCGAAATTAAACTTTTTTCGCTTGAAAACTATTACTTCGCGGAAGCTAAAATGGAGCACTGGAGCAAATTCGATAACGCGATCAGGATAAAACATTCCCCACAAAAAGACAAAAAGAGTATAAGAGTATTATAAAAACGAAGTATCTTAATGTATACTCGTCAACAGAAATTTTAGAACGCTGCGTGAAAACCGCATAGTGCTGCTGAGCACGAAGAAAATAAAATAAATTCAAATTTATTACACAGAGGTAGAAGAATGCATGATATAATGATGCAAGCTCGCTTTAAGAAACAAGAACTGAAACAGTTAAAATTTAAAAAATAGTTAATTTTTTGACCTTGCAGTTAGCTTAGCAGATTATGAAACTTACGACTTCGTGTTATTTTTAAAATTTATGGACTCGCACAGTCAAACAATTATCGCACCGTTTATTCCCCGAATAGAACGTATTCGCAAATTAGAATTGCGGGTTATGAATAAGCCGAAAGCAAGAAAGTTCTGTGAAATAGAGCTAATCTCCAACATCAACTAGCGACTTTATACTGCTAACCGATTATCCACGATCAAACAGCTGAAACTCCAATTTCCCAGAACGCACTCGGAAGATGCGAGAAATTCAGGATTCTTCTAAATCCCTTTTTACGATCGACAGCAATCTGGGCAGGTTTGTTTTAGACTCTTAAAGCCAGGAAATCCATGAAATTATAGTGCTAATCTAGGATTAAAGGAGACGAAATAAATGTGATAAATCTGAAGAGCAATTAAGAATCGAACACAGTTATATTACTGTGTTGATTGGTACACTGTTTTATATCGAAAATTATACCTTTTCTATTTTTTCGTCTGTATTATATTGCTAATAATTTGTTTTTATTATTATCTAAATAGTGATTGCAATAAGTGCCATCAGAGTTACGTCTAACAATGACGAAAAACATGTAAATAAATAAAATAAATACAGAATTTTCCCCCAAAAAATCTTAAAAATAACTACCAATAATAATGCAAGTTGCTATCTAGCTGCATTTTTCTGATAATCACCCATATTTAAAAAATAGAGAGAATAAGTAAAACTAACAATTTAATTCACAAATATACACAATTTATTGTACAGCTTCTAATTTATGACATTAACAAAAGAAAGCTGAAACAATGAACTTAATAACTATTAAAATTTTTCTTAACAAAAATATTCTTTCTGTCTTTGTTACCTCTACTGTTGCCTTTCAATATTCCTTTTTGATTACTACAAAAACGAATTGGTTAATCTTGATGTCTTTCCTAAATGAGATTTTTTTTTTAAATTTTGTCCATGGAATATATATGAGACTTTCAACACAATTTTCTCCAAATAAAAATTAATACATAACACGTTTGTACTTGTGTGTATGTAAAACGTTCCCAACAAATTACAATTTGACTACAATTCTACCCATTAAGACCAAAAATTATAAATTGAATATCTCGAAGCCTTAAGTTATACTACCAGAAAAGAGCTAATGGAACTTCGACAAATGTTTTCCCCTTATCCTCATTTTAATCGGTCCCTGAGTGCTTAAACTTTACAGTTGATTCGGAAATAACACGCGCGGAAAAGATACGCGACACTCGTCGATATGCATTCGGAAACACGGTCACGTCAACGTAAATTTCCATTAAAACAGCCATTCCGACTCATAAAATGGAGTAACCTTAGAATACAGGCTGTTTACTTCTTCGCTCACGTATAGAAATGGGGACTTGGAAATGGAAATAAAAATATTTAACAACTGTAGAGAATAGAGCAATATGCGCTGGCGAGGAAGGATTTAAAGCGATAGCTCGAGAGAAACGAAGCCAACTGGAGGTAGTTTTATTTATTTTTTTCAATCCACGAGTGTACTGCGAAGGACGAATCTAAATGGCAACAAATTGGGCCATGCCTTCCAAACTAACCTTGCCACAATCGAGTCTTAAATTTCTTTTCAGAAATAATCTGTTTTATTTTAGGAATATGTCAAAGATTCGTCTTCTATATCGTCTTAACCTCTTTCATATTAAAATTCCTCTTACTTTCTCCAACAATGCTTTACTACATAATCGCCTAATAAAGACCTCTGTTTGTATGTATGTATAATCGTATCAAAAACAAGGTTGATTCCCATTCCTATACTCTCTCCTTTCATTTTTTGGGTTCCATCAAGAACAACTCGACTATCTGATACTCTTCAAATACTCCTCGTCTATCGATAGTAAAACCGTCATTGTATTTCAGAATGCTTTCAATTATAAACTCATTGTCTTCCAAAAGAAAACGTTGATCCATCTAGCTTCCTCTTAATTCAATCCTGAATAAGGTTGCAAGAGTTGCAATCCCTATAACTTCGTTTTATTTTTCCATGTAATTTTGATGAATTTTTGTTGCATAATTTATACTTTATAGATACATTAGTGTTCTATCCTTTCGGTAGATTCATATGCATTCCAATTCAAGAATCCCTATTCAATAGTATACCCCAATCAATTACTCAATATTAGCCTCAATAACTTTCTTTCGCAACTAATTTCCTCTCAAATACTTGACCCAATCATTTTCTCTTTCGATGCTTAGTCACTTCATTAAAGCCCTCCTCTCCCCAACCATCTGTAGTATCTCCATTTATACTTTATAGCACTGTTTAATTTGTTTATCTTATTTTTTAACTATTGTTAATAATCAGCTGTAATTGACCTCTTGCTGTATGTTGACGTTTTTTAATAAACAAATAAATATAACCGAGGAGAAATACCTAATCAAAACACCAAGTTTGGTACGAACCACTCTCTCTTTCCTAAAATTTCCTCCGATTCTTCTCAATCAAGCGAGACGTGTGTTTGTCTATGGCGTGGAGAAGTAAGGTGGGCTAAGTCAAACAAAATCGCTACGAAGAAAAAAATTAAAAAATCTTTCGACCTTTGCCCTTGTTGCTTGGACAACCTTGATTCACGAATTAGCATACGACTTTCCTACGAAGTCTTCCGTAATATTAGAAACCTTCCACAAGTGAAGACGAGAGGAGAAAAAAATTCTGAAAACGGTCGATCGATGTCCAAGATGACTAGGGTGACGTTTTGAGTGGCGTTAGATTCTGTCCTAAGCACACACACGGCATACGGAGAGAAAACATCGCTCATGGAACGAGAGTTGAAATTACGGCAAATGTGATAGGCTAAAGCTTAGCTTCTATGTGCTGAGTCACAGCAGATATACAGTTTGCAATTTTCTAGCGCCCCGTAATGTGAGGTAAAAGGATATTCTGAATCATCGCGGATAAATATTGACTTGCTTATATGGGATTAAAAGCAGATCTCCTTAGCTGGCCGGTGCTTTTTGCGATTAAAAGGCAACAAAATATGCCCGACGCAATAAAGAAGATAAGACGATTTTTAAGCATTAATAAATGACATATTAAAATTTAAAACATGGTTTAAACACTAGGCATGGAAAATTAAGAGATAATAATTCCTCTGTCAAAAGTGCACCTCATATACATTAATTTCAGGAACTACGAGCATATTCTCAAGTATGGAAAAATAGGTACATAAAGTTTAGTAAATGAACGATTGGCGCTATGATTATTATATTTATGAGATTTCATATGGTTACGAGAGGATATATGACACACACTGAAAGAGCCTTCAATTACGCGATTCATTAAGTATACTTCGAAATCATCTGACTAAATAGTAATAATAATAATAATTACTAATCCAATAAAAATGATAAATCTGTCTTTATTTGAATCTATTAATTGCATAAAATGTTGCAAAATGTGATGTATCAAACGCCTGTAAATTTGTATACATTAGAATTCTGTTAACTTTCAATTCTTTTACGGTTAAGTTAGTGAAACCTATACTTCAATAAATCAATACAAATTTTTTTTTAAATATGCTTTAGGTACATTTCTTAACTTCAAATATTTAGAAAGATGCTAATAAACGTCAATTTTCAAAGGTTAATAAAGAAAACGTTGAAAACTAATTAAATTATTTCGCAGAAACACAAAGTAGTCTTCAAATACTTGCAAATCTATTTTATAACGTAAAACTATTTTGGTGGATTATCCATTAATAATACGGCGCATGAACTTCGCATTGAAAGAAATTAAAAGAAAAATTTTAGATTCCGTACTATGCCCAGATTATAATGTGTTAATTCCATTCAGTTTAATTCTGAGCATCCTGAGATTTTTTCCCGTAGAAAAATATCCACGAATAATTCATTGATAGACTGATGTTTACTTATGTAAACACCAATCTGTTTAAATGGCACATCGAGCGAATCAGTGAAACGAGTAAATGGCAACAGAAATACGCATCAAACCATTGTACTGTGTGAGACCACCATCTTTCCTCTGAATCATCACAGTCCAACTCATTTCGATGCCCTAAACGAGATCACAATCTTGCCGAGCGTTTCTCAATTTTCCCCTACAACCTAATCAAGAACGGGGCGATTCGATTAGTAACGGTCACAAAGATGATAAAACTAGGTAATGTTAAAACTAGAGGCACCATGCGCACCACAAATGGCACTGTAGTTAGCAGCGTCGTCCCTGCATTGTGCAAACTAATCCCGGTGACTTCCAGCACGGACGGAAAATTACGTTTTCGGAGGCTCCATATGTCATCCGATTAACTGCGAAAGCCCCAACTGGGTGGATCACACAATGAAGGAATTAGCCGATTAATACTGAGATCAGGACTTCCACTGCAAGCGTGGATTACTATGGAACGAGAGGTACGGTTTTCGTTGTGCGGAATCTATCTGGACTTTGAATCCAATGATGGGGAAGCGTATTTTAAACCATGGATAAGAAATCATTTTGTAAAGTAGAATGCAATTGAGCAACTTTGTAGACAAGGTCAGTTTTGGAATTAATCCACGAGCTATTTTGTCCCGGCAAATATATTTTCCAAAGAGATCTCACTTTACAAGAATCATTAGTACTTAAAGCCGTGAGCAAATACAAAACGAAATGTTGCCAGTTACACTTGCAGATTAAGGTTTCACAGCAATCAAAAACGAAAACTACGCCTTCTCAACTCAAAAATCTGCATTTGAAAAATAAATTACCCTATCTTTCGCGAAGAATAAACCGTTCAGCGTACGAGAAAGAAGAAAAAGTCCACAAGGCAAAAACAAGCATGAATTCACGCTTTGATATGAAACAGCGAAAAGCAGAACATTTTACAACAAATCACGGATATTTATATGTAAGCGTTACCGGTATACCTCATTAAGTAGGATAAGAATATCCAGGAATTAGAGGGTCAACACTTAAAAGATATTTGCTCAATAAGTTGAAAGATGATACGTTTTCGGAAGTCGTAGAAAAAAATGAGCTCGCACTGTTATTTAGACCATTAAGCTACAATGGGACATAACAGAATTAAGCGCTGGGAGAATTCGATAATATAATTAATTTTTTAGGTAAGTATACAAGACAGAAACCAACTCTGAAAACTGACTGTAGAAGACATAAACACTCTACAAGAAGCCTAAGTGCAGCAAGCTAGGTACACGCATAAATGTACATGTAGCAGGAATCCAAGTGACATTAATTTGTTAGGCAATAATAACGATTAATTCTAGATTCCACTTGTATGAACTGCGCCTAGTTCGCTACATTAAAGAAATTTCGGGTACATAAGGTGCGTGTAACGAGGTTATCTCGGAAAGCAGCAAGGCGCTCTCAAGAATCTGGAAAATATCCTGCACAACGCGAATGCACTGAGGGCTGCATAACCTCTAGTTTCCAGGTTAGATTAAAGTCTTACTACGATTTACTTTTTAAGAAGTATCTAGCTTCCCTTAGTATAGTATCGCTATGGACTTTCCTTAACTGATCTCACAATATGAAGTAGTATTTCAGCATATTCAAAGATTCCGTTAAAAATATTTCTATGTAACGTACACAAAAATAAATAATTTCTCAGCTTCAGTCTACTAGCATCACTGCAGCCAGACAGCATAAATTTGGGGACACATGGTTAGATCACTGAATGCAACTTTATTTACTAATGACTGAAGTTTATCAGAACTGCAACCTAATAACTAGACATATTCATTACGATGATGGACTGACACCAATAAATGTATTGAGCTATATAATGCTATACATAGACAGGCAATCTAAAGATATATTTACATTGATGTTACCAATTTTTATTACTTAGTCTTTCGGATCTACTAAATAGAAATATATTCTTAGTTTACTTTTTACTTACACCCAGACGGCATTAATGTTGGGACACATGGTTAGAGCTTCAAATACAATTCTATATACCAATTTCTGTAACCCATGGCGACGCAATAAGCTTTACCCTATGGGCTATCATAGGTTTGAAACTTAACTATTAAATTGATAATAACAATATTTTTTTGCACAATCTTTCGGATGAGTTTCGTAGAATTCTAAGATGAAAGAGATTGTAGTGTCAATGACAATCCTTTGAATTGTAGTTAACTTTCAATTTAAAATTGAATTAAACAATATCTAGTTATTTCTAAAATACCTTCAAATTGATAACAACGGCGAGATTGAAGTCTAAATGTCACTATTTTGAATTGTAGCTAACTTTTAATTGCAAAATAAATTAAATGATTTATCATTTCTCCTGAAAAGAATTAAATTTAAAACAGCTCCATGATCAACGATAATAATATAGCTGACTATCAATGAAACCTAATACTATAGCCATTGATTCCTATGCTATATGTCAATCTTCAATTTAAATTACCACTTCTTAATGATTTTTCTTTACTACAACCTCATTCCAAAGGGAAGAAAAATGCGTGTCCTTTATTGAATATCTTCGGCATCAACGAAGAGAAAAATGACTCACTGAATTTTTCAGATCTCCGACCAAAACCTTACGCATTCTCCATTCCCACGATATCACGAAACACAAAAGGCTTGCACAAGCATTTACTGCAGCCATCACTCAAAAACGCCCGCGTTAATATTACTTTCGGCCTTATTAATATTCCGGAAGCAGGCACGAACGACGCGTGATTCGTGATCAGGAGACGCAGACGGCAAAAGAAAGATAAGTTCGCGTTTACGAGGAACGAAAGTTCTCAGGGGACCGATCACTCATCCACGGCCCCCCGAAATAACGCCGTGCATTTATCACTACTTGGAAGCAATTGATTTTTCAGCCGAGACGAATTGATGGCCGCGGCAAGGAAAAGAAACGAAGTTGAAGGCCAGACGCGGAAAAAAGTGTCGCTTTACAATGAAACGGAATTCACGGACAACGAGTTTCTCAAAAGGGATTCCTACGTTATGCCACCGAACACAGACGAAAATGTTTCGAAAGATTTCCGATAATTGTTCACCGGGATTACAAAATTCGTTACGCCATTGAAATGCCAAATTAAGACAGAAAGACATTATTTTTAATGAGAAAATACGTAATTTTTTTCGGACTGTGTGAAAAAATGATGTAAAGGTTAGATTTATACCTTTATCCTGATACTCAGGAGTGAGTATTATTATTAATGAGAGCTCGCAAGCAATTTAAACGAGTAAGTGATTCAGTAGACATTCGTCCAACACTCAACACAAAAATTGCTTTTCAGAAAAAAATGCCAATCTATTAGACAAGTATTTTTCACTCTCCTTAATGATCCGCTCCCTTAGTCCTGTATCCTCCAAATCCTAAGCTATAAAAATAATTATTTTTTCAAAATAATAAAATAATATAATTTTTTGAGATGTGATAATAATCATCGTTTTCAATGAATAAATTGGGGCAAAATCAAACGCAAAATATAAAAATTAATTGAAAATTGCGGAGTAAAAAACGTATACCAATAATTATATTGAAATTTCCTTATCCTTATTTTCCTACTTAATATTTTAATTAATTGATTGGAAAAAAATCGGCAACTAAACAAAATTCCCTTGCGTCAATTATGAACATTTTTCTAAGAAAATAAAAATGACTTTTAATTCAAGAAGAAAAATAACCTCAATAAAGTACTTATGCTTCCCAGCAGGCAAGTTGTTCCTCAAGATGAAATTGTCTACGTCAACACATGTAGAAATTCCGCACGATGATGAGACTGGCACCCGAGGGAAACTTGGGCGCAATAAAACTTCACGAAAAGTTACGGCGGAATTGCTGAGAAGAAAAATCGCGGAAGTCACACAAAAGTCACAGAGGCGCATCTTGAGTTTAATTAAAAGAGAAGCGGGGAAATTAATTTCATACTTGACCTCTAAATAGAAATATTGTTAACGGAACTTATTGCTAGATGGAAGTACAAAACAAACTAAATATTTGACAGGTGCAATGTACAAAAGATTAGACCACAGATATCTGATTAATAATCTCAATAAAACAATAAAAAATAAATAATACGCTTTGAGCTAATCTTTCAGAATTTATTCCAAAATTCATGTAAATATGACAAAAAATAAGATATCGTAGCATCAAAAGTTGGGGAGAATAATCAAATCACGTTTTATACTATAAAATAATTACACTATCGCGAACTCTGTAGTTTTAATCTTAAATGGAATATATTTAATATTTTAACTTCCGATTATGTTCGAAATCGATACAGGAGTAAGTTTAATTTTTAATGGAGCAGTGATAGAACGAAAAAAGAACATTCACGCGAAACATGTGACTAGATTAGCTACAAGACATACAAACGAGGTCTGAATGACAAAGAGATCTAAAAATCCCTGACGGAGAATTCATAACAATGGAACGCAGAAACTGAGAATTGACAACAGACACAAACCCACAACTTTACTATATAGGCAATAACTACATATTGCTGCATTCATTCCTGATTCAAGAACGACTATTACTGAAAGTGAAAACAATACAAATTGTGCTTGAGAATAAGCAATACATTTTTCTGAGTTGAAGCCATTTTATAAAACAATGGATCAAATGCAATGATATTTGGAAATGGAACTAATAATGGAACCTAGAAATGTAAAGAGGAAACGAAACCGGACAGGAGGAAAAAAATGTATAATAAAATAAGCATAGTGACTTACCGCATGCAGGATAAGCGAAAAACTGAGTGAAAGAGAAGCCGAACTTACCTAAAAAAGAAAAAGAATACAATTATAAGCATGAGCATAATCGACAAACAGATAAAATAAAATATACTTCCAATACCGGTAAAATATTGAAAAGCATAGCTTCCACAATCAAAAGATACTGAGTATACATATCTAGTTATATTTTAAGTTCATATAGTTTAAGAAATTTTCACAATGTACATCTCAGAAAATCCGAAGGATTCAATAATATCGTGCAATTCTTTAAATATCGAACAAAATTTCAAAAGCAAAGCTTTTCAGAGGAAGCAATACATACATTTTGGTAAACGCAAAATACTGGAACATTTTCCTTTGCAAAAAATTCAAAACTAAGTATGTGCATAAGTTATTTTTCGTAAAATTTACACTATAAATAATTCTGCAGATATTACAGTATTGGGTGAAACAAAAATCCTTATAATTAAATATTTCAGATTCATT
This sequence comes from Sympetrum striolatum, assembly GCA_947579665.1. Taxonomy (NCBI): domain Eukaryota; kingdom Metazoa; phylum Arthropoda; class Insecta; order Odonata; family Libellulidae; genus Sympetrum; species Sympetrum striolatum. The sequence goes on from OX388350.1 coordinate 44,056,566, forward strand.
CAAAATATATGCCGTTATAGTTAACGAATGAAATAAATAAATATGTTAGTATTGAAACAATTAAGTGTTCTAGCATACGGTAGGTTCACTACCTCAATTATTATACGCCCTATTATCCCTAATACGACATTTCTTTCGTTTCATCCCAAATTAGTCTTAAGTCATCTCTTTATGTCATCTAACATCATATGCCATTGGTTAATATCAGTACATTCCTCAAACTCACCGCGTCTAAATGATCTCATAAGTATGTAAGTATCTCACAGTAAAACAAATTACACCAAATACAAATATTTTTAAAAAATTCAAAGAAATAAATTACAAAGATAATAAAACATTATTTAATAATTTGATGCGATCAAAAACTGCTAATAATTCATAAACGGGGTATGACTTCTTTTCCTAAAATATACTTGGTTCGACCGTTTTCAATTATAGTAAACGTCGAAATAAAAACTATGTGTATCATATAATTTTGTCAGTTTTTATCCCATTTCTCTGAGTTGATTTACCGAGATTAATAGTGGTTCTAAGATTGAATTAATAGTACCCCTGAAAATAATTTAGGGCATCAATAGACAGAAATCTATTAAAAAATCAATATATAAAAATTCCTGTTAATAAAGATGTCAGTCTGGCAATGTATTGAAATATTAACCGTTTTAGTTAACGAATGAAATAATTTCAATGAATAAAAATGCTAATATTGAAGAATAAATGAGTTCTCAACACAAAGGTAGCCTCAATAAATTAAAAGATTTAATATTCTCTTAATATTCACGCAATTTCCTTCACTTATTGGTGACTTGCCTCACTCCATATGTCATCTAACATCTTTCACCATTGGTTAAACACCGGCACATTCCACAAACCCGCCGCGGCTTAATGATCACTTAAGGCGTCAATAGGCAAAAGAAGGAACACGCCCATCATCTCGAGACAGAAATAACGCTCCTCGAAACATCTTGGGATCATCCCGCGTCATCTTCCGCAACAGACGGCGACTGGCGTTAAATCAGAAATCCTTCGGAGCGAAGGGAAGCAATTAATCGGCCAGTTTGGGATATGAACGGATTCTCATCCAATTACAAATCCCTCGCTTTGGTCTTGCGGTGTCCTGAGCGATGGATTCGACTTTGCGATGGATTTGAAATGCCGACCGCCGTCTGAGCGTTGATTTATCATCGGAGAATCGGAGAAAGGGTTTTGAGGGTGGGGCGGGATTACGTTCTCGGATTGAACGATTAAAATGGGGCTTCTTGCGAGTCTGAAGAAGAACAAATGGGATTTGAGGGCCACAACAAACCTTTGAAAAGCACGAAAATTAAGGAGAGGTGTACTACGGAAAGAAATTTTTATCCACGAAATTTATCAGGCTATTAAAAAATTTTGATGCATAAATACTCTCCATAAACTTATCTCAAGCACTATGCAGGAATTACAATATTAGAATATTCGAGACTTATTCGTTCTTCACTTGCGCTTAAATATTCATTTGCTTGTATGTCTTGTTTGAACGACTACTTCACGTACAAGATAGTAGAAAATACTGCATATATATACTGCAATATATCTATGATAGCATTTTAATTATAAAAGGCCTTCTTTTTAAACGCAATATATAGATATTAGGCCGGCACTTAAAATAAAAATGTAGATATTTAAACAATAAAGAACTTCCGCAAGTTAATTTTTTACTTTAATAAACAATTCACAATTAATTAGTATTTAACTGTTGAAAAGAAAGCACAACATTTCTGCTAAGACATTAATTTTAAACAACAACAAGTTCATTGAGTTTTTGGTGTCAATATAATTCTAAAACACGCTACCAATTTTACTTTAATACCGATTTTAGTAAAAATTGTTGGTAAATAATATGTTATTTCTTCCGCGTCAAACAATACATAAAATCATGGCTTGATAGTTATTTTTTCAACTAAGACTACACATAGTCTGCTTATACTAATAAATATTAAATTCAAAGAACAAGCTTCTGTCTAAAGAAGTAAATAATAGAATTAGCACATCTTTGGGGAGATATGCTACTGGGCTATTTTTTGTGGAATTAATTAGTTAATTTTGCACATCTGTGACCGACGTTTTCAGTTAAAGAGTGCCTCCGAAGACAGAATTTCTTTTGAAGAGCTAACTAAGGTTTCAAAAATAGAAACATAAGGATGTACTGAACAAACTTCAACTGGAGTCGGTTTAATTAATTATATAACACAAAGTTAAAGACATGGAACTGGGAAAAGAAACAGAATCTATAAGAAAGGTTATTTAAGCTGCAATGACGATGTTCATTTTTTTAAGTACGGCTCGAAAATCAATAAATGCTAATTTGAACATTTCGAATCCCTTTGCGTCCGATCTAATTTCCATTCGAGACACTTAATCTTGACTCTCATCTATTTTTGAGGAACTTTTGTATCACAATGGAGGGAATTACTATTTGATAATGCCGAGCTGAAAGGCATCTTTGGCTTGAAATTCCCTTTACTTTCTCGAAAACATTTTTCCTCCGCGTGAACATTTGGCCTTTACTTTCTTCATATCGGATTCCTTCACATCTCACATCCTACGTCTTTTTCAGATCCATCCCTTATTTAAAACTTCCACTTTCGAAGGAACACGACACAGAATTGCGAGCGACAAAATAAAAATACAAAGATATGGTAATATAAACAATTATTTTAGCAAATAAAATCGATAAATATAAGCAGAATTTCTCATATTATTGCTTATACTGCAATTGTAATACGGAAATATATAAATTACAATTATTAGAAAAAAATTTTGAGATTTAAAAAGAAATAAATCAACAATTTTGGAAATGTTAGAATTTTTTCATTCATATTTATCTACTTAACACTGGATTTGAAATTCAGGCGCTTAAGAAAATACGAAGCTTTCGTTTCTTAGTGTATTTTAATAATTGTATTTCTGTAGCTAGATGATTACTCTCTTCTATGATAGTCAATAACGTTGCAGTATTGTAATAATAAATGTATCAGTGTAAAGAATCGATATGTCTCAATGTAAAGTGTAATAATGTTACAACCGGACTATTATTTTTTTGTAAAAATTGATTCACAAATAATCAATAACAGCTTCCTTATCATCATGCGACTCAAATGTAGGTAAATATTATATTTATAATATATTATAAATGGCTGAGGAAGGCCAAATAGGTTATACTGTATTGCATTTATAAGTTAATTGGATTTTATTCATAAAAGAAAACATTTTTGTCACAGTTATACCGGAGTTTATGTGAAGCCCCATTTCTAATTCCCTAATTTTTATTTATTTTTTAAGTGTGATTTTTTATTGTGTAATTATAAGCTTCTGTTGGAGAATTTGTCATAAAAGTTAAAATTATGATAAACATCGCTAAAATAATATGCAACCTCGAAAATTAGAATAAAAATGTATCAATATTTAAAAAATAAATATTGATATTCAACAATTCCTTATTTACGAGGAGCAACTTTATTTTCACATCGTTCCAGGTCATCAATACCGGCTATGAATCTTCGCTGATCTAGATATCAAAAGATTTCTCAAAAGGATACTCGATGGACACACGTATCGTAAGTTAGAGACCATCTCGCCGAAACTCGCCGCAGACCCGCAAGTAACGGCGGCGTTGAGCCCGATAAAATCGAAAATACCACGCCCTGGGGACCTCGCACCTCCACCCGACCGAAAAACACCAGAAGAAATATCTGCCCGGGAATGCAAAAATTTTCCGACCTAAAATTTCGAGATGCTCCAGAAGAATCCTCCGCTTTACTTCTTAGAGCTGCATTAAACGCGGTCGCTATATTTTCTCTCCTCGGAGAGCTTTTATTGCTCGTTTACTCTCGCGCTGTCTCCAACTGTGCCGGCTCGGGCCACATATGGTAAGCATGGGAGCGAAACGGGGTACGGAGGGAAGGGGAAGGGAATTTCAAACGAACAAACACAGACATACACTTACACAAACGATGTAGTTTGCATGTTGGGAGGGCTTAAAAGATGAAGATTGCCGAGGAAGGAGGACGGAGGGGAACTACCCCTTCCTAGAGTGTTAGACGTTCAGTCATTCACGGAAGGGCAGAGCCGAGAAGTACAGGAAAAAGCGTTCTGCGAGATCGACTCACGAAGATATTCCGCCGCGATGAACAATTCCAATCGCACGAATGGAGAAATGTGGAGCTTAGAAATTTCACGAAGAATGAGTAACAGTTGGACCGCGAGAGAAAACTGTACATTTTCGAGCAATTACGAGTGTATCTCCGTAAGTTTCCCCTTTCGATTGAAATCCAGCGACGCAATTTCAGTCTGAATTGAATTCTTATCTGTATTTTATTGATTAATTCAACGTTTTATGAATATTAAGATATTCCTTTGATAGTTTTAGAAGCATAATTAGCAAATTAAGCAGAAACGACTGAACTTCCAGATTTAAATATCTTTCTCCTTTGGTTTGTTCGGGTGTGTGATATTTTTGCAAAGTTTTCTTTTTATTTTAATAGGATATATACTTTTCAAGAGAAAACTGATGTAACTAAATTTTGGATTGAAATACGTAACAAGTTTACCATTAAAAATAATACAAATCATTCTTTGGTTGATACTGATGTTTCCAAAGAGACAATAATAAGTTAACTTACATTCGTTAAGGAAAGTTAAGTTAAAATTATTTACATATCAGAAAATACTTTATTTTACATTTACTAGGGATAAAACGCTTAGATACTTCATAAAATAACAGGACAGAGAGCTGCCTAGAGAGAGCTTTGAACAAGAAAAGTACAAGATATGTAAGTATATAGAGTAAGAGAGTGGATAAAAATATCACCATTGCTAACCAGGAAAAGTTGAGAGAGCGATAAAAGTAAAGGAACAAATTAAAGGTATAATATGAAGAGATCAGTCCATTTTTTCTGTCAATAATAAACAATCAGGATCCTTAAATCGGTAATTATTATACTTCTGAATACTTGGTTCCATTCTCATACAAATGTTTCCTTTGAATTTTAATTGGAGCAACGGCAAACTGCTCGCATATTGCGATGTTACGAAGAGTTGTACTCAAGGGCACTTCCAAAGAGGAATTCTAAGCTCTTGGGTCTTCCAATAGTACACTCGTGGTATGGGACCTTGAAATATAAAAACTTTTTGCGGCACTGACTTTGCCATATTGTCTCCATATCAACAACCAAGCAAGCCGTGCATGAAAATAAAGATGTCTCTTGCTCCTCGTAGCTCCAACATTTTTATCAATTGCGTAAACATACGCCAGGATACATGAAACTGAGGAACAGAAAATAGATTGCTCTCTAACATCATGAAGTTAGAGAGGAAACTATCGGCTTAGAGAAATATCTACTATTTGATAGATAAATCTAAATTCTATAATTATACAAATATAGTATATTATATAAGATTCCGATAACACTAAATAAAAATTGTGTCAATAATATCGAAGAGATATAGAATTAAGATGGTTACGGTATGAATAAAAAAATTCCTCTGAAATTGATAAATTAGTTAATTTTAGCCTTGATTGCCATGATTAAAATCTAATATCTCTGTCCCTATCAGTATTTTCATAAATGCTGCAATTCACGAAAGTGATTGGCAATGGATATCTTCTTGACCCGTGCTTATCAAGATATCTATTGTCAGACTATAAGTTTGAAGATCAATGTCTCCTATATAAGATAATATACGTCGTGCATCCTACCCATTGAAAAATAAGCTACGACTACTTTTGACAACACGATTGATAACGTCCATTAATTTTTATTTTAAGGTACTGGGACAATTCCTTCGAATATGATAAACTGTATTGTTTATAGTAATCAGAGGAATGCGCTAAATTCAATGCATGTCACCCTATAAAGGTTTTTTTCGGTCTATAATTGACGTTTCTGTCGGTCTATAATTGACGAATTATCACCTCACTTACGAAAACCTCGTTCTTTTCAATTTTTTTCTCATTTCTTTTTGATTTATTATCCAAGTGTACATATTATGCCTACATACGAGGATGAGGTTAAGTTAGTTGGAAGAGAGGCCACATGGGTCTAACCACGCTAATAAAGGGTCTATCTATCTATCGACAAAACAAAGTGTCGCAGAAACTTGGACAATCAAGTGGAGTCGTTCAATTTACTGACGTAAATCTGACAAATGAACTGTTGCATAAGGTTTCTTCTTCGATCTGAGAAAGCAAGACCATATAAGTCAATACCGTCAAGATGTTTAGTGGCTAACGGTTAGAGAGATAAGAGAATACTTTCTAGATGTATTTCTACGTAACATGTTGAAAAATAACAGACCGGAGTATCTTTAGAATCAGTTCCATTCAAGAATCAATACAGACAGCATAAAAAAATAAGAAATAACATCCAAGATTACCACTGTCCTCCTTACAAATCCGTTTTATATGAGAAATCATTTTTAGTCTCAGCTATAAAATAATAGAATTCTTTGCCTCTCCCAATATAAGCAAGGAAAAATAGTAACACATTCAAAATATTGTATCACAATTATGTAATGGAAACCGTATGAACTGCATATATATATTTAGTATGTTTACCTATGTTTAATAACTTTGTAATTGATCCAAAAACTCTACGTTTGAAAATATTGTATTTAATTTCGGTTTTGTTTTATTATTGTATTCGCTCACTGCGATTTATGTTATACTGTACAATCCAATTTTGTTTTAGGTGGCTAGACACAAAACAATAAACTTCATTATTATTACTATCCATTTTTTCTCAGCACTGCCGGATTAAACTAGGGTACGGGTATAAATACCAAGTACTCCCAGAAAAATATTTCTGATATTACGATAGTTAATTACAAACTAAAATTAAAAAATTTTCTTACAATATGGCATGTTGAAATAATAACATCCTTTTGAATTTTTATATAAATATTCCTTTTCAAACTTAAAAGTTTCCAGGCTACGAAAGAGTTCTTTTGGGATTATACCTGTGGCCGATAACACTATGGGCACTATTATAACTTGTTTCATACCCCAGATTCTTTATATTTGATTCGCTAGTTTTAGGTATTTGTTTCTATTTTCATTAATTGTTTTTTCTATGTTATCCGTTAAAGAGACTACTATGTCTATCAGAAAAACAATTTCTTTGTCTGTTACCGTAATATCAGGTATGTTGCGGTTTAATGTCTTAAAACATAATTTATAAAAGGCATAAATTGTATTCTTTTGGGAAAATAAAAGGCATAAATCATACATTGACCGCACAATATTATTATTATTACCAGCCAATTAAGACGCACGAACTAATCCGTCTTAGCTTAGAGGACTAATACCCCCAACAGCCAATGCAAACTTCGAGAAGGAAAGAAACAGAAGCCAGAAATGGAGCGAACTGGTCTAGAGCACCAGTAGGAAATATTACGCGGAAAAAGAAGGAATGGCCAACTTCGGGGGCTTAATCCCGAGGACGCTCAACCGATTATTTATCACTTTCCAGAGGTGACACCTCTAAGTCTGTTAGGAAAGTGTGTGCGACCCGACGACGAGTCCACTGAATCACGCTCTGGAGAATATTCCTAAAAAATGGACCCGGCAAAGCGTCCTCTTTTTTGTGCGGCGGGGGGCGGTGCGGTTGCCGGGGAACTTCTCATCCCCGAGCCCACATTAACCGCGATGCTCATTTTTTTCCCGAGAGGATTTCCAAGAAGTGGAACACCCGTTTGCATGAATTATGGCCTCCTCGCATTTTCCGCTCCTCTTCTTATCCGCCGTCGAAAAGAGTGAATTGATGTTAAAAACTTAACGTGGGAGAGGAATAAATGGACCCGCGATCCGATTGCCCGTAAATTACGACGCGTCTGCACGATATACATTCATCATCGCCTCGGGAATTCTGATGCAGAATGAATCGTATCCAATTGTTCAGCACTCAGTATTCGCGGTAACTTAGCAACATGATTGCGATTGTAAGAAATTCTCGCGCTAACAAATGGCATTGATCTCTCCTTTCGTAACAGAAAATGATACCCTGAAAGTCGCCTATCTTAACGTGGTAGATGTTCAACTGAAAGATTCTGAATCTTTATATTTATAATAAAGTACACAAAACATTCGATAGCGGATAAGTAAAATAAATATTCTCCAGTGATATTTTGTGGACTTTCATAATAAGTATAATCATTTAATTGGAAATTTTTTACTATTTCATAAGATAACGTACAAATAATGACAAAGATTTACCAGTTTGAGCGAAAAATTACATCATCTCCAGAAGTGTTACCGCCAAAACGTGTGAACCAGTATCTTCCTGTCCAAGTATTCTTGTAAAACAGTACAAATTTTGCAATTAATTAGTAATACCGAGTCCATGTCGGGCATAGATTAAAAAATAAAATTCACTGCTAATGTTTACTTCAACACTAAAGTAAAAATACAAATAAGAACTATAACTCCGAAACATCACAATTTGGTAGCACTATATATTTCTCCCTCACATGATTAATTTAGGATCAATTAGAAGGTTAACTACAGGGATCGCACATCCTAATAAACCTAAATAACTAATAAACATATGTTTGATCTAAAACAAATCCTTTAGCTCGAACGTTGTTTTACTAATTATTTTGTAAACTAGAGATAGGATAATTAACGAGCACGTCCTAGAGAATAATAGAATGTTTCTAATATTAACGGGCACTTTGACTTAAAGCAAAAATTCGTAATTGAAGCGGGAAAACTTTCCCTTCCGCTAATTGCGAAAAAAAATTAAAGGGCGGAGGTCCGAAATCTAAACCATAGCAAACCTGTCCAATTTAAACTCAGGGAGATAATTTTCCTTCTTGAACGCGAGGAAGGCAAAAAAGATCCCTGACCCAAGCCCGCTCTAGATTAACCTCTTCATTTAGTTCGCGAAAATGCAACCACGGCGCGACCTCCCCTACCGCCAACAATTTCGTTTTAATGTATTCCTACACAATGAGCTTTTCCATAAGTACAGAGCCGACGTTTTTCCTTTCCTTCCACAGCCCCGCTCCCTCTTCTTACCCCGTTCTTTTCCTTCCTCCCGCCCGGCCTCGCTCTCATCCAGCCTTACGCCAAAACGAGACGAATTCTCGCGATCCGCGAGACTTCCCGCGCGGAATTATTTAACAGCGCCGCCGCCCGCACTCAGGCCTAATTGAAATGTAAGTTAGGAGCCACGTGTACGTGTGTGTGTTGCCTCTGGTGAGGCTGCGGTACCTCTCGGAGAAGAAGAATAAAATAAAGCGGTGGAAGAAAGAGGAAAAAACGAAATAAAGCGTGTTGGAAGGGGCAAACACGGATTTATATGGCGTGTTGCTTCGACTTGGAGAGAAGGCGGTTGTGCATTTAGCGTTGCTTGGGAAGAGAAGTCTCGGAGACGGAATGAACTGAGTCTTCTTCCTGCCCGAAACATTCCAAACCGAGAGAAATTAGAAAAAAAATGAACAACGCCCGGCGTACAAGATGCCCATCATTATGACAGCGAAAGAACGTACGTTTGTGGGAACCTTGTTTGCAGAGAGAAAATGCTTGGTATGACCTAACGGGAGGAATGGATGTCGGGCTAATTTACGGGCGTATCCGACCTTCTCATCAAGTCCCGGATCCGATTTTCTCGCAAATGAGCTTACGAAATTAAATTTACAGCTTAGAGTTTGCATAATTGCGGAGCGTCTCTTCATGAATAATATATGTGGGATGGCGAGTGGTGCGGCAAAAACAAATCCCTGACACATTTCAGGACGGAATGCATTAGAAAGTCGAAGGATTGTCACGAATCTGCGTAATGATGCATTAAAAGGAAGGAAGACGCCCCTTAGACAAGATGGTCTACAATTTCCAGGTTAATGGAGGATTCATTCCAAATATTAATTTTTCAACGGTCGACTGCCTCCATTAAAAGGGGCTTAAAATTGAGTAATACAATGGACTATTTTTGGAAGTTCTACGGCACTATTATAAGCTAACTGGTCCGCATAATCACAAATGCTAATGACAAATTACAGGCTATTTATGGAACATTTGGCTGATTCTCCCCGGTGTTTGTCATAAGATACATATTCAAACCAGTCAAAGTTTTCCTGCCTCTGATATCAGCATGTAGCCAGTAACATAAGAATAGAGCTTTAATTTGTACTGTATTTTCTCTAAAGGACATTGAAAAATATACATAAGCAATTTCTTCATCGCAAAATACCGGGAAGAACTAATAGCGCACCACAATTCTCAACAAATTAACAGATTTGAGTCAGTTCCTAACAGTCACCAAAGCAAATTAGTGAATTAATAACAAAAATAATAATAAATTTATTAATAAATCAGTTATAACGAGTAATCTTTCATTATACTGAATATAAATGTTTCTATTTGCTCATAGGTGTTTGAAATCAAAGTTCAGCTTATAAAAATTCTTAACTAACAAAACTTGTACTAATTCTACAATACATATTGTATTTGAATCGTATTGTATGGTGGAATTTGTGTAGGTTTAACTAGTAAAGACTCTTTTTTAAAATGATTTTCCACGTTTTATCACGGAATGTTATTCATTATAGTTTTGTCATATATAGGAGTTGAGTTTCACAAATAAAGTTTTAAAATCTAATTAAATCAAAGCAGTTTCGCGATTTATTTCGAGAGAACAAAGTATTCATGCAGTTATAGGCACAGCTAAAAGTCTAGCTATTACAATTAAACCAAATTTCCTTACACAAAGGAAAAGAACTGGAGAACCGTAATGTCAGAAAGCCGAGCAGATAAAATAAAAAACACACCTCAAATATAAATTCTTAGGAAGGGAACGATGAGAGTTACGCCGAAAAGCTTTTCATTGTACCAATCATTTGAGTCCAATAAATCCAAACAAACGATTATACCACCTCTCACTTTACCGCAAATTTATGAAGGAACCGGCATTTGAGGAAAATCTCGATTCGAGGCTTTCGAGCAAATGAAAAAATATCGAAATTTACGATACGCCGAAGCGTACTGAAACCAGTCCCGTTACAAGAGCGAAATATTCTCGCGAGACGGTCAAAAATATTTCATTTTAAATGAGGTGAAGAAACGGGCACAGAACAATGCTACCATCCAACGTATGAGATGGTAAATCATTGAACATGAGGTCAGTTGCTCGGGGAAGAAAACAGAGAAGATATGGGAAAAATCTCGCGAGATAGTTCGTTCAGAACCGAGTTAGGTTCATCTTGTGTTTTTACGTTTCGCCCGAGATGGGGATTGATTTTTCCCAACCTCTCATCTCCTTCCTCCAAATCTCCATTCCTTTCCCACTCTTTACCTTGGGTTATCTCCCTGGAAGCCCCTTCGGAAGGCCATCCTTATAACGCGAAGAAATACACGTCCCATCTCCGAGGGTTAAGATAAACAATGCGAGGGATTCCCTCGCAAATTCGATTTTTTTTCGGAGTCTGGCGGAACGTGATGATGAGGAAATGTTCGTTTTAGAAAACTCGATCCCTGCTGAGGTTTCCTACGCGAGTGGGAGGAATCGACTTAAAATTTAATTTCGTCAAAGGAGTTTCTAAACGATTCCTCGATCCAATACAGAGATGTAAAAAAGTGGTAAATGATTCAAAATAAATGGAATTGGAAGAATACCTTTCACTAATAACACTCATTTAGTTACGTTGCTTATATTCAATAAGACAAAATGAAAAAAAGAAAGATAAAAATGAAAATAACTGTGACAAACGTTCTTCAAATATGTATTACTGTGTGAAACCGATAAGAAGCAAAAAATACCTTCTTGAATACCATCAATATTAAGGATAAAAACAAATAGAAAGAAACTTTATATAAATAGCATATAAATCTCAGGACAGCAGTATATCTCCATCGATTGATTTATTTTAGATGACGATCGCTGTCTTCAAAAGGAAAAACTAAGATGAAGATTAAGATATTCCATAAATAAAAATCTTCTTATTTGTAATATTTAGGGTTATTTAATACTTAAATTCATCTGGTTGCATATAATGATTAATCATCTAAAGATTGTTTATTATTGAGGTCAAAGTTTGGACAGCAATGAAAAGCAATGACATTTTTATAGTTGTTTGAAACAAAAATTCTAACGCTACTAACTTATATATAGCCCTTGAAATGGTCAAAGGAAATAGTACACAGTCTAATAAGCTTGTAATTTACTGGTCAACACGTTTAAGTATTGCAATCGTTCGATTTTACGAAGAAATAAAATATCTCTTAAGGCTGTCAATTTTGGAAACTATATAAATAATAATTATTAAGTAATTTCAATCTTGGCTCTGAATAACATGAAATTGTAATTTATTCATTGAAGGGAAAACTGGAGCTCCTTTAGAAATGAATTCCCTGACTTGATGGTAAACAAACTTCATGTCACGAAATGTTTATTTTTTTACCGAGGTTGTGAAGCTCGCGGTTCTAAATCTAACGGATTCCAACTAACTAAATTCACCCGACGATTTTGAACAATATTAAATCGCGAAACTAGATAACTGAAGTTGAAACTAAAACATTCTGGTATCATCTTTTCAAATAGCAAAACACTATATTCCCCTCAAGTTGAACACCGAGGTAAATTAAACAGTCAGAATCATTTGACCAGGTTCACTCAACTAAACATTTCCATTTTAGCTAAATGAAACCACACCATAAATTTCTACAAATTTAAATCTAAGTAGTTAAGTGAAGTAAATTATCTGCAATCAGCAAAGTCACTCGGAGCAATCAATTATGGAGTTATTTAAGTGCATTTTATTTATAAATGTAAATTTTTATAATGCTTTTATTACCAAGAAAGCAGAATATATTTGCAAATCTTTTGGCTATAACTATCGATAGGTTTCTGCAAGTTTTTCTACAACCCTTACAACGTGTGGGGGTTTATGCTTTTCCTAGGCTTTAATTGGGTTATTTATCGTATATCTGCAAATTAAATATTACTTACTTCGATTTTAATAACTATTTTAATTTCCTTCTCCTAATTACGTCTATTTCACATCGAGGATGGCTTGATAGAGAAGACCCATACAAGAAATAAATCACTAACTCGCCAAAATAAAGCCATTAGTTATTTATTTTAAGGAGCTGGTGTGACGAAATAGAGTTTAAAGCTTTGACATTTTTAGAATAGAGTCAAATTTAAAGAATGCGATTGAGATCATTAAAATACAGATAAGTTTGAATAAATATCTTACCAAAGGTAAATAGACATTCCAAACCCAATCCTAGGTAGATAATACTATTTTAACTTACTTCGGTGATTTAAACCTTAATGGTTAAAGATTTTCCACCGGGAGAGTACATTTTCCGCATTCTCTCATGTTTTCCTTACTTTCTCCACTTTGTAAGGGTCACGCGATGGAAAAGTCTCTTCCCCTCTAATTTCTTCCCACTCTGTTTCACTTTCGCTGAACACCTCGCCTCCGGGCGAACGTAAAGGGATTCTTTGGATGATCCGGGAGAAATGAGTCGCGACCCCGGATCTTTGGCATGCGGAGGAAGAGCACGCACGAGCCGTTTTGTGAATGAGCAAACGGAAAAGAAAATCTATGGAGACGTTTTGAGAAGAAAGAGAACTCGGAGATACTCAACTATTGGCATGAATAACGCATCCTTACCGCACAACAATCCTAAGTCTATAAACAATCCATCAATATCCTGATTTTCTTAACACATAAACTGACTATATAGGTATTAGGAAAATTATATTCATACAAAAGTAATTGAATTTCGAAAATTATTACTTATAATTTACATAATATTAGTTGATCATTATTGAATATTAATAACTTTTCCTTCTTTGTATGAGATAGTAAAATACGCCGAGAAATCATAAAATCTTTCCTAGTATAGTTATCCGCAATCTCAATATACGACATTCATTGCAATTATATGACTTATGAAAACTATTATTGGCATAGACATACAGAAATTCAGATTAAATTTCCCTGATAAAATTTAATATTATCTTGATGAAGTAAAGAAACTGGTGCATCAAGTTTTAGTTTAACCATTTCATAACCCTAAATCATAACTGTATGTAGTTAATTTTCTTTTGTGAAGCTGATTTAGGATTCACATCAGAGCTCCTCTGTACAATTTATTATTCATTAGTTTATTTATATATTTGTTGGTATAGTCTCTTCATTCTATTGATAAAGACTGAATAGATTTAAGCACAATATTTCCTTCTGATCATCGAGAAACTCAAGGAAATCTAGACTGAAAAAATTACAATCAATTAATTCTTAAGATCAAAACTGTCAGATGAAAGCAAGGCAAGGTCAGCTCAGTATATCTCGTTATCAAAACTCCCTCTAAAGAATAATAGTGAAGCGCAAGAAATATCCTTTCAATTATAAGGACGTTATTTCAGGTTGAGGATGAAATAAAACGTCAATTTCTTCCTCTCGGCTAAAAAGACCAAGAAATACTAATTTGCCCCTTAATCTTATACGCCACGCATTGCATATAGAATGGCCCCCAAAACTGGCATCTAAGGATAAGTAGGTACAGTCGGCCCTCGTTTATAGCGTTTAATCAGTTCCATACTTCAACACAATTGGCGAAACGCAGCGAAGTAGGTTTCTTTATTTATAAATCGAATATTTTCGAAGAGTATAGTAAACCTGATCACGACTTACATACGTTATTTAATTAAAATCTGAAATGTTCAAGCTCAACCTTGTGGAAGTAATCCATAATAAATGAAGCAATGAGCACCTAATATCTTCCAGAGATATATTTTCAAGGCGAGTGATATTTCAAGTCAATGAATTGACATCCTCAGTACTTGTCTGAAGATGTCAATGAATGAATGAATTCATTGACGAAACTAGTTGCCTTGAAAATATATCTGTGAAATATTTTGAGCTCATTGTTCCATTTATTACTTTATTTTGCATTATTAGAGCCTTTGGAAAAATAAATAACAACCTTAAGGCAACATTAAACTCATATTACCAAATCTATGAGACTAAATATGAGAAAATAAGACATTTGGAATTACAAATATTATTATTTTTTATGAACAATATTTAATAATATTATATGAAAAAACAGCGATAGAGTGAATCAGCGAAAGAAGAAGCGCTAAGTGGCCAGGGACGATTTTAATTATATTGCCGTCAAATGATCCCTTCTTACATTAAGCAACTCGAAAATCTGCAAGCACCTTCCAGGGCAACATTTTAAGTTAATCTGAGCTGCGAAAAATTTCTTTTGAATTCATCTGCCCGTGATAATGGGAGCTATTTCGAACAATATTAGCGACGAAGCATACCACCACTTGCCATCTTTATGCACCATTTGGTTTTAATCTGACATCCGAAAGACATCAGAAACGTTCCGCGTTCCAACAAAGCGCAGCTGATCTTCATAACTCCACTCCGCCATTCAAAACTTCGTCACTCCTAATTTCCCTCATTGAAACCCCGGTTCAACGACTGCGCACGCGACTGAATGAAATTTCCTCCTTCGCGAGCCCATCCTTTCTGCCCTATCAATCATAATGGAACCCGTCCCTCATACCGAGGTCAACAAACCTCAATTTTTTCCCGGCGAATTCCAGCCCGAAAACCGCTCAATCACGGGCCACTAAGTCACGCTCCAGTTTAAGGACTGGAACTCCGGTGTTTGTAGCGAAGTGGACCCGGCCAGGACAAGGTCGCCAAAGGTCCGGCCGGGTCCGTGCCGCGCGGTTCCAATTCATTCATTAGTTAGCGCGGCCGGAGGGTGGGACGCGGTCGGGCGTTATGGAAAATCGGCCGAATAATATGTTTGCATACGAGAGGCGAGGCCAATCCCCGCATTCCTTCCTCGTGGCATCGAGCGTGCCCTTTCATTCGTTCAGACGGCAATCTATTTCACTTTCCGCGGGTCATTTTTAGCCGTGAATAAAATTCCGCCAATCCGTTCTATTTCCCTTCGCGCCCGCGGTCATTCAATTGCTGCGCCGCGTGCCTTTCCTGCCGAGATTACAGCAGGATTAATTCCGTCGCTGCCCCGCTAAGATAAATCTCCGTTGATTTGAGCGGAGGTTGGTATTCGCAGATTTGCTTACCTCGTCTTGAGGCCAAAAAGAGGAACTATGGGTAATTTAGCGGTCGGTTCAATAGCTGAGGATTAAATCGTTCGCGAACACCTCATCAATACGGATACACGAATTGTACGAGTAATACACACGCCGCAGAAAAGATGGATTTTATTTTCGTTTCTTCCAATAGCAAAATTATGTTTCGAGAAAGAGATACAATATGACCGACGAAATACAAAACATATTTTAAATCAAGAATAGTTCAGAAGTATATAGAAGAGAAAATAATGAACGTTTCAAACAACAATGACGAATGCTGAACCAAATTTTGAATACTCAAGTCGTGAAATAGGATGAAATATTATATTGTTAAATCTATTTAAGTCTTATATTCATTCTGACAGTTATTTAAGAAATCCTATGCGATAATCAGGAGAAATAAAAATAGTAAAATTAACAAGTAAATTAACTCTGACAGTTCAAACTGTATCCCTTGAAAAATTTCACACCAGAAGGAGAAAATGATAGCATGTATACGGTATCAAAAAATTCAGCTGACCCAAGAAGTATAAAAACCGAACAAACTTTGAGATTTTTATTACCTAAATCCATTTTTACCTTGAAAACTGAATATTACATTCGATCAATTATTTTGTAACTAAGAAGATACTCTAAAGATAAGTTTTGTAGTGTTTTTGACCTCCCACTTGATAGAAACTAAGATGCATAAACGGGCAATATTATTTACAAGGAAACTATTAGGAAAATATGGAAACACGCCTCGCTTTCAATAAGTATAAAATAAGTATAAACCAATATACATGAGAACAATACAAATACGGTCTTAGTTTCGCAGTATTGCATACGCACGATTACTCTAATGGTAGATTAATCTTTCTATGTACTGTTATGTAGAGTGGTAAATGTTACTTAAATTAACTTGGAAGATAAAAAATATGTGGATAATCATATTCTAAGCTCGGGATATATGGTTGATCAGGAATACCTTCATTATAAATTTGAATTAAAAAGTAATAAACATTTTTTCAATTCACAAATAATCCTCACTTTATTTGGGCAAATGTTAGCCTAAATATATTGCGCAATGTTTCGTCGTCAATTTATCGAAATTAATTATCGTGAACATTTAACTAACACTTTTAACAGGTAGAGAACAAATGACGCGGACGAAAAGCGCACCATGTAAACAAAAACCTAACGCAACGATGCTCATTCGACAGCTGGAAGAGATAAACCAAATCGAAATCAATTCTCGGCTTTCGCGTCCAACTCAAATTTATTGGAAGCGGAAGCGGCAACTGTGTTGGGCGAATGAGTAACGAAGGGATGCAGCAAAGCGGATGCAAAGGCGCGGCAAGGCAAAGCGATCCCCATTTCTCTCTCGCATCAAACAAACAGCATCCAGCGGTCGGATTAGGCAGACAGCCACTCCTCGTCCGTCAGTTTCTAACGACCGTAATGGAAACCGAGTTATCAGAAAAAATGGAAAGAGTTTGGAATCCGAAAATCCGGGGATCTGTTTGCTTTCTCGGAGAGCGAAAGCTTTTTTTATTTGTTGCAGAAAGTGGAAATAGATTGCGGGCGATAGGCGAGGAGTGGCGCTCCACTCTTAAGGGGAATGAGATTTCATCGCGAAAATATAGCTGAGTTCTCAACAGCTCTCGAAATAGATATAGAGGTTATGGGTTCATATTTGATTTCGATTTTACTGTAGCCTATTTTTACACCATTCATGACCTTCAACTGGTGCTGCGAAATAAAATAACTGTAACATAAAACCATGGAGTTGATAATAATTGTAATACTTTTGAGTACATATATTGGATCGAATTAATCTGAAATAATTATATCAAAAGTCATTCTTATAATAACAATTATATCATATTGTATACTTTATTGCAGATGTAAGAATGTAGTTGCCTAAAGATATATTGCAATGTCTCCGTTCATAAATTAAGTTTTCGGGTGATTTACGAAACCGGATTGTACTCGTATTCAAATGCTGGTCTTTTTTTGTAACCTAATGACTTGCTAATAATTATGTCCTATTTCTATTTATTTTTATGGAGGACATTTCTATCAATATATTAAGGAAATATATCTTTATTGTTTTGCAAGACTTTCAGATTGGTCTTTACTTACTCTCTCCTTCATACAATTTACTTCAACTTCCTTAGGTTTTGAAGGGTTTTTCACACACAGACCCTTCTAGCAAGTTTTTTCCTGCTGTAGCATATTCTTAAATTAAAACTTAGGCTTTTAATCCCACAAAGTAGTTTTCCTCCGTGCACTTTCACTTTGACAACTTCCCTTTCTCTTTTATGTATCTCTCTCTTTTAAATTTTAAACGAAGACGGGTTAGATGCAAGAAGAGAGGTTTTAGTCTCAATCTCGCCACAATGATAGTAATTTTATTATTGCTATTATGACTGTTTTAGAGGCCTTTACATAACTTTAGCACAACGAGTTAGACTGAAATACATTCGAGAATAAAGAAGCAAAAGAGACACCTTCTGCATGCTTCTTCCGTAAATAGCGAATTTCAAAAACGATACAGCCCCACCTTCTGTATCTTAAACCAATTTATGGCGGAGAAATTGAATTTCGAGTTATATTATAAAAAAATCGGGAGGCGTAGGAAGCATCCCCGAAGAAAGCCCATTGTGTAGACATCGGATCAAGAGCCGGTTTCGTGACAGCTTATGCCGAATAAGAAGTTATGGAAGTGGACGATGGAACTGATGAGAAGGGTAAACATTTCTCGGCACGGCTTAACGATATCTTCCGAAGGCGTGGAGATCGTCGGAAATGGGAGGACGGAAACGTAAACAGAAAGGATTTATTACAGACCAAATCCTTTTTCCTAGCTCGGATTAGGAATGAGCATCGTTCGGATGCGTTTCCGCGCGAAAATTCTTCCGGCGAATTCGGATGCTGAACTCGACGAGTCGGAAAGTTCATTCCTCGAGATAAAACGAAAGATTGGGAACGTCAACAAAATGTCTGATTGCCGTTTAAGGAAGTGTCTCGAGGTGGGAAAGGGAAAACTTATATAAATGAAAAGAAAATTACTTCCTTGTGATCTCTAAATCCTCTACAATGTATATCAATTCTTTACATTTATCTGCAATCTCTCTTCATGCACCATCAACAGTAACCGTCATTCAGAGCAAGGTTGTATAAAGCTCTATTAAATGACTTGTGATCTCTATAGCTTAACGAAGTACATCAATTAGGGTTTCCAAATGGAAGATGGGAATTTCTAGTCGCAATGTCGCCCAATAAAGACGTCTGTTTTGAATCGCATTGTA
Organism: Sympetrum striolatum; assembly: GCA_947579665.1. Lineage (NCBI taxonomy): Eukaryota > Metazoa > Arthropoda > Insecta > Odonata > Libellulidae > Sympetrum > Sympetrum striolatum. Next base: position 44,075,971 of record OX388350.1, read on the forward strand.
CTGAATCAATTCTATACAATTATCTGCAATAATTCTTCAAGTTTCATCAATAATAATAGTCCTTCAGAGCAAGATTGCATAAAACACTATTTAATTACAAAATAACTTCCTTCTAATCCTTAATTCTCTACAATGCGCACAAATTCTCTACAATTATTAGAGTTTAATTGGTAGAGTAGCCTTCAAAGGCTAAAATTCACCCATGAAAAATTACGGCAATATTATTATTATTTGCAATCTCTCTTCCGATTTCATCGATCGTGATAGTTATTCAGAGTAAGTTTGTGTAAAACACTATTTCATGACAACATGACTGCCTTTTGATCGCTATACCTTTACAATGTACATAGATTCTTTACAAATATCTGCAATCTCTCTTCACGCTTCATCAATAGTAATAGTAATTCAGAGCAAGGTTGTATAAAATGCTATTCATAGTAAACAATTTGTCAACTTTTGTCAAAAACGATCTACTTGTCTCTTCATAAAGCTACATATACGGCAAAATTATATATATTGAATTTATTTTAACAGATAAATCTAAGCCTCGTGGTAAGGGGTATTTGAGGGGTGTACTGTATCAATAGTATGTATTAAACAGTCTTTCGCACACTTGTCTTTAGACTTATCATAGATTCCGACCAATTGCAAGCCAATACAATTCATTCTTACAGTTTATGGCATACAGGTACCCAAATCCCAAAAAATCCCAAGGAAAAACGAACTTGAAAAACGCCTCATTACATTATCAAAAAATCTGATGTGGCCAGCACATGACTTTCTCCATATATATAAGATGTAAATATTTATCTACCGCAGTAATTTCGAACTCTATATTCCATCTAAACTTGGAATATGAGTGATTAATCTTATATATCTATAAAAATGCCTGTATGTTTGTTTGTATGTATGTATGTATGTATATTCCAGATAATCTCGAAAACTAGATGTCGCACAATGTTTTAACTTTTAACATCATTTCGGTTCGAACCCAGACGAGTAAAACAGTTTGCATAAGAAATACACGTAAAGTTCATTTTTTTCGTTGCATGGTTTATTTAATTTGCAAAATTAAATTAGAAAGAACAATCGTAGGAAGTCGAAACTAGCATCAAAGGAAGGGAAATACAATAAAACGTCTTATTTTGTTCGAGAAATATCCTTTGCGATTCGAAATTGCGAGAATTTCGATAAAATATACGAAAATTTTGTCTAAATTTCCATGTAATAAACAACCCATTCCCTTGACGATATAATTTTTTTTAATTTGAATTTTGTTGACGAGTCTGTAGCAACCAAGTTTTATTTACATCAACTTAATTGTTTGCCGTCTTTTTCGTAAAATGAAATGAGTTTTATAACAGTGGTTTACTGAAAATGGATTTCTGTCGATCAATTCAACTATTGCGTATAAATATCCTGGTAAGTTGAGGATATTCAGAATATATTCTTCTGAATTAAGTATTAAATCTAATCTATTTGCTTTGATGTATATTTAGCAAATTACGGAAATGGATTTGCGAAGAAGGAAAAGAATTCCCAGATTCGTAATTTTTAATCCTTGAAGAGTTGAACGGCGAGTTGTTAAGTTGTAGCAAACCTCCAACATTGTATGATGGACCAAAAAGGTAAAGAAATTTTATTTCATTACATGCAGAATATAAAAATTGATATTAACGTTGTTTTTAAGTCCTTCCACTCCATATTCATTTACTATCCTTCTGTTATTGGTGTTTAATTTTTGTTTCTATTTTGACATTGCGATTACTTTTGTGGTTCGTGTTTATGTTACACCTTTTAAGATTGAGATACGAATCAGCTCCGTACTACATTTACTTTCCGTATAGAATATTCATCGTTGGTTATTTGAGTGAAATGTAATTTATTTCTGTCATTTACGTTTAGTCGTAGGAAGTCGAAACTAGCATCAAAAGAAGGGAAATAGAATAAAGATTCTTATTTTGTCCGAGAAATATCGTTTGCGATTCGAAATTGCGAGAATTTTGATAAAATATACGAAAACTTTGTCTAAATTTCCGTGTAATAAACAACCCATTCCGTTGACGATCAAAGCCATTGTTGGTTCCGAACTCATGCGTGATTCCATAATGGCGGATCAATGACCAGTTAAAATTAAATTTGAAAAAAAAGAGTTGAAGGTTTATGAAGAAGAAAAAATTGAATGACATTTTAAGATTTGTTGTGACAAACAATATCCTGTGAAGAAACGCACGTTGAAAGGTACGAACATTTTTCCATTGATTTTTTCAATTTTCTTTAAGCGTCTGTGACAACCGAGTTTTGTTTATGGTAACGTGATTGTTAACTGAATATTCAGTGAAATTAAACAATTTTGAAATTGGAAGAATTTGCATTCTCGCTGTCAATTCCACTGATTTAAAATAGTAACGTGGTAAGTTGTGGACCTCTCTCATATTATTTTTGAGTTTAGACGGAAATTACCGACGTCCTTATTTCTTATATTTAATCGGTCTTTGTTTTCTTTAAGCTTTGAGCGACGAGTGGTCAGGAGCGAATAAGTAACATCTCAAAGCTGCCTAAAAAGGTAAAGCGATTTCAGATATCTATACACCGCATAAATGTAAGATATTGTAGTAGAATGAGTAATCCCTTACTTCAGGGGTTTACAAACTACTGCCCGCGGGCCGCATCTGCTGTTTGATAGTTAATGCGGCCCTCGGGCTGAAAAGTTTGGAGACCCCTGCTCTACTTGAAACGCAATATATCGATAATATCATACACACAAATATAATAGTTTTTGAAATTATTTATTAGTTTTTTAATCACTACTGGATGAAGTCTATTCTACTTGCTATTTAGTATTGAAAATTCTTACTGCAACAGATGTAAAAACGTTTAAAAACTTATGTAACATTAATGGCTGGTATAGTAATGTATATTTTGCATTGGTTATAAGAGCAATTTCACATAAATGGCTTTGTCTTTTCATTATATTGTTTATTAGTTTCAATATTATGAAATTCCATGATTTTATGTATCGTTAATTATTTTTGTTCTAGGGTACAAATTATTTAGTTTAGTTCTGTTTTGTTTGAAATCCGTGTAGAAATATCTAATACTGCTTAAATTAGAGCTGCAGTAGCAATATCAGTGTTCAAATATAATTAACAGCATCGTGATCCACTTACTGATTTATGCATTTCGTTATGAATATTTAATATGATTTACCTAGGTATTAACTGGACAGAGTGTCATGTCGAAATTAAACTCTGATATTGAAAACAGCTCACCCAAATGTCAATATTTAGCATGCTGTACGCTGAAATTTATTAATTTTACCTCAGCCGAAGAATAGGTTATGATTCTTACACATCTTGATCATAAGTTTGTTTTCGGGATAAGAAACAATACAGATAACCACAAAATGTAAATTTACTTAGGCCACCATTCACCTTCTCAACGGAGGTATGCGGTAACTTTATTTATAAATTACTGTGAAGATTCTACGCTGAATGTATTTAGGGGATCAAGGAAATAATTTATCTTAAAAGTTATTCATTATTTACTGGAGAAGGAATTATTATATCAGACCATTTGCATTGCCGATATTTTCCCGTCATACGTCACTCGCGTAGTAGATAGATAAATCTTAAAATCTTAACCAAGTCCCGTACACAGACATATCGGCAAAGTGTTTACCGAGATCAAACTAGCATTTTTCGAAGCCTTATCACTTGGATTCAAAAGGAACTTTCCTGGCATATTTCTGTGTGAGACTGCCAATGTTATTATTCAATCGAAAATATTTTCAGCAATAAAATAATTGCAAATATTTATTAGGTTTGTGATCAAATACTTTTCTGTTCACTTAACCCAATAAACTTATCATATAATGAATTTCGACTTACGAGCATAGCTCCACAGACTTATTTCGGTAAAGTTGTCGCTCTATTGTCATGGCTTTTATCGTTCCATCCTAATATGGCGTTGTGTCTTGCACTTAATCATTCCCAAGATCTACGACTACGTTCCTGGGCATTAATTAACATACCACTACATTTTATACGAGTCACGAATTCTCACTAACAACCTCATGTTATAAGTATAGCCAAGATAAAACAATGAAACATACCTTCTGGTTCAATGATACACCATTTCTTATTTAATGTCTATAGTTTTTTCTTCACGTAAGAAATAAAACAATGACGTCTTTGTCCATTCTCGGAATCACACTTATTCAGTTACTGAAGATATCCTCTCAATGAGGACCAGTCGAAAGTTAGCGGCTTTAGTCGGCGTAGAAAGAAGAAAAATGCTCCTTTAGGAGATAAAAGTCAGAGGGGAAGAAGCTATTATGTATGCCTCTTTTCATACGTAGATACATTTTCATACATTGTTACCGAAAAGCTCATTCAGATACTAGAACCTGCCTTCAGAAGATATAAGCCAAGAGAAAATAAGCTATATGTAAGCCTCACTTTCTTATGTAGATACATTTTGACACATTGTCACGGACAAGATCATCAACCTGCGTTAAATTGAATATTGAGTTAGAGTGGATTTTTAGACTTAATTGTAACTTACATTTCTTGATATATTGGTTTGGAAAGTCTGGTATTCGCTATTTCCCAACAATTATGAAGAATTTGTTACGATCAAGGTTATTACACTGATATTTATGAAATTAAATATCCCCGTTGAGAATCAACGGGTACTTCTGCTAGTATGTCTATAAAAATGCCTGTATGTTTGTATGTATGTATATTCCAGATAATCTCGAAAATTAGACGTTGCACAATGTTCAAACTTTTAAGATCGTTAAATGTTTTTTTCGGGGATGATCAAGTGGTATTTATAATTTCCCGAAAGTCCATGGTTCGAACTCAGACGAATAAAATAGTTTGCATAAGAAATACACGTAAAGTTAATTTGTTTCGTTGCAGGGTTCATTACTTTTGAAAAAGTAAATTAGAAAGAACGGTCGTAAGAAGTCGAAACGAGCATCAAAAGAAGGAAAATAGAATGAAGTTTTTTATTTTGGTCGAGAAATATCGTTTTTGATTCGAAATTGCGAGAATTTCGATAAAATATACGAAAATTTTGACTAAATTACCATGTATAAACAAACCCATTCCCTTGACGATACAATTTTTTTTAAATTCGAATTTTTTTGACGAGTCTGTAGCAACCAAGTTTTATTTACATCAACTTAATTGTTTACCGTCTTTTTCGTATAATGAAATGAGTTTTATATCAGTGGTTTACTGAAAATGGATTTCTATCGATCCATTCAACTGATTGCGTATAAATATCCTGGTACGTTGCTTAAGTTTTGAAGTATATTCTTCTGAATTAAGTATTAAATCTAATCTATTTGCATTGTTGTATATATAGCAATTTACGGAAATGGAGTTTGCGAAGGACGAAAAGAATTCCCAGATTCGTAGTTTGTTATCCTTGATGAGTTGAACGGCGAGTTGTTAAGTTGTAGCAAACCTCCAGCATTGTATGATGGACCAAAAAGGTAAAGAAATTTTATTTTATTACATGCAGAATATAAAAATTGATTTAATCGTTGTTTTAAGTGCTTCCACTCCATATTCATTTACTATCCTTCTGTTATTGGTGTTTAATTTTTGTTTCTATTTTGACATTGCGATTACTTTTGTGTTTCGTGTTTATATTACACATTTTAAGATTGAGATACGAGTCAGCTCCATACTACATTTACTTTCCGTATAGAATATTCATATTTGGTTATTTGAGTGAAATTTATTTTATTTCTGTCATTTACGTTTAATGCTTGATTCATTTGTCCCCTTGTACCTGTATTAAAATGTGACTTTAAACGTGGTACTGCTTATCCTTATGTGATCTTAGAATATATTTATATATAAATATATTTCAAAACAAGGGAAATAGATAAAGATTCTTATTTTGGCTGAGAAATGTCGTATGCGATTTGAAATTGCGAGAATTTTGATAAAATATACGAAAATTTAGTCTAAATTTTCATGTTGTAAACAAACCCATTCCCTTGACGATCAAGGCAATTGTTGATTCCGAACTCATCTGTAATTCTATAAGAAGACATGGCGGATCAATGGCCAGTTAAAATAAATTTCGAAAATAAGAGTTGAAGATTTATGATGAAGAAAAAATTGAATGGCATTTTAAAATTTGTTGTGACAAACAATATCCTGTGAAGAAACGCACGTTGAAAGGTACGAGCATTTTTCCATTGATTTTTTCAATTTTCTTTAATCGTCTGTGAAAACCGAGTTTTGTTTATGGTAACGTAATTGTTAACTGAATTTTCAATGAAATAAAACGATTTTGAAATTCGTACGTTGATAGAATTTGCATTCTCGCTGTCAATTCCACTGATTTAAAATAATAACGTGGTAAGTTGTGGACATCTCTCATATTATTTTTGAGTTTTGACGGAAATTACGGACGTCCTTATTTCTTATGTTTAATCGGTCTTTGTTTTCTTTTAAGTTTTGAGCGACGAGTGGTCAGGAGCGAATAAGTAACATTTCAAAGCCTAAAAAGGTAAAGCGATTTCAGTTATCTGTAGACCTCAAAAAATCTAAGATATTGTAGTAAAATGGGTAATCCCTTACTTCAATCCAAATCCAAACTACTGCTCGCGGGCCGCATCTGCTGTTTGATAGTTAATAAAGCTGAAAATTTTGGAGACCCCTACTTGAAACGCAGTATATTGTGGATATCATAGACACAAGTATAATAGTTTTTGAAATCGTTTCTCAGTTTTTCAATCACAAATGAATCAAGTCTATTCTACTGCACTATAATATTATGCTATTTTGTGTTGAAAATTCTTACTGCAACAGGTGTAAAAACGTTTCAAAAACTTATGTAACATTAATGGCCGGTATTTTAATGTATATTTTGCGTTGTTTATAACTTTAATCTTCATATAAATGGCTTTGTCTTTTCATCATATTGTTTATCAGTTTCAATATTATGAAATTGCATGATTTTATGCATTGTTAATTGTTTAAGGTGAAAAATTCTGTTTTTTTTTCGAAACCGTATAGAAATATCTAATGCTGCGTAAATTATAGCTGCAGTAGCAATATCAACGTTCAATTATAATTACCAGCATCGTCATCAACTTACTGATGTATGATTTACCTAGGTGTTTACTGGACGGAGTGCCATGTCGAAATAAAACTCTGATATTGAAAACAGCTAACCCAAATGTCAATATTTAACACACTGTACGCTGAAATTTATTAATTTGACCTCAGCCGAAGAATAGGTTATAATTCTTAAACATCTTGAACATAAGTTTGTTTCCGGGATAAGAAACTATGCAGATAACCACAAAATGTAAATTTACTTAAGCCACTATACACCTTCTCAACGGAGGTAGGTGGTGTCTATATTTATTGATTACTGTGAAGATTCTACGCTGAATGTATTTTGGGGGACCAGGAAATAATTTATCTTAGAAGTTTTTCATTAGTTACTGGAGAAGGAATTAAAATATCAGATCATTTACATTGCCAATATTTTCCCCAGCCATACGTTACTCGCGAAGTACATACATATCGAGTGTTTACCGAGATCAAACTAGCATTTTTCGAAGCCTTATCACTTGGATCCAAAAGGAACTTTCCTGACATATTTCTGTGTGAGACTGCCAATGTTATTATTCGATCGAAAATATTTTCAGCAATAAAATAATTGCAAATATTTATTAGGTTTGTAATAAAATACTTTTCCGCTCACTTAACCCAATGCACTTATCATATAATGAATTTCGACTTACGAGCATAGCTCCACAGACTTATTTCGGTAAAGTTGTCGCTCTATTGTCATGGCTTTTATCGTTCCATCCTAATATGGCGTTGTGTCTTGCACTTAATCATTCCCAAGATCTACGACTACGTTCCTGGGCATTAATTAACATACCACTACATTTTATACGAGTCACGAATTCTCACTAACAACCTCATGTTATAAGTATAGCCAAAATAAAACAATGAAACATACCTTCTGGTTCTATGATACACCATTTCTTATTTAATGTCTACAGTTTTTTCTTCACGTAAGAAATAAAACAATGACGTCTTTGTCCATTCTCGGAATCACACTTATTCAGTTACTGAAGATATCCTCTCAATGATGACCAGTGGAAATTTTGCGGCATCCATCGGCGTAGAAAGAAGAAAAATGCTCCTTAAGGAGATAAAAGTCAGAGGGGAAGAAGCTATTATGTACGCCTCTTTTCATACGTAGATACATTTTGATACATTGTTACCGAAAAGTTCATTCAGATACTAGAACCTGCCTTCAGAAGATATAAGCCAAGAGAGAAGAAGCTATATGTAAGCCTCACTTCCATATGTAGATACATTTTGACACATTGTCACGGAAAAGATCATCAACCTGCGTTAAATTGTATATTGAGTTAGAGTGGATCTGTAGACTTAATTTAACTTACATTTCTTGATATATTGGTGTGGAAAGTCTGGTATTCGCTATTTACCAACAATTATGAAGAATTTGTTACGATCAAGGTTATTACACTGATATTTATGAAATTAAATATCCCCGTTGAGAATCAACGGGTACTTCTGCTAGTATATATATATATATATATATATATATATATATATATATATATATATATATATATATATATATATATATATATAATCTTTGACGCCAAAAACATGATAATTTATGTTTTACGGGACATGATCGATGAAAAACGATGAAATTGGCCTTTCGCCCATAGAGCCCAGAGCGCCCACAAAGTACATAATCAGCAACTTCCGGTTTATCAGTATTTCATGAATAACTCTTACACAATCAGTGATACATACACATGTTTCAACCAAAAGTTATAGTAAATATTATTTTCTAAAACTTTTATAAAAAATAGTATATACCTAAATATCATATTTATGGAGATATTTTGAAAACCGGAAATGAGCTTTGAAGAATGAAGCTCAACTTCCGGCTAACCGATTTACTCCAAAAACTAATCAACTCTAAAAAAACTAACCAAAGTACTACATATGAAATTTGGTGTTGATACAATGAATAGTTTTTAAGTTAGAGCGCCCACAAAGTACATAACAGCTACTTCCGGTTTATCGGTATTTCACGAATAACTCCTAATCGACTGGTGATACAAAAATATGTTAAATACAAAAGTTATAGTAAATTACATTATCTAAAACTTTTATAAGTAATAGAATACACGTATATATCATATTTATGGAGATATTTTGAAAACCGGAAATGAGCTTTAATGAATGAAGCTAGACTTCCGGTCAACCGATTTCCTCCAAAAACTAATCAACTCTGACAGCACACACCACAGTACTATATACGAAGTTTGGTATTGATACGACCAATAGTTTTCACGTTAGGGTGCCCACAAACACACACACACACACACATACACACAGACATCATTCCGAAAATAGTCAAAACGTGTTCTAGGGACCCCAAAACATGTATTTCCGTTGAAATCTCGAAGTCGAATTTTTTCATGAAAACAATACTTTCTCTATACTTCGTATATGGAGAAAGTAAAAAGGATCATTTAAAAATTATCACAATCTTAATCTTCCCAGACGCCAGATTGGAAAAATTTGATAAGAGCGCAAAATGTATAAAACAGTATCATTGCGCAATTATCGATATCTTGAGGAATTTCCGAATACTTTCCCAGCTAACAACAACATAATTTAATATGACCGCGATATCTAGCAAGCTGGCGCCAATCAACCGGAAAATACGCTGGCAACCTTTCAACGCCCCCCGCGACCCATTTTATTTATTCCACGACCCACAAAGGGGTCGGGAACCGCAGTTTGAAAACCCTTGTCTGAAACACCTCTTCTTAATACCCGCTTTCTTTCCACCGCTGTCAGTCTTGCATCTTTCCTTCCGCATTTAAACCTTCATTTGTCTGGCGGCGACCGCGCCGGTTTAATCCGACGGGTCAATTTGGGACTCGGGAGGCGACGTGTGCAAAAACGTTGCGTCCGCGGCGACAGGAGGTCGCGGGATCGAACCTCAGTTTCCGGCCGATGGCTCTCTTCTCCTGTTTCAATCTGCAGTTCGTCGGGATCGAGTGCCCCCTCGAGGGGAAGAGGGACGCTGTCGGCTTAAATGGAAGGCAGAATTGATCTCCGAATACCTTTCCTTATCGCGGGAACGCGGAAGGGAATTCCGACCAGAAAACAAGAACGATTTGTCGGCCATTATTTTAACGTACTGTTGTCACGGAATAGCGTCTGGTACATTTCGGATTGAATTAAAAAGTATGCATGGTCTACACTGTATTTTAACGCCGAATACGATGATTTGTCCTCAATATATCATTCCTACAGAGACGAATGATCCGAATTCATATTTGTTTAAACGATTTATGCCTTAGCGGGCCGTTTACGACAACGTCGTTGGAATGCAGTTATATTTGTGCTTCAATATCATAAACATTTTAATGTATTGTAAGATCTCCTGGTGTATAGTTCGTAAAATAATTCGCTTCTTGACTACACCATGGCTTATAAACCTATGAATTATTACTTTGTATGGAATACAAATGATAGTGAAGGTAAGTAAAGAAGGAAAGCATCATAATTACTAAAGCTCCTGAACGTTTAAAGCAATCCATTTGTCAAAAATAATTTCATTTATCTAAATCTTTATGCTTAATATTCCAATAAAATATTACTTGGAATGGATCTCAAAAGAAAACGAATGCAAGTTAAGTATAGAGCAAAATAAGAATTTATATAGTTCTCGATCGATTAGTGGACACTGCTGATTTAAGCTACCAATTAATTTGCATTCTGAATAAAAGTATGCAACGAGTCATACAGTATCAGGTTCGTATTTTGTACACCGAAGGTTTAAATCATTGATTCCAAAGTGGACAATACCACCCGCCCTTGTAATACAGCCCCCTACATCTATTGATCTTTAGACATATGAATAATTTACCTTATTCTAATCATCCCAATTTCTTAATTGGGTAATCTTGGTTTCTAAACAGCGAGAAAACGTCAGAAAATTACCATTAATTTACTTAGTGAACGTTTTCAACAGAGCAGTTTTATAGACTCTTTTCATTACACTTCGATTTTCATATCACAGATAATGATAATTTACTAAAATGAATGTTGATGGTCGGTAGATGTGTCACCAAGAGAGAATGAAACTGTTGATGAAACCGGTATTAAATTGCGAATTTTCGCTTTTTCTTAGCTAATTTTACCACTCCAAAAAGTAAACCAGGAAAAAAACAAATCGAGAAGCGTATAGAGGAAGAACTAAAAAAAAAGGGGGCAGCGATAGACAAGGACAACCCAAATCTGCTCGTTGTGAGAGTAATACCATTCCGGCTTGGTCCACTTATACGTCAAACTTTAGGGCGAAAGGGGTCGAGGAAAGCAGATATCACGCTGAACTAACTGGGTCGTCGTTACATCTGCAATGTTAAACTCTACGACTTTAACTCCGGCAGCAGCGTCACCCTTGCGGAGGTAAAAACGCGGTTAATGGATGTACGGGCTTGTGGTAACGAAGGACACGACGTATTCATGCTCGCTGACCACTGCTTTCGCTCCTACACGAATATCCTTTTCAACGATGAGCCAGAACTCGCCGCAAAATATGTCGAATAATAGTTATGTGGAAACTCGTTTTTTTTCTGGGAAAACTTGACGTGTGACAATACCACTATATTCTACACAACGATGCTAATCGATGAATGACGTAAGAACAAAGGTAAAGAATAAAAGACGAGATAAGTAACCATCGAAATTTTAAAATTTTCTCAGAATGTTTTACATCAAACATAAATAGAATAGAAACTTCTCCATTGACCAACCTACTAGATTGTTATGCTATGGATAGTATGAATGATATATGATGCTGAGAATGTTGAAAAATCAATACAATAAATGCCCTTGATTTAGCATTCTATTAGATTTTGGTAAAACACACGAATGAAAAACTGAGATATTTCATTCCAAATTTTCCAATCTGTTTTGACTATACTTCTGAATTACTCCAATTTCATAGTATTTCATTGTCATATTCCATAATATTTCAGAAATATTCAGAGTATAATGCGATTAATTCTGGTTTTACTCAGTATTGCACCTTGTTGACCCAGAATCATGGAATCTTCGTGCAGCAAAAGCCTTCAAAATTCTATTAAGAGTACTTCATTCCGATAAAATACGCCTGATTACGCTGTATAAAAATTCTAAACCGATGTCGAACGTAACTTACTCGACTTAACCAAGTCTAAACCTAATCATTTGTAAATACTTAGAAATTAGTGTATATACATTTCTTCTACTTTCCCTATCCTGATTTTACTACGCAAAATACGTCAATGCAAGAGTAAATTCAATACGTGCAATTTTCCTTACTAATAACAAAACTATAGGTGTTTTGATTCTTGATGCTGAATATGAAGTCTTTTGGCCCTAATTTTTATGACCTCCCTGCTCTCAACCAACCCTGCGGTCAAGATCTGGTAAAAACATACAAGTATAAAACGTTTTCCTATCCAGATCCACTTAATTACCCATGAACATCTTTCATTTGTACTTAGTTACCCCTGAGGATGAGAGGAGAATCGCTCCTGAAAAGCGCTTTGCGTGTTCTTAGAATGGCGGTGATCCTTCTTGTCTTCTCTAAATACCGGTGAACAAGACGAGGAACGCCGACGAAGTCGGTTTTTGGAGATATCAAACCTTTAATTCATTAACAGCCGTGTTCCAAATTTTCTTTCAACACAGATAGCTCCATTCTCTAATGGGAGACATCAATAGCTGAAACTAAAAATAGGCAAAGCGACTCACCTTTAGGTGGTGGTGTTGGCGGGATAGTGGTGGGCTCCTCCGGGCAGTTCATCTCGTCCTTGCCGTCGCTGCAGTCGGCTAACCCGTTGCAGAGCTGGCTCTTGTGGATGCAACGCGACACGTCGCAGACAAACTCGTCGTGCGCGCATTCTGCACGGTTCGAAGAAGGAAAGAAAAGATGAAAATGGTATCAGAAAGAGAAGAAAATGCCGATTACATACTCTCCGAAGCGTACAGGTAGCCACCTCCAGTTAACACAAGTAAATATATAATTCGCATTGACACTAACAGCAATTTGTGATCGTATTCTCACAACACGAACAAACTTCCCGTTTTAACATGAACTCGGATGAGTTCCTTTACGTGTAGATACACTCAAATACTCACTTTATCGAGTTTCGAGTTCACTAAATAACTATAGAAACGATGCTACGATTCTTCCAATGGCTACTGTAGCGCTCGCCCCAAACGGCAGATTTAAATCTATTTTGTTTTCGACTTTTAACACGTTAAATATCATCGTAGAGATATTCCGTTTGCTGCACTTGCGAGTAAAAAGATTAAAAAATTGCGTTCTTTTTTATAATTGCGTTATTTTTATCATTGCGTTCTCTTTATACAATATAAAATAAAGAAACTGAATGATTTCAAAATAAATTTAAAATCATGGAAATAACTAATTGAAAATAACAATTTAAATAGCCTTTCGACCAAATTTACTCACTTATTTTAAACAAATTTGAAAAATTAAGAGAAAGTCGATAATTAACAAAAATGTTCTAGATTATGATATGAAAATTTTCAGTAATATTATGCAGGTATAGGTTATAGGTCTATATAAGTTAACACTGTTTTCTTCTACCGCGACAAGATATGAACTCTATGTACTCACGAAAGTAGAGGAAATCTACCATAGGAAAGGCACTTATTCTTTCTCATTCATCACCATATAATTAGTTCTAAAAATCCCCTATGCGTATTTTTTGATCAATAAAATCGGAGATCTTAGTGTGCTACAGCAGCTTCAATTAAGGATAATTATAAATAAATATAATATAAATTATAATTTAAACGGAGGATATGCGTTGCCATAATAATTAAATATTCCCAAAACACGTATTCTTATTAAAAGGTCGTCTATTAGTTCTTTATCGAAGCGTTCATTTACTCTATAAATAAATAAATAGATTAAATAAATGGTAATAAGTATTAGAATTGATTAATTCTATAATAACCCTTGCTTCTTCATTGAAATAGTATTTTCTGTATATTTTGTGTTAGAAATCCTACATTGATGTAATGTTCAATGTAAGAGTTTATTGTGTACCAAATATTTCTGTAGGATATGCTAGATTATTGATACATATGTTTGGACGAATCGTTGCAATATGTACTTTTCACGAGAAGAATAAAAACTAAGATGTATTTCACATGTTTACGAAAGAAACATCTAATTCACTCAGTTTCCAACCAGTGTCATGTCGCGTCCGTGTCGCATCCCGTTCGTGTCGCGTCGCATTGAAGTCGCACGAGACAAAAAGACGACGGGAGTAGGGAAAACGATTTCGAGAGAGCGCGTTTGAAACGCGAGGCGTCTTTGACGTTTGTTCGAATTTCGTCTCTGAAAATTCGGAGGAGAGGCGTCGAGGAGGTTCCCTAAAGAAGGTAACGGGAGATGGATCAGGCATCCAAGGGAGCCGCGTCAAAAGATGTCGGAGAAAAAGGGCATGGTCGTGTTTCAAGGGTGAGAGTTACAGAGTCGGATGGTGCGGTCAGGTGTAATGTTTTGAGAGGAGACGTGTGGCAAAAGGATCGAAAAAAAGGGTTTCGAGTAGAGAGGAGAGGCGGAGGAGAAAATTAGCTATTTGACACGAGTGGGAGAGGAAATGGAGAGATACAAAATCCAAATTAATTTGCAGAGTTTTGTTTGAAAATAAGGAACAGGCTTTGTTAAAAAAATTGTTTTTGAGTGTCGTTTAGAGAGAAATAATCGTTCCGTGTAAGTGCTGAAATGCTGAGGAAAAAATTTCCTAAAAGGAATCAACGCTCATCTTGATTTTCACTATTTAAGAACTTGTTCGATAATTGCTGTAATGTCTTGATAACTAAAGAAATAAAAGTTTTGTGTCTTTTTAAACATCACTTGTTTCTACGAATATTTTAAAAGCAAAATCTTTACTTACACTCACAATATTTTTTAAGTTTAAAAATATAACCGTATATTTTGTGGATAAGACAAACTTGCAACATCACCCAATCACCAAATGCCCAGATATAATATGATAATTAATTTTAGAAGGAAATTAGAATTAGAAATTTTGAAGGGAATTAGAATTAAAAATGGGTATATGGTGGTAGCTTCACTTAGCAGACTGTTTCAAAGTCTATCTCACTAAATCTGTATAAAGGTAATCCTAAAATGCAATTATTGTTATTTTTTCATCTTAAGTTATTATAGAATTTGATTTTAACTTTTTATGTGAGTAAACTATCGGAATAATAAAGAAAAATTACTTTTCAAGTAGAAGAAGTCACTCAGCAGTACGATCCATTGATTTTAGAATCCATTCAACTGACTATACACCCCAAGCTATCTACTGCATCACTATTAAATTCAAGAAAAAATGAATGCAAAATTTGTATTGCACTTGATTGTATGTGCTTGATTTTATGTTTAATTTGAAAAATGGATTGAAAATAATATAAATTGGAAAAAATGACGATATTTAAAATTTTTTAATGATGACGTAAACAATTATAAGATATTAATATTTACATTTTATTTTTTTCTCTATCTTGCAGATAAACTGTATAGAGTAGTTCATACAATTGGCCAAAGAACCTGTCCTTAAAGTATCATTAAGACCCGTTTCCCACAGAGCGTAAGGTTCCCTTGTTAGTTTGAAAGTATGATAAACGATATCATCTCACAAGGACACACTTGCGGACCTCTAACTTGGGTCTTAGATATTCTAGAAACAACTCAAAAGGGTATCTGAAATTTTGGATACAAAATAAACCACATAACAAAAAATAACTACTAACAAGCCGTCTTTTCAACTAGCATTCGTGACTTCGGTAATAGTGCCACAAAATAGAGAAGCCCTGTTTAATTTATTACCCTGCATTCTACCAAAACCCTTTTCAAAAAGAAATATAGTATCATCTACATAAATATAAGTTCCCCAATGCAAATTTCTCCTTCCAATACGTTAGGAATCAAACTTGGTCTCTGTATAGTTTACACGGGCAGAAGATGTTATTTGAAAAAAGATACTCATTGATAAGGCCACCAAATCTACAATTATTACTTTAAAATTTTGAATGAGTAGCAAAACATCGAATAATGTGAACCTGGTATACGTAAACACAGAATTAAGATAAATGACAGTCGCAGCATGATGACAATTATTCGTAATTTTTTACACACAAACAATAGAAGTGACTTTAAGAATCTAAATCAAATTTTAATTTAGCCGCTAACTGGGGCATTCTCAGGATTAACCTTTTCCGGTCCACATTTTGAAAAAGTAAAATACACATTTCTTTACTGTAAGTTCTTTGAAGGTGTTATGCGAGTGTTCAAGTCTTTAATTCATCAAACATAATTAGAAACAAAATTTCTGACACAATTCCAAATGGAACCATGTTATATTTAGCAAAAAATAAATAAATAATTCTTTTGAAGCGACTACGGAAAACCTTAAACGTACAATTTTGAATATTCCTCAGAGAGTTTTAAAGTTTTATACGTAAAAATATCCCACTTAGAGTCTCTTTTAAATAACGTAAACAACGCCACGCATACACCCTGACGATAATTCGCGAGCATTAGTACAGCAATCTTCATCTACAGATGAGGATCATAATTTTTTTGAACGGCGAATCATGACACCTGCTACTAGAACTATATCGTACAACTAATCGTACATACTACAGCTTATGAGCCCAAATGGAGCCAGTGGTTGATATGAATGGATGCTAGAACTAAAAAAGACCGACGGTATTCCTTTTTCGCTGTACCGGACAGGATTAAACTTAAATCGTCGTCGGGCGCGAGGAATACAGTACACCGTTCTCCGTTAAGACGACCCTAACAGTACCACAGCCAACCACTCAGGTTGATCCACGAGAGGAGCTTCAAGAAATCCGACGCCATCTTAGACATCAATTGTTTTTAGACTAGAGATGGGAGTTTTCAATAAATCGTTTGCATCGAATCGATTCAAGCACGAGTTTGTATTCGAAAGATCGATCGAATCGGATGAGATCCGTTGTGCTTCCTCATATTGGCTGTCTTGATCGTTTAGAACTACGTCTATTGGCTGGAATTGTCACGGGACACTGGATTTTCTGCATTCGTTTGTGAATATATTGTACATATTACTTAAGCTGTACGTTTTGGTCGAGAAAATACTTTTAATCGTTATAATTTTGTTACCATCTTTATTCCAAAGTATGGAGATGATGAAGTATTCTGTAAAATGAACTACATATATATATAGTTAACTAACAAGCTAAACGGTGTCTACAAAGATCGCACACTGAAAATGTCGTAAGAACTTGAAGATCCAACGCGGTAAATATCCTAGAATTACGCAAAGAATGATCGCATAAATCCGTGTCGAATCGTATAGATCGGTCGGATTCATCGAATCGAATCGAAAAATCGGCTGTTAAAGATCGATCAAAAACAATTTGGAATCGAGTTTAAAGAGTCGATCTTGGAGCAGAGCGGATATGATCCACCCATCTCTAGTTTAGACACCAACACCATTAAAAATAAGGAAGAAAAAACTTGGAAATTTTCCCACGCAATTATATTAGCATCTTCTTCTTCTGTACCTGAAGATGCTCCTGTAACGGGACAGGTGGTCGAATAAAACAATTGTGTGGAAAATTCACAAAGTTTCTTCTTCCTTTTTACTTTCTCCATATACGTAGTATAGAGAAAGTATTGTTTTCATGAAAATATTCGACTTCGAGATTTCAATGGAAATACATGTTTTGGGGTCCCTAGAACACGTTTTGACCATTTTCGGAATGATGTCTGTGTGTATGCGTGTCTGTGTTTGTGAGTGCTCTAACTTAAAAATTATTAGTTATATCAATACCAAACATCACATATAGCAGTGTGGTTGGTGCGGTCAGAGTTGATTAGGTTTTGGAGTGAATCGGTTAACCGGAAGTTGAGTTTCGTTCGTCGAAGCAAATTTCCGGTTTTGCAAAATATCTCCATTTATATAATACTTAGGTATATACTATTATTTAAAAAAGTTTTAGAAAATATAATTTACTATAGGTTTTGTATGCATTATATTATTGTATCACTGATTGTTTAGGAGTTATTCGTGAAATACTGATAAACCGGAAGTAGCTGGTTATGTACTTTGTGGGCGCTCTTACATAAAAACTATTTGTCGTATCAAAACCAAATTTGATACGTAGTATTTTGGTTGGTGTCGTTAGAGTTTATTAGTTTTTGGAGTAAATCGGTCGACCAAAAGTCGAGCTTTACTTTTCGAAGCTCGTTTCCGTTTTTGCAAAATATCTCCATAAATATAATATTTAGGTATATACTATTATTAATAAAAGTTTTATAAAATGTAATTTACTGTAACTTTTGTATGAAATATATTTTTGTATAACTGATTGTTTAGGAGTTATTCATTAAATACTGGTAAACCGGAAGTTGCTGATAAGGTACTTTGTGGGCGCTCTGGGCGCTGGGGCGAAAGGCCAATTTCATCGTTTTTCATCGAACATGTCCCGAAAACATTATTTATAATGTTTGTGACGTAAAAGATAATATGATATATATTAATCACTTATCTTCCAAGTTTAGATTGAATATATAGTTCGAAAATATTGTCGTAGATAAATATTTACATCATATATATGGAGAAAGTCATGTGCTGGCCACATCAGATTTTTTTAATAACAGCTTTCCGCAAAGTAACGCCTGGTCATCTAGATTTCACCAACACCAATATGACACAAACAGACATACAGAGGGGAAGAGACGGGAAGACAGAACGCGATGAGGTAAAAAATCCTTGGAGTGTACCAGTTGGATATGTTGGACAATCCTTTTCGTCCCAGCCATCCGCGCAGTCCTTCTTTCCGTCGCACTTCTGCACCATGCAGATGACTGCGGATCCGTCCGAGCAGCGGACCTTATCGTCTGCGCGACACCGGTCCGTGGGTGGCGGCGTCGGCACGGGGATCTCCAGTCCCTTAGTGGTCGTCGTCACCTTCTCCTCTTCCTCCTCGTCCTCCTCTGCATAGTCTTCTTCCTCGGAATCTAACTCGACCTCTCCGGCGAACTCCGGAACCGCGGTTGGGATAGGTTTAGTGGTGGGCGACTCTGTCGCGGGGGTTACTGGATGGCGCGAGAAACGTTTATGTATCGTGAGAATTTTTCCATTGACATTTTCAATGGAAAGGTGGCAATTTATGTTGGGGACGGGGAAGGAAAGGTGTGGAAGTTGAATATGGATTTAAAGTAGACGGGGTTGGCGTGGTTTAGAGAGCGTTAAGTGAGGGATCGCAGAGATGGAAGAAGATGATGAAGATGATGACGAAAGATCAAAAAGAAGAAATAATTATTAAATGAAATTGTTAAATAATGTGAATACGACGAAATTAAAATGAGAAAAATAATGGGAATATAAATCATAGGTGTAATGAAAGAACATTAGGAACAAGGCCGATAGTAAATTAGGGGTTAAAAATCTCCAATAGCCGTCTTTGTCACCTTTCCTCGTCTCATTCACTGGTGTTGGAGAAAACAAGAGAGGGCACCGCACTTTAATACCACTCGATGAAGTGCGATGTCCTCTCTTGTTTTCTCCAAACACCAGTGAAATAGACGAGGAACGCGGACAAAGATGGCCATTCAACATTTTTTTACCTCCAACTCTTTAACAGACGTGTTACAAATTTTTCATTTTTTACAACGGATGTTATTGAAGTAGAGGTTTAAAACCTCCAATTGTCGTCTTTGTAGGCGTTCCTTGTCTCATTCACCGGTATTTTGAGAAAACAAGTGCGGCGATCCGGCTTTTTTTCTTCGAATACCGGTGTGAGACGAAGAACGCCGACAAAGACGGCTATTAGAGATTTAAATCTCTAATAAATTATAGCTATCGAGAATGCGCGATCGCGGATTGGTCTGGAGTTAAAATTTATGTATTACGGCAATCAAAAAATTTTCGAATAAGCTGAGAGTGATAAAATTGTAAAACATAATTAGTTCTTTATTTTACTTTGAGATTAACACAAGTTCCACAAAATATCACTGTAAAGTTTTCATTTGAAAAACATGAACGACTTTTTAATAGCAAAAGTAAATTAGCTTTCGAGAACCACGGTGAATAATATAATATTTAGACACGATATGGCAAAAATCTGACGTGCAACATACAACGATCAATTGATTGAACAAAGGATGCCGATTTGTTTAGAAAATTTTATCAGATTTTTTACTTGAGAATTTTTGAAATTTTATAAAAAACCGTAGGTTACACACTAAGTTTTTGATGTGAATATTTTACGAGAGAATTGATCGAAATATTTCAAATAAACCAAACCTTAACTGAATTTCGATACATTTTCGTTAAAAAGTTAAAAAATACATCGTAATATCAAATGTGAACATAAAAATTAAAGGATGAGATTATGAAAGGTGAAAGTGTAAGCTTATGCGAAAGAACTTAAAATGTGGGAAGCAAAATTAACGTCGTGCAACATGTTAAATGAATAACTGACGTGAATGCACGTTTTACTTCATCATGCAAGTGCAAGTAGAAGAAAGGAGGTACAGTCATTACGAATGAAGGAAATTTAGGGTAAAAGATCATTCACGAAAATGATAATGGGAAAAGGGGTAAGTGATGAGGATAAAGGATACGTGCGATAATACAAAACAAAATAATGGTAATTCATACTTTCATGCTTTCTTAAAAGCTACATTTTCGCCTTGAGGTGTTTATTTCCAAGTATATTTCATTAATTTCAAAGAAAAATTGGAAAAAAGAGAATGATGGCGAAATAAAAGAAAAAACGCTATAATTTTAATCCCTAAGATTATTCCAAATCCTCTGTTCATAGATACATAAATATTTTCTGTGGTTGATTGATAATATTTAATCATATGCAGTATTCAACCATATCCAGTAACTGTAGATACGAATATAGTGCAATACAATATGAATTTCCCAGATATCATGGTCGTTTTTAAAAACCAAACAGTTCTTAGAAACTGAAGAACATTTTGGTTTTTTGTTTATTTAAATTTATGTAAATAGATTTGAAAAGCTAAATAATGATGGATGTAGTACTTAGAAATCAATCTCTCAAGGCGTGAAATAATAATTCTAATTATAAATGTGTACAAATACATTTCTCGGAGTAAAACGAAATGAGTGAAGAATGTAAATTTTCATTCCTCTGCTGTTCTTAGCAATATCTAATTTCTTTCCTCCACAAGCTTATATAATAATACCTTAGATTTTCATTATAAAGTTGACATTGATTAGCATAAAGAACACATTTCACCGAGTTTAGCCAAGGAGATTCGTAAATTAATACATATTTTTAACCTGTAATCTCTGAATTGACGTTTCTAGTTTTATTATAAGATTCAGTTTTCGGAATGCAATTATTTAAATCATAAGAATAGTTTGAGTAAAATTTTTAAAATAAGAAATTAATTTTGATAGATCCATCAGTCATACTCAATCCAAGAGTGATTCATATAACAAAATAATTCGGTCCTTTTTAGACTAATTTAGTAAGATTATACACTATAGACATACGCAACATAATTATACAACCAAAATGCGTCTGTGATGTTTATCTCCAAGAAATTTCGTCAACTCAGCATTTGTACACATTTAGCAATATATCAACTTAAAGTATTCATTTTCCCCATAAATTTAAATAACTAAAACTGGCATACAATCTTAATTTAAGTTAAAACATAACATAAATTTTAATTAATTAAACTTAGAGTAGTAATAACATGCTAGACAAAAAGTTAAACATAAAGCAAATAAAAACCTTGAGTATTATTAATGTCAAAAAAGTTAATACAAGCAAAGCATCTGGCACAGGTTTTCGAACAACAAATTCACAACATGTTCAGAGTTATGATGATATATAAAAATATGACATTAAAATTTCAATGAAATGAGTAAAATCTAATAAAATGGCACATTTGACAGATTTAAACAATTTTCATGTATATGATAGCACGATGCGAAAAATTTGTCAGTTAAGAAACATGGTTTGCAAAAGTTGAATTTGATTGGTAAATGGGTGAATTTATTTTGCGTAAATTGTAAATTTGATTAAATTTTAAATTTTATTGGAAATTTTATTTGTAAAAGATTAATTTGGAGTAGAAAACCTGTATTACTAAAAAGCATTATTAATAAGAAGCATTATAACAGCAATGGTGCGAAGCTAATTGATGTTTGGCGTATTTTTAATGAAAAAATTATACTACTATGTTCAAAATAATTACAGAGCTTAAGTTTTCCCGCGAAAACGCCGAGCAGGAAAAATGTAAAATTCTGATAGCAGAGAGGTAGGTGGTAAGTAGCTGTACCCACAATATGTGGCGCTATCTACCACCCGAATTTTACATTTATCCTGCTCGGCGTTTTCGAGAAAAAAAATTAATTCGAGTACTTATTGAACGCAGTACACAAGTGAAGCTTTTAATGCATTAGCTTGAAGTGTTCATTGGCTAGGAATCAACATTTGCCGTAGCATTAAGCCATGCCTTCCGACATGCAATCTTCAGTTACTTTTGGGTGCTTTGGATGTAGGAAAGATGAGTGGGATATTACGGGAAATCAAACTGAATTAAAGGTCATTCGGACTTAGTGGAGAGGGAGGTCATTAGAGTAGGAAAAATGTGAGCGACAGAGAAGCAGATTGAAAGGAAAACTTTCGACAGAGATTCAACGATCTGTCTCTCGTATCCAGTTTCCTGTAGCAAGGTAAGCTTCCCTTAACTGTAAGGTTAACCGGAATCCAGGTTATGGCACGAAGCTGGCTGGCAAGGGATGGTATGTACATTGGGATTTTGAGCAACAGGCCCGAGATCGACGAATATTTCGCATATCTTCTTCGACCTGCTGCATGCAAATTGAAGCCACTTTTCCTCAAGACGGAGGAGCGCTGGTGCTGCAGAAAACTGTCCTTCGCAGTGGGGTTTTGCTTTATCAAGGTAGAGACCCGATCACCAAGGGTTACTATGTACAACGTTCGCAACAGCATTAGAGGGAAACACTTTTTCAATGCAGGGATGAAGGACCGACCGTTGCAGAGATTATTCGACAACCAACAACCTTGGTTAACAACACATGTCTATGTACAGCATTAGTTTCTTTGGATAAAATATATATACAAAAGAATTATGCTCACCACAGTTGGATAAGAATTTCGGGTGACATGATGTTCATGTGGAGTCATTCACATCACGAATTAATAGATTAATAACTTACGGATTAGGTAAAAATCGTATGTACAACACCAAAAGCGAAATGTTAAATTTATAAGTAATACGTAATGAATAAAACCTCAAACACAAACCTTGGCTGAAAGAAATTTCAGATTAATAACTTACTCTTATCATGGCATTAAATTAAACACTAACTTAATTACAAAAATTTCAAAATCCTTATCACATACAGATATGATATAAATTATGATATAAAATTACGTATGCATATACATAGATATAAACAAATATACATTTACAACACATTACGTTTAATCTTACTTAAAATTACCCACATTTGCCCAATAATATCAAGTTTCAGAATGAATTCTACGTTATTCTGAATGTATTTAGTTAATCCGGAAAAATCTACCTAACTGCACAAGAACATAGAACGTTTTCGTTCCAACCAAAATAATTCATAAGTTACCAACATCGCAAAATGGCATGAAAACTGTAACAAAGGATAGTATGGAATAAGCTATAAAAGGAAAGTATATAAAATTAGCATGAATATCGGGTCCCTTACTTTATAATAATGAATTTTCATACTATCTACGCTTACAGGTACTATCGAGTTTTAACGAGCAATAACCGTGATCTCATTACATCGCGTTACGGGACCTCAATTTACAGTGAGATTATATAAGCTGATTCAGAGAATTAGTAGTAAGTAAAAAGGCGTACGAGAATCATAGCATATATTGGTAGGCAAAAGAAATTTTATGGCAGTTTATGAAAGCCATCCGGCGAAAGCAATCGACTACATTAAATGCATTTCTCTGACACAAAAGCAATCAAGCAGAACTGAAACTAAACATTTTCGCGAACAATTACTCGGAAAATAATGCAGGCATACTAACGAATTAAAGCTTCTAAATGAAATATATTTTATTAATGACAAAGTAGCAAAGCTATAGACAGAAAGAATTTAATCACAGAAACAACCTATAACGTGCTCTTCAATTAGAGATGATTATACAGCAAGAATAATGACGAAAGCGTATTTTCTACAAACATTTTTAGTTTCCGCGAAACGAACGACGAAAATAATTTATATAATTGTATATGAAGATGCAGTTCGTATTTGACTGTCATTGCCCGAGTCCATTGTCAATAGCCCGATAAAGATATAAATTTGTTGAATTTTAAGTTTCACGTCTGAATATAATATAATAAATGGTATTTGTAATGAGGATATACTATTGCCTGATTTAGGGTTTTTCCGATTTTTAGTAAAAAAATAATATTAAAAAATAGAAGAGATTGAAAGAATTTATTTTAATTACGATTTAGGACCCCAAAAATCATTTATATTCTCTCTGTATACTCATTTTCATCATATTTCGGCAGACTACACCGCGATTTAACACCGCAAAAATCAGAAAAAACGGCAATTTAAAAAAATCTTAATCACAGAAACATAAAAAAATTACCAAACTATATACAGGGGTGTTCGAACGATGGAAAACCAAGCACATAAAACATAAATAATAAAAATAAAAGACAAATTCAAAGGAAACTTCCCAACGAAAACATACCGACAACTGAGGGACCACATCCAATCTCATCAGAACCATCAGCACAGTTTCTGACACCGTCGCATCTCGCCTCCACACTCACGCAACCGGACTGTCTGCAAGGAATCTGACCTTCCGGACATTCGTGAGGAACCCTCGCCTCTGGTGAAGCTGCATTTTGGTCGTTGGTCATAGCAAGGAATTCGGGTTTTGGGTTTTATAGGGGAACCGAGCGCGGTTATTGCAGACGGGCGATGTCCCAGCGAGGATGAGAATCCAAGTTAGACGCGAAAAAATTACGAAGTATCCAATAATCCATTAGCATAAGTAATGAAAAGCGACCGCGTAAATCAAATTATTTTTCAAAGTCGTAATAAAATTGAGGAATTATGAGAAATGTCCGTGACAGGTTATGCCGATAAGTCGTCGTGGATTGGAAATTCCATACGTAAAACGAAAATTCATCGAGGAATAAAAATTCGATTCGCGGAGGCGCAAAACATTTCATTTTTAAACAACGAAAGAACAAATGATTTGATTCCGATTTTAAACGCAAGATTTTTACGTCAATTTAAGCACGCCATAATCGAATAAATATGTCAAAAGGTCATTGATAACAAAATTTATACAATCCATGCAATATAACCATCAAGTTTGAGGGTCGGCCGCGAGAAATTTCATCGTAAAGAAATTGATAAAGTTTCCAAAATATGGTAACAGTTACATTTTTATGGCAATTCATAAATTTGGCGATAATGGAAAATCCATGCCGAGAAAACATGGGTTGAGTTATACGGGTACCATACACGTTAGAGCATGACAATATGACGAATGGTTTACAGAATAGAGTACATACAGCATTGGACATAATAACGGCAGAAACATTAGCATTGACGTGGAGATCCAAAACAATGATATTGACGGAAACAGCGAAATCGATTGAAGATAACGACGCATACAAAAAGAGAGTGGGTTTAGATACAGAGACGTGCGTGAGAGAGAATAATAATCATAAAAAACAATGCAACGTTACACGTGAGGAATTGATTTAAAAGAAAGGGCGTAGTAGATTATGCGACCCAAATCACATAGAGAAAAGGTTATGAGAAAGACATTCCAGGAAAAGGATGGAGGAGGAAAAAAAACAAACAAACAATAATGAAACAGCAAATAAAAACATATATGACAGTAAATATGCATAACTGAACAAAGACATAAGTAACGTAACAAACTACCAACATAAAAAGATAGTTGAAGAATAAAAGTAGTTATGGCAAGACATTTGTACTAAATTAAACGCTACCATTAGTCGTACATAGAAATAAGAAATTGCTGAGATTAGTAAATAACTATAATGAAGTAGAAAAAGCTAACATAATAAAATGTAGGAAAAAAATAAATAACTGTTACTGGTACATACATTCCATTCGTATAAACGGAAAAGGTATGCAATTAAGCAAGAAATGAATTTTAGAAGCCGAACCTTAATTATTTTATTATTCCACTATTCTCTAATTTGAAAATGTAAATTAAAATTTATAACATTATACATACGACCTAGAAAAAAATATTATTACACAGTTCAAAGGAATTATTGGACATTTCCAAATTTTGAATAGGCTTTTCGAAAAATTAAATAAAATGGAGAGTTAACGAAAAAAAATACTTCGAAAAAAATAAATCGATTACTATGAAGAAAGAGAAAATCCAAAAAAGTATTCCTAAAGGAGAAGATTAAATCTTGTATCTTTTTATACGGAGGTAAATTGATCAAACCGTAATGAAAACTTCGTAAGTTCTAAGTCCAAAAAACGACACATTGATAAAAGACATCGGAATTTGATAACCAGATTATAGTAAATTTCGAATAAATAAACGGACACGTACGCTAAATTTAAAAAACAAATTTAAGTGGTATAAAAGACATTTAAATTGGATCGATGAACTAACCTCCGAAGTCTCTGAACAAGAATCCTTCCGAATTAACCTTGAGGTCACCGAGAGATCGGTAACTGCGGATCTGATTCTCAAGGATTTGGCGGATGGCATTGGAGTCGTTGTAACCAACAGTGCCAAGGTCTAGGGTCACGGTGCTGAAGAAGATGTCGGGATCTGAACCTTTGTGCTCCCTGAAAAAAGAAATAAAATGGTCAATTGAGAGAAAAGATACGGCTTCCTTTTGGCATCTTCGACCATTAACTCAGGAATTCCTGCTGGGATTTATGCAAAGCCACATACGAATATTTGAATACATGTTTACACTTAAGAAAAATGGAAAAAACATCCTTCACCTTTCAGAAACAGGAATGTGTGGATCTATACTTTGCCTTATGAGCATTCCACTGGGTAACGACTGATCATGTGAAAAATATATTTGCAAAAGAAGCATGCATATCCTAAGATCAATACTTATCAAGATTTTGAAAAGTCTACTACTAGAAGGTTTGGATAGATAAAAAAGAACTTATGATGATTAGATTCAACAACTAATCGTTAAATCGACGGTTACTTTATTTTCCATACTCGATCACTTAAAAATTAAGAATTACTTTGAATTTTAAAGAATAAATAAGAGTGTAAGAAGTAAATCTTTGGAACTCTCTGAAGCTATGAATATCCTCTAAAGATAACAAATGGGGCCCCCGCATTTCGGGGGCCTTCATGACTAGGCTAGGGCTTCGGAAGCAAGCATTACTCCCATAGAATATATCTTAATACTTCAAGAAATGAACAATACGATTGCATAATCGATTCAACATTAAATAGCTTAGAAATTTAAAAATTAAAAGAATATCATATTATTATATTATAATCTTTCTCAAACTTCATCACAAACTTCTATATTTATAAATTTGAATATAAATAAGAAAACAAAATATGACGTAACTTTAAGGACTAATAGAATAGTAAATCTTAAAACACCGAACACACAAATTTTGCAACCCAAAAATATGCAGATGATGGAGCCGGATGCTACGTTACGATGAAACCTACAAGTGGTTGATGGTTTTGATTTTAATCAAGCGTGAGAAATAAGAAAATTGATAATCAAAACTATTCCCACGGAAAGTTAAATGTAATAATATGATGCGATAAATTAGGAAAGGTATATCCCCGTAATATGTATCACCAATCTAGCTTACTCAATCTTAATGACTGTACAGGACTGCCTTCCAGGTGTGCTCTTGTAGAGTTCGTCCACTGCGTGGGTGATGTTGTCGGCAATCATCCTGTATCGGGCGCTGTTTCTGTCCTTCAGGTCTTCGTGGTAGGGCTCATTGATGTTGAGGATAATACGGTAAAAGTCTGAAAGTAAGAAAGAATTGACGTTAGAAAAAATGTATACTAAAGAAAGCTAGAATAGGCTTCATTAACGGAAAAGGTATTCTTTCTTTCAAACTAGAACGAAAGGAAGTAACAAGAGCATGGATCTACATAACTCAGTATACTTCCCTCAGAAGTAACAAGCAAACAAGCATCTTTTACTGAAGATCAATGACCTTGTCTTCCAAATCATTACCTTCTCTCGCCATTTTCTAATCATCATACCTCCCATCAGTTTCCTCAGATTCCGTACAATTAAATAAATCTCCTGCACATTTCTTCAGTACGTGACTTAACTTACAATTCAAAACCCTTTCTAATGACTTACAATGTACTTCCTCCTTCGTTTCCCCAGAAATAACATATACATTTTCTATTGGTTGCAAAACTCATATCTAAAAGGCTTCTCATCCCCATCCTCCTTCATGAAGCCATGATTAAATTAAATTTTAAAGTATTTTAAGATGGAAAAAGATAAGTTAAATTAGACTTTCTTGCTACATTTGTTGAAAGAGTTGAGACATACATACGTGACATGGGTCACGTGTCCCAAGTTTTAAGCTTTAGTGGTTCGCAATAACATCTTAAAACGATTTGGGGACGCAGAACACAACTTCACTTTTAGTCACTGAAATATCGTAATGAATTGAAGCTGATTTACCTTACTTTACTAATGCTCAAACACTCGAGTTAGTTTTTATTACACAAAAAACTGTGTTATTTTCTTTTAGTTTGAAATAAATACGCTTTATCCAAATCAGCAAGACATCGAAAAGGTTTGATCGCTGAGGAAAGATTTAACATCTCGGTGGCTAAGGACGCAGCAAGGACCGCGGTCTGGGGACCTCTGATTTATATCATCCAACAACATTCCCATCCATTTGATCATCCAATATCTTTTTTGACGTTCAGCAACGTGAAATTTGCCATATTTTAATGTTCAAACATTCTTATTAAGGTATTTTCGGTCTAATCCTACGTTATAAGGTCATTACAACTAAAATGCTAAGGTTCCAAAGAACCACCCACTCATTGAAAGATTTTAACGGGCGAAAGATCAGATAGCGCCGGAAGCCATCACGATCAACGCTATCAGTGGGAAATAACACCTGTTCCCACGATTTCTTCTCTTAAGGTATCTATCCACTAATAATCCTATGGCCCCGCCTCCATTCGATACTGGAATCCACGATTTAGATCACGGAATTTCACCTTCCATATAATCGCCTTCGATCGCCTCGGTATAAATTATCCCACCATTCCCATCGATATTACATATCATTATTCCCAAATGCTAGAAGAATGAGCGGGTATTAGGATGCTATCGAGCAAGTTTAACTCGAGAACGTGAATGAAATCATTTTCTCCCATTTACGTTTACGACTTTGGATTCACGCCTGGCAGCTCCGAATTTATTCTTTAGGATCCAATTTTTCGGCGAAACCTAAAATAAATTCCCACGAAAATCAAAAAGGAATAATAATTTGACGGTTGCCAAATGAGGGGAAGCTCACGAATGTAAATGGAAAATAGGCATAATTGGTATACCTCATTAAGATTCGTACGACAAACCGACATGAAACAACTCAACTCTCTCGTATTGGTCACGTATCCTTCTTTTTTGTTAATTCATTCAATACTCAGTCATTATCTACTTTGTACCCTCCCGTTGCCAACTAGTCCTTATATACTTCAATCGTAGAGCACTCATTTTATGAATATGCTTTTCCCGAGAGATTCAACTTACACTAAAATTCAACCGCAACAAGATGGATAAAAGTAAGTTTTTATATATGTGACTTTTAACACTTTGAACAGCTCCTAAAAATTAATTAAGAAATATGTGAAATTCATTGATAAATTCTAAATAATAATTTAAAGAAAGCTTTCACCTGTGCAGCGCAGTTTTGTGTCAATTTAACTCCATATTATGTGAGCATCTTCCAATTGTGTAATTTGGTTGTATGTATATTGTATTGTATTTTATAATTTGCCTGTAACTATATATTAGAATTTTAAAATTGTGTTATAAAGTTATTTGAGTTTTACTGCACTTGTTTTCGTATTTTTGCGTATCTTGAGTTTGTTATTAGTTGTCTTTCTGCAAAAAGGAATTAATAAATATCAGTATTATCATCACCTTTTTATAATGGAGAACAGCAACAAAGTGGAGGCCTAATGGTAAATTCATTCAATAATTATAATAATTAAATTCATTTCAACCAAAGAACTCTGAAAAAAATGAAACGCAAAAATAATAACTAAATAATCTTATAATACTAAAAACTTTTGGTAAATGTATGGACTACTCTTTTCGGAAATAAATCGTGAAAAACAGCGTCAAAGATACAATGCTTTTAATTCACTACCCCTAAGGCATACGATAAATAGTGGGAAAACTACTGAATGAGCGAGAGATTCCTGTTTTCTATAAATAGTTCTACGAAAAAAACCTGAGGCGGCTCCCGTTTGTACGTTGGTAGTAATCACGATACACGGCACGTTAATGGGTAAGGATATCGCAAACGACTTGCAATGTAAACCGAATTAAGTGTACTGGTTCAACAAGAGTATAAACGCTAACAACAGGTTATAAGAAATTGGAACGATTTCAAATTTGCGGGGACTACAAAGTGACCGTGCTCTGGAAAATCCAGAAAAAGAGAAACTCAACATTAGAGTAATCCAAGAAGAAAAAAATTACTGTGAACTGAATAAAGTAGTATAGTGATGGAAAGAAAAAAAGATGGAAACTTAGCTTCCAAAATACGTATATAGCACTCTAGATACCGTGTATTCCCTTATCATCAGAGGTAGCGGGGAAACCACCCCGAGGTAAGTCTCCTTTATTTTAACTTTGAAATTTAAGGATTTGCAGTTTCTTTATTTTAATAAGCAGTACAGTATTTGTTGGTAGTAGATAGGGAAGGAATGGGCTGCTTGATGGACGTTTTAGGAAGGCAGTATAATGATTGAGTGATAAATTAATGTGAATTGTTCATGATAACCAAATGACGAAGATAGAATGATAATCACATCACTAATTCTACTTAAAATCTCTCGGCACATCACACTGCCAAGAAGTCCGAAATATGAAAAAGCTTATGATATAGAAATGAACGAAATCTTTCAAAACAATAGGATTATTAGATGCATAGAATTATAACAGATCATTTTTCATTCTTATGTATACGGTGGGGAAGGTAATGGTAAAATTAAAATTCTGAAGTGAAATTTGGTGGAACACCACCTTTCGAGCAAAAATGAATACATATTATTCTTATTTTCCCTTTTTGGTGCCTTTTGTGAAAAAGAGCAAATCACCTCCATTTATTTTTGCTGTGGTAAAATAACGTTATTCTTCTCATGGTCATTTTGCTGCACTAGTTCCACTTAAAGCATTCTGAGAATGAGAAAAATGGATGGAAACTACCTCATTCCTCATCTTGCCAAGCAGCCTCATCCCCTATCGAAACGCATCGAATCCGACCAGGCTTCGGGGCGATAAATTTATGCACACACTCACAATTACCTAACATCCATCGAGATTTATCGGACCATGATCCAGCACGAGAGGCAGGTATGATATCTCCGGAATGGAATCTTCAAACAACCATTTTTAAAAAAGAGAGACTCGAGTTTTTATCGTTTCGAAACGTAAAATTTCTCGCGAAAAATGCGGCCTTGAAATTATGACATTGCGTGCATTTCCTTGCGACTACTGCAGTTGTTCTTATCTTCTCACGTTTCCCCTGCCGTCGTAAGATTCATTCATTAGGATCGAGCAAACACGCATTCCTGAGCGTTACGCAACCCACTCCCCTCCCAACAGCTGCACGTCAACAAGATGAATCGGAAGAAATAACGACTGCTTTTCTTGACTTTTTGCCAGTTCTCCTGCGGGAAGCGTGAACGCTCTATATCGAAAGTAAATTTTGAATCGATGCCGTTCTATTGTTTGACGATACAAAGAAAATGTGAAAAAGACTTCGAACGGGGCGAATTACAAGGAAGTAATAATAATAATAGTAAATAAGAAACATTAAGTGAACTCTGTATTATAAATCTCAATTTTTGAAATGCACTTAAACTTCATCGTTTGCACAAATCTCTTATGTAGGTGGAATAATTGAATAGAGGAGTTTATATTCAAGGTAGTTTAGATACACAAAATCACCTACGACCCAGGGGAACGCAATTATAAAAATTATAATATAAATGAAAAATATACACCTTGATGATCTTCACACGTATTATCAAACAAACATTACGCTAACTATAGTTAATTCATCTCCAAAGTTTGACTTGCTTAATTCTAGACTTCTATCGTCACTCAAAACTACGATTAGTTACTATTATCATTACTGTATCATTTATCAGGCTTTCTCCGCTTTTGCTCTGGGAAAATTCACCTATCCAGTAAGATGGTGTAGATTAGGCAGCCGGAATGGAGAGTGAACTCACCCTAATATATATCTTGGATTCTTCGCTTTTAGTTTAGGAACTTACGTAAAATATAAGTTTTCTGTAAGATTGCTTTCTGCTCTACATTACTGATACTTTCCTGTAAATAAAGTTTCTCCATATTTTACAAGCATATTGTATATTATTTGACACCACCCTTTCAGCGGAGATAAACGAAAGGGATGGCTTATATTAATGAACACGATAAATTATATTAATAATTAATCCTTAGACATTCATCCCTAATCCTGACATTATTATTTTACTCTAGCGGCGATGTTGAGACAAAGCTGCCTCTCTTTCACCTAACTGAATTTATTTAACGAGCTCAAAAAAGATAATGCTTTATATTAAATACAAATAGTTCCAATCGAGAGTATCCCATCGCTTGGACAAACTTTTATTTTATCTGCTTTATTCAGGGAAATTTTAGTATTTATTTATTCTATTTTACTGAGTCTACACCCTTTCTACAAGGAGGCTATAGCACCTCTCTCATGGAGCATGTTATTGTTGGCCCTGCTCTATAGGGAAGGTCTCAAAACCTCCTGGTTCAAATCAATATAAAGAAGAAAATAAACAGAAAAGAGTTCAACGGGAAAGGGTAGGTATAACTCATGGTCTATGGTGCAATTTAGCGCACGTGTGCAGCGAGAATGGAGGAGAACATTAAAATGTAAAACTCTGGGTGGCTTTTAAATTATAGGAGCGACGGAGAAAAGAATATAATTGTAAAAAATAATGTGAAGGTGCTGAATATGAAGAGAGAAAAGGGTTTCGATTAAAGCAGAAATAAGTAAATAAATAAAATTAAATGGCCGAGTCCCTAGAGAGATATATTGCTAAAGAAAGTTATTTGATATAATTTACACAAAATAGCAAATTAATAGACGCCAAGAGCCTAACTGAGAGTTTATAAATAGGATTAACAAAAAATCAGCTATGATAAGCCTACTTAATAATGTAATTTAGACTTGTAATGTGTATAAATAATTAGTATATGTATTAAATATGTAATGAACTAACTATGTATTGAACAATGAGACTTATCCTATACATACTTGTAAGTCGTTACCAATAAAATTATTATTATAAATAGCGTATGAAGAAACCTTACTCGATTTCTTAGTAATAATTCAAATTACTGTTATAAAGATCGTCCTCTTTTTCTCGTAAAAATTATTTAAAAATATCCTTGGCTAACATAGCATCTAATTATGATCCTGAACCCTATCATTTACATCTCTTATCTTATAGGAACTCACAAATCATATAATCGAAGCTGAGTGATGAAAAAAATATTAGTTTTTCACGAATACGTTAAAGTAAGTCAACTCGGTATAAGTTTCACAACCGGGCTTTACAACAACCCCATGGAGCGACCATGTGCTTTCCCGCATTCCTTCCCGTAATAAACTCATCACGCAGGAAGTTTACTTCGTAATGAACGTTATCGCCACATCTCGCAGAGGCCGTGTGATGTATATCTTTCGATCCGAAGCGGTGACAGTGCGAGGACAGAACTTTGGAGCATCAATTACCTTGTTGAACAGTGCCGCAGAAATGCACACTATCATTCGTGAGAGCACGTCGTCCCTCACGGAAAAACTGGGAATGACCGTGAGATGCATTCCGTGTCTGCCAACAATTACGCTTTTTAACACTCCGAGAAATTAATAAAGTTAACGCCTCGCGAGGGGACTTTATGATTGTGCAAGTCCTTTCATCGTGTGTCATGCAGTCGCAACTTTCCTCAAATTAGTACGGGAAACTATCTCATGGGCGACATTTTTGAAAAAGGACACGAGAAAAAATACGTTTTAAAAATTTTAGGAGGCGATATCAATTAAAACTACAACAGAGCGGGTTTTTAACTAAAACAGTGAAAATTTAGTTGAAAATTGTCTAAAATCATACAGAAAAACAATAATATTTCAAGGGACGCCAGTCTATTCCAGAGATGAAGAAAGGAAGGGCTAAATTTCCGACTACTAACCTCACAAAAGCACTCTATTTATCTACATTAAACTCTTCAAATCTGCTTATACGTATACTTACACGTGCTTAAAAACTATGATATATTTTCCTGGAACAGCGTTTAGCTTACTTAAGAAAAAGCTTTAAATTTCAGTTATTGAAATAATACGTTAAAAATTCTGTATATGTGAATAAAACATCAAGAGGGGAATAAATTCAATTGAGAGCTCAAACATTGAATTAATCTTAAACAATATTCAATAACAAAAATGCAGACGTTTTAATACATAATCCATAAAATAATGAAGAGCTAGCTCTCATTTGAACGTTTAATTAATTTTCTGATTTTAATTGATTTTCAACTGAGTTAATTGTGATTCTTGCGATTTTACTTCCTCATCATTTTCGGAAAAGTAATTTTCTACTGTATCACATACAAGTAATAGCTACGCTTCCAAACTAGCATCATACGGCGGCCCAACTGTTCGCAGTTAAATATTCTTCCAACATACGCCGGTTTCCGGTCCCGGTGTTAGCATCGAGAGAGAGCATCAAAGATTCAAGAGAACCTCTCACAACCAGTCGTCCTTTTTGTTATTCGATACACGAAGACAAATCAAGACATACGCAAAAGGATGATTCAGCAAACAACGACGTGATTCTTCGTATTCATAGAAACCAACTAAATAATTTGGCAATCCTCAAACAAATTTACTACTGCAACTAATTCAGCTAGCGAGCTAGATAAGGTATCCGTCCGTTAATAACTTCACGTAGTACATAAAAAAGTATTAATGCCGATATTGAAAAGAGGAAAGAATCACAGTTTCTTTCCAATATTTTTGGGGAACGTTCTTAAAAACTTCACGTTTTAAAATTGAAATGCTAACTAAGCTTACGTAACAAACACTAGGTAAAGTATGACGTATTACGGGGAATGAGGCTAACAAGACAGGATGAGGAGTGAGGTAGTTTTCGCTTGCTTTCTTCACTGAACCAGAATACCGAAGTGGAACATATAATAATGATTTCGTCTTTATTCATGGGTGCATTATAGTACTTATCAACGTAAGTAAAGCATAATGATTCTATGAGCTACACTTTTCTTGGAATTCTATCAGGAGGAAACTTAATAAGTCTCACTATTCAGTATATTCATACCTCAATAGCTTTCATGTCATAAAAGCAAGGAGCATTATTGTCAAAAGTTAAATGAGAGATACCTTTTTCTCTTTCCTGTAGCAAATGACAAATGAAAAATATTCCATTAATCGGAATATAGTATCAAGTACAACAAACGTTAATAACACTAAACTTGATAAGAACTGATCGGATGGACTGATATAAAAAATCGCACCAAATCTTAACAATTCAAATATTTCGTTGCAACAATTTATTACGGACGCTTTAGATTCAAGGGAAAAGTCTTTTTAAGGCCAGTTAGCATTCAGCCGGCTTTTCTTACGCTATCTCCTCGACATTCCGCAGCCTTCTGTAATCTCCCCTCTCCGCTCTGCATTCTCCAAACATCATCATCGTCTTCTTCGGGGAAGCGAACGCATTTGCCAAGAAAGTTAACCAGTCCGCTCACGCTCAGCATTTCTGTTACTCTGAGCTATTTGACAACATGTCATCCACCGCCGAGCTTTCGAGGCTAATAATAACATTCAATGTTCGCTACATTTTTAGCACCTAAAATCTTATAAATCACTCTATTCCTGGCGCTTTCTCGGAAGCAGCTCGATGAAAGTGTGGGACGGCGTATTCCAAACTATGCTGTCAGCATTTCCTCATGTGTGTTTGAAGCTGAGGGGCTCGTAACTTTAAGAGCGAAATATGGCATCACTGAATTCCTTTCTTGAATTTCTAATTTTCTCTGTAACTACAGAAATAATTTCAGCCTTCCTTTGATATTTTAGAATACGAAGAAGACGTAAGTTTTCTATAAAAACAAAGGTTACGAAACGCTGACATAGGAATACAGTATCAGGAGACAATGGACGATGAGAAAGCCAGACGTATAATTTCAAGTTTGGTGGAGGTTCACCTGTTTCGTATTTACTTATTTAATATTTTTTAATTATTTATTATTTGTATAATCTTTATAGTTAAAAAAATAAATAAAAATTTTGCTTTTTAAATAAATTTTTGGTGGCAATATGATAACAATGGAATTAATATGACATTCATAAAATTATGAAACATTTTTAATAAATTTTATAAACACACACTGAAAATAATAATTTTCTTTCCCCTCACTGCTCAGTTTTCTAATTATCATTGCTCTAAGGCTAAGTTTTCAAAGATGTCTTAACGATAGGATTAATTTCGTTTGGTTATCCTACTTATTTAAACTTTGAAGAATCGGTATATAGACAAAATTATTGACGATTAATATAGGTGGATAATCTTCATCAATGCTGAAAACTACCACGAAGAAATCTCAAAAGTAATCGTTATATCATTTTAGCCTTGCAAGTACCATTAGAAACTTAACATCTACGATTGTTACCTATAAGTCAACCTCACATTTGAAATCCTCAGTATTAACTCGATATAGCCGTGATCGTATAGTGGTTAGTACTTTGCGTTGTGGCCGCAACAACCCAGGTTCGAATCCTGGTCACGGCAGTGGTCAAACACTGTGACGGCAGAGGCTATTTTTTAGTGATAAAATCATAAGTTGCTAACCAAAGTAACCAAATAGTAGCACCTGAATTTATATATGGTGTGTGCGAGTATTTTTAATTTATATATTTAGTTGGTACCATCACAAATGGACAATTACAGGAAAGAGATTAAAAATGAACGAACGCGTACCATAATTCCCTGACCAGAAAAATATGGATAGCCGGGATTCGAACCCGGGACCTTGGAGTGGGTAACAGGGGGAGGGGACGTTGTTCGAATAAAGGCGTTTTGTATTCGTTTGTGTTTGTGTTCTAGACAATGATTTAGGCTGCCTCTTTCCTATAGTTAAATTAAATATTACTATTTGCAGAAAAAATACTTTTCAACACCCGTTTAGGTCAATATAACGGACATTTTAATATGATTATACATCGCAAAATGAATTTAACGACTCTGTAACCAAATTTCTAGAATGACATCGATAAAAGATGAAGATGAATGATGACAAGCACGAACGTCATGGTACCAAAACAATTACTATTTGCTAAAAAATACTTTTTAATACCCGTTTAGGTCAATGGAACGGTCATAGTAATGCGATAACGCATCGTAAAATGAAGTTAACTATAATTTGACCAAATTTACAGAAAAATGAAATTTATAAAAGATGACGCTTGAGAACGAACGTCCTCGTACGGAAACAATTACGATTCCTCAACAAAAATCTCAAAAACTCCAGCTGTGACAAAGAGAGATCACAGAGAAATCCCGCTACAAAAAGCGAGAAACCCCACCGTAATTGCCTCTATTTTTATCCCTCCATTAAGTCGTAAATTCTCTCTGAAAGAAATCTCGTTTCTCCTCGCGAAAAAAGAGAGCGGGAGACGTTTCTTCCTTTTCAATTGAACTTGACCTTCCTGCATCAAGTACTCTTCGGCAGGAAATCGGTCGACATCCTCGATGAAATTAACGCTGTCCTGGAGCTTCGCCGACATTTTCACAACGACCTCCTCTTTGTGAGGAGCAACAGAGCAAGTATCACAAAGGCGCCATTTGTCTGTTCGTTTCAGACCTGGAAAAATGAAACTCGGACGCGGGGAACAACGGAGGGCGGATCGGACCAACTTTATAACGAACCCCGCTGGTGCACTGCGTTGCGATCTTGTTTACGAGAAGTGCATTATGCCGCTGCGGCCTCTACCGCTGGGGTTTCCGGCCGTATATGCTCCAGGGACGGACTCCGATGACTATTCCACCGGCGAATGCGTTGAAACAGAATTTTTGCACTTAAACGTCGCACTGTGAGAGAGGGGGAAGTAGACGGAGTGGCCGTCAAAGGAAAATACACGCTGCGACATTATAAAATGAGCCATCCCAGATACAGTAATACTCGGAAAATATAATTATTATAATAAATATAATAAAAGGTTTTAATTGCGAGATTCAGACAACGAAGTCTCTTCTTACGTCCATTGCCTACTTATTCATTCATCAAGCTCATGTCTATGTAAGAACCCTGCAAGCCGCCTTTCGGCGTGTGGCAGGGGGTGCTGGCACCTTTACTCTATTTTCATAAACGGTTGCTATCGCGTAGTCCGCGGAAAAATGAATTTTTGAAACGATTTGTTCTAGCATCTATTTCCCTAATCTTTCTGGCAGTATCAGAATGGTATATATAACATGGGGGTCGCATTATATCGGTTACATCATCTGAGAGGGTAATTTCTCTGAACTTATTTAATAAATTTATCCTTTGAATTTGTCTTGTATCTTCTAATGATTCCCATCCCGCGTCCTGTAACATCTGAGTAACACTCGCTGTTTATCATAGAAATTCTTACCAAAACGTATCGCCTTTCGTTGTACTTTTTCTGAATCCCGAATATGACATTTCTCGGCGGGGTCCTATACACTACATGCATACTCAGGTGAGGCCTAACTAACGCTAAGTAACATCGCTCGCTAACTTTCATCGCTTGCATCGCTCGCGAACGCTCATAACGACAATAGTTAAAACAGACATATTCCATTCCAGTTCCAATCAAAAAATATATGACAGCGGGAGTGCATGTGCATTGAATTTATTTACAACAATAAATGCTATCTAAATCCACAAAATGAGCCATCCGCAATAGAATAATACCCGGAAAATACAACGATAGTAATAAAAGGACTTAATTCAGATTGAGACTACTAAGTCTCTTCTTATATATAACCCACTGATAGATTTAGATACGATAGAACGTTGGAAGAAACATTGGAAAAGTGTAAAGAAGAAAACTACTTTGTGGATTAGAGAAACCTAAACTAAGAGCTCAGGAAACAATTTTCACAGCAGAGTGCCTACACTAGGCACCCCAGTAGCCCCTTCATGTAGTGTTGCAGGCTAATTTCCTGGTGATTTCTAATTCTTTCGCTTTTTAAGTGAATGTTTACAATGTATCCAGTAATTTATTTAATTGTATGTAATTCTTGTTGTAGCGCTGCTCTTGCTAAAAGCTATCCTTTACATCTTTTAGCTTTAATTATGAATTGGTTTGCGCAGATTTTTTTACACCGGCTCCTTCCATATTGTTCCTCTATATTTATACCACGAACTTATATTTATACTAACTTACATATTATTTATTTTTCTACTAATATAAATGGGGACAAGTTAGATAGAAGAAAATACTTTTCAGTCTCAATCTCGCCTCAATTAGGACTTACTTTAGAAACTTAATTTCATTTGCCGGACAACCTTAGAAACAGAAGAGATCCCACACAATAAAATACATTAAATATTTAAATGAGAATCATAAACATAAATTTATAAACAAGGGAATTTTAAAATAAGATTAAATCAAGAAGCTCTGTTACAAGAAGAATGAAATGAATAAAATCGTATATAGAGTACACTATCCTCAATTACAAAAATATATAATGAAGTAAATAAATTGAATAGTATTACATTAAACAACGCGATTCATTGATGGCATCAGTAGTAAGCCCCGCGGCTAAAAAATTACTTAAAAATATTCGAGAAAATTATAAATATGTGCCTATATTTACTACATTTACTCATATTTATTCCAATTTATGAGATAAGCCCAAAATCATATTTAATTTTGAGGAGATCGTTTACAATAAATTATTATCAAGTTTCCTTATATGGGATAAACATTTTAAGAGACCAGCAGAAAAAGTAGGTTTACAAATTGAGTTTAGATTAAATTAAATATTTTTACATCTAATATATTATTTTGTGACAAAATAACAAGTCTTGGTAAGATTTCAGTCTGATACCGGTCAACATACGGTTGAAAAGTCTACTTAGGATTCATTTACCCATTTATTCTACTGCAATACTGATTAAGTTAAGCCGCTGCTCTAATTCCACATTACTTTTAACAGAAATGAGCGAAACATTTCCGCTTCGGACGGCTTCAAAAACAGCTAAACATCCTCACAACATCAACCTGTATATCTTCATTGATTCGTAATGATTTCCACTCCGCCAAAATGGAACTGCAAGGGAAGATGACGGAGTGACCTATTTAACGTCCACCAGAGGAAACCTTGGAAACTTGTACCGCAAATGGACTTTTGACAACTGGAACATCATCCTCGCGTTAATGGTCAAACAAAATAGGTCGAGCGTGTTTACAAGTGAAAATATGTCGTTGAACCACTGAATACATTCGCTAATGTACGTCTTGAGGTCATGAGTGAATCCTGAATTGCGTTATGGCGAATTTTCTGATAATAGTAGTAAAAATATATTAAGCCATTCTCGGTGTAGTTAAAATACCAATTTATTTTGGATTTTAGATTTAACGTTGATATAAGTTCGTCTATTGTTGATGTTACCTTAATTTAAATTGGCGTCTCGCTGTATGTGAAGCATTAATAAATAAATTTAAAAATAATTATTATTAAAGTAGCGAAATCCCCCTTCAAGGATCACGAAATTTAATACAAGTTGTACGTATACCTTGCATTGCACAACTTGTTCTTTTAATGCATAAGGCATGACTAAGGAGTCTACCATCAACTTTATATATTTGAAATCGGTAGTTGGTTTCATTGATACTGGATACTTTCAGTAAAAATTGTCAAATTCAATTTGTCAAATTTATCAATGTAATGAATATTCACAAAATAAATATCTCTTTAAGAGAAATTGAAATAATTGGGTAAGAGTGATGGAATTCATAGAACTGTGTAAACAGAGTACATATTTCAAGATCAAAAGTAAGTTTTACTATAGTGTGAAGTAATTGATATAGTGAGTGCTGTAGAATATTCACAACAATTATACTTGCCCTGATATGCAAATTAATTTTCAATTGTTTTTGATGGGCCGATCGTTGTCGATTCGGTTATTATTTTGTAATCCCATATTATTGTTTAAACTATGTATTATGTTGAAACCTGTTTGTTTTTTTAACTACCTGTAGTATTAGATATGATAATGGCAGCAATAAAAATTTCAAATATCATCTACAATTATAGCCATCAACAACCTAGGGCTTCCTTTTCTATTACACGTCATTTAAAAATATTTAGTAAGCTTTCGCAAGTTTCTTTTCAACGCTGAACCCAAATATCATTAATAGCAATAACATATGAATTTAAATTACATTTTTAATTGAGACGCATATTCCTGCATCGTATACATATATATGCAGATGTGTAACCGCCGACAAGCAATTATAAACTATAGCCAATATAAAATGTATTTTATCTCAAAAAATTATGTAGTATGGGTAATCCTGATAGAATGAATCTTTGATATAACTTAACGATGCTATTTAAATATTATTAATAATATGAGTTTTGTATAATAACTCTAATAAATGAAATTCTGTATAGGATATCTTTATATAAGGATTTCATGTAAGTGCTACGATATAATTTTTTAGTAACTATCTTTATAATATATTATACTGGCTTATATTCTTTAACTATTAGTAACGTATTCATGCCGCAATTAATATTTGTATTGTGTATAAAGTATAAATAAAGAATATTATTATCAGAAGCAAAGTCCTTGACTTGATTGTCCGGAGATTCAACTATCAGTAGAGCATCACGTCTCAATCTACTTGCTTATGTTTTGACCAAATTATAACATAAAATAAACAAGTTTACGATAGTTTAAGACGTGAAATCGAGTTAAGGAAGTTTGAAGAGTCCGCCGCAGTAGCTTCGGATCCGAAGGGAGTTTCTCTGAGCGGCCGCGAGAGAACCCTAACGACAGTCCTAGCAGGCGCTACATCTGGTGACGAAATCCGTAACCTTTAGATCCCAGGACGCAGACATTCAAATTTGAGATCGCCCGCGCAATGGGCAACCGTCATTAAAACTACATTAGTATGTTGCAAGAGATTACGCGCAAAATTTGAAGATTTTACGAGCAAGAATCAGTTATAGAAAACGTACTTGATATTTTATTAATTAATTGAGGATAAATTTATCGTAATACGGTAATTGAGGATGAGAGAAAAATTTCAATGGGAAGTATATCAGATAGATGTTATAACAATCATAAAAATATCGTTTTAACGTAAATGAACGGTTTTAGACTATTCAGGAGTGTACAGTTGTCTAACAAGCAGTACCGAACAGAGAAGGAGTAAATCTAATGAATATAAAAAGCACACTCCGCATTGATCTAAACGATGCCTACGTGTACATGAAAAATTAGCACAATTTAATTTTTTAAACAAATTTTTTAATCATATAAGTATATTCCATCGAAATAACTTTATCGTGGCCAGAAAAATTTTATGAAAATTTAAAATTATTTCTGTGAAATTGAATAAGTAATAATAGATTTTACAGTTTACAAGTAAATTGCATAGAAAAATGTCATTGAATGATATAACAAAAAATATTACGTTTTAAGTTTTTTAAAAATCAAAGATAAAAGAACTGCCCGAGTCGATAAAAAATTTTACATTTTTATATTATGGGGGCTACATACTTCACTTGAAACGTGACCGCTGGGCCCAATCAAAAGTTTTCGTTAAAGATTAAAGTGAATGTTATTTCTTAGCGCAAAGTTGCTACTGAAAATAAAATATTTTGGCGTTTTCGACTTATTTTTCTTTCAAAATAAATATTTATTTATATAGGAAGTCGAATGGAAGAAATTTAATTATAACAAGAGGAAGTACTGAACTGCAAGAATAATAAGTTTCCTGATTGATTACAATCGATAAATTGGACCAGCTACGACTTCATTCCATAACTACACTGATGATCTAGAGACGTGATAATTATAAATGAAAACAAAAGGCAAAAAATCACTAGCTAAAGGTGAATTTAGCCCTTGCGAAAGTTATGGATAAAAGTTTATAGTGAAACGATTAATACATTTCCGGGATTGTGATCTTGCACAAGTGGGAAATTTCAATCGAAAGGAGAAAGAAGGGCAACATAGGTTTTCGAGATTTAAATATGAAAAAGGCTGTCAAAATCTAAAATCTTACATAAAATTGATTAAGTTGAAGAGATAAAAGTGTATAAGTAGAAAGACCCAAGGAAAATAATTACAAAAATTCCTTTCCGAAATTTTAAGCCTAATTAGGCCTCTCTTCAACTTTCAGCATAATGAAAATTTTCATCCTTGGTGAAGCGCTGATGAAGCTTAAATTTTGAACGCATAAACGCATAACACATAAAATTATAAATAGAAAAATAGCCATATTTTGTTTTAAAATGATATAATTTGATTTTATTGGCCGAAAAAAATTATTTCCATTCTACCCCAACTTTATTGCTAAGGTAAGTAGAAATTTAGACCTAAATATATTGAATAGCGTTTTTGAAGAGATTTTTTTAATAATAAAAATAAATTATGTTACAAACTATGCAATTTATTTCATCCATTTTGATTTATATAATAATAAATTATTGACTTTATAGAGGAATTCTTCGTAAAAATACCCATGTATTTACAGTTAGCGGTCATTTCATCAATTAATTATCAACTAATCGTGTAGTTAAAAACTCGGATGTCATGAATTTCTCAATTGTGACATGAAACTTAAAGATGCAGTTCTATGTTAGAAAAAACTACCATGGCTTACTCCATGTTTAGGGTAAAAACACATTCGAGCAGGTCAGGCAATATGTTTTTATCCTTACACACTTCTCCAAGGTACTTACGAGGTGTTTCCGACCCTGAGGGCACTGGCACAGGAACCAGCGGTTTCTTCTCGCCGCCTTCAGCAGAAGCTGACCCCTCCGGGAGCTCGTCGTCACCAGAAGCGCCGAAGTCCTCGTCGTCCGAGGTCGGCACGTCGGCCCTTCGAAGTTCTGCCTTTTCAATCGGTTCGTCGTCCAGCGTCGTCGACCTCTCTGCCCTGTGGTGCGTAGCCTCTTCTTTTGACCCTTCCTCCACCTCCTCATCTACCAGCGGCTCACCATCTAGCTCTTCTTCGCTCACCTCCACTTCCTCGCAGACTTCCACTTCC
Organism: Sympetrum striolatum; assembly: GCA_947579665.1. Lineage (NCBI taxonomy): Eukaryota > Metazoa > Arthropoda > Insecta > Odonata > Libellulidae > Sympetrum > Sympetrum striolatum. The sequence continues at coordinate 44,120,717 of OX388350.1, forward strand.
TTTTCCGCCTTCTTCCCGAAGAAGCCACCAAAGAGGCCGCTCGGCTTGCTCTCTACTTTGACCATCTTGCAGACGGTCTTGGTGACTTTGTCTTTCGGGGGCGGCATCATCTGGTAGTCTTGAGAGTTGAAGTCCGCGGCGGGGATGAGCGAAATGTTCCGCTGGGAAGCATGTTGTGCGACAGCGGGTAGGACGTCCACGAACACCAAATCGTTGTCCGATGACTGAAACAGAAAGACAGGAGCATGATCAGACGATTGATTGCAGATGTACAGTGGGGGACCGGGGCTAATCCGGTACAGGGGCTAGTTCGCACACTGAGGTTATTTCGTAAACCGTTTGAGCGAATGAGTTGAAACTTGAATAGAATGAGTAGACCACCTCCCCCCTCCGCCTCACGCCCGGCCATTTGAGTAGGGTAAAGTAGAGTGGGCGAAAGCCTTGCCTAAAATCATTTTGCTTACGTTCCTATTAAACGTTGCTACCTGACAAGAAGGCCAACTTGCAACGTAAACTTAAATACATAAAATGTACGTAGAAAGAGCTATCGGGTCTCCAACTGTTCTTCAGGAACTACTAGTTCCTGAAGATGGGGGCAGAGTACGCTCCCGAACCGTCGACCCTTTGGCTGGAGGCAACCCGGGTGGAGACCCGACAGCTCTTTCTACATCATATTCTCCGGGAAAGAACTTCTTCTTTCTACGTATAAAATGACTCAATTTCATGGACTAATTTTTACTAATCTTATAAGATAAGATTGACGAATCCAGTTATACTAGTGAACTCTTCCATCATCCAGTATCCTATTTCCATTTTAATATTTTTGCTATTTGCAATTTTTTCTCGTACCCATATTACTTTCTTCTCACAATGTTCTTCACATTTAATTCAATATTTAAAAGACGTTTTCTGAATAAACCGTAGATTTTCAAACCCTATGATGGGGGCATTCGAGGATGTCGCATTGAGAACTGTCTTCCTGAAAAATTGCAAACCAGATCTAAGGTGCAGCTACCGTGTTCACTCCTTGCTTAGATCTCCCAGAAAAGATTCTTTACGAAAAGGCTTGCAAATCCTTAGAAAGATAAAGTTGCCGATTATTCTTTTTCTCCGGAAGTATAAATGATTACATTATTTAATGTAATGTAAATATAGTACGAAGGTATTCAACAAAAATACAATGAAGCAAACAAATATAAAACCCAGCAAAAGAATAAAAACGAGTCAGATGCTTCTTATTTAACTCAATGTTAAGAAAAAATAAACTTCAATTAATTTAACCTACTGACTCCATTTAAACACCTATACGATTTAAATCAATAATATACTTTTTAATTACTTTACAATTGTTTCAGAAATTTTTTACACTGTCTTGAATATTGCATATACTTCACGTCTTTGCTGAATAACCAAGATATTTTCTCTTCCACTTCGGCATATTATACATTATCCTTTAGCCAGGGGGTAGAGCCTAAAAAGACTCCCAAGTTACACATGTTAGTAGACTTCATCCACGCACATTACGCCCAAATCTTTTCATTTGAGAGTCAGTTTAATCAAAAGATATTTCACGCAAGCCATAAAAAGTTACTATAAATAAAAATACATAAAAAATGTCTCATTACGCGGAGAGTATAAACCACGCATATGCCGTAACTTATTATGGTTGCTTAAACAACAAACACCACAATAGTATTTTACAAAAAGGTAAGGAATCTTAGGCGGAAAAAAGTATGAAAAAATAGTTTCATCCTACATCTTATGCAACCCAAACTACTTTTGTTCCAGAGGAAGGAAACTGTCCTTGCAAGAGTGAACAAATGAAGTAGGATAGGAAGAATGGCGCGGGTGACCGGCTACCTATAAGCAAAATCAAATTTTACAATTTCAAATTTAATATTACTATCATAGAACTGAATCGCACGCTAACTTATTTTCGTTCGAATTTCCTTACGCATTTTGCATAATAAGCACACAAGCCGTTCTACGTCAACTTCATAAGGGACAAACTAAACGAGAATAAATACAATACTAAATGCACTAAAAAGACATTCTAACGACGCAAATAGTACGGATAGGGAAAGTTTAAGAATATAATATTTGAATGGTCGAATGCGAATTTTCAATAATTACAATTAATTATTCAATAATAATCGTACAACGCTTTAGCCAAAAAAACGGCTATTGGAGATTTTAAAAATTTAATAATAAAGCTTTAGCCAATGTTTATTATTACATTTACTCCAATTCGTACCTTCATTATGACAAGAAATTAATAGTTTTGGTTTAAATATTAATATGAGAAATGAATTTCTAAATTTAAAAGATTCACACAATTCAAGACGTTCATTGCAATTCACGTTATCGTTAATATTTAACAAATATCATTATAAAACCAACAATTTTTCCCCGAAAACTCTTAATTGATATATAAAAATTTTAATTATTTAAAAATTAACTGAATTTATAAATAATTCTTTAAATTAATAAAGAATTTGTAGTTGTATTCATATTGATTATTATTGAATAAAAAAAGTCTTTTTAATTAATCAAAATATTTCGTAAAAAGTTTGTAGCTGAACGAATTATTATTATTATTACATTGACAAAGACCAATTGAAATTAATCAACAATGGTCCAAGTTGAGAATTGATTATTAAATTAACGGATGCATTAAATAATTATATTATTATACATCAAAACAAATTAATCAATTTAAATTCAATCAAAATTCAATCAGCTACAACTTCAGCTAAAAATGTTTCTGTTTGTGAAAAAGGTAAATATAAAACCCTTAATCCACCGATAAAGATTGGCTCAACCACACACTTTTCATCCTTCCGAGATAAAAGTAATCCACTTTTTGAAGTCAATCTAATAAACCTTCCACGTTCCAGGCACACTTTTTTTAACTTCCCGGCGCTCCATTAAAATTCCTTGAAGGAGTTACTTCTGAAGGAAAAATCAGGATCTTAATATTCCATAACTGTGCTCAATGTTTTAAATCCCCAAACGCCAAGAAGACCTTAGATAAGAAGGGCTGGAGGTGGGGAGGGTACCCTAATATTGGATGGCTAGGGTTATTGGGGAGGAAAAGGGGCTTAGTTTAGTGCAGGGAGCTTGGATCAGACGGCAAGTTTAGTTGCACGAGTGTTAGCTTTATATATACTTCGCGGAAAGTTCGTACGATATGAGAGACAAAGCGACATGATCGGCATTTCTGAAGTGCGATTCGAAATTTTCCTGTGGGTGTTGTATTAAAGGCGGGATTACGCTGAAAAACATCAGCCAAAATAAAGCTTAAATATGACGTGAAGTATAACTTCGATAACAAACTGAAACATAATGATGTAACGACAGAAAAATTTTTGCTGAACAATTAAATAACGAAACTTAATTTGTATCCAAGGAGAAAAGCGAGTATGGAACTCAAAATTACGGCGTTAAGAGGTTAGTATTTCTAAAAAATAACTTAAAAGATATAAACACTGTACAGAAATTTTCTTTAGCAAATAAATCATCATCATTTTTCATCATCTTCCCTTTTTTGTTTGCACAATTTGGTGGTTTTACGTACTATCTCTTTCTACGCTACATTCTGCAGTAGTAAGAATGAATTAGATTACTGTAATAATAACCTAGACCGTATTGTTGCTATCATCACTGCAATGAATAAAATGTTTAATAATACTATATATACAATAGACTGTTGTGGTATTGGTATACTTATTTCTCTGAAATTATTGATGATGAATTTATCTAGTCATGTAATCATTACTTTTTTGATACTCACTAATTTCATTACCCTGTATAATCAATATCGGAATTACTCTTACATTTAACCTTTACTATTTTACCAATGTGGTACCATCAGCTGAATGTTATTATACTAAAGATGTTTAATCGTCTACCTGATTATGTGCATGAAATTTAAAAAATGAGGTGAAGAAGATTACTAGAAATATCTTTTAAATAAATAAATTGATGAGCCAGGATAGGCACAGGTGTACTCAAATTTTTCTACTTCTTAACTTATTTTGCTCTCGACTTTATGTTCGCGCTGATTTTTGTAAGCCAACCATAGGTATATCTTTGTTTCATTTTGGCATACTTTGTATTCTGTAATTGAAAAATCTTCGTGAATACATTACTGATATTCATTTATAAAGCGTCAATAATTAATAGAACACATATAACAGAAATAAAACAGATAAAAGGATTACCCCTGAAGATGATAGCATAGCTGTTGAAATGAACATACATCAGGTGTTACTCAGAAGGTCAGCAATCAAAGCAGAAGGTTCCCGGAACCCGTTGCAACGCAGTAAGAAACGCTGACAAAGACAACTTTAGGAGAATTAGAGGAATTTAATCCCTCTAATTCATTAAAATTCGTTAGAGCTTTATTCTTTGTAATAACGCCAATGACTTCGATCTTGTGAAACAGGACTTCCTCCCGCTGCCAATCAAATCTTTCCCCAAGATTTCCACAATTAAGCCTACCAATCAATCATATATCACTTTAATACACAAGCTATCATCTCCAGGGACAGAAGAAAAAATAAAAGATGATAGTATGACTATAGTACATTTAACCCTTTCAGACCAATGTCCAATATATTGGACACCACTTTCAGTGCTTATTACATATTATTTATATTAATTTAATATTTATGTTTTGCATTCTTTTATGGTTTTCCTTCATTTATTTTAATATTATGCAAATCCTTCATCAAAGGAGTCTCATAGTACGATTTTATAGCTTATTCAATCACGGAATGTAATGCGTTTTTTAAAGAAATTTTAAAATATTATTAAAATAGGTGTCCAAAATATTGGACATCTCATAAATTGTTAACTAAATTATAAATTTCAAAGTTTATTATTGGAATAAGTATAAATATACTAAAAAAGACAAACGAGTTCAAAAATAATGTTTCTTCGCGAAAAAAATCAGGTCTGAAAGGGTTAATGCTTCTCTTAGATTGTTAGCAATCTGTCTCTGTCGCTGTTTTTTATGGAGCTGGTTGTACAGCTGACGAAGCCAATTTTTAGGGAGTTTTAATCTGTCTAATTCATTGACATTCATTACAGTTTCTTCCCTTCCAATCACGCCGATAACTTCGACCTTTTTAAAAACAGGACTTCCTCCCGATCGGTACCATACCCTACCGACAAGCTTACCCCGGAAAACGTTCTACTCATCAACGGAGACATCACGTCTTCTCTAATCCTCGCTGACGTAATTAATGGACCGCTCTTTAACCCAAAACGGTTCCGATCAATGGCGGGACGCACCGTAAGGCATGCAAATGTAGGACCTTCTCTTTGAAGAGGAAATTGCGACCGGGGAAAAAATGGGGGCCGTGATTCGGGGAGAGGTGTTAATAGGGCTCGTCGTAATGTTAAGAGGTCTTTCCGACCACGAACATAAAGCCCATCTTGACTTTTCCGCAAAGTGGGGAATCACCGCTCGTGTCTCGTGGACGTGGTTGCCGGAATCTTGAGAAGGGGCGCTGGCGCTTGAGTAGGCAGGTCACGCCGCGCCGCGGAGGGTGTGCGAAGTAGGTCTCCGGAGAAGGGGCTTAGCGAGTCGGAGAAAGGCGGAAAAACGGTCCATGGAAGCGGGATGAAAGAGAAAGAGATGGAGGGAGATGAAAAATGGACAACGGAGAGCGAAACGGCTAAAGTATTTGGTATGTGACGTGACGACTCCTATAAACCTACGCTGCTTCATAGAAAGCTGGCTGATTTGAATTATGTTCCGAGTTTGTTTTATGTATCCTTCTATAACAGAGAGGGATTTATCATGTCCCTTTAATAAATTTAAATCTAAAAAGTATATAAATCACATTTCGGTTCAGAATAAAACAAAAAAAGACGATGATAGAATGCCTATAGTGCATTTAGTTTTCAATAAAAAAATCATTGATACATAAATTACAAATGTTCTTATTTTACTTCAGTATCGTTATTCACATTAATAACGATAAAAGGTATCAAGTAGTTGAAGTAATTTATTGTTTTCAATAACATCTTAGAAGAAACTGACGCTGTTCGTTTACAAAAGAAATGTACATGTACTTTATAGCAAAGAATGTACGAGTATGGTCGACCTAAATCCTTCTTTTGCGTCATTTTACAAAGACTAAGGTGTTGCATCATTACATCATCTGTGTATGTGAATCTAAAATCAAATTCATCAGAGTGGCTGAGTACATCAGCAATGAATGAGGAAAAATAATCATTATGTTTGGGCACATATCTAACAGAATATTGATTCATTGGCCCATGTATCACTAATTCTGAGAAAAAGCATAGCATTAGACAACTAATACATGATGTTTATGACAAAGTTTATTCATGATAGGGTTGAGTTTCTTTTATTAAACAATTTAAGCAACTAGTTACATCTGTACGGATTTTTGTACAAGTCATTCAGCAAAAGTTAATTCGTGACATTTCTCAATAAAAATACGACTTTATTAAAACGATAACGACAAAATGATTATGCAAAATGGAAAATCATAAATAATGTGCAGCCTTCTAAAAACAATGATTTCCAGATAAGAATTGTAAATATGAAAGGGGAAGAAAATAGAATATTCTCTATTATACTCTATATTCTATTATACTCTATATTCAAATATACAGAAAAAATTGAGAAGGCAACGTTAATACTCCTATCCCGTAGTTCTGATAACATTTATCTCAATTTCAAAATTTTAAATTACTATTTACAGAATAAATGCTATGATACGTCTGGAAAATACAACAGCTAATATTCGTTGTTTTCCGACACATTAATACTGTAAGCGCGTTTACAATATGATACTGCATGTATGTAATCTTAAAATAAGAAAACGGATTACTGGAAACTTACAGAGAACTACTTGTCTTCAGAGTATTTCTTAAAAAAAATATATAGTATTTCTTAAAAATAGTTTAGGTGATAGGAAAACAACCCGTAAGGAGAACAATTCCAGACAATATTGCACGAGGCAAAAATGTACTTGGCCTATCAACTTAATCTATACTAACATTACTCAATAAAAATTCCGGTATTACCAAAACTAGGTAAGATTAGTTAAGGTTGTAATCGTTATTATTTTATAAACAATTTACACAATTCTCCATATCTATAGCATTATTACACTCATTTTCTCCAAACAGAGATTCCTAAACTTATTAAAATAATTTCCAATTAGTAGAGAACTCTGATTAAAAATACATATACATACATATCCGCAGGGAAGAGAATTTTAGCCTTAGAGAAGACATCAACGTGTTTGCAGAGTTAATTCGTCTAACCGAAAAATGTAGAAATATCGCTGATAAAATTTTTAGGAAATGCTATGATATATGTCTTGACTTAGTTAAAAGAAAACAAAGTCTGACTACGTCCATAAGGAATTGTCCACAGTAAAATAAACCTTCCAAAATATTTTTCATTATTATGCATTATTTATTTCAATATTTCTACTACTGTCCACAGTAAAATTAAACTTTAGAATTTTTTCCTTCCCCACCTAATCCGCTGTTTTAATGAATGTATTTTAAAGTGTATTTTACCTGCTATAGTTTATTATTTTCTCCCTTTTGTCTTTTTAATTAGTTATCTACTAATACATTTATCAGTCTATTTTGTACCTAATTACATTTAAAAGAGTAACTTTATGTTCTTTTATGTTCTTCTATGATACTATTGTGTCTTCTTGTCTTTTGAATTTTATTTAATTTGATTTAATTACTAAATATAGTTTTCCTCTCTGTAGGTTTCGCAGATTTTTCACACTCCCATCGTTAGGGTGTTTTCCAGCAGTGTAATTTTTTTCCTAAGCTCTTAGCTTACGTTTTTTAGATCCACAAACTTAATTTCTTCTATGTACTTTTTTCAAGCTATCTCTTATTTTACATATGACGAAGGGTTAGATGTAAGAAGAGGCTTTATAGTCTCAATTTCTCATTAAATAAAATTCTTTTATTATTATTTTTAAAATAAAATTTCTCGTGGTCTTGGTCAGATTTTGTTTTCTTTAACTAATAATGGATAAGTTGTTCCACCATTTTGCCAGAAGTGATTCATTTTTATTATTTATCATCTCTTAACGTTGAGTTAATCCTCGGCATGAGAAATACACCTCTAAGATACTTGGATCCATTTCTCCCGAGGAGCTAACCGCATGCTTTGACGGCTTGTTTAAATAAATAGAGCGCGCGGTATATTTTTCGCCCGTCGAAAGCATAAAGAAAGATTTCGGCTACGTACCTAGTGAGATATGGCGCTTCGAGAGATCGATTTATAAGATAGCATAGGAACGGAACCTTTCAGAAAAGAACGCCTTATATAAGTCTGAAATATGCAAAACAGCCTCTGGGCTCACTCCTTTCTTCTCACGTTACTCAAACCGGAGAGGCAAAATTGACGGTTGTACTTGGAAGTTTATATTTTGGAGTCGTCCGAATACCCTGCGATGGCTTCGAACGCGTAAAAATCTAAAATAGGGAATCGTAAATCAACGGCGGGACGCCACATGGCCGGAAGCAAATGGGAGATACACAATCGGGCTGTAAAAACTGTTTTTAGCGGCGAATCTGGGGATGAGATATTCTTACTTTGTCATGATGCTGGAGAATTATATAATGTTGAATTCCGGGTATTTGAGAGCCGAAATTTAAATAAATGGCTCGTAAAATCGTATTTCTGAGAAGCAGTTTTCGATAGTTCCGGCAATTATGTAGCAATTTCGAAATTTGACGAACTGATATACTTTTAATAAGTACGTAAAATTCATAGAGCTTTTAAGTACGTAAAATTCATAGAGCTTTCATATGAGAGCAATAGTAAAAGCCTTGCACTGATATTCAGATGGCAGTTTTGTTCGCAAAAATTGATATTTAGTAATGCTTTCGAACTAGTTTAAACAGGGAACGGTAAAAAATGAAATGATAAAACATGCCAGGAGCAATAAATAAAAATATTAAGGTGACTTACAAGCAATAAAATATTGTAGATTATAACTAATTTATAGTGATACAACTTTCGCTTTTTAAGACACGTCATTTCACATGCAATTTCTACAACGTTCTAGAAAACTTAGAAAAGCGCCTAATATATTCTTTGAGTTCAATAAAAAAATGCAATTACCATCAATACGCAATATCTGGAAAAACGCTTTAAAAAAGGCTAAAATCAACTTAACGTCAATGAATAAATTTATATTACCAATACATCGCATCGAAGCAATACCTGACTACATTTTCTTACGATTTATAGGAACCTTGACTATCTTTTCTCATTTCAACTCCCAAAAGTTTGCAGTTTCTTCTATAAATACATCGACAAAGGGTTGGATATTAAAATAAACTAATAATATATTCTTTGATAAAGACGAATAGTTATGGAATGTCATGTTATACATGTCTTTCTCAAAGACAAAGAGTGCTAGCTGGTTTTAATCACAAATATTCAAAAACCTACTCGAGCCTTGAAGAGAAGAAGTAAAACTGATAATAAACAAAATGCTAAAATAACAGGACTTATTTAATAGATTATTTATTCCTTATAGCTTTTCCCAGATATTATTACAGAATTCAGAAATTAAGCCTTTCATATTACACCTAGCATGAAAAGTTTCCTTACGTAACCAACCAATTTCCTACGCATGCGCGTACACACCAATAACAACCTCAGTGACAAACAACTACAACTTCTTTTAGTACCAGATGACTTTGGAACTATTCAACTAGAAAGCAATTTATCTCAACCACCCAAATAGTAGAGGGTGCATCGCGATTTTATCTACTGGCGGATTTTTACGATTTGCCGCACGTGTAAAATAAATCAGCCGAGACTTCTCAAAGTCTAAATCGGCTTCCACAAAGAGACCTCTTTTTTCATGACATCATCGGCTGTTTTAGCGGAACCACGAAATATCGCTTGGGTAAACAGTCTTCGGATGGAAGAGAGAGATATGTTGCGCTCGAGAAATCGTTCGGAAAAACTGATAAATTTCGAAGATGTTCGAGAAGGAAGGAGTTGAAGAGCTAATAATACACGTGAAAAGAAGCTCTTTGGGAGTGAAGAGGTTAAGGGGTGTGGCGATCTTCCTTGGGCATTATGCTCGCAATATGAGAACGCCCATGAAATCCTCATGATTCTGACAGTTGGGGATACATCATTTTCACCATATACTTTTGAAACAGAGGTGTCCTTAGGCCACGGGCCGCACCCTATCCGCAACCAGTGCCTTGCGGCTCATCAGCTAATATGTTACTTAAATGACCGAAAAAAATTTCATTCTGAACTTTGATAGCCAATAAGAAAATTTAAGTAATTTTGGGTTGAAAGAGGACGTATGATAACAAACCATACGAAAAGCATACCATCATCATTAAACTGGTCTGGCAGATTCGCTATTTCTTATCGCAAATTGATTACTTTGTTTAACTAGAGGATAGAATATAGCGTACTAGGACAAATTCTTGGTTGGTTTATCTAGTATTTTTACACTGTTTTACTACAAATATCAAGATTTCGAAACTCAAAGAAGTATATTAAATGCGGCCTCAAAAGTCTTCATAGAAGCTCAATAATATGGACTGAACTGGATAAGGTCAACGATTCAAAACAATAGACAAACTTACAACAAAAGCCAAAGAATATAATAAATTCTGATTTACACATTTTTTTTCTTTATTTAATCCAGATAGTATATAAAACACTGTAATTCTCAATATTTAACGCAAAATGAATCCGTAGACGCACAACAGACAATAAAATGGCAACTAGACTATTGTCAGATCAGCAAGTCAAGAATTTATCTCCCATAAAGAATGGATACCAAGACTAACAGATTGTGAATTGTAGGCAAGTAACTAGGATAAATCAGAATAACTCATATTAAACTACGACTGCTTTCTAATGGAAGAGTAGTTCTTTCTTTTCTCAATCCATGCTCAATTACAATGGCTCAAATAATATCAGAATTATGTTTATTGTGCCGTATACCTTAAATGGAAAAGGGGCTAAAATAGTCTCCATCTTGCTCTGAGTGAACAATTATTCTTCTATTTGAATTCGAAGTTCCTTAAGTTGAATTACCATAGGCTGTACATCCGCATTTCGGAAATAAAAGTTGAAGCAATTGCAGAAATTTGATCTCCCACAAATGGGCCATTTTTATAACTTCTATACTATGTCCATAGTTAAGAAGGCACCATTTTTACGTGTATCATTTAGTGGATAAATTTGCGCACTGTTGTGATAGTTGAGTAAAAATAAAAAACATAATCAAAATTGTATTTAAAATTTTCAAACAGTAACTACCCTAAAATAAATCACACCTAGCACTGCATCGCATTCACTCAATACTGAAATTTTAAAAATAATTTTGACAACCGTTAGTTTACTTTTACGTCAATTTCGCAACAGCGCTTCTCCCCCATGAGAAATAAAAACCAATGCATTTCTAACAGCGCCTTCATGATCAACAGGGTACAAAAGGATCACTTCACATCATAATAAAATCTCCATCTCAGTTCAGAGAAAGAAAAAACCGAAAATGGAACGGAATAGATGCATTACAGATACTTCCGACAGCCATAAACTCTTCGGAGTTGAAAGATTCGACTAATTTTAGCGGTTGCCCATCCTTGCAGAAACCTTTCAACACAAAGGAAGAAGGAGCGTGACCACTTCCAAAGAGATTAAAGATGAGACGAGAGAAAAAGCTGAAGTTGAACAAAATATTTATACCCGCGTAGGGAGAGACCTTTTAAGTCGAATGCTAAAGAGCGAAGGGAAATTGTTTGACTCGATTCATGGGTTGATGTCACTGGGAAACGCCCACCAAAATAGCTTCAGAGATCTCTCACGAGAACGGGAAGAGCTTTTTGGAACTGCATGAGGCAAACGCGTGCGTTTACGGATGTTTGCTCCGCAATCCCAGAATCCATCCTCGTTTCCTTACATTTCGAAAAAGCTGCGACTGGAAATTTTCCAAAAGCTTCCAAAAGAAAGTTTGCTCTGAGTCATCAACTGGAATAGCTTAATTTCTACAAATCGCGAAACTCCTCGGTAAATACCTATTGATCCAGAGGGTGTGAATTGGAGTTTGTGAGGGTTTTTTGTTACATTCTGACGTATCATAAAGGGCTAAAATGCGCGGTAATTGTTCAAATTGCCATCCTCGAATGCTAAGTGTGACATCCTGCGTTGGAGTTTTAGGGAATTGGCGTTGGGTCCCAAAATTTCCGCCGGACAAAGTTGGGACTTTCACGCGTATTCACTGCCACTAATTGCCGGCTCTTTGCATATTCCTTGCAATTATCACCACAGAAAATGAGAAGAGAGATTTGCAAGCAATCGACTTCAGGCGTGACTTCTTGCTGAGCCATTACTAAATATATCCGAACAACTCGTGATTCCTAGATAAAATTACTTCTACTACCACAAAAAGAAACATTTCATCGTCTAATGTCGTTAGTATATTTATCATCTTAAGGCTTTTCATAAAAAAATCATCTCCAGAAACTCGTCATTTGTCTTTAAGCCTCTCAATATTCTGATTCAATTTTATTTACAGAATAAATTACCTATTATAAAGAGTTTGATGAAAGAGGATACTTAAAAGGTTCAGTCAAACACGAATAAAATTCTACATTTAAAGTGGTGGAGCTAATATAATATATATAAAATCCGGAAAAGTTTTACTTCCCTACGTTTTAGAAATCCTAAATGTCGGAAAAGGAAACCTTGAATGTTTTCACAGAATTTATTTTTGAAAGAAACATTACGATCTTCCCTCAAATGAAGATCATTCATCGAAATCATACCTTGTTTAAAATATAACTTTTAGAGAAAAATTAAGATATTCATGTACGTCACTGATATCCATAAGAAATCGACTGATTCTTTGAAGTCTACAAAATGTATGAGTACTGGCCAAATTAAAGGCAACAGATATACAACAATAGCCTGATTTTTATCGAACCTTTATGACTTGTAAAACTTAATCGATTGAAGATACAGTAAGTCATATATGTGCATAACATACACATAATTTATAAATTAATACATATTTTCATCAAAAATTACGATCTTCAGTATTTAAATGTGTGTTATTTGTCATAATCTTCTTCCTAACATCTATTAAATTTAGTCCATGCTTACTATCAGGTAGTATATAGTAATATTACTTAATATACTCTCATAAACTCCTATTCATTACTCTTTGGAAGCAGAACATACGGAATGTCGCCCCAAATTATGGAAGGATCCGGCAGCCAATCTTTAACAGGATAGCCACACCTGATAATGAGCTACCTAAATTTGTTCGCAATGCATTAAGCCTTCATTACCGCGATAGAGATATTAAATCAACCGGTCAGACGTGAGAAGGGGTTGAGCAAGTCCGAACTGGAAGCTGCAGAAAATAAAGGACTGGAGAAAAAGAAAAGTCAGAGGAAGAATAAAGAAGCCTCGAAGCACTCTCGAGAATCTTTTTCACCCGACTTTTTTATTTGCCTCACGTCGGCGTAAGTGAGTCTCACCGAGCAGGTACAACTGTCCTCCGGGGCCGAAATTTCTCCTTGCCATTTTCGTCGCTAAATCACCGTACCTCCACGTTTTTCAATTCCGGCCCTCTACTCCTTCTTATAAACACAACAATCTCTTTAATACCCTACCCTACGACGACTTCGCAACTTTCCCGGAAGATCTACGAGGCAGATAGTAAATTAGGACAGAGGCATTGTAAGCAGTTTCAGTACCGAATATACATGGACTATAATCATATTACGCGGCGAAATAACCCCTACGGGTATCATGCGAATTGTTTCGATGGTGTAACAGTTTTATTTACCACCCAAATTTTAACTCAATCGTCTATTCCTAGAAAACAGCCAATTCTATTAAACTTTCTCCAGCATGAAATAAAATAAAATCATCACAGTATTACCTTTTAATCCTGTCCCTTCCATCCAATCTCTTGAACCATTTTCCCATGCTTCACATTTACACGCATTCATTTGCTTTCGATTTGCATGAATGCAAATGGAGATATCTTAGATCTAAGAAAAACACCCTGATCGCCTCATTACACATACATTTACAATAATATAAGAATTTCAGCAGCTTCCTGGGAAATGAAACTAGATTTTTAATCGCGCATATATATAAGCGAAACAAACTAACATTAGACTAGCCAAGGAGGGAAGAAGAAGGAATCTGTACTATTAATGTATTTTACTGACAAATATTATGTAATTCCTGTACCAACCCAAAGATTACACAATTCTATTGAATAATTTTCTTTATCCAGTGGTAATCCAAATCATGGAAATCAAACAAAATTTACTAGGCGTATTAGCTACCTTTTTTCCTCAATGTTAGACAATTTAGTGATTGATGAAATCCAACCGAGGATTGAAACCTAATAACTTTATTTAAAAAATTAATACATTGACATATTAGTGGCAGAAAATAATCAATTGAAACATTTTTATATAGAATCATTTTTTAAAGTATAGAGAAAAACATTCGATAGCCAGAAAAATATTTAGGTAGAGACTCTAGAACAGTATTTTTGTTACTTTAATACTCTTTTGCTTCATATTCTTTTGCTTTCTGATTATGAAGTCAAATTGCGACGTAATAACAACTGCTGATATATTGGTGATACTCGGTTTTGGCATGGATTTTCATAGCAGAATGCTTTGCATGTCAACAACTGTCAAACTTCGGAAAATTTGAGCTTTCAAGAGGATCGAACCAAGGACCGCTTCCACCACACAACAATAGCTGAAGCTCTAACAACAAGTCAGACTAGGACCCTACGACAAACTATGCAAATCATGCGAAAAAATTATCATCAAACGAAAACCAAGGACTTTTCTTATACGGCGCATCCTGCATTCGTAAGTCCCTCCACTCTAAGATGATATCAGATCGCCATCTATGGAAGAACACTTCGATTAATAAAGCCCGACCGATCGCCTCCAAATTTGTCCCGAAGGGAGCGAGATGTGAGAGCAGTTGGCTTTTCCAACGCCTTTCTCGAACCACTAATGGAAAGTGTATGGGCTCTCATGTCCCTCCGAGCAATCGAGTGAGAAATCTGTTTTGCAATTCACCCTCTCTCATGGGTGGCAAAAAACATCTTAAGATCCACATTAATTATCCCCGTAATGAATTTCTTATGATCTGTGAACGAAACAGGATCTCGAAAGAATTTAATAATGATCCTACTCTTCGTCATCTTGTGATGCATTAATTCATCGATTAACAAACTGGGGTTAGAATCCCCTGAGGGGCCAAAGATAAATCAGGGGGCACGAATGGTGGGAATGCTAAGTATGCTCGGTAATTTCCATGCAAAACCTCGCCAAATTTTGATAGTTAAGAATTCTTTCATCTAAAAAGGTATAATGAAATATAATGCATTACCTAGAGAGAATTTATCATTCTAATACCGGAAAATGTTAAAAATAAGCTTAAAAGATTGTAAAAATTAATGTTTTAAAATTTATGCATTTATTTATAGTTTAAATCACTTTATAATCTTTAATCTAAAAAAATAAGTATTTATAGTAAACACAACGTATTAAATTATGTAGTGGAAATTATTTCAATTGTCTGCATCTGTTTTTGGAGGAGGTGTTTGTATATTTGTGTATTAGTTGACTTATTTTAGTAATTGAACTTATTTTGTAGATGTATATGTACTATCCACGGGAGGTTTTTGGAGGGGGTTTTTTCCCGTCTTTGGGTGAATGTTGAACAGATTGCATTGTTATCTTACTATATCCCCTTTCACCGTTGCCACCTGGTAATAATAGCAAATGGCAGCAAATTAATTTAATAAAAAATAAATAACAGCTTAATAAATAATACGTTAGGTCAAAGCTATTTCACATGTGTTAAATTTTAGAGAACATGTTTTTATCTATCAAATTTTGGGGGATTATGGACAGGTTTGAAATGTATCTCCTGTGATTTAAGAAGCGCGATTTGCTCATGTTCGGAAACAGCTGCGTATAAAGAAAACATTAAGCTGCCAAAAATCGTTTTATTGCCACATTAATGACCCGCAGATAAAGTGAAACCGTAAAATGTAATTACATAAACAAATAAATCCCTTGGTGCTTCAAATGCTTAACAGTTGTACTCGGGACCTCACACGATTTTCAAGAAAACCGCACCTTACATTACACGAAGCATAAGGTTTCCCATACCTCAGATCATAAGTTACGAAAAATAAGAGAAAGGATAAAAAGTTCTGGAAAAGAGTTATATATCTAAGTATTGAAGTATAACACAATAACACATTGAAAACAAAAGTTTAAACAATTGAATTCACTTTTGAAACATACTCAGTGACTTCAGAGAACATTCTAAATAAGGTCGCAGCAATTAAAAACAATCCAGCACAATTCTGGAGATGAAAATCAAAGAAACCTAGTTTTTTCTCCTTTTCCACGTAACTAAAGGGAAATGGTTACTTCTATGTATCAAAAAATTTCGGTTTTAAGGAACCTTTTACTGCTTCCCTACCCGTTGGATATCGATAAAACATCGGAATTTTGTCCAAATAAGATAATAGAGGTGCAATGGCATTGAACGCCATCAATCGACTGATAAATTGAAGATTGTAAATATTCCGAAAGCAAACATAAAGCACTCCATTCCAAAGTTCTATACGATTGTTCTAACACAACAATTTTATCCCATCACCGAATGATAGTATTTTTTTCACGCGACATGTATCCTA
The DNA here is from genome assembly GCA_947579665.1 of Sympetrum striolatum. Lineage (NCBI taxonomy): Eukaryota > Metazoa > Arthropoda > Insecta > Odonata > Libellulidae > Sympetrum > Sympetrum striolatum. Next base: position 44,137,489 of record OX388350.1, read on the forward strand.
CCGGGGAGTTTACACAGAGTTGAATCGATTTGAGAAGTTAAATACTATCTGAGATTAGATCAAGGTTGGAAGTCATAAGGCTGCAAAAAATTTATATCGATGAAGTTTTGAAAAAAAAAGAACTATTACGCTTATTGAAGCAACCAAGAAAATGTTGGGTCCTTTTATGGCTACACGGGTCCGACAAATAAGATGTCTCTAGTTTTTTAAATTACGTAACTTTAATCAATATTGATATTACAGCATTGAGGTACCTAATGATGACTCTTAGTGCACATCAAGTTGAAGTATTACTTTACTAATTTCTTTGAAATAATGTAGGAGTTAGCATCATCTTGAGTATCGTGAAGACAACTGAAACGTATTTATAATTCTGGAAGAAAAAGGACGTAATATTAACAGAATTCTACTTTCCATGCAGTTAATGGAGAAATAGTATCTTTAGAATGCCATTACGAATAGTGAAAAGTAATAAAACAAACCACTGAATAACTAAATAAGGCCATTCGTTAACAATATTAACAAAGATAAAGGAAAAAAGAACTTAACTTGGGCATACAAACAAAGGCACAACAATGAGTCCACAGAATCATAATAATATATGGTGTAAAGTAATAAGATAAACTGTGTATGACTGATGCGCACCTCTGCAATTACACATTTCTGACAAATCACGATGCTATTATAGAATAAACGCAACTTGAAAATGCTGAAATATATGCTTAGAAAACATGGTTTCCATCGTGAAGTACCGCTTCAATAAGTGCAGAGGTAGACTTAAAAGCCCGTAGGATGCAAACATTTTCCGAACAATGGGAACAAAAGAAAAACTTAACATTTATGTCCCCAACGCAAATATGGTATGATTTAATCATTTGCGGTCCAGCAAGGCCAGCCTTGGAACATCAAACTCATTGGATCCGCAGTGCGAATTTTGGGAGACCGGTTGGACGGGAGACGAAAATAAAAAATTCCCGAAGGACGACAGGACCATCCCAGGAGTTATAATACGATTTAAAAAATCACTTACGAATAGCCTTGGGACTTATCGACAAACGCGATCTTGGATGATAAGATTTCAGATTATATATTTAATCTTCGTGTCAACGGGTAGCTTTTAACTTGAAGCTGGCTCCAGGATAATCGGCTACTTAAGTCTCATTCTACTAATCTTGTACATACACAAATTTGAAAGTTATAAAACTACACAATAAAAATATCATTAAATCTTTAATTGCAAGTGTTTAAAGAATGTTTACATTAAAATTTTACTGCTGTAGAAAGAATTTATCCACATTAAATCAATGAACCGGCATAGCATACCGCGAAATATGAGATGGCAAACAAGAACGCTTTTAAGACGATGATATCAATACATCCAGCTATACTTACCATAAACATATATAAAAATTATATTTCTTAAATATAACTCGATTTCAGCATTAGACGACATTACATAAGGAGAAGTTATAATTGCCATAAAAATAATTTGAATTTTTATCATAAAGCTAAATATTAATTTTTGCTGTATTTGTAAGCTAAATATTATTTCTCTTAGTCGTAAATAAAACTTGTTTTGTAAAACTGTTAACTGACCATAGTCTACTTATAAAATACATTCACATTTTATTCATTACATAATTATTTACAAGGCATATCATTGAAGCCTAACGTTTCAGTATTAGTATGAGAGTATTTAGTATTTGAATATTTACGGCGTAGAATTGGCTTAACCATTCGAATAGTAAGAAATAAAAACAAATGATTAGCCAATTTTTCTAAGCCTACACTATCTCATTTTGGAAATGACTCCAAATTAAGCAACTCCACTAAGCCATCGCTCCATAGAAACACTTTAAAAGATATTGAACATTTTGAACGCTATTCTCACGCTACACTGGACGTATACGTTGAAAACTTACATCCAAGTAATTAAGTACTCGAATAGAAAATTTCTTCACCATAAGTAAGAAGAAGTTAAAGTAAAAGTTTATCTTAAGTTACACCCCAGTACAAAAATCAAATTTATTCAAACACCCACACGATAAATCAATCAAAAATCCGCTCTAAAAATCCACAACACACAGAAACCTTTTCACTTCCATTTTAGTTCTTTATTCCGACCTTCAAACCCGCACCAAAAACCAAGCGGACACCAAACGAAACCCAGACAAATCATCAGACGTCGGGCAGACGTAGCTCCGTGGAGAGACACGAGTAGAGAGAAGAAGGCGATAAAATTACCAACAAAAGTTAGCCGTCGATAATTAATGATGCATCACTCCGAAGGGGTTATGAGTTGGCGCGCCGTTTTGACACCTTTGACGCGGAGAAACCGCGCGCACTTTGCTCACTTCGCATCTCAGATATAAAGGGAGGAGTCCGTGAAAAAGAACACCTGGAAATGGTAACATGAAAGAACTCGGGAGCGAGGAATAAAAGAAAGGGGAACCGTGATCAAGTCACGACCGACTGAACGAGATATTCCCCGGCCGTCGGGGCATCGGGAGACGGTACTTGTAGATGGCCGGCTGAGGGTCGGAGGCTTCCAGGTAGACGGAGGTTAATGACTCCCGCAATACGCGATGTACTTCCACAGATTGCGGCTGCGTACAATCCAGATAAAAAGGCGCCCCTTTTTACTCTTGGCCTTTCCGATTAAGGCGGCCGGCGAAAGAAATAGTCGGGGCGAGGTATGCTTGAATGAGATTGCTTTCGGAATCGCTTTGATTGATTTGAGGTGAGTGTGAGGGCGTGGATCTGAGGATGCTGCGTTCCTCGAGCGACCTTTGGCTAAAAATCGCGAGTAATTCCATAGCGGGAGGGCTGACCATCGAGATGGAAGGTGGTGTATAATAAGGATACAGATCACTCGTTTCAGAGGATAGGCAAAATTATACCATTGCGATGTCTAGAGTAGAATATATTACGCCACGATGTATGGTGTCTGCCTTAGATTATGATATAGATACATAACTCGCAATCCGCCAGTGGCATATTATTAACACCAACATCCTTATATAATCTACCCTATTAGATTCTAAAATAGAGATCAGGAGGAACGATCAAAAGTAATTTTTTGTTTTGGCGATTAATTATAACGATTTGTCGATGCCTTTTTCGTTGTTTGCTGAAACTACCATGTCATCTACTTCGTCTAAAAGTTCAAGAATCGATGAATTTTCCAAAAACCTTCCCTCGGTAATTAGATCTTCTCATTTAGTGAGAATACTACCGGAGTTTCATCAAAGACTTCGTTACTATCAAACATGACATCTCCTCTAACAAAAGGAGCTGCTCCACATTGGACCAACTCTAACTCTGAAATTAAACCTACTTCGTATGTAATAACGGTAGAAATAACTAATGTGAAATTTATCACCGAGTTTCCCCAAGTAACGACTTTCTCCATCAATTCTACTTCATGTTGTTCACAAATCGCATAATAGTAAAACGAAACCATTTCAGGGTTAACATTGTGATATTTCTTACTTTGTAAAAAATTCATGGTAACAAACTTTTACTAGACAAATTCGAAACTAGATCGAATAAAAAAATAACTATTTCTCAGACTATGGATGGGCATATTCTCAGCGTTCTACTCGCTAATATTTTATTCACCTAGGGAGAACACAATATTGTAATCATACACGCGAAAGTAAAGAAAACTTTGAGCGAAATGGAAGCAATTGAGAAAGTATGCGTAAGATAATTCCTAATTACACGTGACAATGTCTTACAACCACAGGAGAAACGAAAATATGTAGACAAAAAGCAAGGGAACACCAATCTAACTGAATCTTTTAGATTTTAAGAAAGAATTCACCGGAAAATCCTAGCAAAGGACAGTATTAATCAACATAATATTCTCGATACCCTACCAACCAACGGAAGAAACCCAAAACCTCATACAGGAAATTTTCCGATCCAGATCACGGATCCTTCCGGCCCCATTAAGGAACCAGAGGAAGCACCAGAAAGCACAGAAACCCATCTTTCAAGAATCGCAAAGACAAGAGCACGTCCGCGGATGAAGACCAGTAAATCATCCGAAATGCTCCAATCGATCTATAAATACAACATGCGGAGTGTTAAGTCCTATTTGTGGGGGGGCGTGGGCGGTTGTAGGTGGCCTAACAACTCGGGGAAAGAAGGGAACGGATGGGAAGGAGCGGGGAAGGAAGATGGGGTAAAAAGGGTCAGTAGCGAGAGGCTGGGAGAGGAGGAAATAGAGGTGAACGGAGGGTAATGAACCAGGAGAGAGGCTTTGGTAGGAAGAAGCATGAAGGAGGCGATGGGGGGAGAAGGGGCAATGATATAACACCGGTGCGAAGGAAGAATTGCTCATGTCAACAGTGGCGGGAGCTGTAAAAATATTTCTTGGAAAAGCGGCTGAAAAAAATGCGGAGGTTTATATTCCGGCGGAGGATGGGCCTTCCTTCTCCGGAGAATTCACGAATTTTACGGCTCACGACACCGCGATTCCTTCGGTTTTAAGTGCACTCGCCATTGTAAATTAAACTCGTCTTTTTCCTGCATGTCAAATCGGTATTTCTGGAATTTTAATTCTCCTGTTTCTTGTAATGATATAAGCCGAAAGGGTTTTCTTCGAATGTATCTTCCTTTTCTTTGGATGTAAGCCCTCACCCCCTTGAAAGCCAGTGAGCCAGAACACTCAGGTCGTAACACTCGAGATGACGACTGCAGTAAATGTTTCGAATGATCAGGTGCAGGAACGAAAATCACGGTCGCGTTCTGGTACGCCTTTGAAGTAGCTGATATTAGGTAAACTCAAAAGGTTAAATTTGGCTGTTCGAATGAATCACACCTACATCATCCATTGACGTTAGAAACTCCAACGTGCGTAAATTAGGGAATAGAGTATTTCACAGAAGACTGAGCAAACCAAATAATACTGATTCCACCGAATTGGGGTGGCATTATAAAACAATACTTAATTTATAATATTTATAATTTCCTGTATAATTAGTGATAAACATAATGTGATACAAATATAAAATACGGGCAGAAAAAGACATCTGAAAAAAATTGTACTGCTTAATGGTAGATTAGGGAAATAACGTGACAAGGGTGGGTCATCTACATTCTTGCTACATCAATATCGGTGAAGCACCTCCTGATAAGTTCATCAGAGCTTAGGAGGTCTTCAGAGGTGAAGGGCAACTGTAGCTAGGCGTGAAAAAATATACAAACAAACAAATGACGCAATATTTCACGTATGAAGATAATAAAATGCATTAGAGTTTCTAAAATAATTTGAATTGAAAAAATGTATTCAAGGTATACCTTTAATTAAAATATATTGATTTAGTCTTCTATGCATGCTAATATGACGACCCAATTCCACTAAAATTGACAAAAATATTGAATAAATTTCGTAGCAAAAATAGCAGAAACTATCTATGATTTACAAGATTACACCTATTGAAAACCATTAAAGATATAATAAACAATCTTAATATTCACATGTTGTTTATCATAAAAAGCATTGCACTGAATTCTTCGGTTTCCACAACCCCCTCAGATCAGTGCATTGGGCACAAAATAACCCTGAGTTTCTCAATAAGCATAATTGCAATTTCAAAATTTTACAAACAAAAATATAAGTTAATTGGTTAATAAAAATTCTGGAAACCGAAATATTTCGTACAATTCTTTTCACTTTGCAGATTAAAACCAATAACTGTTTGAGATAAGATCCTCAAGGAAAGCGACATACGACTATAAAATACCATCGTAATAAAAGAGGGAAGCCAACTTGGCTTCAAAAGATTATTGTCAAAGAAGTATAACCAAAAAAATTCTTAGAATAAACTACATGGATATTCAACCATCACCAAGAGAAAAATTAAACTCTGAGGAAATCAAAACTTAATTTCTTAACGGGAAGAGATTAAAACGACTCTCTTAGTGATGAAAGATTCGCGGCACCACGTAAAAAAGTAAAGGAATGAGTCAACCTAGGGAGATGCCCTCAAAGGAAGAAAGAACCAAAGAAACGTAAAAATACTAAATAAGGAAGCAAAAGTGGTCTCGGAAAAGCCGCTCTAAGAGATTGCAACGACCGAACGAGACCCATGACTAAGTAGATGGGAGTAGCCGTCTGCAGCAGAGAGAGAGAACAAATGACTGCGAAGCCAGAAGTGCGTGCCTAATGAGGTAAAGGAAGCGAAACGAAATATTATGAAAAGAGAAGAGATTTCATATGAGGTCAACACCAGGATGGTAGTAAAATCAAGAACGGCCTAAGGAGAACTAGGAAACCGGGGAAGTGATGGTTACTTTACATTACACACTCTAACTAAATCGAAATAATCGCATCATATACAATTGGAACCTTTCAAAATTCTATCATGTCATCGTAACGCAAAAAAGAATAGAGGGATTTATCTTAAACGAGACGTACTAAAACTTGAAAAACCATTAGTCAAAGAAAAATTTACCCAACCAGAAAAGCACATTTTAGGAAAAGGTGCACCATCGGAAATGTACATTTTCAAGTGCAATCAAAACACTTTGCGAATTTCAAACCATCCAAATCATTATTTTCTTAAAATTAAATCTTTCTTCTAAATAGTGGAAAGTGAAATTTCTGAGAATTATTTCCACATTGTTGCTCAAATATTCTTTTTGTTTATCACCCATACCTAGTCCTGACAACTTCATAACAATATCATCCACTCACTCTTTCTTATTAATCGATTAAATATACTTGGTTAGTGTTTTTTTTCGAGATAAAATGAAGTTCTAGTATCTAATATAGACCACGGTTGTTTTGATCTACAGTAGTATTCCACCATAAATTTGTATCTTGCTTTGTATCTTGAGGAAGAGGTGAGAAATAAACATATATCCTCCTTTCAAACAGTCCTTAAAATGCATTCAACCTATCTTAAACCTCCTTTTCGTACAATTACTTGACAATTTTGAAAAAATTAAATTATTACTATTTTATACGATAGAATAAGAAAAGGAGATAATTCACTAAAATTTTCTAATGAAATATTGGAAGTTTGGTATTTATGGCAATTATAGACATATAATTCGGCATCCCTGAAAACATCCTTAAGTAATACTAGATTAGCAGAAAATCATTGAATTTTAGCAAATATTTTATTACATATCATCCATTTAGAATACGGATAAAATCACAATTCCATAAATTATTAAAAGAAACCGCAAATCTAAATTGCTGCTGAGAAGTAACACCTCAGCGCTCTGTCTGCGATATTTGAATATGAACTCTAAACGCCGTCATACACCAGAAAATCCAAGGAAATACAAGAGGAAATATTTCACAAAATGGCGGGTCCTGGCTTCCTGATTGGATGAAATCAGAACATGTTCTATTCTAGAAATATTTCAAGAAATGTTTCCTCGAGTATGACGGCCTTAAGAAAATACGAATGCGTCATCTCTAACTTGCCTTAAAAGAATACATATAAAAATGGAATCCCACCTAAAGTTGAGAAAGATTCACTTTCGTCCGCCACTTTCTACTGCTTATCAACATCTAGAGAGTAAAAGCAGAGCGAGCAAAAATCGCATAATTTAGAGTATGAAAAGGGGAGCGGTAAAAGCAAGCAAAAGAGGTGAGAAGGAGATAAGATTCGGTGTACTCAGACCCGCCGACAGTTCGCTATCCTTTCTTTTTGTTGATCTCGTTTCTCGCTCTCGCGCTGGGGTCAAGGGTATAACGTGAGTCAGAACACGAAAATATGGCAGACAAAGAAGGAGAGAAATAGCATGAGAAGGAATGCGAGCACTGCATTAAAAACTATCAGAGAGTATAAAGAGGATAACTCTAAACACATACGCTAAAATACACTTGAAAACTCTCATCATCCACGCCTGTTCTGTTCAATTGATAAGAATCGTCATGGAAACATGCTATTATATTTGCAGTTTTTAGAGCATTAAAATAACACGAACGAAGGAAGTTCAAACAAATAGCATATAATCTGAACACACCTAAGTTATGGTTTTAATTGTCTTGCTGATAATATGTTTCAATTTCCCGATTAATTACTAATCGTGAATTCATAGAAATCAGTTATAATCCGAAAATTGGTTTACAGCCGTTTTCAGAGCATAAAAATAGCATGAACGAAAGAAGTTCAAATAAATAGCATGTAATCTGAACACACCTAAGTTATGGATTTAATTGTATTACTGATAATCAGGACATTGAAACATGTTAATTACTAATCAAGAATTTGTGAAAATCAGTTATAATCCTTAAATTGGTTTGCAGCAGCTTTCCAAGCAGTCCTATATTCAGCTATGTATTACCTTCATTCTCTCATGGATGGACTTACTATACGTCCGTTTCTACCGGAACTATTATGGCTTTAACGCTATTTTTTGTTAACCACAGTTTTATAGACATTTTAAAAGAAAGAATAGATTATAAGGTACGGTGATTTCAATGATAGAAATTATTTAAACGTAAATAGTGCTTAAGTAGTGACGCTGTATACCATTAGAGTGCCTCAATAGCACATTAAATGAAACTAACAATAAGTCTTAGAGGAATATCCCAGTTTTTCTCACTTCAGAATTTGATAGGTCTAGGTTTCTTACTGTCAGAAAATTTTAACCTTTAAAAGATTTCATAAATTTGACACAGACCATAACCTATCTTTCATCATCTAACCTAGATGCAATAACTTGCATTATTCTATGATTCCAATATTCCACCACTTATTCGAAAAGAAGAAATAATCGAGTTTCGTTGCGGGTCTGATCAAGTTTTTTCTTCTATATTTGAATATTCTCCATATGATTCTTCCTCGTATGATCTCCTATGGGTGTTTAGATTAGTTATTCAGTTAGATAGTTTCATTTTCATAATTCTATAGGTTCACATCTTAATTGTTTCTATGTCTTCGCTAGACAAATTTATATATACATAAATTATAACAATATAGTTAATTTTAATAATTATAAAAATATTAAAAATGTATACATATATAAACTATATTTCCTGAGCTTGAAGATGGCTATTACTAGCCGAAACTAGTCGCTACTGAAACCTCTGAGGATAAGTAAAAGTTACTTTGTTGTTTTGTAAAACTTGTTTTATTCAACAATTCTTTCCATATTCTTTCTATCAAAATAAATACATCGTCTCAGATTTTTTTGATTAAAGATTTTCGAAGAATGTTTCAGCATTAATTTAAATATGTAAGGTACATATTTACCATAATTTATGATAAGATATTCAGGTATTTTAATTAAGTAATCTTAAGGTATGTAACAACCAATTACAATAAAACTGATATTACTTATCCCTAGATTTGCAATGGAAATTAAATAATTTCTTCGTAAAATTGGAATATAATATTCTTTTATTCATGTATACATGTATGTCTATATGAACAAGTATATTTGCGTATTTATGCATGACTGTGGGTGAGCAAGAAAGAAGAGAAAGCCACTGACCGCGTTTTCCTTATGTTTAGCGTTGTGAATGACGTGAACAATGTTATATATCATTTGCCATCTCTGTCTCAGAGCTTGGAATGCATTTCTGCATACACTCTCCTCTCTTCTCACGCTCGACAAATATTTCTTTCTCCTTGTCTATTTCGCGACCATGCTTAATTTACATGAGAGCTTCCTTTTCCCCTTTTCACCGCGTTTTCTCACACTCTCTCTCCCTTCCGAGAAGGGTCGTTGCCTCCGTAGAACAGGGAGTACCACGTTGGAACAGTAAATATGAGCGGGCTATTTCTGACAAGAACATCACTAAGGGGAAAGAATTGACCGAATTCTTCCAAGGCGAAGCATATGGTATTCCACAATGCTACCATTTGTTATTTTCCTAACTATAGAATAACTTCTTTGGCGCTGTATTTAAATAAAATAAAACTGAACTAATGATAGTTTGAGGAATTCCACCATTGAAATATAATTTATGGCGACAAAAATGTTTGTACGATACATTTTTTAAACTTATACAATATTAAAAACAATTTTATGAAAGTACAAGTTTTCATATTTTATTTTATGTACATAAATGTTTGTTTCAATAAATTACGTTGCTATACTAAAAAATAGCTCGTGTCAGAATTGTCGAAATTAATATGATCAATCTTTAGTTCATGGAAAGTTGATTTAACCATCTTAAAAGAAACACACTTTGTAGCTTCCACAATATATCTTTGTTTTATGCAAAGTATATTACAATATTATTATCTTTGTAGCTTCCACAATATAAGTAATTTCTCCATACTGTGGAAGCTACAAAGTGTATTTCTTTTAAGATGGTCAGAACTTTCATTTAGCATAATTAGCATATTTAATTATATGAATAAATCTTTCCCAAACTGATATTAGAATACAGTTTTCTTCAGACCAAGCTATTTACGTCTTACACAACCAAAGCTTTTAGCTGTTAAATTTGTATATTGGAAGGATTTACGTAATTACGGTTCAAATAAATAAGGATCTTAATTTACATGGTCTAAAATATCGTCATTAAATGCAAAAGAGATGCTAATTCATGTAATATAGGTGTACAAAGAAACTACGTCATTGCAGACAATATGGAAACTGACAGATTTCCCCCGGAGCCTTGATACTTGAATTAAGAATATTTGGCAATTCATTTCTAAAATCTACTCAAAATTGATATCATATTTATAATAAAAATAATGTATAATTGACATGTACTCCGCTCAGAAAATCATAAATCTTAAATAAGAACTCGAAACGAAAATATTAAAGGTTGCAAAGCATACCAAAGAGTTTGCATAGCAAAAGTTGCAAAGCATACCAAGATATTTTAATATCCAGGATCATAAAAGTAAAGTTTATATAATGAAAATACGAGATTAATGCCGATCTAAAATGTATATTCCATATACAATTTGAGCTACGTAAATCTACGTAAAGAAATAAATAAACTAAAAGTAAAATAAATTTAAAATTTAAATTTTCACATAGGATGGCTTGACTCGATTTGCCACCATAAGGCAAATCACAGCCCTCGAGCCAACCAAACGAAATCTTTCCGTAAACTTCCTCAAAGACAAATTCTATTCCCGGCCTCAAAAATTGCCTCCTTTCAGACTACTCTCCTCTAGCACTAATTCACCCCATACATAAATAATCGCGCCCCGCTAATAGTCCCGAGATATAAACACATCTTTGTATACGGAGTGTTACCCACTGGAGAGATGGCCGAACCGAAAGAGATACGATCATTCGATTACAGGAAACGTTAATAGTAAGGGTTGAAAAAGTTTCCTTCCCCTCTCATTCAACATCTGAATCCCCCCTTTCCGATTCTTTTCCCGCACTTGATATAGAAGCTGGTGAATGAAAAGACCCGAGTAACTAGTAGATAACGGGATGAATAAATGTAAATAGTACTGTTATTGTATTGATGATGTTATGGAAGTTCGTTTAGCTATTTTTTATCATTATTTCGTTTAAATGATATATGCAAAGTACAGATGTGAACTGTGATGGTAGGATCTACTTATGTGGTATAAATGAACTAGAATGGTTACCGGGGGAATAATTTATGGATTGAATCTTACTGTATTTTTGCGTGTGTTCTGTTACTGTTTGTGATTATGGTGGTGTTGTTTTAAAACTTTGGTTCTTGTGGGACATCTAGTATTAGGGATTGTAGAGTATTTAAATACATTATGTAAATCTTATTATTCTTATATGAATGTATTGGAGTTTACACCTGACAGAAGTCTAACTGAAGCATATAAACATTAATAAAGAAGCCTGCCTATGTTAGGCTTAATAATTTAAACCGATTAAGTCCATCAAGAAATTCCAGAAAAGTAAAAACAATATATATTAACATACATTGTCAGCAGGAAATCCTGCCAGTGTTTGGCTTGGAGAGAAAAAACTTGAACAGATAAAAGAGAGATAGAAATAAAATAGACCTTTTGTTTTTTACAGAAAAAGTCAATTGGTTTAACAAAATTTCAGGGCTAGCCCTTTCTCGGGCTTGCCTGCAAGTACCTCTTCCTCTACTTATCACGTTCGAAATTGGTTTTTAAATTACAAATCAATTAGGTATGTATAAGATTACATTTAGTAATGTGTCGTGCATTACTCTAATTGCCTTGCAAGTAACTGTTCTACATACATACATTTACAATAATACTCGTACACGCACCGGCATCGGAACCGAATAATTTTAGCAGGTGCAAAACAAACACGGTACAAAGCGCGCCTCTTGAGCATTTTCCCATCTCGAAACTATTGCCTTCGGTGTTTTTCGAATCCTTATTCATCCTTTTTCCCTCCATCTTCCCTTCTTTCTGCTCTTCTTTTTCAAGGGCCTCATACCACTTAGAGAGGAAGACCTGCGATGGAGAGTCACGCTAAGGCCACCCATCAACGAAGGTCTTAAGAACACAAATAAGACCGCGGGCAGTTATCCCTTCACTTCTACTCACCCCTACCCTTTCCGCTCTTTCTCATGGTTCTTGTTTCCTTCTTCCAAAATACAGTGGTGATCGGTTAACGAATACTGCTGACGACGAATGAATTTCACGAAGAACATATTCGCGAGAGTTTTTTACGTTCGATCTAAGAACACGTGTTCGGATATCTAACTGAAAATGAGCAAATACGAGAAAGAGCGACGCTGGGTCCAGATGTCAGGCCAGGAACTTTCAACCGGTGATATACGGTGACCGGTGATGTACCACTGATAGTATGTACTTGGAGATGATTTAAAATGTTGCTATATTTGAATTATTATTAATTTGTTAGTTGAATAATAATTTCAGGTTGTTTTTTTTATTAAAAGATAAAGTGAACTTAAAGTTACTAATCACAAATGGGTAAACTGAAAATATGAGACAATTTTTATGAGATGAAACATGACATACTGAAAGATGATGGACCAGAATTTACTTACTTTCAAATCTCATTCTGATGAACTGTGACTACCAAAAGTATGTTGTACTAACATCAATAATTGTTTCTAATGCATCATTAAATGCTTTTCTATTTTGTCGTGTGTTAATTGTTCCAGGGAAATTTCCAATGACAATTTCAACCAAATAGTAGAGCATTGTATTGAGAACTCTTTTCCTCCCAACTATTGCCATAATTAGCTAATAGGCTGCAATACGGAATCTGCTTCAGGTGGAAACCGTATACATTCAATCGGAAAAATCCTAAATATAGTGAAATCCCAAAAAGAAACGATAGAATTAAGTATAATTACATATCATACTCAAAATTAATTAACTTGAGAAAGAAAGGTTTTTCTACTTAATATCCAGCCTAATTTGAAGAAAAACTACAAAACTACTTCCTGAAGGTAGTTTATAAGTTTTTTCAGTTACAATTTTAAAATTTCAAAAATCCGTGTATCAATTATAATTATTAACCGAATGTATTGAATGTATATTTGACCACCGATGACTAAAATAGTCAAAATGTAAAACCAAGGACTCCAAAAAACACCAAACAAGATTGGAACTTGCTTTTGGAGTTCTTGATTTTACATTTTGATTACATTATGTAAATTATCAACCATAACATCCATATTATAATAATTTTCATTAATAAATTTAATAGAATCAAATAGCCTGATGATAACCCAACGGGTTGTGACCACGGCCATATAATAAAAAAAACTTTGTGTGGTATAGTGTAGAAGTGTGTTTATATTTGTCTTCATAATAAATTTTACTCTAAAGATAGGTAAAAAAATGTTGGTATGAAAGTTATGGTTAATTATTAAAAATATATAAAAAAGCGATTAACAACATAATTGATCGAATACTAAAAAAATCAATCAAATATAAATAAACATATCACACCTAACAATAAAAATTAGTCACTCACTACTAAATTCCCGCGACAAACTTCTCATATTGTCATCACACTTCATTTACACTCTATTCACCCAGACTTCTTCCTAATTCCATTTATGAACACGACACTAGTTTGGGGAAGAGGTTTGAGAACTTCCCCTGGAAAATATTTCAATTTTCTCCTCTCAACCCATTCTGCATCCCCATTATGTCTTTCCATACTCCTGACTAAGGGGAAAAAGCATCTAAAAGGAGGAACCGGTGCTAAAGGAAAGACGCTAAACAAATGAAGTCTAGTAGGCGATCCGAAGACGTATGGCGGGAATCCGAGACGGCACTGGCCAGCAGATCCATTCATGGGCCGCAAGAGGAAGTATTCGGTTACAGAGGGAAAATTCTATTTCTTCGCCGATGACAAATCCGATCTATGGGAAGGATTTCGACTCCTACAGATGTACTATTTCGGCATTTTATGCAGGAAGGAAAGTTTTCCTTTGGAACCCACAAAAGGATCGTGTTTTCTTGGGAGGCGTCTCGTAAAATTGTTTGAGATATGGCGAAGAGGCGTCAGGAATCCTCGGATTGAACCGAAAAAGAAATTCTGAAAGAATTAAGACATTCCGAAGTCGGAAGTGTCAGATTACAACGCTTTCCTTAAGAACTTTATGAGGGTGTCGATGATTTCCGCGCATTTAACTCGATTACATCTCACCTATGCTCAACTGGTCAAAAATAAGTCATGAAATTTTACGTTACTGAATGTTTAGAATATAAATTCAACGGTACTTTTACGATTGCACTAAAAACTACCATCCATTTTTGTTTTATTTCTATTTCCATCTAAATTCCTCATCGCTGCATTTTTACTTCCAAAATGATAAATGATAAGTTCCATTAAATTACATGTGTTATTTACTTAATGAATTTATCATTTTACCGATTGGTGAACTAAGCCTACAAAATACTTTGAAATTTTCTCACTTGTTATGCTGATTAGAACTAAATATTTCAGAATAAATCCGGAGAATGGCAACGCTCAATTATTGATTCAATGAAATATAATTTATTCTACTGCATTCATTGTATATTTATAAGGTACTCCAATTATTTTCATTCAACCGAGTGATTTCAAGAAATTCCCCTATAAACTTTCCTAACCTACCAAAACAAACTCTGAACGTCAAAATAAAGCTAAGAATGAGGTTAAATTTAAATTCAACATTTAATCGAATGCACAATCAAAGTAATTATAATAAAATATAAAAATAGCAAATATAATTAAATTATTGCGCATTTAAATATCTGCGGTTTGAAATGGAATTGGAGACATGAAGCTTAAATAGACGTTCTGTAAGTGAATGAAAGGAAACCATTCCCCATTGAAAAACCCATTTGAAAAAGAACAAGATATTTGATTGAGCAAATACTAGGGCATAGCGGTCTCCTCGGGATGAAAAATGCTTGATGAAATGATGCATTTAAATGAATGGCGGACGGTTAGACTAAAGAGAGATACCTAGGTTGAATTACGAGAAGCAATGATGAAAAAATTTGAACCTATGATTTATAGAAGAAGAAAGCCACTAGCTAGGGACAGAATGCCAGGAATAATGGCAGCAAACCAATCCACGGATTGACAACGACGATTCTCAAACTGCAATCAGAATAAAGCATCTCCACTCCTTCAAACCAACAACTCACACGTCCCTCGGAACAAATTCATTCCTTTTTAAGACTCCTCTCGAGATGACGTCACCCACTCCCCCAAACAGATAAATCAGTTTATTCGCGAGAAATAAAGAATCACTAACCCTTGAGACCTCAAACCCAGAGCACAAAAAACTCCAAACGAAACCTTCCCGCTTTTTATACGCGCACTTAACTCCTTTAGACCATCCCGAAATTACTTCTCGGGAGGGAGAAAGGGGCGGAAAAATTAAAAAGGGAAAGACTTTTGAAAAAGAAATTCTCCCGAGCCCATCTTTTTTCGGACTTTTCCCACTGCCGAGGAAAGCACTAACGTTACGGGCCTTTCTCGACCATCTTAAGAGCTTCGACTACCCACCTCATTTCTGCGGGGGACCCAAATTTCCCCGACCCTTCGTTTAAGCTTCCTTTTTCAACTCATTTGCTATTCCGCCGACACGGGTCCGAGAGCGTAAGAACTCTTTCTTTGGAGATGCGGGAATTTTTTGAAGCGCCGTGGTATATACGTGCATCAGGGGCTCTGGGAAGGAAGAGTTACAGCGTACGAGGCCGGCGGAATTCCAAATTCGAAGGGGGCGCTTGTGTTTGTGACCTCCTTACGGTACACAGTCTTGAGCAAAGGAGGTAAAAAAATGTACGGAGATGGCGGAATTGCCCTTCTTTGTTTCCGACTCGGACGCCTAAATGAGAGGGATTAAAAGCTACTTGTGGACGAATTTTGAGATATTTACGGCCGAGGGGGATTTTCATGAGGCGATGAAGTGAATTGCATCATCGTTATTTCAGAATTATACTCATCCGTATACGGCGTGCGATATGGAAAACTACTCAAGACTTTTACATTGTAAATAAATTGAAGAAAAGTCGTTTTTATTGGAGTTTTTGAAAGATTCGTTCACATTTTCAAATTATTTATCACTCCATACAATATGTGCCATTTCATTTATCTAACCTTTCCATTAAACAGCTTGTTATTGCATTAATTCTATATAAATATGTATTTAATTTTAGTATAGGTTAATATTTTGTATCATTTTATATACATTTATAGATTTGTATTTGTTACATTACGTAATTTGTATGATTTTTATTGTTATTATATCGTAATCTCAACTTAAATTATAAATTCCTAGTGGCGTTGAGTAAATTATAATTAGAGTCAGTATTTCCTGAAACTGATTGTTCTCCAATGGCATATCTCTACATCGTGTTCAATATTGTTAAGGCTATATTACCTAACTCATACATCACATTATTATTTTAAATGGATTAATTACGTACTAATTCGTCCAATCGCAGAAAAAATAGTGAATCTCCGATATCTTTGATGCTCGCTTTTATAGGATTAATTCATGTTCCCAACTTTCATTATTAATATATTTTTAATATGCTTAAATAATCGAAGTAAGCTGTATTTTTACTTTGTTAAACGGTAAGTCTGCTTCAGAAGTTGTGCGATCATTCTTAAAAAATCAGTTATTGGGTTAATTGGGTAATTGCGGTTTAAACCTTCCAGGAACATTCCTTGTGCAAAATAATAGAAGTGATTTAGAAAAAAAACGTAAAATATTAAAGTCAAAAAGATGTGGAGTATTATAATTTAATATTTATTTTTATATTCTACAAAAACTAAATTCAAATACTGGCGTATGTTTACAACAAACACTAAATTTACAAATGTACTCAATTAGAATTTCTCATTCAAAGTGATTTTATAAGTACCTTCCACTCGCGATTCGATAATTTTTCTTCAAATTCATTTGTTAAATTATAATAAATATTTAGCTTGAACTTTTCTCATTGATTCATCAAATATATTCCATGATTAACACTACCCATACTTTATATTATCTCAGATTTCCAATATTACAGAACTCTCCTCTTCGAAATGTGGTTATTAAATGAAAGTAGATAAATTCAGATCCTTTACGTTAAAAAACGCCGCAAATATGACTTTTTAATACATTTAACTATTTTTTCCTTCCTCCACAATTATTTAAGGTAGAAGGTTTCCTTGACATATATATTACTCTCAACTTTCATGTAAAACGCTTCCTCTGCTGTAGCTTAAAATTTTCTACAGCTCCTACGCAAACTAGGATCAAACTAGGCGATAAGATTTCCTTCATAGTTTTAGTTCAGTCTTTCAATTTATATTAACCCCCAGTTTATGAGAAATTACTGTGCCAAAGAAACCTAAGCAGTCCATCGTTAAAAATAGAAGTTCTATCGTTTAATTCACCAGATTTAAGCTTATAATATCAACTTTCTTATCTTTAGCATACTAGCCAAGACCGCCAAGAAACAAAACTTTCTCAATACTGAAAAACAACCCCGAAATATTCTTCCTCGAATCTGATATAAGTTTTAATGTGGTGGATCAAAAATGCAGCCACAAAATATCTTCCCTCTGGATAAGAAACAAACTCAATGCATCGAAACTACGCCAACGTCGAGATAATTAAAGCCTGAAATTGAGGAACACAAAGAGGTATATTATCATCAACAGAATGAAAAATAATAGCGATCGAATTCCCTTCCATTGCAGGGGATCTGTAAAGAAAACTAGCAGAAAATTACTGTAGCTATTAATAAAACTGAAGAAATAATTCCGCTGGTTTTTCCTCCCATTCCCTTGGTAAAGAAATCGTAAAGGAGCCGAATGCGATAGAAAAACAAACTTGCAGTGAACGGCAGCCATTTAAAGAGCATGGTTTACGGCTTATCATTCAGATATAAGTATCGCATGGAATACTGGAGTCAAGAGTCAAAATTAGAACTTTCTGAAATAGACATTTAATCTCGCACAATACATCCTGAATTAGTATCAACTTCAGCTGAAAATAACCTCTCTCAAGCTGCAAAGGCCAATAAGTACTTAACATCGATAATTTTTAATCGTCAGATTCTATCCGTAGATTTTTGCGGATCACTTGTCTACCGAGCCATAGTAAAGAAGAATAACCGCTTAGAGTATATAAGAATATATTCTTAGTTTATTTGCGAAATATGAAATTCCAACAGATTTTATTGGATATAAATCTACTGTAGAATGTACAGATAAATAAATAAAATGTTGCATTTATTATTTTAAACTTATCGTGAGATTAACGATACCAGTCTTAATTGTATAAGATGATATAGAGACCAAAAGTTTTCGTTAGAGCTAGTTTATTGATTATTTTTCTGTCGTTTTATAAGCTCCAAGTAGATAATGCTCTCATAATAGTATTTAGGTACTTACATTAGTTAGTCACAAAAATAATTTATCGTTCGATATTTAATTTTTATTTTTTAAATATAAAGTTCCGCTAGATTTTACTGGACTCGATAAACTATAGAGTTTTCAGATGAATAAATATAACTTCGCGTTTCTTAGTTTAAATTCACCACGCTACTTGTTCCTATACATTTAATTCGCCCGCCTTTGGGATACAACCAATACCATTTAGCCGCAATTCGTAGAACGCCAAACAGAATTAAAACAAAATCACACGCAATTTCATTTTTCACGTATTTCGACTCCAACGAATCGTCACCATCTCCTGCTGCGGAATTCTCTGCTGATACTACGAAGATTTTTTTATTCAAAACTAAAGCCGGAATAATTTATTAACTAAACAGAGCGACGAAACAATTTTTCGATATAGGCCGGCTCTAATTTCCCGCGGGAAAACTTTCCCTTCGTTTACCCCGTACTTTATGCAAATATCTCCTGGATGACGCAACAGTCCGAAATATTTAAACTTCTCGGCACCGGGGAGCTCCGCACAGCCGGAGTACGAAGGAAATAGAGCCAAAAAACGCACCGGGAAAACCCAGAGCAGTTCTCCGACTCGAATCTAGGCGGAGCTTCGAAGGAAAAAAACGAGACGCGCAGAATCGCGTTCGTTCAGACTTTCACTCACGTATTCATCCTCAGGAATTCAACGGGGTGCCTGCGCCGGGGTATTCGGATTTCGTCCGAGTGCAGAAGGAAAGATCCCGGACAGAGATTAGGGAGGGACGTTCAACCCGAAAATCTCGCATGTATAATTCCTTCCTTACGTCCTGAACAGCAGGAATGACAAGCAGAAACCTCAAGAGGGGCTTATAAATTTTTTCCGACTTTTCGCGGGGTGGTTTCCTAAATTCCCGGAATCCCGAAAAGCCTTCCCTTGGCTAATCTACGGTACGAAAGACTTTTCCCCTAATTTTTAAGATATCTTATGTTGTGGAGACCGATAAGGAGAGGGTTTTTATTACGGGGATGCAAGATACTTGGGAAAAAGAAATAAACTTTAATTTAACCTCGAAGGTATTTAACCTAGAAGTTTTAAGTTCGCTTTCGGATGCCGAGAATTAACATAAAATCAAAAATACACATCAGAACATTAAGAATACATAATAGGTACGTACATACAGGCTTGATTAATTCCAATACACTGTAGTTGATATCTTCTCTACGATAGCAAAATTAAAATCTCGTTTTACTTCTGAAATCACATTTTATATAACAGGTGTCGTGAAAAGTACAGCATTCCTGGCCAAAGCTCAAATTGGGTGCGATAGTGTCAATTACATCATGATTAGTTTAAACTTCGCACAAAGAAGTACTTAGCGCAAATAATTTTCATACAGATGCCTATCATAAGCTCGGTACTTTATCAACCCTGAGTATAACTTAAGTATACAACTGAAGTATTGACATTAATACAAATGCATGCTTATTAAATCTTAGTTCGAAGCTTCCAACAAAGAGATGATAATCAATAAAAGGACTTTTGATTAAATTTTTGAACCGCTAATTCTAGTTTTTCTGTAGGAAAGACTCCGCAGTGCACAAGATACAACTATAATTTGACTCAAACGATTAGAATCTTTGAAACATTCCGGCAAACACAAATGTTTTTCAGGATTTATTTTTAACTTTTTGCGCAGGATTTCCAATTCATCACGATATTCCGAGAACGATTGACGCATATTGATTAAGATCAATTAAGTTGAGCGACATTTTCTACAGTTTGGTAAGCACGTAAGAATATTTTTCGTAATAAAGTATTTCATTATTATACAGAGATGATTACCCAATTCAGTTGGACGCTTATCACAATGAATGCCCCGGATAGCCTATTGGTTGACGCATTCGCTGAAACTGTCCCCAGTTCGATTCCCGTTAGGAGTAAATTAGATGGTACTGCATTTCCGTAAAAGAGACAAATGGCAAAAGAAAGACTTCTTATAATTAAATAAATATTGCTCCAAAGTAAAAGGAAATATAAAAGTTAAAAAGATTTCACCGTCTTTTTGACAAAATAATAATGGATCTAATGTTTTAATTTACACACAATGACTCTAATTATTTTTTAATGGTCTTCCACCAAGGAAAGTTTGAAACCATCAACGCCATCTTTTTGAGGTTTCAAATATTTTTCAAACTTATCAGAATCATTTTCTCGGAAAATCAAACAATATGCCCCTTCATAGTAACTGTGAATGACTATTACGAATCATCGTAAAATTTTCCACGCTTGTCACAATATAAAGAAAAGTAAAAACCCCGAAAAACATAGTGTTAAACAAAAAATTAGAGAAGGGACCAAGGCGCTAACTAATGTGGCAAGCAATGACACAGACCCAACACCAAATAACGACTTCCGACTCATTCTCAGACCGTATTGTAGTAACAACATCTCCGCAAACGAAACATTTACGACTTTATACTACACGGAACGTTTCGAGAAATAATAATGCATTGGGATTGGAGACGTCTGCGCCAAGGATAGACTTTTTTACCGAAATAAAAATGTTGACTTTGGCAGATCCCGTCCCTTTATTTCCGAAAAGCAAACCTTGGAACCATAGCAAATTGCTTTTTTCCACTTCTTCTTTCTTCTCCCTCGATTCCGGTCAACATAAAAAACTCAGCAACACGTGTCTCAGGGAACCTGTCACGGTTCACACCGTGAATGGCTTGTAATTTTAGCACGAAAAAACCGTGTGAGGATCCTTTGTTTTTTTAATCCTACTTTCGGGCGTGAAAAAAGTTTAAAGCCTTAAAGATGGAGCCATGGAATTCAGGACATGGAAAAAAACAAAAGAGTTCATCATGGCTTCAAATCTGCTAATTGCGATTATAAGAGAGTGAGCGTTACCATGAAAGCTATTTTCGTGAAAAAGTTTCTCTGAAACCCAATAACAACCCAAACATCTGTTCTCGAACTCTCGAGTGATACATAAAAAAAAACTTGTCATTAAATATATGCTCTAAAACATACAAGTCTACAAGGGTCTACAAAACTAAACCGACTGTCTTCACTTGCTCATCAAAATGTGCTCAATTACGTTTAAAAGTGATTTAGTACATTTTAATGTACATGCATTGAATTATATGAAATTCACATATAATTTGCTGCCGCTAACGTTTGTCAATAGTTATGTGTTCTCTTTAGAAGCATACTTCAAAGTATCTTTTATACTTGAGTATATGCTAACCTGAATATAAGCCGAGACGCCTAATTTTATCACAAAGAACTGTGAAAAATAATTGACTTGAATATAAGTCTAGGTCGGGAAATGCAGATGCAGTAGATGTATAAATAGGAATATATACTAATAAAATCACAATTATTGAGGCATAAGTAGGTTAATTGTTTTCGAATACTGACTTCAAATAAAAACGGTAAACTAGCTCAGTAAGTGAAAAAGAGGGTCAACAATTTACAAGTCGATTTCGCAGACGTTTTTCATCGGAAAGGTAATTGGGACCTTCTCTCGAGCATAAGCCTTTTTCGGGGTAAACAATGTTCTAAAAAACTCGGCTTATACACGAGTATATAGGGTATTTCTTTAATTCCGCAAGGCTTGCAAATCTAAATGACAATCTTCAAAACATAAACCGAAAATAATCAATAAAAATCACTTAAATGAAAAGTTAACCTTTAAATGAGACGGTTTGTGGTGTAATTCTGTGGAACTCCTTCATAATATAAAATGAAAAAACAACTTTGTAGAGTCCACAAACTTTACTATTCTCAAGCACGACCTAGGTTCGTTTTCACGACAAAGGTTTTCACTTGAAGATGTTACTCTGTAACGAAACCTAGGTCGTGCTTGAGAATAGTAAAGTTTGTGGACTCTACAAAGTTGTTTTTTTATTTTATATTAACCATTAAGTTTCAAATAAAACCCTTAAGTTAATTTATTGGGTAAAAATTCTGGAAATATCTTATCATCGGTGAAAGAAATTAGTAAATAGCTTCGCAAGCCAGAAATCAAACTAATTTCAATCTAAATTATAATTAAATGTCAAACTTTCAAAAGCCCGAATGAATCGAACATTAGAAGGAAATACGAAACCTTTGATTATCGCTCATACGAAATCCGCCGAAAAAAATATAAATTTCGAAGCAATTACCTCATCATAGTATTTAATCGCGCAAATGATTCATGTCTTGGCTACTGATTCATTCCATATCGCCTCTAACAATACCTAAAAAAAAGCACGCATTATTTAAAGAGTATTTGCGTGCTTGTTTTCATTGGTGAGGCATCCGCGTTCATGATACGAATGCTGAAAAGAGTACGGCGTGGGGCACTTAAGTACGTATTTCATAATTCCCGCGAGTAAACATATGAGCGAATGCCTATTCTTAAACGCAATGAAATAATACGCGGTTCGGTTCCAGTGATCTACGTGCTTGATACGATGAAACTACGAGCAAAAATATACACCGTCTTATATAACACATATGATTTCCGTATTCTTTAACAGGAGAGAGCATCGACGAATGATCTCAAACATTTAAAGGAAAATGTAGAATAATTTCTAATGTTTATACTAGATAACTGCACACGGAAATTTAACGGATAAACAGAGGTAAGACATAGCTGATATATATGAGTCAACAATACAGCAGAAATAAAATAGAGAAAATCGTAGAAAAGAAACATCAAAGGAAGAAGGGGAAACCGTAAACATAGTTTGGACAAAAAAAATCGTATATTAGTTAAGCTAAAAATAAAGATGTAAAATCCATCACTATTGCCAACTATCTAGAAGAAATAGAAATGACACGCTGAGAATAATTTTATAACATACTGCCAGAAATCATCTTAGAAACAGAGCTTAACAACTACCCTCAATCATCTAATCCACCCTAAATTTCTTCACAGTAATATTTTTAATCACCGATCCCAAAATTTTCAAACTATTTCCAAAAAATTCTATTTTTAAATATATGAGGATGTAAAACTAGGAATTTAGATGATAGATTAAGTGAACATCTGAGAAAATAACCTAAGCAAGCCCTTCTAATTACCTCATACGTTTCACTGAGATTTCATCACCAACGTACGAGGAAATGTTTAACCTAAAACACTAAATAAATAGCTTGATAAAAATTTCTCTTCGAAAAAACAATGATCTGGACAGAAAATGATCTTAAAAAATACAGATATATTCGCCTACTAAAAGGAAATAAATATATTTGCTGGAGTGTTAAAAATAATCTGGGAAAGTAACAAAATCAGACCTTAAAAAATACCGTTCTAATTTATAATTACTAAGTTCTAATTACCTTATACATTTCGTTCAGTTTCCATTACCAACGCTACGAGGAAATTGAAAACCCAAAGCAATACAGAAATCGTTCCATAAAGATTTCTCCTGGATTGACCATCATATGAACAAACAGATACATCAACCTACTAATATAATTATAAATAAATCAGCTGAAGCGTTAAAAATGGCACGCGGCGTATATTGGTAGATATGGAAGTAGATAAACCTACGCAACGTGGTGAGAACCAGAAAGAAGGACGAAGATGGCAACTTATAGAGGAGGGCGTAGGCCTGTACTAATTTACGAGTGCTGGCCAAACATCAGAGATGGCCCGGATTCCTCCTTGGTCGTGGGCTGCCTGCCTGTTTGAAGGCAGTTCTCCAAATGAAAGAAGAGTGAGAAGGTCGAGTGTCTGACAAACTCCAGACGTTGGAGGATGACCACCGCTCGTTATAGAGCCCACTCCAAATGCACAATGGACAGACGCTGCAGGAATTGGCAGGGAAAACACAAGGAACTGTTTGAGGTCTCACTTTACGAAACCCCGATGTTTATATGCCTCGTATATTTAACCTAAGCGATCCTTAACGTGTCGAAGTCGAGATGGAGGCGTGATCGTGCTGTGCGTTATCTTCCATCTGTCTGAGGGACGGTTTGTATATAAATTTTATTTTTTATTTATTTTTAAAGGATTTAAATGGAAAATACAGTGACTGACTGCTAGTATTTTTGCACCCACCTAAGTCAATACATTTAAATCTATAGATTTTCATCTTTGCCTTAATGCTTCCTGTTAGATTCTTCCACCTCTACGGGGGACAGTTTGTATGTATTTTATTTATAAAAAGAATAAAATGGATATTGCCGTAGCCAACTGCTAATATTTTTGCGTTTGCTTCGATGAATGCATTAAAATTTAAATTATTTCATTTTGAAAGATTTTTAACGTTTTTCTCATGATATAAGTCTACTTCTATACTATTATTTCATGCAAAAAATTCGCATAATTCAAACATTTCATAGAACTTTAGATTCTAAGGAAAAAAACGTATATAGTTAATCAGCATAACTAAGCCAAACCCAGCGGAGTAACTCAGGGATGTTTAATTCTGTCAAAGAGAATTATGAAATAAAACAGAATTACTTTACTTTTGAATACAGGCAGAACTTAATCGAAAGAAAAAATAGACACCACTTAACTAAACGGGTAAAGTGAAAGTAAGTCTAAAGAAGAGTATTCAAATATAGAATTGAGCTTTGAAAAAATATGGTCATCATACCAACAGCAGAAAACTCAAATATCTATCCTCAGTTATAATGGGCAGCCAGAAGTCATCTATGAGAAAATTTACTAAAACTTCATTCCCAAGGAAAAACGGATCTGAAAAAAGTCTGTCGGGACCGGGATCGGGGTCATTCACTAAACATAAACAAAACATCATCAGCGGTTTAACCCTTTACTGCTATAAACTTATCCAATTTAAACTGCTTTATATTTTAATTGATTACATGAAAACTATCCCATTTTACTAAACGCAGTTAATATTTTCTGCCTATAAAAATCTTTCAATTTTAATGGTAAAAATAAATAAATTTAGAACTCTTGCCCATATATCTCTCAAGTAGAGAGCCAAGGCCACCAAAACATAATTTCATCTAAGAATTAAAGAAATCAATTCGAGTGTTACTTGGTGGAACTTCATCTTTAAAAACACCAAAATTAAAAACAAAAACACTACTGGAATTAGTTAAAGTGTGTTTGTGTTTTTAATTTTGGTGTTTTTCATCTAAGAACGTTACAGGGATGTTAACTTAAAAATCATCCATTTACATTTACAATGAAGTTAATTTTCTCTGCCTACGAAAAGCTTTTTAGACTTTCATGGGAAAATTAAATTAAATTTAAAACTCTAGCTCACACATATTTAACGCTTAGATGGAAGGCCAACAAAAAATAATTTCCTCTGACCATTAAAGCACTAAAACCTTACTTTTACTTAAATAAATAGATGGCGGGATGAGCGGTGACATATCCCACATTCTAACATTCCTCCTCACTTGGATACACAGCCAACGTATTCCATCCAATTCAACAGAGAGGATAGTAATGAATCCGCATGAGACGTACCGACCCACACCACTCTACGCCCCTGTTACCCTCCGCGACATACGAATCCTCTGGCATATTAACGGCCAGCGCCAAGGGTCAAGGGTAGAGCTGACGCATCCTGTCGCGAAAAAATACGCGGACGAGAGAACAAAAAGCCACGCGGAAAGACCGGGGAAGGGGACAGTCCCACACACCGGCAATGCCTGCGCGACTCGCCGGTTGCGTGCACTCCCAGGGGAGGCTCGGATGCAGACATCCGCCAGCCGGTTTGGTAACCCTCAAAGGAGGAAAAAATTCGCGAGTACGCGCAATCGAAAATTGCGTAACCCATTCATGTGCGCGTGCGAAGGAAGCGTGAGAACTGATGCGAGGGAGAATCCTTCGCTTATCCGTCGCGTGCTACAAACAAACATCCGAATTTAAAAGAAACCATCCACGGATAGAGTAAAAGTAAAAATAATTAATTTACAAGTAAATCAAAGTTATATAAGATTACATCCAGCTCATCATTTTCATACTATCCTACGTAAATTCTATGAAAAACTTCATTTTATTTTATTTAACTGCTGTTTACTTATCCAATTTCAACTGAAAAATGAACAAGAATTACTTAGTACACTTCCACAGAATTTATTGGCGCAACATGTTTCGCTACCGAACTATTATCATCAGGCCAATAAAATTTGCACCCTTTGCCAGCCTTAATCAGTTTACAGTTGAAGATATCGTGGTGGACTGTAAATTAGGAGGTGATTCCCAAAATTCAGTGAAGCAATCATTTTGTTACATTTTGTCCATTAAGGACCTTAAACTTTAGTTTCAAATTACCAAAGAGTATCTCAATCGCTAAAAATTTTATATCTGAAAATAATGTTGTTTTAACTAAACCGGAAAAGGGACAAAATGCAATACTGCTTTTATAGCCGGCGCAAATTCCTTGGTGTGGATTGTTTTGCTTTATGGGTGTGAAAAGTGGACACTAAGAACGGAAGAACTTAAATGTTTGGAGGCCTTCGAGACGTAGTTTTGGCGTAGAATGGAAAACATATGTTGGATCTATAACAAAACACTTAGGTGCTGGAGATGACTGGAGAAGAGAGGGCTTTAATTGAAGTGATTAAGCATTGACAGAGAAAATGCATGGGTCAAAGATTGAGGGGACAGGGGCTGCTAAAAACTGTATATGAGGGAATATTTCCAGGGAAGAAACAAGAGAACAATGACAAAATATTTAAGATGACATAAGGGGTGGGATAAGCTTCAAAGAAGTGAAGGAGACGGCGTACAATAGGAATATTTAATGTACATTAACCTACTGAAAGGTAGAATACTCAAGTATGTATGTAAAGTAAAAAAGAAGAAAATATTGTTTTTTTAATTGAGCAGCCTACATTTTGGAAAAAGACGGCATAAGTTGAAAGTATTTCTATCGAAATCTTCAAAAAAATGAAAATCCGACTTACGTCAAAATCGACTTACCCTTTTCAGAACCTGCGTGCAATATATTGGACACCATTTTCAGTGCTTATTATATAGTATTCATATTAATTAAATATTTTTCTTTATGATTTCGCTTCTTTTATTTTCATATTATGTCAATCCTGTAACAAAGGAGTATCCTGTGATTTGTTGCTTATTGAATAACGGAAACATCAACTAAATACAAAAATAATTTTTTCTTCGTAGGAAAAATTCAGGTCTGAATGGGTATGTCGGAATCGAACTTAGTTGTAGGTAGTACAACTGACAGTAATCCACTCGACGTGGTGAATGAAAAAAGCCATCCTTATCCACGGGCGGGGGATTCGCCACGTATCTCGAGACGTCTCTTTCGTTCATTAGGTTTTTTAACCCCTATCCGAGGCCGTGGATAAACACAAAGGACGACGTTCCCCGTGTCCTGAAATAAACAAATGCGTCACGAAAAATCTATTTGGCTAGAGGAGACTCCGTCGCTGACGCAATCCGCCGCGACTTTTTGCATGTGTGAGCTAGCCTTTGATGTAATCGTGGTTTCATCGCGTTAGCTGGCACCTAACGTTTGGATGAATGGATCTTTTCTCTCTTGGCCTTGACTTGGTGACATTATTGAGAGAAAAAAATGATTCACCCACTCTGAATTGTAGTGTGAAGTCATCGTTAATTAAAACCGAAACGAAATATACTTTGTAAAACTACGGTTGCTACCAAATGAAGTCGGTTCACTCGAAAAGCTATCAGCAGCACAACACTTACATTTGAACACTGATCCTGTGGAATATGCGAATCTCTTTCTACTATAGAAAGCTTAAAATAAATATAAAATAGATTTCCAAAATGATAAAAATTAGTCATAAGAAAAATAATTATTCATAACACGGAAATTCAGAAAATCTTCAACTTTCAACTCTTTGTCCTCCAATGAACACATTGATACTTTTTATCTCCCTTTAAATAAATTTTGGAAATGGTTGCAAGGGATTAATCCATGTAATTGCTCTGAATATTTGTTATTCACTTAATTTCATATCGTTCTTTAATTCGTTAATCTTGTATTTTTTATTATTTCGTATCGTCATCTGTAACTGGCCTTATGCTGTATGTTTAATTTAAAGAATAAACAATATAATGTATAGTGATAATTCTTATAATCAATTTCCAAAAAGTATTTTCTATACATAGAAGCAAATAGATGTATTTTCTATATTTAGAAATAAAGAGATCTGAATATAATTCGTTAGATTTCATAAGGATACACAAGTATACTTTATGCAAGTAATATAATTCTGCCTGATATATGACCGAAATATGACGCTAGGAAAACAATTACCAAGCTAAAACTGTCACAATTGGTCGAAATGCCCCTTCCCAAGTAATGATATCGGTTTACAGAAGGAGGCCAAAGCGGGCTGTCATCCAAATGAAGATGAATGAAAAACTTGCAATGGCATCCCAGGGATCAATATGCTTAATTCACTATAAGCGTGAAAAAGGAAATGTCATCCAGCAAATTTAATCAATTTGCGTTCTGTACGTACCGCGTACAATAATAATCCTGAAATATGATCCAGCAAGGCTTTTGGTTACGTTAGTGAATAAGAAATAACGTAATGAAATTAGAAGATTAGACTTTTACCCGTACAACTTGTAGGTGCAAACCTAGGTTGCAAATAAATTATTCAAGTTTTACTGGTAAAAGTCTGTTCTTATCATTTCTTTACGTTATAGAGTCCTACCACAGAGTAGTGCTAAAGAAATTAATAGTATGAATAGGAAATCGCTTTTATTTCAAACCATCTCTTTCATTTAAATTTTAAACGGCAAAAGGTTTGAGGTAAGAAAAGACTTGTTAGTCTCTATCTGACCCAAGTAAAGAAGGCTATGTTATTATAAATATTATACAATTACTGAGATAAATCGTAAATATTGTTTTTTCCAGGTGTATAAACTGTGCGAAATCCCGAAAAGATTCCACAGATAAACCATAGAAACCGCCTATAAAAGGGAAACAGGAAAAATAGCTGGAATAAGCACTAAGATCATTATTAATTTAGAATGAGATTCGCGTTAAAATCAGCTTCGGACATCACTACTAGATAGAGAGACGATTCAGTATGTCGTAAATCACTAAGCTATAAAAAGTAATCTATAAAGTAGTGATGAATGATGATATTCTTTCTCTGAGACGCACAAACAGGAAACTCCAATGAGGCATCGTGAAGCTATTTAGCCTTGAAGACACGAACAGATTTCCATGAACGAAAATGCAAACGCACTCATTCGAATTAGTCATGACATCAGCCCTTACAATATGTCTCTGCACTTTCTTACGCTCTCGAATGAAATGATTCCGAAAGTCAACCGTCACTCAAGAACTTAATGCAGATTATTTCCTGTTTGGACAATTCTTCCCGGAGATTTCTTTACCCCACATTGTTGCTCGTTTTTACAGCTTTCACCTTGCGACCAACTCAAAACCTATAGCCATTGAATATGCGGCAGTAAAGCACTATATTGACACCCTAAAAAATACAAAAATTTAACATAAAATTATCACACACTGCGTTAAAGAAAGAAATAAATAAAGTCTCATACGTAAAATAAAACTATCATAAATCGTTCGAATAAGAGGAGAAAAATTGAAATGTGACTATGGAGATTTCGAGCATTAATAATGAACTTCGATGTGAATGAATATTGATAAGAAAATCAAATAATACCTACTCATTTTAACGAAATCTATGATTAATAACTTCAAATACTTCTATTGGAAATAATGTAGGTGAATATTTGGGTATATAATCGTAATTGATTAAAATAGGAACAATATATGGTATCAAATTTTTTATTCAATATTTTCAGCCACCTTAAGTAAATTTCAGTACCAAATATCTTTAGCGCGCATCTCTAGCGATTTAACCATTTGAAATGATCTATGTATAGATTAAGGTTGAGCATTATTTGTTTAAAAACAGTTAATCAGCATTCAGCTGCATTACTTTGAATATAACTTATAAATTATTTTTAAAAATTTCAGAACTACCACGTCAATACTCTGTCACACGGATTTCTCCTAAATTATTCAAGAAATAGTTTAAGATGTAAAGAAACTAATTCTTTTTGGTGAGCAAATATTATTTTTACGGTACGTCGGTGGACATGGTTCACCTAATGGGATGTCAGCCAAGTGAGTAGAAAATGTTTTACTCAAAGAGAGAAGCTATTTAAGAGTAAATAAATAACTATAGCAAAAATAACAAATAAATAAAACGACTTGGCAAAACTGTGAACCTCTCCCCTGAAAGTTATTCTTACGAAGCGACTCTAGCGTGTGATGTTAGCAGTTTATTTTCCCATAGCTTGCTTACGTTGAGTCGCTTAGTGGCTCCGTCTAGAGAAGAAGGAAATGCTGAGATTTTGATGGTCTGGCGGATCTGAAGCGCGGGAGATAAAGATGACGAGGAGGAAGTGATGGAGGTTCAAACGAAATAAGAGGAAAATAAAAATGCTTACACGCAAATAGAAATGTGACTTAAGTTTCGACGACGTCGCAGCTCGTGACATAGCGTTTGACGGACGAGTTTGACTTGATGTCTACAAACGTGAGATTGGGGGGAAAATAAACATGTAAAGAATAATTAATCATCGTTACGTTAACCATTTATAGACTTTATCTAAAAAACAACAAATCAAACAAAGAGAGACATAAGAAGAGCGTCCAAAAGCTGCAGGTCGAAAGAATCGGTAATATGGTATATTCTGGATGCATTATTCCCCATATTCTACTAATGAATAAATGAAAATCCCTTTCACTTTGCTTTGTGCGAGACATCAAGATTACATTTTAATCTGCCGGATAGGAGTAAGATACCGACTTTCAATCAGTTAGCTGCAGCGTGACAGTGAAAAGTCATGAAATAAAACTGATAGAATTAAAACCTTAATTTCACCAACTAACGAAATTCTGAGCTCAGCTACTCTATTACAATACTGAAATAATTAAATAATACTATTGAAATTCTCCTCACATACTGGGAAAGAAGATGCTACTATCACATGCAACAGGATTACCACCAGACGCACATATACTCCAGTATGCTCCTTTCGGCTAAAATAATTATCACTATTTTGTCGTTTATATCCTTATCTTTCATTTACGAGGACATATTAAGCTTATAATATCCTAGCTTGGTGAAAATATCAATGGAAAACTACCTAACTACCTATCCAGCATAGCATGCCTCATTCTCCTTTAGCTAGATAGCTAGCTTTAGCTGCTAGCTCTTGGTACAAATGTTAAAGGCAGTGAAATTCCCATCCGCTTTTGGCCTGAATACTTTGCGGGCAAAAAATTGCAAGCCAACGATGCATGAAGTCAAGAGTAAAATTGTCTACCTAGCCAGCAAATTAACGAGTTCTCGAATGATTACAGGAGTAAAACAAAAACGTTTCTGACCACTCCTAATTAACAAAATCCTTAGCAACCGTACTTGAGATAAAGTTCCTGTCTTCGGGTAAATTCCACAGAACTCTAAATGAAAACCAGAAGATGCCAGAAGATATAAAACCTAAATACCACCGGATTACGAAGATTACCATCAATAACCATACGGCATCCTTTCGTCAATCAACGGAGAAAATTCCAGCACCCAAATTCCACCACTTTTACTGCACCAATTCAAAAAATACACCGGAGGAATCCAACCAGAATCTTACGACCCGCTCCGCAATCAAAATTTTCAAAACCCTCAAACCTCCAAGTCCATTCGTGGACTTCTAGCATATCAAAATTCTTTTCGGAGATATCGGCCCGCATGATCCAGCCGGACCGCCAAATGGTCTTCGCGGAGATTTCAATTCCCAGCCCCGCGATAAACACCCTAACGTCGGCGTGGGCAGACGGACAGCAAACAACTGAACCTCATCGGTCGTTCACCTTCTGCGGAGACGATTCCTCGAGCACCGCGAGGATAGACGATTTGGATTGCGATAACGAAAATAAAAAGATTCACTAGTGTCGCCGAAATCTCTTACGGGGCAGGAGAAAACAAATTTATTACCCGCCGACGGATTGCGTCACTCCAGGGGACGGAGTGGGAGAAGGTTTTGGGCAACGAAGTGTTGATTCAAAAATTACCGCGCAAACAAGAATTAAACGCGGAGTTTGGTGACACGGGAGCAAACATTTGCCTCCATATGCGAGCTGAAGATTAATTTTTCGAGACGCGAATGAGAACGGTTGCCTGAGCGACTTCAAGGTTAGCAGATGGCCTCGGAGGTCTTTTGGGCCCTCTCGAGGATTACAAGTTGATCGTAAAAGCTCGAGCGATAATCAATGAAACTTGATTCGTTCACCTCTCTGATTTCCTGGGAAAATTATCATATGGGTTGCGCAGATATATGATCGCCTTCGATGGATGACAAATCTGATTTGTCAAAGCTCTAAGGTGGAGGTCTCCCAATATAGCCCGCTTCTTATGTTGCTGGAGAACTTAAATGTACTGCAATAACTATTAGTGGTATTTTCAATGTTAAAAGTGGTATAAAAACTTAGATCACTTTGCACATGGGCTCCCAACGTGAATCGAATCCAGAACCGCTTTCACGAAAGCCGAACGCCCTGACCACTTGGGATTCCGGAAGCATACCATAACTCTTATTTCACCATTGTCACATTTCTTTGATACATTGTTCTCTTCAGAACATTATTCAAACAAAAATTATTTAACTTATTACTTTATGAGCATCATCGTCAGAAATTTTAATCCGAGGATTGGTTTGATTTATATCCTAAAGCTATTCCTTTCATCACTTATAATACCCAACTTTAGTCTTTATCATCACCTGTCTCACAAAATTCAAACCAGGTCTTCCATCTCTCTATACCTCTACTAACCAACTATCCTCAGCAGAATCTTCGAAAGAATCTTATACAGACCTCACTATGCTACAGCTCTTCGAAGGACTTCATCGTAATTCACTCGGTCTTTTCATTTTATTTTTATCATTCTAATGCGGAACCAAAATTCCAATTTGAATATTTTCTCCCACTACTATAGCAGATGTTCCTCAACCATACAAAAGGATCGTTTCATTATAACTGACTTCGTATAATTTACCGTCAACAATTTGTTTGCATGTTATTCCTTTCGCTATTCCTCCATTGCTTCTACAATTGCTTTCAATTATGCACGATATATCTTGGGTTTCATTCCCTTTTAGGTCTGACCTGGAAATGACTTGTGAAAACTATGTGACGCTCCAACCTAAACGTTTAACTGACATCAAGTGACATCTGCCAAAAAGTTTTTATTGCAAGATTAATTGAAGGACAGTGAGTTTTGGAAAATGAGAATAATTGGAAACGAAAATCTTATGTAAATTGATAAAATCAACAAGAACCAATTTAAGATAATCCACGAGCGGCTGACTGATAGGATGCAGTAAACTGAAGAAATTATGCAAAACTTAGTTATAACAGAATATAACCTGATATAAACTACTTTTATTTCAGAGGTAACCATTCAAGCCAAAGAGTAAATGCTTTCCTATGTAATTCTATCGAGGATCATGAATCCAAGGATCCAAATATTAAGTTAAAAATCATCAAAAAAAACACCGAGAGAATTTTTTCAATACACGATTCAAATAAAGCTACGAAACCGAATACCACTATATCGCCGACGCGTCGATTTCATGTTTATCTCTCCATGTCTTATTAAATGCCCTCTGTATGCATTTCAGAAGGACCGTATCATATTTTCTTTGTACACAGAGGTCCATATGCTCGAATCATTTATTTTTTCGCACAATGAGTGTTTGCGTGACTCCGCTTGTATACCGTAGAGAGTCTGCAAACGCAGTTGTTCGTAGTTCGAACCTTGTGGAGAGAAAGTGAAATGAAAGAAAAAATAATGGCCAAGTGCCGAATCCTTGCTGATGTCCCGTGATTAAGCAAATCTCCAGAATTGAAAAATGTACATACCGTATTGATCGAAGATGAGTAAACAAACCATCAACCGTGAAATAACAGATCAATAAAAACACCGATATGGACCGGGAAATTACCTGAAAATAAAAGAGAAAAATATAGTCTTATAAAGAGAAAAGCACTTTCATTACGAACAAGAAATTTAAATGGTTTCTGTAAACAAATATACATTACCCCAAAGAGTATTTCGCTAAAATTATGGAAAGCCATTCACTTTGATAACAAACTTATCATTAACATTAGAAAATACAAGTAGTGCAATGAAGCAGGCAAGATAGTATTCATTACAGTCTGTTACCTGTGATGAACATTAAATATGAGCTAATGAATTCCGTTTTAACATTAATTTATCGGAGAACCTCTCATCAGCATATACAGAGAAAATTGACAAAGAAAACGAGCCCAGGACTTCCAACACCTAAGACGGACATGCTTCCTATCAGGCCCTAAAACCATGAATTTAAAGGTCAATACTACCGTTCCATTTCTGAAAATATTACCATCTTTAGTATCCACCTTTAATTAGTAAACTCTTAGAATCACGGAAAAATATGTCAACAATTTCGTACCACTTCATCATTGGGAAGAAAATTTCCTTAAAACATTTTTCAAAAAAAACTAATATACCCTCCCGAGGATGCAACTCTCAGCCACGAAGGCGCTAAATGAAGCTATAACTAATAACAGAGATATTTTTCAAAAGGAGAACTCAGTAAATAATTAATTTTCTGGGTAATACTGCCAAAGAAAAACAATAGTTTAAAGTTATATTCTAAAGGAGATAATTGGCTCACCACAGAGGTGAGTAAACATGGCGAAAGATACCTTTCAGAAAAAAATCTACGATATTCATATTCAGATTTTTTGTTAATGGTCGTAAGGAAAATGTATGATAAATTAAGAGATTAAAATACGACAAAGTTCAGCAATTTAATTCTTCAATAATTAGGAAATTATAATAGGTACTTACTTAAGCTGAAATGCATACAGACAACAAGACATTTTCAGTACCCAAGGGATATTCTCAAGAATGCTTAGCGTAATAAAAACTTTGAGCACCAAATGGTATTTTTAAGAAGAATTTTTATTCGAGAATGAGATCATCTTATTCAGAGAAAACGAATGTAATATTATCCTGATATATTTTAAGACTGTATTAACCTGTAATGGCCGATTTTAATAAAACCTGCTCAAATATTTTGGCTCATTACCTCTAATGTATTTTCTCCGGTGAGTAAAGCCGGAACATGAAGAAATTAAAATATGTTATGTAAAAAAATTTTAAACACTAATATATCTATATTTATTACGCTATATGTTTTCATGACACCTAGGAGATATTGCTGAAGCAATTTTAATTTTATAGGAATTACGAAGCGTCTTGTACAATTATATTTAGAAATTATGTCACAAATATATATAAGGCATTGCTTTCTCTAACCATTTATGGTCATTTCATTAATTTTATCACACAAAATTCTGAATTAATTAAAATTTAATTTTATGAAAAGGGTTTCTTGGTAAACAGATAATAGTATTTAATCATTATATATTAAAACTTGAATAATTATAACTTCAATAATTCTGAATCGTCTTAAAAATTATTACACAACACAAACTTCCCAAAACAGGCAGGCGGAGTTAAAATATTGTTGAAAGTAATAATTCTGTAACTGAATCCATTTTTCCGTTATTAAATCATTTAAAATCATACATTATTACTAGGAGATTCAAATTGGGGAAACAACATAAAATCTCCAACCTTTTTGAGACACTTAATTGTTTTCGTCTAAATTCACATCTGTTTGCTATAGGTATATTGAAGTGTGTTTTTTTCAGCCCTAAGAAACGAGATTTTTTAACCGATCCTATTAGATTAGAATTATCCTATTTCCACAGTAAAACATATTCCATAATGAATTTTTAAAGAACGAAAGCGGGAGGGATAATTCAGCTCATTTGGAAATGAAGGCAAATCATCCTATTGAATAATATTTGAACATCCGTTTCGTTTGATATCGTACACTCGTTTTCCATATCGTTTAACTGCACAACGATTGCGCTCCGTTGATACGTGCAAACATTTCGATCCGCCCTTTGGCTGCATATTTCACACCAATTCTGCGCCTTCAAAGCGACTAATTTAGCAGCAAGGTGCCAAGCGAACTGAGCCCACGCTTTTCCCTATTATTAATTCCCATCAGAGGCGTCAAGTCCGACGGAAATATTCAGACAGGCTTCTAAATGTTTATGGAAACGGTGGCAACTTAATAAAGATCAAAATAGTCCCTTTTTGCTATCAATCGCCGATTTTAGATCTGTTAGGTCTCAAAATTAATCCGTAAATATTATTTATGAAGCTACTGGCGACGTTTCTTTGGAATAAATCCACACAGACTTCCTTGACGAAAATCAGAGAGAAATGAGATACCCACTTAATGAACGCCACATAAATTAGAACCCTGAACTTGTAGACTGACTAAAAGAGGGATTAAGGGAAATTAATGCCGAGACTTTAGATGGAGATATTTATTTACGTTGGATACCAGGAAATTACATTTTTAAATCTAATAGTGGGAAAATGCATATCACATAATGCAGTGAATAATAAATATATTTATTCACATTATTCTCTATAAGAATAATTATAATATTTATTTCCACTATTCACAATACTGCAACGCTTCTTTTTAACTTTACTTACACCTTTCACGTTGGTGACATCGATGCATTTTCCGGACATATATATCGTAATAATCATGAATATATTTCGTTCCGCCTTGATATGCCAAAAACTCGAGCTTCTGATTTATTATAATTTTATACCTCAAGAAATATTTTCTAACAATTAATGTATCAAGCAAATGTTTTAAATTCACTCTTTAAATACTCAAA
The DNA here is from genome assembly GCA_947579665.1 of Sympetrum striolatum. Classification (NCBI taxonomy): domain Eukaryota; kingdom Metazoa; phylum Arthropoda; class Insecta; order Odonata; family Libellulidae; genus Sympetrum; species Sympetrum striolatum. Next base: position 44,175,043 of record OX388350.1, read on the forward strand.
CACATTTTTGTAATTTCCAAACATAGATCTCTATAAAAACAAAATATTTCGAAGAATAAACTATGAGAGATAACCAAAGAAAAACTGAAACATCCCTGATCCGTACAGATACCTCGGCAAACGAGGATAATTCGCATTCTGATGTTCGTCTGTTCTTTCGTAGAGTAACTCGTTAGTAAAGTATAGTGTAAGTTAATCAGTGTAAACCACTTACATTTGGACTCAAATGCTCACTTACGTATTTCGCGGCGCAGTTGACTGCACATTTATGCAGCGAAATTTAAATTGGGAAAATGTAGAAAACACTAGATGTGGAACCAGAAATTAGATAAATTACTCACACACAGATTTACCACGAACTCTAACTCAACGACAGAAATCTTTAAAATCAGAGCAGATATCCGGTACAGATTTTTAAAAATATATGCATTTCCTACGAATGTTACCAATCTTGTTCACGGTATATCGGTTGGGAAGTACCGATGTATACTAAATACCAGGAGAGTGAAAAATATTTTGAAGGTCTACATGAGAGCAACGCCCTAAAAAAGAAGACAACACCCGTCTGGTGCGTAACTCACGTCGAATAATACCCGATAAAATGATAATGAATGAGAAGTGCTTGTCGTAAGAGACCATAACCATCGACAAAATAAGTCGATATGATCGCATAAGCTTCCTACGGAGGTGAGTAAGACTCCGAAGGGGCCCGGAGGAGCAAACCCAAAGGATTCGGCGTGGGACGGTACTAAAGGTCTGCATGGGCCGCAAATTTCAACTTAGGCCCGGCCCATTCGTCGTTGAGCCCGAAACCAACCCGACTCGAACATAGAAACGAATTCGCGATCTCGACCTCTGCCCGAACCGAGCCCGAAATTTATTTAAATCGCTCTGGAATAATTTGTTGTAATTTGGGAATACGTAAATTTATTTTACTTCTTCAGTAATGCCAACATATCTTTATAAATTAAATTAAACCAAAATAAATGGATGATTTGCTTTTATTCGTAAAATTTTTAAGTCATTGTAAGCAATTGTAGCGATTATATATAAAAGAAAATGACAATTCTGCAATGAAATATAAAATAATACAATTTTGTAAAATGAATGATAATTGGTTTTGAAAAAAGACAGCCATTTCGTTTCATATTGGTCTACATCGTAAAAAATATATTAGTATATATAGCTGATTTTTAAGTATGAAAATTTTATAAAACAGATGAAAATTTCAAAAGAAAAGAAATTCCGAAAACCAATAAACGACTTCATAAAATGAGAAACTTGCAGCAAAATAGAAAGTAAACATTATTTGCATTGGTCTGGCCTATGGGGCCAAGCCCAGTCCGAGCCCAATAGACAGCTTGCTTTACCCGGCCCATGTAGACCCTTAGACCGGACACCTACGAACGAAAAAAGCAAATTTGCGTGGAGAGACGGCGGGGTAGCCAAACCCTCGACTTAGATGAGGTCAAGTGGCTTCGATGGGCCCCTTAATTCGCACAGCATTGACGACAGATTGGACGATAAGTGGTTGGTGAGGCAACGGTGGTGGCGAGTGATTTGAATGCGTCACGGGGCGATGCACGGATTGGAAAAAAGTCACGAGGAGGAAAGGAACCGATGTACGGAGGGGGTCAAAGATACGGTTATTGTCGGTGCTGGTCCATTAACGTTACGAATCCCAGCATCCCATTGCTCCGCCATTAATTGAATCACGGACCCTCCGCTACGTGATGCGCGACCGCCATCCGGCTGCACCTTTTTTCCCTCTCCCTAATTTAATTACGTTAGAAACTGAGGATTCTAATCAAATCCTAACCAGATGAGGCCTCTAGCATTCATGGTCCTGATTATCTCCGGTGTGTCATATGCAAGGGTCACCCGCCACCTTCGGGGCAAGCTAATCTTGACACGCGATACCAGGAAACTGTGACTCCCGCGGCGATCTGTCTCTTTCCAATTCTCATTTCAAAAATCTATTTGATTCAAAAATCTTACTACTATTAGAAAAGTTTTTTGATGTTATCATGTTATTTTTCGTTATAATACTTCCTCAATGTCTTTGTAAATTTGTCAACTATAAAAGAGACACGATAGAGGTCATATTTTAGCAAAATATGAATTTCTTTGGAGCAGCTAATAAACGAACGATTACAAGATGCATTTGATTTGAGAAATTAGTATATGAACAATCACAAGATACATTTGATATCAGAGAAATAAAATTTTCACAGTGATCCCTCTCTTTTCAATCCATATTCATATTTTAATAATCCATCTGTTGTTAATTTATTCAGATCCTTATTGCTATAATTATAAATATTATTGGGGCTATTATTACATGTATCGCAAGTAGTCGAAAGTCGGAAGGAGTTATTGTCATATTACTAACAAACATGGAATACAGTCACATCTTTTCCAATTAAACTTATCATTAGCGCTCTTTCAACATTTTATCATCAACTACTTCAAAAACTGTGTAAATTTATACAAGGAAATGTCTAATTTAACCGCGGAACTAGAGATAATGCCAAAAACGGGCAAGAAAATTAAAAAGTACTTATAATTTTAATTTAAGGAAAATATTAATTAACCACTGACTTCCCTTACATTCTAATTATGAGACATGTTTGCTGGGAGTAATAGAGTCTCCCATTTGGTAATCCCATTCAGTTTAATTAACAGAATTAACAGAAATGTGTTATGAAAAATCTTGTTACGGTATCCTCCCAACAACTACATAATATGAAAATAATTAATTATAGCTAATGAATGCGATATGAGCGTAAACATAAGATGTAGTAAGTGATGGACAATGAGACATCTATAATTTAACTTTGAACATATTTGAGTAGAAATTAATTAAACAGTAAGGAAATAAATAGGAACATGGCCGAGCAAAGTGAAGGGGTTTATATTTTCTTCTATCCCTTAAGATCATAGCGAGGCTAATGAAAAGAACAATTGATGATTTCTTGAAATTCGGTAATCCAGAACATGGACAAATACGGCTTTTAATGATTTTTAAACCTCTTATTAAATTACAGATTCAATTATTTTGGTTATAAAGATTGATACGATAACCTAAAACGAAGCATAAGTAAAAGTATACATTCGCAGATAAATTTCAAGAGATTTCCATAAATTACCATACCTACACAACTATCAAACTACTCTCACTTTACTAGAATAACTGTGTACTGTGATAAGTTAAATCTAGTCCTTAAAATTGTATATAAAAGAGTTGTTTATTATACGTATAAGTACATATTTTATTGTCTATAGCATGTAGGTGAATAGTATTATTATGTAATGATTACAATAGAAAGTGGAAATATGTATAATAGCATATGACTGTAGAATCATATATGATACTGACGAGACATCAATTCACTTTCAGTACTCTCTTTAAAATTTTACTCGTTTACTTCAATAAATTACTTTTAATTTAACGACCGCTAATGAGAAGATAGACAGCACACCTCAAAATAAAAAGCCATGAATGTAGTGTTGCCAGTGCCGAATTCCGCCTGATTGCAATAAAGCAGTACAACGACCTGGAGTTGATAATATAACTATTAATAAGCCATGTATTCGATTAAAGGCGTGCATATATTTTTCCGAGTGGGAGGCTGCTTTTTAATGGCCCTCATCTGTCAGCGGTGACGTTTTGATGATCTCCCAAAATAAATCTTATACTGAGTTAGCCCCTTCGAAAGATTTTCAATTAACTCCCTGAGACACTTTTATGCATGCTCTAGCTATAGACTGACAACACCGCTAAAAGGTTTCTAGTCTTTTTTTCCTAAGCTTTCACGATCTATTTTACGGCAAACTAGATCACCTAAAATTTAACATCGTAGGTATTTGCAACGATGAAGATAATTAGATCTGTCTTCGAAGAATTCATCCATATGGCCAGTTGGTACCTCATTCCCTCCAATGTAAGCTACCAAGAGATTGTTGGGGGGAATGATGTTTACAATGCAACATGAGGAGTGAGGTAGTTTGCCCTTGCTTTCTTCACTGACCCAGAATATTACAGGCGAAATATGTACACACCTGGCCAAAATTAACGCACCACCGGTCGTTAGGATCGCTAGGGAGGTGCTGCATTAATTTTGGCCAGGACTGTACATGCAAGTGAAGTACATGACTCTAAAGGCGAGGACACAATCGACGTGTACGCAAGACTTGAGACTTGACACTTGTACGTCAAACTTGTTTCTAGCGGACACAGTCAGAACGTGAACGTGAACCTAAGCCAATCAGAGACATCAGAAAATCCTAGGGAACAATGGACACTCGTAGGCGCTATGCACGCTGAGTTTTCTAACATTTACAAAGAGATGAGGAGAAGAATAATCTTATAGAATGATGGATGAAAATGAGGCAATTATATAATGTAGTTCTGTTTAATAATTGTGGCTTAATGATTATTCAAATCTTCGGCCTGTAATGGCGGACCCCAAATAGTAGTACTTGGATTTATCTTCAGATGGCACAGCTATCGCAAGGTGAATCCTAATTGGTTGTCCGTGTACGTGAAACGTGTAGAGATAGAAGTTGCCCATCTCCTTAAGTACACGTACGTGCGTACACGGGGACTGTGTCCGGTGCCATTCATTTATACACGGCCAACTTTTGTAGGTTTCACGTTAACGCGTACACGTTGATTGTGTCCCAGCCTTAAGAATTACACTTCAGTTAGATTTAAGTAGATAATTAGTGCCACTAATCAGTATCACTCCATACCTCAGTGGCTTTTTTGTGTAGATGTGTTCGGCTATGAACAAGACAGGGACAAAATAATAAAAGATGCTTTTTACTTTATCCTGTACTATACGACAAGCGAAAATATTCAATTTACCATGATATGGTAGCAGAAAGGATATATATTTTTATTTTTACATTCTTTAAAGTTTATTTATTATCCATAAAGTAAAACTGATTCTGATACGTAAAAACGAAGTATCACATACACTTTAGAAAGGTTAAATAAATACAAAATCTAAAAGAGGGCTATAGTATTAACGCCAAAAATTACTAGTCAGGAGGTGTCGGGTTATCAAAATAAGTACAACAACATAAATCGGATTGGTACAATAATTACGGAGAAAGTAATAAGATAAACGTATAAATAGTGCCTAAAAACTGTACATGAAATAAATCCATCAGCGAATTCCAATAAAAACCATGCATGAGATACATTCCTTGTACAGTATGGACAATTGTTAATTATACTACAAGAAATTGCAAATAGATATGCCATAAAATTATCACATTAAAAATTCTTTAAATTTGCAGATATATCGACGAATATATCAACAATTTACAGATTTATAAAAAAAACAGAAACGGAAAGAAAAAATTAGCTCGTAATGATCGTGAATTTAAAGAACTACTCTCCCGCAAATACGCCTTTGTGACTTCAAAATGAAAGATGCTTGCCTCTCACTCAGTTCACCGTTTTGACTCGGAGCCTCTTTCTCAACGTGGTGTGGACTAATCGCCGAGATAATTAAGATTTCTTTGCCGTGTATCGGGAGGTAAAAGTGATGATGCCGAGGCTCCGATGAGAAGTGACGGCTAATCGAATCTTCGGCCGAGAGCCATTTTTTTTCATCCGAGAGACGACCAAATTAATTTCGCCTCGAGGCAAAGCCGTTCTACGTAGTCCGTTTGCCGGAGCATTTCATCTCTCGATAGCCATCGGTCTTTCGCATTGGATCTCGAAAATCCTTGTGCACAAACGCTCAATTACCAGACGGACAACTGATCGTGGGCTCCACCTACTCCGTTGAATATGGTCCGATTGCGGCTAACGGAATGAGTAGGTGAGCCGTACCTCAAAAAGTAGAATATGGGGCGATTCCCACACTATATTCCCACGCGGCATTCGCAAAGTCGTTTCATTACTTCTATACCCACTCCCGAGAATTGGGGCCAATTGAAAATGGTAATTTCAATTGAACAAGAAATAATGTTCAATTTCTTTTGCAAAAATGTTCAAGTTATATTTTACCGTGTGCAAAATGTGTGTGTGTGTGTGTTACAAAATTAAATTATAAATGACGGTCTAACGAAATCGTCACGAATAACAAAAGACTATTAATTAAATATTTTTATTGGTCGTATATTGGTATATTGGTGAAGTTTTGGATTCGAAATGCCTAGCCGAAATTTCATGAAAAGGAAAACATTGGTAGACATTGGAAATCAAATTTCATCAATACATTTTTACGAATAATATATTTTGTCATTCTGTTGGTGGTTTCTTATTGTACATACTTTGTAAATAAAATTTTACGTTACTGTATTTCCCGTTCAAAAATAGAATCTTTATTCAAAATCCCTAATTTTAGTGCTCGTTTCCATTTAGTTGTAAAATTATTTCTAATTTGACTTACCAAAAAAATGAAGCCTGCTGGCGGAGAAAAGGAACTGCACATGCATTTCTAATGGGATCAATTTCAGTCATTTAAACACGAATCCAGGATACTTTCAAGAACTTCCCATTTTTTATTAAATTCTAGTTCATCGTAAGTACAAATTATGCAATTTATATGCGTGAGGAGGATACAAAGAGAAAATGAGGAAATAACCGGAATTTAAAATTGAATTTGTAGAGAGTAATGGCAGCTTTGAAAAGTTTCACGGGGAATATGCAAAATTTTATTCTTTTTCCTCTCTCTATGTATTGCTGTCTTTGGTGTAAAAGCATAAAATCTTTTCTCTGGTTTAAGAAAAGCTATCCTTATTCAAATAGCATCAGAAATTAAGTTAAACTCGACCAAGTCAACAGTGAATCTTAGTATTTTTCGTTCCAATTGGAAAACCCTGCATAAAGGCGACCTCGCGCGAGGCTATCCGTTTCACCCATAAGACAATACTGACAGAATATCTGGAACGCACCGTAGACAGTTTACTCTCCTATGAAAACAACAATAACTCTAGTCCACGGAGGAGATTGGAGGAATGGTCCTGAGGAGAGATTTCCTCAGAAGAGAAGGTAAGAAAGCAACGGACGTCACACTGACTCCAGACACCGCTCTTCCTCCGGTAATGATTTACGGTTCAGCACCTAAACCCGTCTGCCGTGGATGCTGAGGTTGAGTCAGCAGCGACAATAGGGCCCTCTGTGAGCCGAAGGGGAAGTTTGGCTGGTGGGGGATGCTAATGTCTCAGGAGCGTATTCACCCACCCACGAAGGAAAAGCAAGGAGGTATTCAGACGTGATCCGACCGTAGAAATTTCAGGGAACCCAATTAATCCGTGGACCCCGAGTAATTGGTACGAAATCGACGCTTGTGAGATCGCTCCGTAAGAAAAGCTCAGGTTAACGAGCACGTACTAATTCCGGTTTCAGATACGCTGACGGATGAGTTTACTCGATTCAGCCAATCGGCTCGATACTTTTTATACACTTCTCAAGGAATCTAAATTGTATAAATGCATATCCTTAAAAAATACGGTAAGGATCCGCCCAATTGCCTACGAGAAAAAATAGACCATCCATTCAAAGAATAGATATATTTTATATATATAAACATTTTCCATTGATGTAAAATTTTGAAGCTGGTAAAATCGAGAAGTTGCCTTAAAACTTAGTCTGAATTAATGCCATGTGCTCTCAATAGACTAGCATTGTTTAACATCGTCACTAATCAAAGAAAATTTTAGTTTACATCTTTTATGCCATTGAATGCCAGTATCTCATGTGATATACTTTCTCTGAGATGTTCCATTCTACCAGGAGAGTAGAAAAATTGACCGGGACATCAGGTAGACCTAGTTAAACATAAATACGAAATACAGCTATTAAGATTAATATAAAGGCTTACAGCTGCAGTAAAATTATAAAAGAAACACCCTTATGTGTTTTCCTACGCTTCTAAATTTAAAATAATAAAATACAATTATTTGTATAAAAGTGATTTCTATAAAAATAAATTTATACCTATTAAAAATTCAAGCATTCTTATATATATAATTTCGAAAAAACAACAATCTTTCCCTAATTCTTATTCAGACTACTGCAGAAGGTTGCGGAAAGACGAATTCGCAAACCATAACCACGCCTGACTTTTCTATTACGTTGCCTCTAAACTGGAACCATCTATCCTTTAAGTCGAAGTGGTAACTATTAAAACAAAAATTCGCAGAAACAAACACACTTTATTCAAAAATAGTTCCATCCAGGGTAAATAAAGGAGGAAGCGATTCACGGTTGCTTACAAATTTATTGCTTAAAATAGTAATCTCTGCGACAGAGAAATGTTTGGCATTCGCGTAAGAATCCACGTATATTCCACATAATCTACCTATAATTACGAACAATGTTTCAACTCAATCCTTAGTTTTAAAAGTTGAAGCATTCAGAAGCATTTCTATTATAAAATCGTTTTTAGGTTGCGTAAATTCAACTAATATGATTTGGCGTCAGAAACAATACTATCAATTTCAAAATAGTCCTACAAAACAATCTGGCACTACGAAATGGCTCTTTTTATTACATGTAAATTTTACAATAAAAAAATGATTTTCCAAGACATACATAAAATGAGGAGAGGATCACAGTCAGAGAAAAATAAAATTTGTGTAAATAATTTGAGCCCGTCGTGTTCTTTCATATTATGAGGGAGAGAACATAGAAAATATTCTACTTCGGAAATTCGTTTTGCTTTCCATTCAAGCGACTTTTCAATAAAAACAAATTCCCCATCCCCGGTTCAAACATTCCTTGACCATCAATGCAAAAGAAAGAGGCGCATTTCACATCCTAATGCCAACTCAGTGGAATGACAATTAATTACTAAAAATATCGACAAGCGTCGAAAGGTCAAACAGTCGGCCCGGACGAAGGCGTTTATTTATTCAAAGCCGTCGGTCAACGCCTGTCAAAGCAGAGTTGTCAAGGCTAAATAAAACCACTTCCGTGCTTTCGATTTAGAAAAATTCTCTCTCACATGATAAATCCATTTGTCTTCGGTTAAAAAACGAGGAATCATCAACGAAGAGGGACAAGCCGATGAGATATCCATACAGATAGATGCGAAAGTGTACAGTCGGCGAAAATTTGTTTATATCGAACTTCAGCCTCGATGAGAGAGATTTCGTGTTCCTTTGGGACTGGATTATCTGCAAGGTAATGATGATTCTGGAGTTTAGACTACGCGGCGAAGGTGACGGAATAAAACAACACTCGAGAGATCCAACCAGGAGACTATAATAGGGCAAGGAGGCAATGAGCTAGTTCCGTGAGCGAGATAAGGAAAAGAATACAATCAAGAGGGCAGCACGTATGCGGGAATTACTCCCTGCTCGAGGTAATGCTGAAACGGCAATCTGCAAGGAGTAAAAGAGCGATAGGATTAAAAGAAATGAACGTCGTGGGATGATAAATGGAATAGCGTAAGGAGCAAACACTCGGCCCTGTTTATGAAAAGAGAGTAACAGTTAAAGATCGAGAGGAAGGCGATCTTGGAGTTTTGATGACACAGCTGCGAATGTGAGCTAACATCTTCAGACTCTTATGCGAAGATTAATATGAATGAGAGATCTCGAGGTCGCACGTTTCTTTTGTTTTTAAATGGTGAAGTGTGTCATAGACGCAAATTTTGACCACGGTTGACAAACTCGAGGAATCGTCTTAGTCATTGCTCTCACACGATCTTGAGTAGCGTGCTCAAACAACACTAGGAAAATTTACTGTCGAAAAGGTAGCTCATCTGCAAATTCAAGAGAGCGATTTCGTTCGTAACCTTGGAGATGGTGGATTGTCAACTTTTAGTTTCAGGCATAAATGAGTATGCAAACACATTTTTATTCATTGTCAAATAAAAGGATTCTTTATCTTTCTTTCATATTTATTCGATGATAGAAATCATCAACATAGAGGTCAATCAACATTTGTCACCAAAGCAAACGAAAACAAATTAAATCACTGATTCCGCTGCTCTTCCTCGAGCAAGCCTTCCCTTGGGAAAATTATGAACGTTTGATTACACATATGCCACCATTATTACTGAAAAAATTTAAGAATTGCGATGGAAAAACAGCTGAGCACAAATATTTAGGCCTAAATTCAAACTTTAAGAATCGCCACCTCGAAGCCAAGCCTCCGTGGCGCAATCGGCTAGCGCGTTCGGCTGTTAACCGAAAGGTTGGTGGTTCGAGCCCACCCGGGGGCGATATTTTTTCTGAATGGTTTTAATTTTTCACCAAAAGGCTTTTTCACAGGCTGCAAGAATTACACATTCAGAAAATGTTAGAGTTACTTTATGCTTGAATAAAAATTACACACCATCAAGAAGCCTCCTCTTTCGAAATCTTTCATCCTTAAAGGTAGGCTATAAAATATTCTTTTATTTCATGAAATTGAAAGTGAGTTTTTTGTAAAAATCTGCATTGTACATCTTGGGAAGCATGAATGTTTTTTAGCAAACACAGCAGCTGCTGTTTTTTGGGTGATATAGAACAGACGAAACTTACGAATTTCAATTCGTCTGTTTAAAAATGCCGGTTCCGATCGATAACTTGTAATGATGAGTTTCATATTGTTTTTTTCTTATTAGCCAATCATATAGATAATGGAAATTCTGTTCATTAGAAAAAATTCAAGAATACGCCTCTTGTTCACGTTCGAGAATTTTATAATACTGGAATATTTTAGAGATTGTCGAAATAGATAAATTATGATGAAATAATGTTATATTAAAATACACCATGAACTTTCAATGATAGTTAATCAGACTGTAGTCCTCAATTAAATTTCGGGTATGACTCTACCCCTTGAAAAGATTCTCACACAGGAAATTTAATATGGGTTATCTTCCAAGTAATAAGAGTAAACAGTGAAATAAAAACCGGACATGATTTACAGATTCAAGATATCATGAATTCCTGTAGTTTTTAATAAGGGAATGATGTCGTCAATATAGTTACTGAAAATTTAAAAAAAATAGAAAATCATTTATCCTATTAACTAAGTAAATTAACAAATTTAAGGATAAACTATTCGATACAAAGGCCCCATGAGAATTCGTTATGGAAGATTTAAGCAAATCCGCTTCTTTAGGGAGATACACAAATTCTGCTGCGACACCTTGAAACGAATGCTATTATCAATGCTGTTAATAATAGCTTCGAGATGAATCTCTAATAACGTTACAAAAGCCATTTAGTGCCGGAGAGATCGTCTGTTAACTTGAGAAGATTAAGTTCTAATTCCATACACTTCGAGATGGCCCTCGCTTTTCTCCTATTAAAATCCTGAATAATCATTCCCCCAGCGATACGACGTCTTACGTTTCAATTGTAAGAAAATACAATCTCTTAAATATAATTATACATTTTAACATTAACAGGCCCCGATCCTTTTATGCTCTTTAAATTTAATGACCTGATAAACATGGAAATAATCTGAAGAAAAAACATATTTCTTTGCTATGTAAGTTCTTCAAAATAAAGTTTTTCTCGAATTTTCACAACTCCTAAGAAGGAAAGATATTTATCACTAAATAAGTATACCTTCTTACAAACTACCCACGAATCTCTTATACTCCTACTTCGACGAAGAAATATAAACATTAAAATTCCAACAATTTCGCGGAAATTAAGTAAACACAGAAAAATATTAAGTAATATATTTTTCTAAGGACTGCGGATACGGTGAGCTTTGCTGGAGCCTTTACAACAGAGTAAACCTCTTTTAATAACCAAACTTATGTAGTTCATAATGTAATAATCTTTGGGTGGAAAACTAAAATATCTATCTTCGTCAGTTTTCCAAGTAAGACAGAAGAAGCTTTAACTTCCTTAAATAACAGATCATATTTGAGCTTAGATTCGAAATTCGAGCGAATGAGCTTTACCAGAGCCGTTACAATGGAATCCTTTTTCTTAGTTAACCTAAGTGGACCCGAGCAAATTACATATCCTACTCTTCGTTCAAACACTTTCCGTATTTCATTTCAGATTGAAGGCTCTAAATTCTGGAACTCTTTACCTGACTCTATAAAATACTCCAGCTCGGTGAGAGTTTTTTATTTAAAATTTTTCAACTATCTCTTAGCTGCTGATGTTTAAATGAGTACTTTGTGTTAGACGAGTTGCCTCTCGTTTCTTTCCCTCTCTTGCTGTCTATCTTTAAGTTCTAAATTCTCTGCTTACCTATGCTGTGATTTTTTTATTTCCACATTTTTTTTAATTTCTCAGTGCATTCTTTTGATTTTCCATATATTTTTGTATATCTGTCGTGATTTTTTGAAATTTTTTGTACTCTAAACATTTTTGTATTTTGTGTTGCTCTATAGGAATCTACCTAGGGAATAATAAATCATTATTATTAAATTAATAATACTGAACTGTTTTACTTCGAAAGCTATCAATGTTACTGAATAATACTAAGAATACATATCTTTCGCCCGTTTTCTAAGTTAGACAGGGTAAACTTTAATATCCCTAATATCTTCAATGTTTATCGCGAAAACTATATTCTCAATACAGATATAATTGCAACTAGTATCTTAATAATTAACGTAATCCGACGACTTAATTCGTAATTGCTGTTTCCGAAGACTCGCGATTACATTACGTAACCCCCTTTTTCGATGCAACGATTCATTGCAGAAAAAGCAGAAGCGAATTCCTAACAAATTACCGGCTTTGTAAAACCTATCTTGTCTACAAGGCTTAGCATGATAATTGCACCACGCGAGTTTCTCTCCGACTAATTATAATGAATGGGAAGCGGGAATCTGAGGAGGAATTCGGGACGAGGAAGGAATCGATGAGTCGAAACAAGCGACGCGGGAAAAGAGAGTGGATTATGGAAAGAAATCAGAGAGAGGGAGGGAGAATGGGTCCATCGATCAAGATCTTTCTTTCCTCTTAAAAGGGCTTCGGGACGTCTTCATTGGAAGGAGATCGGTAACTAAGTGCCAAAGTAATGGGAGAATAGAGGTCGGGGGCTTTGATGAGGGACGGAAGGACAAATTGACTGGTGAAGGAAAGGTGGTGAAGGGACAAGAATGGGAGGGAAGTGCCTTCAAAGCTACTGCTATCTATACCGGAAAATGCGGGAGTAAAATAATAAGAAATAAAGTCGGTTCACGGTCATAAAAGTACCATTTAAAATGAAGTGGTACGTGTATTTCTTATGGCAGAAATTCACGTGATGTTGGTAATTTGAGCAAATAGATAAATTTGTTTAGAGTAGAAAATTGTTCAATAATACAGCAACCCTCTTATCTACTATCAACTACCCTTTAAATTATCAATTTCTCTCCTTCTTAAGACTTTATTATAATTATAATAATTAAGCTTAATGTTCCTATATTGTACCTCTATCACTAGCTCATTTTTTATTCTTTAAACTTATTTGTATAAATAATTCTAATGTATATGTCATGTATCTTACCACTTATACATCTACGCTGTATTGCTTTTTTATTTATTTTTATCACTGTATTTTCGCGGTTATTTTTCAACTCCCTTCTCTGTGGGTGTTTTACCGCAATGTGGGTTTTTTCTTTGTCAACTTTCAGTTGCAAAGATTTTTTTCCACACACTACTCTATCTTTTTGGTCCATCTATCTTCTTATTCGTTATGTTTGCTAAATTGATATATAAACAGATAAAATTGGCTACGGCAGCATTTTATAAATTGATAGTTAAATAAATGAGTGAAACAGAGTCAGGTGTAACTTTGCGGTAATTGTAATATGAAAACCAATGAGAAATAAACTTTAACTGGGTCTACCTGATCACACCTAAAAATGAAACGCGGCTACGAAACTATGGTCATTTCTTTTTTACATCTGTGGTTTAGTAAAAGTTTATCCATCATGGATGTTTGCATGCTCAATAATGAGTGAAATTGATGCCATACATAGAAGTGTAATTTAATTCACATTATTCTCTCACATAGGTGCAAAGAAAGTTATATTTCGATGACAAGCGAGAATTTTTCCGTTTTTTGGAATGGGAACTTTTGATTCTCTAATTCAAGAAATAGGGGGAATTTTAACATTAAATTCTACTTTAAACCTTTCTCTTTCCGTTATTGCTATTATTTTGAGGGTATAAGTTTCTGAAGAATTTATAATAGAACAAGCACGTCAACATACATCTGCTTCTTACATCATCACGATTAAGAAGAGAAATCTTCGCAGTAGATTAAGCTAATCCAATACCTATTTTTTCTTCAACGATATTCACCCAAGGTGTATTTCGAATCAAATTTAACAGAGAATTCAAGTACACGTTCGCAATTTTCAATCTAGATCCAAGCAGCGATAACTCAGCCGACAAGTAACCACATAAATGAATTTGACCGCTAATGGAGATTTATCTCGCGGATTTTGGATGTTGGCGAATATGCTGGCATGTATCCGCGTGTGCAAAAAAATAAAAATCACCCAAAGATGTATCCTGCCCATTCATATTAAAAGAGTACGGAAGTGAAAATGGAATGAATATTCCCTTTCAGTTGACGGGGGATAAATCTTTTACTACTGATATATCACTGAATCAAGTAGAAAACAGAGATAAAAACTATTTAGCAGTATTTTTTTCGAATGGAGATTTAACACAAAAACGTTTGGAACTTTAAAAAATAAGGGTCTACAATTATTCTAAGAGTCTCGTATTAATTGAATTTATGCATAACGCAGGAGAGTAAAAAAAATTCAAATTTGCTGACGCAGAAAACTTTTTAAACTCATAACAGATTCACATTCAATATTCCGAAGCAAGAATTAGACGAACAGATGGCAACATTGCCCAGAATTGCAATTTAGAATTTTAGAAAATTTCATATTATTATTATTTTAATATTGTTAAATTACTATAACAGGTATGATTTGGGAAGCTCCTGTATGAGTTGAATAAAATATTAATATTAATTCGGCTAAAAAATGTTTTATTTCCTTCAATGATGTCTCCATCCTGTCCATCAGCAAGAGTATCCGTAGAGGGATGGAGAAATATGGGAAACCCCACCTTTAGCCCATAATATCAACATTCAAGATCGTTAGATATGAAATTGTTCCAACTGCACGCTTCTGATTGAGCCAGCAAGATTACTCGACCTTCTTTCAACCAGTTGTCCCCATAATTAAGAACTTGATTGATCGTTTCCTTTTCCGATAAACTGGGAATTCGTCATCCTTTGACGTTAAGCCTGATCAGCATGGTTAAAATGGGAATGCGATACAATGATTATATTACGTACGAGTAAAATGTAGCTTGCATACTGCAAGCAGATCGGCAACACTCATTTCATATCGGCAATACTTATTTCATATCGGCAATACTAATTTCATATCGGCAATACTAATTTCATATAAGCATCATATTGGGACGGACATAAAAAAAATATAAAGGATTGAAAATATTCGTAAAATTCGCTGCAATTTTATCGCCTGGCATCGAACCCGGTTCGTTCAGGTCATACCCTACTATGCAGCACAACAGAACAACACCATTTCTTACTATGTGTGAAAATCAAGCAGAAATATTGGCTGCAACTGCCTCAAACGACGTCCTACTTTTCACATATATTCCTTAAGTGAGAAATAGTAATGTGCTCTGGCATCGAACCCAGGAATAGCATGGTCTTATATTAATTTTTTTCTTAAACCGAGTATTAATATACATCTTCTAGCTAAGCAAGAACTTCATATTATTTCGATAAATACATCTAAATAAATAATGAAAACTAACGCAATGTATTTTAAACGGGGGATATGATTACCCCCTGGCTTCGAACCCGGGTCTTTCTGGTAATACTTTCTATGCAGCACAATAGAAGATCACCACCTTTAACTATGTGTGAAATTTCAGGCAGAAGTATTGGCTTCAACTGCCTGAAATGACGTCCTACTTTTCCCATGTATTCCTTATCAGAGAATTTTTAATGTGCCCCGGCATCGAACCCAGGAGTGGTACGGTCTTACCAAAATTTTTTTCTTAAAGGAATTCTTACCATACATCTTCTAGCCAAGCACGAACTTCCCTTCTTTTCGATAAGTGCATCAAAAAAAATTATGAAAAACTACTCCCATGTATTTTAAACGGCAGATTTTCGATTCGTCCTAGCATCGAACCCAGGATATTTTCTGTAAAATTCATTAATGCAATCGATAGATCCTAACCATGTTTATAGGCTCCTAGAGTTTCAATTCTCTACCTATACGGGAAGTATTTTTTTTAAATTCTGGAAAATCAAAGCAATGCATTTAAATGGAAAAAATCGGGACTTTGGGGCCCTCTGGAATCGAACCCATGGCATTGAGGTTAAAAATCGCAATTTTTCTGGTGGTTACACGTTATGGCCAATACGTCCTAAAATTTTCAAGTCAATGACGTTTGTGGTTTAGCCTGTGAATTAGTATCCTATCTATCTATCTATCTATATGAATATATGAATGAATCCGGAGAAGCATCTATATATAATAGATATATATATATATATAGAGAGGATACAAACTCACAGCCTAAACCACAAGAGTGATTGAGCTGAAATTTTTACGGCGTATTGGCCATAACGTGTAACCACCAGAAAAATTGCGATTTTGATCCTCAGTGTCATGGGTTCGATTCCAGGGGGCTCCAAAGTCCCGATTTTTCCCGTTTAAATGTATTGCCGTGATTTTCGGGAATTTTTAAAAAATACTTGCCGGATAGGTAGAGAATCAAAACTCATGGACCCTATATATATGGTCATGATCTATCGAAAACATAAATGAGTTTCACGGAAAATATCCTGGGTTCGATGCTAGGCCGGGGCAAAAATCGGCCGTTTAAAATGCATTGCGGCGATTTTTAAGATTTTTTTTGGATCCTTTCCCGATAACATGGATACTTGAAACTCGGCACGTCGATAGATATCATGAATTTATTTCATAATCGAATTTTACATATTAGCTTATGGTCCTTGGTTCGATCCCAGAGGACCATTTGCACTTCCCAATGCTTTTCTTACGGAGATAACGGAAACAAATTTTAGGTATTTCCCGGCACGATATCGACTTCAAACTTTGCATGTAGAAAGATCAAGTCCATACAAATCAAACAGTGCATTCACAGCAATCAAAGTGTCCTGGGTTCGACACCAGGTGTCTCTGCAATCAGAATTTGATCCGATTTTTAGGAATTATTTTGAAACCTTTGCCAATAATATAGAAACTTCAAATTCGGCATATAGATAGAGATCATAAATAACTTTCAGAAACATTTTTTAGATTTCCAAGATCGTCCTTGGTTCGAATCCAGAGAGCCATTTAAATTCGTGAAAATTAGAACGTCTTTTGAGGCAGTTGTAGCCCATATTTCTGCTTGAATTTTCACACATCGTTAGAGATGGTAATGTTCTATTGTGCTGCATAGTAAGTTCACAGTAAAGACCCGGGTTCGATGCCAGACGATGGAATTTAGGCAAATTTTAAGAAAAATTTCAATCTTTTTTTTTCTTTTGATGGCCGTCCGGATATGATGCCGACATGAAAATAGTGTTGTCGATCTGCTTGCAGTATGCAAGCAACATTTTACTCGTATCTATTATATATAGATGCTTCTCCGGATTCATTCATATATATACCTATATAGATAGATAGGATACAAATTCACAGCCTAAACTACAAGCGTCATTGATCTGAAATTTTTATGACATATTGGCCATAACGTGAAACCCCCAGGAAAAAAGAGACTTTGATCCTCAGTGTCATGGGTTCGATTCCAGAGGGCCCCAAAGTCCCGATTTTTCCCGTTTGAATGCATTGCCGTGATTTTCGGGAATTAAAAAAAAATACTTTCCGGATAGGTAGAGAAGTAAAACTCAAGGTGCCTATATTTATGGTCTTGGACTTTCGAAAACATCAATGACTTTTACAAAAGTTATCCTGGGTTCGATGCTAGGACGATGCAAAGATCTGCCCTTTAAAATACATGGGAGCCGTTTTTCATTATTTTTTTAGATGCACTTATTGAAATGATAGGATGTTCGTGCTTGGCTGGAAGATGTATGGTACAAATAAGTTTTAGAAAAAAATTTTCATAAGACCGTACTGTTCCTGGGTTCGAAGCCAGAGCACAATAACGTTTCTCTCATAAGGAATATAAAGGAAAAGTAGGACGTCATTTGAGGCAGTTGTAACCAATATTTCTGCTTGAATTTGCATACGCGGTTAGAGATGGTGTTTTTCTGTTGTGCTGCATAGAAAGTATTGCCTGAAAGACCCGGGTTCGATGCCGGGCGGTAAAAATATCCCCCATATATAATACTATGGGGTATCTTTTCATAATTTTTTTATGCATTTATCGATATGTAAGGGAGCTCTTGCTTAGATGGAAAATGTATTTTAACACTTTGTTTAAGAAAAAAAATAGATAAGACCATGCTGTTCCTGGGTTCGATGCCAGAGCACATTATATTTTCTCAAATAAGGAGTGTATGTGAATAGTAGGACGTCGTTTGAGGTAGTTGCACCTAATAGTTTTGCTTGAATTTTCACACATAGTTTGATATGGTAATCTTCTATTTTGCTGCATAGTTAGTACACCAGGAAGACCGGGGTTCGCTGCCAGGCGATTAAATTGCAGCGAATTCTACGAATATTTTGAATTTTTTTTTTCTATTGATGTCCGTCCCGATATGATGCCGATATGAAATTAGTGTTGTCGATCTGCTTGCAGTATGCAAGCAACGTTTTACTTGTATACCTATATAGATAGATAGATAGATAGGATACAAATTCACAGCCTAAACTACAAGCGTCATTGATCTGAAATTTTTATGACATATTGGCCATAACGTGAAACCCCCAGGAAAAAAGAGACTTTGATCCTCTGTGTCATAGGTTCGATTCCAGAGGGCCCCAAAGTCCCGATTTTTCCCGTTTGAATGCATTGCCGTGATTTTCGGGAATTAAAAAAAAATACCTTCCGGATAGGTAGAGAAGTAAAACTCAAGGTGCCTATATTTATGGTCTTGGACTTTCGAAAACATCAATCACTTTTACAAAAGTTATCCTGGGTTCGATGCTAGGACGATGCAAAGATCTGCCCTTTAAAATACATGGGAGCCGTTTTTCATTATTTTTTTAGATGCACTTATCGAAATGATAGGATGTTCGTGCTTGGCTGGAAGATATATAGTAAGTATTGGTTTAAGAAAAAAATTTTCATAAGACCGTACTATTCCTGGGTTCGAAGCCAGAGCACAATAACGTTTCTCTCATAAGGAATATAAAGGAAAAGTAGGACGTCATTTGAGGCAGTTGTAACCAATATTTCTGCTTGAATTTGCATACGCGGTTAGAGATGGTATTTTTCTGTTGTGCTGCATAGAAAGTATTGCCTGAAAGACCCGGGTTCGATGCCGGGCGGTAAAAATATCCCCCATATATAATACTATGGGGTATCTTTTCATAATTTTTTTATGCATTTATCGATATGTAAGGGAGCCCTTGCTTAGATGGAAGATGTATATTAACACTTTGTTTAAGAAAAAAAATAGATAAGACCATGCTGTTCCTGGGTTCGATGCCAGAGCACATTATAATTTCTCAAATAAGGAGTGTATGTGAATAGTAGGACGTCGTTTGAGGTAGTTGCACCTAATAGTTTTGCTTGAATTTTCACACATAGTTTGATATGGTAATCTTCTATTTTGCTGCATAGTAAGTACACCAGGAAGACCGGGGTTCGCTGCCAGGCGATTAAATTGCAGCGAATTCTACGAATATTTTGAATTTTTTTTTCTTTTGATGTCCGTCCCGATATGAAATTAGTGTTGTCGATCTGCTTGCAGTATGCAAGCATCATTTTACTCGTATATATATATAGGTATATCCGGAGAAGCGTCTATATATAATAGATATAGGTATATCCGGAGAAGCGTCTATATATAGCTACGAGTAAAATGTAGCTTGCATACTGCAAGCAGATCGGCAATACTAATTTCATATCGGCATTATATCGGGACGGTCCTCAAAAAAAAAAGGATTAAAAATATTCTTAAAATTCGCTGAAATTTGATCGTCTGGCATTGAACCCGGGTCTTCCTGGTGAACCTACTATGCAGCACAATAGAAGATCACCATCTCTAACTATGTGTGGAAATTCAAGCTGAAATATTGGCTACAACTGCCTCAAAAGACGTTCTAATTTTTTCGAATGTAAATGGCTCCCTGGATTCGAACCAAGGACGATGTTGGAAATCTAAAACATGTTTCTGAAATTTATTTATGGTTTCTATTTATATGCCGAATTTCAAGTTTCTATATTATTGGGAAAGGTTTCAAAATAATTCCTAAAAATTGGATCAATTTCTGATTGCAGAGACACCTGGTATCGAACCCAGGACATATTGTAAAATATGAATGAACAGTTTGATTTGTAAGTACTTGCTCTTGTATCATAGAAAGTTTGAAGTCGATAGCATGCCGGGAAGTACCTAAATTTTGATCCCGTTATCTCCATAAGAAATGCATTGTAGGATGTAAATGGCCCTCTGGGATCGAACCAAGGACCATCAGCTAGTCGCTAAAATTTGATTATAAAACATTTTTAGGATATATATCCACGTGCCAAGTTTCAAGATTCCAAGTTATCTGGAAGTATTTAAAAAAAATCTTAAAAATCGCAATGTAAATTAAACGGGAGAATATTTGCCCTGTCCTAGCATTGAACCAAGTATAATCTCCGTAGATGTCTTTATGGTTTACTTTAGATATGCACGGTATCTAGCGATCTCTTGAATTTCAACTCTCAATTCCTCCGGGAAGTGCACCAAAAAAATTTTCGAAAATCCCAGCCATGTATCCTTATGGAGAAAATCGCAACTTTGGGGCCTTCTGGAATCGAACCCATGACACCGAGGTTCAAAGTCGGATTTTTCCTGGAGGTTACACGTTATGGCCAATACGTCGTAAAAATTTCAAGTCAGTGGCGCTTGTGGAACATGGTTAGAATTTTGATCCCCTATATATAACTTATGTATATATATATAGGTATATCCGGAGAAGCGTCTATATATAATAGATATCATTCAGCGTAGTAGAAGTGTTAGTAAGATGCGTCGAAGTCAATGTTCGTTTTTTACCATTTACAGGTTTGATTTTATTATATCTCTTGCGTTCACTATGGAATCGTTGTAACCACATTATAAAAATTAATATTAGAGTTAAATTAAATTTACATTTTTAGTAAAGTAGAGTTAGATTAGATTTATATATTTTGTCATATTTCGTCAAATCTTTTTGTTATTACTATCGGTAGATTTTCGCAAATTTTCCACATCACCCTTCTTCGTGGGTGTTTTCCTGCAGTACATGATTCTTCCCGTAGAATCTCTTAGGTATTTTACATCCACAATTATATTCATTTTTTCTCATCCTCTCTTTTTAACCTAATTTTTGTATAATTCATGATGGTTAGATGGAAGAAGAGGCTTTAGTCTTAACCTCGCCAGTATAAAGGCGATTTATTATTATGTCATTATTATTAAAACCTATATTAATAAATAATTAGATGATTAAAATTATAGTAAAAGTGTTAAACATAAGGGAAAATTCATTCCCTCTTTTAGATAAATATTTAAAGTTTATTTAGGTTCCCTATTCGCCTACATCATTCAGAGTTTATCAACTGAAACGAGGAAAGCATTGGGTCATATTAATTCGATGCTGAAGTCATTTAGCGATTCTCAGAGAAAATTTGCCCTCTGAATTCTCTGTAAGACCTAAACATTTGTTACTTTCGAACAGTAATAAATTCATCAAATTTCAATATTCAAAGAAAACATTTCGTGGTAATGATCCGAACGCTACATAAATCGCTCCATACGATACAACATTAATTTTAACGACAAAGCGCAAAAACGTTCCGCAAAGTGAGACGCATTTAAGGGAACGGTCATTAGGTCATGCATTTCAAAGGTCGCGGATTTCAAAGAAATGCCACCCGGAGGGTTTTATATCATTTAAAAATTAGACTTTGTAAATGTTTCGGATTTTGAAAATTTTCAATGGCCACGCAAATTTATTCCTTTTTATCTCGCGAAACTGAGAAAAGGGGTCACGAGACAGAAATGCGTACCGGGACATACATGTTTCACGGATTCATCAAACTCGAAAAAACTGGAATATTATTTCGAAAACTTATGTCATATGCAAACGATAATGTTGTTGTGTATGAGTTCGAAAAGGGTTTACAAATTCTAAGTAAATGCAATTAACTTCGTAAATGCACTTAACGATTAAGCAAGGGAGTTTGGGATGAAAATCAACATATGTAAACCTAAAGTTATGAGTTTATTAAGGAAAAGAAAGCTAAGTTAACGATAAAGGTGGATAGGGAAATACTAGAGCAAGTGGATAAATTCTGTTACTTGGGAAGTTCTTGGTATGGAAGTTGCTAAGGTGAGGTTCGTAAGAGAATAACATTGGCCAATGAAGCCCTTATTAAGCGAAGAGAACTGATTAATAGAGATTTCGATAAAGGAATCAGGAAAATATTGGTAAAATCCTTGTTGTGAAGTGTTTTGCAATATGGGTGTGAAACGTGGACTTTAAGAAAAGAGTAAGTCAAACCTTTGGGGGGCCTTTAGATAAAGATGTGACGTAGAATGGTTAAAGTGAGTTAAAATCCTAGGTATCGAATATTTTGTTACATGGGTGTGAAACGTGGAAATTAAAAAAGAAGGAATCAAAAGATTAGAACTCTTCAAAATGTGGATGTGGCATAAAAGAGAAGGTAGTTTGGGTCAACAGAAAAATACGGAGCTGATAAAAGAGGAATCAAAATAACTACATCCTTTCATCACGAAGAGCTACCACATATTTGACTCCGATATGTTGAATTCTGTTAAATACGGAGTTGCTAATATTCAAGATATTCGGGAAGAGAGGGTTTTAATTGAAGTAATTAATATTCGTGGAGGGTAATGGATGGGTAAAATATTGAGAGGATAGGGAGGGAAAAACAAAGCCAGAAGATGTCAGAAGACATAAAGGGTAACATAAGCTACGAAGAAACGAAGAAAAGGTGTTGAAGAGGGATTTTTAAAGCACATGAACCTACCATAAGGAAGGAAACTCGTGTAAAGTCATCTTTTTCGGGATACAGAAGGATTAAGCCCGCATAAATAATCCGATACATCAAAAATCTCTTAAACACAATTTCCGTCGCAAACACCAAAGTTCCACACGCAACGTCATTCGTGGGTTATATTGAGATTCAAACAAATACCCGCTCTTTATGATTCGAAGGCGAAAGAGTTAAAGTTTCACGGAGCGCTGCAAGTTGATTTATCCCGGGAGCATGAACTAATTTAACCCACGAGAAAAATGCCGAATAAATCACCGATCTAATTACGGGAGTGACGTGGTAAAGCCCTTTCTCATCACAGATCACGCGGGAGGCGTAATATTGAGATAAAAATGGGGGAGTGGAGGGAGGAATTAGGGACGGGCGCTGACAAAGCCACACGTATATAATGGCTCACGAAATGCGGGAAGAAAAGGCCCTTGTCTAGAGGTAATCCAGCACGTGTGCCCCGGGCGGAAATTTTCGAGGAAAAAAATGACGATAGAAATTAAACGACGGAAGGGAAAACAGAAAAGAAGTGAAAAAATCAAAGTGCGCTACGTACGGGAAGTTTGTGAAGATTTGTAGTCCCGACTATAGGGCAAAATGGTGGGAGGAAAGTGTACAAAGTATTAGGTGAGCTGAGAAAACGATACCTGAATAGAACTTGGAAGTTTGGGGCAGGACACAAAGGGATACTTTGATATTTAAAAAAGGCACTTCACAATGATGTTTCACATTCTAGTAAAAATTATTTATAAAACAAGATATTTTAGAATCTCGTGATTATAAGCAAGGAAGGGGGTGTGTTTTTGAGATTTAAATTTATAAAACCTTAGCCCCTTCGTAAATAGATAAATTGAGAAACCGGCTTATAAAACGTCATGGCCAATGCGAAATTACGAATATTTTTACAATTTTTCTAATTTTTTTTATTTTGACAAAATTATAAATATCTATACATTTTTTTCGGAATTACGTATATTTAAGAATCTTACCAATTAAATTATTTTACAAGCAATTATCTTACCGATAAATATAATTATACTAACTTGAACTTTAAAACAAATGTAAATATATTACGAGTATTATAACGATGCGTAAATCTAAAAAAATCTCTACCGTCGAAAAAATATATAGTTATTTACTTTAATTAATAAATCACATCGAGATGAATAAAATGAAGTAAATTATTTGGATTAAAAATTAATTGGAAATGAAAATCACGGCGGAAATAATTTTTTTATAGGACGAATTAACTTATCCTAGTTTCTGAATGGTCCACCTACGAGGCTGTGAATACTCGTTGGCGTAGAAGAAATGGATTACGTTGCAACATATAGAACTATTTGATAATTATTTCTTGTGGCATACTTAGCATTCATGTCATACCACCTACCACGGACAACTTAATCATTTACATTAGAAATCCATTAAATATAGCAATATATATTCTATGCAAAACTATACAAGAACTACAATATGTATTATAAAGGCCTATGATAAATTTGATGATATATTACTCATTATAATTCAAATATAATTTATGTAAACCTAAGCATTTTCATCAGCTTGTAAGATTTACCTAAACTAAACAATTTATAATTTTATAAAAAATTTCAATAAGATGGGAACACGAACACAGCATGGAGTATAGAAGCAGAACTGTATCCTAACATAAAGGAAAATATATCCTCTTAAAATTCAATTTCTCCCCCAATCTTGCACAATTACAAATCTCGCTCCCCTAACTCCTTAGCGACACGAATACCGACAGCGATTCAGAAGTAAAACCCGCGATAACTCCCAAATCAAAGCAGCATCCGGAAAAGAAGTAGCCAACACAGAGGACGGGAAAGGGGGGCCGGGGGAGACCGAGAAGGCAGAGGGGGGTTGAACGCCAGTTTATACGTGGCGTAGAACATGAGCGTTTTTATTCTAAGAGGCTGGAGGAAGATGGAGCGGGGTGCGGCGAAAAGGAGCGGCGGGAGCGGAGGAGGTATTAAGGCGTCACGATAACAAGTGACGATGGGAATTCGAATGAGTCCGGAGAGAAAGGTTTTAAAAGGAGGGTTTTGGAACGGGGAAGATCGTGATGGGAAATCGGAAAGAGGGAAGGCATAACCGAAGAATAAGTGGAGCAGGGAGGGATATGGGACTCTGGTACGGGGAGAAAAAAACTTAAATAGGAGCGGGTCCGAGGAATACGGCGCGAAATTCATGAGCCGCAAACTTTGAGCAAAAGGCCGTATAAAACGCCTCGCTCATTGCGATAATGGCTCGTTAATATGATCCCGCGGGGGAACTTTGTAAAACGTGAGGATTTGAGCCCGACTTTTCGCGGAACTTGGGGAATCTCCGAGGAGCGCAATTACAAGTTTAATTAAATGTTTAGTGCCTTTTTATTAACTCCGGCCTACCGAGAGAACGGAATTCCTCGCGGATCTTTACGTTACGTATTTATATTGCGCTCGACGTGGAGGAAATTTTACGTGACTATCTTACTTAAGGCCATAGGAAGTAATGAGAGGGTTCTAATTTTAAATTTCATCCGCGAGTTTACTTTATTAAGGCTATATCGGGTTTCTTTCCTTGCAATAAAGAATCAATTGAGCCTGTACTAAGAAATTCGTTACTGAAACTATAATTTTATTAAAGAAATTTTGTCCATTTATCTTTTTGTAGAAGAGGGGGAAAATCTACCTTTCAGTTACTCTAGTCATACCTATTTCATGACTATGATAATATTAAAGGAACTGAGGTAGAAGTTGTAAAGATACTGAGGTAAAAGTTGTAAAGTAACTGAGTGGTAAGTAGGTAAAAGTAAAACTGAGTAAATAGTTAAATAACAGCATTCATACTACGTAAATGCTATTGAATAACACGCAAATTGACATTCTTACAGCAATGTTACTGCATCTGCATGACCTTCTTCCACTGAAAGCATTCCGGCTCAGTGAGAAAAGCTATAAAAGTACCTGATTCCTCATCTTGCCTAGACACCTCATCCCCTCTCCAAAACTAATCAGCCTTCCGCGTAATGACTGCAGACAGGTCGCAGTATGAGTCACTTTCGGTATAAGTTACTGAAAATAGTTTTTGAAGTCAGTCCAACATCATAAAGACACTATTAAAATGCATTGGTGTGTACTCGTATATCTTTTATGGGAAAAATAAGCGCCATGCTGCTAAATTTGACTTAAATTTGATTTAAATGCTTAAATTTGATTTAAATGCTTAAATTTGATTAAAATGGAGTAGGCAAATATTACTTGAGAAACGATGAATGAAGGCAGTGATGCCAGTCATAACAGTGTGAAAAAGAAATAAACAGCGTCACAGGAAAGACGCTATTTAATTATAAAGAAAATATTATTATTTAAAAAATGTCTAAATAAATTGCGTTTTACCTGTACGCTTTTATTTAATTTTGTAATGGATATTGTTAATTATTCTAGGATAATTTCCCACAAAGTTGCAGAAAAAGGAAAAATGCTACATTTCAAAGAAATGCAGGATTTTATTCCGGTTTTGTTGCACAAGGCGTCTTTAATTCTCTAATTTAAGAAACATGCAAACTTTTAAAAAGTTTTCTCCTGACAGAATCTATGATAAAATAATTGATGTTTAAAAACACTGAGATGACACACAGGGCTTCTAAAATTTCTCGTATAATTTCAATTCAAACATAATCAATTAAAAATTCGTAAACTTAATATAGCTGAGATAGAGTTTCCTCAAAAGCTAGAGAGGAAATCCACAAGTTTAAGCGTCATGTTGAAGAAGAAAGCAGAAGAAAAGATCCCTCTAGGCGACATTACGAAAGACGCCCATTCTCTTAACCCACATTTCTTAAAAAGGCATAGCTCACGGAGAGTTCCACATCATTGAACGGAGATGGTTTTCGAGAATATGATTCTGTGTAAAGACAAATCCTTCAAACTTATTCTACGGAGCAAAAAATTTGATTGAGAATAAGGCGAAAATCCACCGGGTTTGAGATGCTCGAACGTGAGGCAGGATGTACGCCTTGAGGGACATGTCATCCATCTTGAAGTAAACGCTTGCACAGTGACGGAGACGATGTTAATACCAAAGAAGGGACTCCACGACGACGAAAAAGGGTGAAAAACAGAAAACTCGTGACGCGGCCATGGCTGTGAAAGGGGTTATTGGCTCTAAAAGAAAAAACTGTCTACGTATCCCGTACCTGCATGTAAACAAGTACTTCTTTTTTATCCATCTATTCTACTTATTCCTCTATGATAAGATATCCCATCCAAGAATGGAAAATTAGGGTTAGATGCAAGATAAGACTAGAAAGTCGCAATCTTGTCCTAAAATAATAAGTCATTTGAAAATAATAATGATAAGTCATTCAAAATTGAAATATCATCAGTACCTATGCAAAAGAAATGGAAACTTTCATTCTAACTATTTCCCCGAGTTTATTTTTCACATTGAAACGACCTGTTTCAAAGAATGATGATTGCACCAAGTACGAGTATCGTATGACTACCGATTTAGAGGATTACGAACTCCAACAGCTTCATTTGTCAGCGTTCCGTACCGAGTTCCTACCTATTCCGAAAACAAGGGTAAGATCCGGATTACTGACCTGGGAGGCCCCCTTACCCATGCTTCATGGGTAGAAGAAAAGTGGGGCTCCGTTGTTCCTAAATCAGTTTTCAGAGTTTATAAACCTCTAATTCATTAACAGCAGTATTCCAATTTCCTTCCTTACATCAATTGCCGAG
Source organism: Sympetrum striolatum (assembly GCA_947579665.1). NCBI lineage: Eukaryota > Metazoa > Arthropoda > Insecta > Odonata > Libellulidae > Sympetrum > Sympetrum striolatum. The sequence continues at coordinate 44,202,894 of OX388350.1, forward strand.
TTTCTTTAGATATAATTGTTACCCTATTGGACGATTTAATTAATAACATTTATCCTTAGCACTACAATTCGCAAGCCTCACTATGATTCCTGAAATCCATGCTATCGACCCGTAAAGTTATGAGGCAAGAAAATTGGAACAATGCTGGAGGTTTAAATTTCCAATTGCCGTCTTTGTCAGCGCTCCGTACCTCGCTGCCACCGGTATTCAGGAAAAAAACTAAATTCCGTACGACCGACTTCTTAGAAACACCAAATGTTATTTTCCATAGCACGTAATGTTGATTTTAATAGCACCCAATGTGCAGTCGAAATTATGATGATAACATCGCTACTAAAATGTATATTGTATTTTAGTAACGATGTTATCATCGTAGTTTCGACTGCACATTGGGTGCTATTAAAATCTACATTAGATTCTATAGAAAATAACATTGGGTGTTTCTAAGAAACCGGTAATACGGGCCTTTCTGTTGTTTCCGAATACCGGTGGCAACGAAGTGCGTAGCGCGAATAAAGACGGATTTTGAACCTGCAACACCCGAGAAATACAAAGCTCCAGATGTATATTTTGAAGTACTCGTTATCAGTCGAGAATCACGTTTTTCTATTCCTGATCCCTTACAGATTCCCATCTCCACTTCCATTCTAAAACACACTCCACGACCCTTTTGCTCGCGGTAATCGCAGTGGCTACCGTGTCGGGACCTCATCGAGGGTACGCCCATAAAAACGTGAGAGAAAAAGTTCGACACGCGGGAGCAGGCACTTATAATTTTTTCCTTCGATGTAATCGCGGCCGAGATAGATATCGGACGAAATGTTTGAAAAAAAACAGCTGAGCTAAATGAGCTCGGAATTATGATAAACGATACCCTTGTTGATGGAAAAATTAGCCTTCCAACAAAGACGTTGCGTCGGACGGATATAGGGTAAATTGCTTTTATAATAAAGGGTCTACGTTAGAATAACCTGAATCTGCTCAACAAAAATCTAACCGTAGTGCATCTGATTGCTCTATTTAATTATGGAAAATGGATAGTACAAAACACAACGACATTAACCTCATTTGAGTCACGATGTTCTTAACATTGTTGCTACAGGAAAGGAAAAATATTCAATCAAAGTTTTTTCAAGGATTCATTTTACAAATTGAAAGGATCTTTTTCGAAGAATGAAAATTATCTTCAGAAACCATTTTAAATTTCTCTTTCCCAATACCCTGACTGGTTTTCTGAAAAAAAAGCACAACTTATTCGGCGAAGTTAACTAATGCTATGGAAGTACTGAAAAGTCTTAATTCGCTTTCTTATTTATTCATCACCTTAAAATTCAAATTAATAGGATAAGATAAAATAATGCAAATTAAAGTGTGACAAGTAAATTCTCTAGTATAGGGATGCACCTAGTAAAATCACCTCCTATAAATAATACTGCAAACAGTATATTCATAGAAAGAATACTTGAATATTCAGCTATAAAAATTAATGCAAATTCTTCTCTTCTATATTCAACGTTAAACCCAGATACTAATGAATATTCCAGCAAGACTAAAACTTCAATTTGATGACACAAAATTGTTATTAAATACTATATAATAAGCTATATAAGGTTGAGTAAATATAATTAGCATCGTTTTTTAAACGATTTCCCCTACCTTTTTTAACAGTTACTCCCCGGTAGTCCGAGATATCAAGAAAGGAATGCCGCACTTCTATGATACCCAAAGTGCTTTTCGGAGATAATGTCTCCCTCATCAAGGGTCGTATAGGCATACTCTATGGTTCCGGCAAGATTGCTCAATCTACTACACCAAACTGAGCTATCTATATCCAAAGCAGAACGTCCGATAAGTGGAAGATTTGTGCATGAGTTCCGGTTATGTCAGACTTTATTCAGGTTCGTTTTCCTTAAGGGATTAAAAATAAAACTGGGAATCAAGTATATACTCATAAGTACATACAAAGAAAAAGAAGCTGTACACGACCACTATAGAAACGTATACATCACTGTTAGTCAAAAGCGTGTACATTTTCTGAGGCTCGGAGGGTTTCCTTATGCTTACATTAGAAAATTTGCAGTAAGCATGGTAAATACGTGCGAGAAAAAAAAATATTTATTTAGAAGGTTCAAATTATTTAGTTACTTAGTTCTATAGCTGGCAAAAAGACATCAACCATTCAACACTGATATTATATGAAAACCAATCAAGCCGAACCCACTCATTTTTTATCTCCATTAACTTATTGATAATGATATATATTAAAACAACTTGGGTGGGTCGGGTTGAAATTGGCAGTTTTAAATTTAATATCACTTCTCTCATTCTATTTTCGAACTAGCTGATTAAAAAATCCCAAATGCTCAAACGAAAGATAACCAATAAAAGTAACTGAATTCTGCAATTAAAAACGCCAAATAAGTAAAAGGCCTCCAAATCTCCTTCCACTCGCAGGTCACTTTGGGACGGCGCTTAAGTTAGGAAAAAGTCGTAACGGTAACAGATGAAGTCTTCCAGATTAGAAATGGGTCCAGATATTTTGAAACGAAACACGAGACGCCTTTTTTCAACTTCACTATTTGATCTCTTCAAGGCTAACAGACTGATTCGGATTAAGGGTGCCCTCGATGATTAACGGGGATTTTACCATAGGCGTAGAGACCGGAAGATATACATCAAACGAATGACACGCACTTGGAGAATTAAAGCCGAACAGAAGTCGGGCTTAGAATATCCGCGAAGAACTGCCAGACAAAAAGTGAATCAACATGGAGGGAGCGTGAGTCATATCCCTTAATATAAACTAAATAAATTTTATAAATCTCGAGGATGAAATCATCAACCTCAAGATAACTGCACAATTTTATTAAGTCTGAATGTCATTTTTCATAAGTAAAAATATTTGGAAAGGATTCCCTCGGAATAGTTAGATCAAATATATACACTACACATTTTGAAACAAATTCAGCATGATTACGAGAAGTGAGAACTTATGACACTTCCATTTCTCCTTATTTTTCGAACAACACCTACTAGAGCTCAAAAGCGGTATAAACTGTCTCGGAAAAAAAACAAAGTACAAGCGCAGTCTTAAAGCACGAATAAAATTCTATGTAAATAGTTTTGAATCCTCAGTACTTTCGATGATTAAGTTTCGCTCCATTTTGATATCTTCTACAAAGGATCCATTAATATCAGAAGGCTTTTGAATGAATTATTCTTCTTGATTCCGTTTATTTTCGGTCGGATTTATGCGGGAATTTAATACAATGTATGCAATTTTTTCATGCAGAAAAAAATAGTTTTTTACGGGGGTTTGAGCAATAAAATTGGATTTATACTTTCGAGGATTTCAACTTCAATTTTTTACAAGTTACTAAATGTTAAGAATCATGTAGTCGCTAAAGAGGAGCAAAAAGGTACGCTATATAAAACAAACGAAGAAAAAATTACAAATAAAAAGAAAGTTTACAGAAAAAATTTCTAAACATAAATTACATGACTTACAGCTTTAAATATCCAGATCACAGACAATTAAGCTTATCTATAGTGCGTGCTTCGTTCGTTGTAGTGTAGAAGGAATTACCAAATTTAATTGCAATGACTGCAAATAATCTACAAAATTTTGCTGTTAAATGAGAGTTGACATAAAAGTTTATAAGTTTTTGTCTTAAACCTGGGTAGTTTGCATATGATGGAAGGTGTTCCAGATTTTATAACAAATAATAATGTGGTCAAGCTTCAGCTAGAAGATAAAAATCAAATCAGAGAAAGAAGAATAAGCAGTTTAAATTAGTAAAAATAATTCATTGAGAATTAAACTACATAATAAAAGATTGGTCATCCTTTTCCCTGCAAGTATACCTTGAATAAATGATTCTCAAAAGCTCAATAAAAACTACATCTACTTAGCTTTCCCTGCTCTTTAAGTACGAAGACACGTCATCAAAATTCTCCAATAACTCCTCCATGGCACTACGTGACGGTATTATTCCAACCTTAAAATACGTAATTCCTCACTACACGGCTTGTAACTTGTCCCGATAAAAATCTACATATATTCCCAACCGATTCCCACAAAACGGTTGGCCAAATTCCTTCTCCGTTGACAGAACTCATCGGTCGATAGCGGCGGACGCCCACGCGGACAAAATTCCTCAACGCGACGTATTTTATCTTAGAGAAATATACCCCTTCCGAGAGCAACCTTGTCGCACGCAAAGGTATTCGAGAGGGGCCTCACACCAAAATTTTTCCCGGCCAAAGACCATGGGGAGACGGGGGAGATAGACAAGGAGCTATTTGTATGTAGGAAGCGTGCGCCTATTTTCCGAGGGAAGAGGAAACTTGGAAGGTTCCCGGAGGGAGAATAATCCCTCAATCGACGGCGGGAGAAAAACACGGAATTTTCATGAGGTAAATATAATCGGGGAATTTTTTCTTCTCGGAAAGGAGTGGTGAGAGAAAAGGATCTGGAAGAGGTAAAGGTACGGGGAAAAACGTTGGCCGGCGGAAGGTGGGAGCGTGATAGTAAAAAAGGTTTTTTTTTTCAGGGCGAAATTGAGACGAAAAAGTCTCTTCTTACAGCTAACCCATTGTCACGTTAGTTACTAAACATAGAGATAGATTAGGGAACAGAAAAACTACTCTTCTGGATTTAAAAAACTTAAATAAATATTGTTAAGCGTTACTTGGTGGAATTTCATTAAAAAAATCCTTTAAACACAAAGAAAAAGATATAACTTGTACAAACTCCACAATAAGAACCAAAAAGAGGTTTATTGGTTTCGGAAAACAGCCTCAAGAAAGGGGGTGTGAAAAACCTGTAAAACCGAGAGATAGGAAACTAAATTCCTTGATGAAATCAGATTGAAATCAGTAAAAGACAGGAAGACAAACCAATAATATCATACAAAAAAGAACAAACAGTTATACATTTACATGTAAGTAAAATATAAACTGATTTGGGAAAAAGCTAACAAAACAACATACAACAACAGGAGGAGTATTAACAGCGGTAAATTAAAATTCAATGGATAGACAGGATATAAATAAACAACATTAAAGAAATGAATATAAAAGTGCCATATCATAGAGGAATAGCAAATTCACTAGATGAAACTAACTTTGTCAGTTAAATTAGCATAAGATTTAAAATTTCCAACAGCGTCTTTGTCGGCGGTGATCTTTTCTTGTTTTCCCCAAATACCGGTGAATGAGACGAGGAGCACCGACAAAGACGGCTATTGGAGATTTTAAACCTCTAATTCATTAACAGCCGTGTTCTGAATTTTCTTCCATTACAGTTAAATTAGCATATACATTTTTCCGCTACGTAAAACCTCGTCAAATATTCAGAAGGAAACTGCAATTAAGCAAAAACTGTATAAACGATTAAAAAGGCAAAAAGAAGAAAACAATAAATAAAATAATAAACTATAGTAAATTAAACACAATTTAAAATACCTGGAAGAGATAAAGGTAGGTGGAAAATCGTAGGTTGGTGGAAGTTGGAAGTGTGATAGGCATGGACGGAATGGCCTGGGCAACGATTTGAAAATACTCTGCGGGAAATGACGAAAAAAATCCGAGACGAACGTACGTACGCTCGCGAGTTGATACCTTCGTGCCCAAGGCGACGGTATGTCGCTGTTTGCATAAGCGACGGAGTTTTCCAAAAGTCAACGGAAGAGAGGTAAGACTTCCTTTGACGCGAGTCGGGTAAGCGGACTGTCACGAAAGGCAGGAGCCGAAAAATCGCGCCGATTCACACAAACGGAGTAATTCGTACATTGTGATGAACATGCCTCCGCATGTTGCGATTTTGAGCATTAAATTCCGCGAATCGGAATGAAAACGTAGGTTTTCGAGCTGGATTCTCCGAAACAGATTGAATTATAAGAGTAAATCGAACGGCTGACAAAGCTTTCGTCTCAACTAAACTGCTTTGCACAGATTTATCTTTACCTTTCGTATTGACGGAACTCTTTGAAATTACTACTCTAGAAAATAAGGGGTGGTAAAAAGCTTGATCACTCAAATCATTAAAAAAAAAACAAATTTTACAAAACGTACTTGGTTTAGCTTGAATAATGGGATTATCAGTCATTCTAAAACATCTCCACGGTAAAATTCCAAAGTTAAATACGAATTTATTTCCAGTATTTGTCTAAGTGAGCCACCGAACTACTTTCAGCTGATTTACCATCACAACATAAACATACTGTTGTAAGTTTTTGAAACTACATCTTGTGACCGAAAAGAGATCAAAAACTGGATTGGTCAAAGCAGAATATTTTTGACGAACTAGAACATCTTTAAACTTAATGAATGGCATTACCAACCTTTCCAAAACTTCTTCAAAGCATAATTCGAAAATGTAATGCGTAGATATTCCCAGCAAATGCTTAAAAAGCTTCTGAAAACAAGGACAGAATAAACTGAATTCCTCTGCAGAGAATCACAAAGTTTAATGGAGCGAAACCTCCTTCCTTCTTTGGCTAATGTTAAAGTTCACTTTAATTGATTTCATCTTTTCGGATGAAATTCTTTCCGTAGCAAGGGAAACAAAAAGGGAGAATTCCCATAGAATGTTACATCCTTCCAACTAATTCATACATGTTTGTCCCTTATCCATTTTTAAGGGATTTTCAAGAATTTAATTATTAATTTAACTAATTTCTGAAAAAAAACACAAAATCAAAATTCTGTTCGCTGAAACCGATAGAAATAACTGGGAATATCACCTAAAATGTCCAATACATCACAGCTTTTATAGCTCCTTTCCTTTTGAGACACGAAGCTTGGAAAAAACTACTGTAATAATCTGATTAGTCGTACAGTTTTTTAGAGTCACTGTGTTTAAGTTACATGGACATGGAATAGAGTTTGGGTAACTTTGAGCATTAGGGCGTACACCCAGAAAATTCTCAAGGAGAAACGGACTTGAAAAAACTCTGACGGTTCCAGGAAGCGAAACAGGGATCTTCCCATATCCGGGAGGCTATTCCTTGTTTCCTTTTTATGTGGACATATTGCGCTATTAACACTCTGAATTAGAGATTAAAGCAAGGGCAAACTACCCGACTCCTCATCCAGTCTAGTAAGCCTAATTCACCTCTACTATCTCTTGGTAGCTAATGGATGGGGGATGAGGTTCCAACCAGCCTTCGGACTGATACCTTAAGTCATAATCGTAATATTCCCTCAAAAGCAGGTGTCCCGATCGTGATTGGGAGTCTTCTCTCAAACATCGAGGGATGACGCATCGGAACGCATTCTCACACTCAGCGGCTATTCCTTTTTTGTGCGCACGTGACGTTGGAGAAGTTCGATTGTCACGGTCATCCGGACGTGCTTTCAATGCGTGCTGCAACAATGGGTCACCATTCACCCAAAACACGCAGCGTGCCTACGTAAGCGCGATCCTTATCGGAATCGACAATATGGATCTTAAATGCCATGAGAATCGTGTCATATGCTCCGGAGCCGATAAACACAGAACCAACACCCACGGATAGGAATTTAACGTGACGCATTCTTTTCGGGATATGGGATGTTTAGGGTGTTTGATGCACACCGAAATTACCTGATGAGTCCAAGATTGGAATCAAAAAGGCTATTGCCTACCAATATCACTGCCTTTAGAGATACTTGCAGCTCTTGATACCAGGGGATTTTATCCGATTGATTCAGAATGTATAATTTTGAAAATTTACTTTCTCAATGCAAAACAAATGAAGAAGAATGCTTAGGCGCACTGCTTGTCATCTATACATCATAGGGAAAACCAGAAAAAAAATTCTGGGATTCATTAAATGTAATTGAAAAGTTTTTTCTATCAAGATTCTACAATTTCCCTTTAAAGGGAGCATAATGTATTATATAAACTATAAAATATTTAAAAATCAGGTTAGATAAAAACAATTTTCTGATTCTACCTGTCATCAGTTATATACGTTATCAGTAATGAGCTAGTATATTAGGTGTTTCCACAGAGATGGTGCTCCTTATGTAGCATATGGGAAGTTTTAAAGATGTAAAAGATCTTTTGAATGCGTCTCTGGGGGTAAGTTGAACTCCAATACACCCTAAAATATATTTTTGAGTTCTGGATGCCTCAACATATAAATAGTAAAATAATAGATACAAAAATATAGCAAAAAGCGACTAAATGGATGAATTAAGTAAATTATAAATAATGATGAATTAATAGCCTCAATATCGCAAAAATTTATCGCTAGAGTAGGCCTCTTAAATCCTTTCAATGTAGCACCTCATTTAAGTTATAATTTCCAGTTGTTACTGAACAATTTTTAAATCAATTAGGCGATACGCCTTCACTCTAAGTCGCCCTTTTCATAAAATTATTCAAAAAGAGATCATTCTACCGGCCATATATATATTCCTGGAGTGAGGTAATCTAATTAAATAACGTACGCATAAGAATGGGCCTCTCAAATTGAGCTAAAAGATCAAAACAGCGTAAAATAACGTGATATGGGAATCAGAGAGAGGCTACATGGTATCGTGAACGTTTATTTCACTTCCAAACAGATTGTAAACAGCGCTTTTATACCTAGGAAGCGATGTGTGAGTCATTTCTTTAGAAGGATACGAATCTATTATTCCTGCTAGACTGAAATCCAGACGTGATGACCACTCCTCCGGCATTTCCTGCATTTATTTGCTTTATTTTATGTGGTGCGTTGACCGGGAAAACCTCAGACTCCGATTTTTGATAAACGGCCAAAATTTAAAAGATCAGAAATTCGCTTTTTATTACTTCCGACGGCTTACTTCAAAGAGACCTCGAGTTTTTATAGAAATCCGAACGCAAAGAAATTCCCCACGATGTATTTTCAGTCAGAAAACAAAGCGTGATTTAAAAATACGCTACGGTCGACTGGACAGAGCAGTTTTATGCATTCAAGAACATCATTGGGATGACTATTCCGAGCTAAGCCAAAATAAAAGATACGAGGTCTCGAAATAGTCTCGAAAGATCTCTATCCCTTGAATTGTAACTACTTCATTCTTTGGGAGTAATGATGCGTCAAAAGCTAATAGAGGAGGTATTGACCTTCTATAGCCTCAGGTACAGTATCCATTACTTTTATACATACCGACTAAAAAATATTAAAACTTAAATCGATATTAAATTGGAAGGCTATATATGAGAGATTGTAATATTTATGAGAAGGCATTCTGCAATTTTAAATATCTCGATATTTCAAAATTCAAAGCCCTTTCAGGGTGCAAGTTTTTAATAAAAGTCTATCATCCACCCTTCAGATTTCATTGATACTTTTATTAGTGATTACTGTTCATAATAGATCAGTATCGCCTCACTCTCGGTTCTACAGAATATAGATAATCTTCATCTTCATGTTACAATATGTTGAATAGCTAAATAGTCTTCCCTTTGAAGTAGGCAAGTTCATTCTACACATCATTGTGAATTTATTCAACTAATAAAAGGGATTTTACAAAAGAAAATAAAGATAAAATTGAAAGCAATATCAGTACATTTACAATAGAATGGACCCTACTCGAATTTAGAGATTTTCAAAGAGATGGAAGAGATGGGGTTTATTTCGTTAATCAAGGTATACGCATGAATTCAACTATGGCTAATAGAACCTAGTGCACAAGCTATACACTATCCAGTCGTGCACTGCACCACACACGTATGTGTATGGTGGGTCTATGGTATGTGTATGGTGCAGTCTACATGTATGAATAAGTCTACGATGTACTTAAGTGTTAAGTAATGCCACGAAATGAAGCCTCGTTTATTGTATTTTTATGTACAAATATTGATAGGTATTAAATTATTCGTACATACATATAATCCTCCACACTCACTAGGTTGAGTAACGAGCAAAACTAAACCGTCTATATCCAGCTCTGAAACCATTTCGGTAACAGATGACGGTTCTGCGATCACATGCATTACATCATTCACCTCTTCGATTTTTTAAGGAGCAGAAAAAAGTGCTGGCCCTTCCGAAGCAAAAAAGGAGGACCGGGTTGAAATTGGCAGTCGTGGGAGAGCATTTGATCGCAATGGGTTGTAAATTGTTGAATCACGGGAGGATATCGAAGAGGGCGGATGCTGCAGACAGAGAAATCTCTGTTTACCTGGCGCCGAGTGGGTCCCGGAGACGGATTGGGTGGGAATTGGCCTCTTGTCGACGAGGAAAGAAGGATAGTGTCTTTGACCCGACCACCCCCGAATACACGCCCCGCCAAGTTTAAAAATAAAAGACTGAGAAGGGTGCATCCGAGCACGATTCGTCCACATCAATCCCAGTTTGAGAGGAGGAAAACGTACTTATCTGCTAACCATACTTTATTCCCGGTGGAGCACTTACGTATCACCTAAAAATTCAATGCGCACAAACTCACATGTCCTTTAGGCACAATCTAGATTCGAATTGAAAGGGAATAAATACCATTTAATAACTGAAAAGCCTAAATATATTCCTTAAATAATACTGTTTGAAAAAAAACATGTTGGGAAATGCAACACGCAAACATTTTAGTATCAGAAGAACTCTCTTGGATATTACAAGATACACGCAAATACTGACTGAATCGAAAGAATCTCTAACTCACTATTCTTTTAAATGGAGCTTAAATATTTAAAGTAAATAGAGAAAATGAAAACTTTCCTATTTATCAGATCACGATCTCTCACTGGCCAGACGCTTTATTCTGATTAGAAGAATTAAAATGAAGAATACATTGAAACATAGACTTAGCTAAGCTCTTTCAGGATAAAGGGAGTATATAAAAGTCTGAGGAAGCCGGGACTCGAACTCAGATCTTGTCTGTCGAATCCCGGTTTCGTCAAACGACTTCTACGTCTATCCTTCCGGTTTTAGATTTAATGATAGGTAGTGTATTAACCCCAACATTTTACCTAATCTACCCTGTTAGCTTCTCTAATAGTCTGTAAAAAGAATGGCCCGCAATAACTAGGTTTTTCAATTATTACTCCCTTGTAAGGCTTTTTCGATGCATTTCAGAGTCGTCCGTTATTTACTGGAGCTACAATTCTATATTATTATAATATATATACTTCTTCTGAAAGATCTGAGACTGTACATTTTTCAAAAAGCTTCCGTTGGTATTAGTACTTTTTTATGAAAAAACGTATTATTTTGAGACCTTGAGTCCTTTCGTTATTTGATACTATTTATGAAAGACTAAATCGCTTTAGTTTTTTAGATTTATTAAAAATCAGTCCACATATTAACATAGCTGTGATTCATCGTTTATTTCCTCATCAATGATTTTTTGTACAAAATGACTACTACTTGCTCAAACCGGAAAAGATACATGTCAAACCAAATCAAAGGTCTCAGCTATCGCAAAAAATGATCTCACATTTAAAGTGGAATATATGAAAAATTCACAGACCAAAGAGACACGGAGAGAGAAAAACTTCGAGAAATCAGGTGAAATAAAATTCGGAAAAGTAGGCGATCAAAATTTAAAAGAGGGTAAGGAGTCCATAAATTCCACGGAGTCCGCAATGACAGAATTTTAAGAACCTCCGACCTTCTCCGACATTTAGTATGTGAAGGGAGGCTCAGTTCGACCCCAGGAATAGGAGTTTAATCTCCTTCAGTGAGAGGACATTAAGAGGCAAGCGGGTGAAGGCAACTCCGGGAAAGTTCCCCCGTGGCATCGAGAAAAAGCGACTTAAGCGCCGTTGAAGGGGTTAATTGCGGTCGGGGGGATAACTACAATGGAGAGACATGCGGCGAATCCGAATGAGGCATCCTCGGAATAAAGAAGGGTATTCTGCCGTATATTAGACTAAATGATGCGCACAATTTAGGAAGAATGATGGGAGAAAATGCAGGTCTTTATTTTCTGGAGCAAACTCGGTTGAAATTTTCCCTTTTAAGCATTGGAGATGTTTCGGTTAACATTGAAAGCCATTACAATAAGTCAATAAGTATCTGTCCCAAAAAAATAATAAATCAAACTAATTTCACTGAATTTTTATAAGATAACAGCAAAATTTGCCAAGTTGTGAAACCTTATTAATAAAAATGTTTATAAAAGTCCTTGTTGATGTTTAACATTGATGGGCTGTCCAAAAAAATAAGAATCAGCAGGATTTTCTGGTATACACTACAATACTTCTCAAAAATCCCTTTTCAATTTTTCTACCGCAAATAAACTACACAAAATAGGAGCATAAGTAATATCATAAGTGTAGTTTAGCTGGATTAAGAGAACAAAAATAATTAGAATAAATATCACTGGTTTTTTCTATAAGATCACAACTATCCGATTTGTAAAGCTTAATTTACAAAGATAATTAGAACAAAGGCCTTGTTAATTCTGAACGTTGACGGTATGTAAAAATAATAATCGGAAGAATTTCCTTGTAAACCATACAACTTCTTGAAAGAATATTCATATTTAAACTGCTAGTTCTGCTAAGATTCTGAATAAAACATCCTATTTGAATTTTTGATCATACATGCATTGCGCTAAATACAAACATACGAGAAATTAAGCCTGATTTCGCTTGATGTAGATTAAAAAGGCATGTTATAAAAATCTTTATTTATACCGAAATAAATGATCACCGAGAGTAAATGGACTTACAATTAGTACATACTAATTATAACCAAATAACCAATTGTCAGAGCTGATTTCACACAGCCTATTTTGTTTGTAGTAAATCTAAAAGTACATAATTAGTAATTTTTCAGAAAATAGATAAATAGTCTAGTTTTTACGTCATTTCAGAACTAGCTATTCAAGGCGATGAAATGTTGAGAAGTGATTCCTTAAAAAGGCATAATATAATTATTAGTTTTTGCACATCAGCGATACAAACGTGTATTAATGGATCTCCGGAACAAACATATCCTGATTGGGAAGAGAATAATTTACGAGAAGCATACCCAGCTGCGATTGGCTTGGTATGGCATTCCCTAGTATTGGGGGTCGCAATTTCCTCGCCTTCAGAATTATCTTTCCCTTCCGTAGTACACCGCATTGGAATACCATAAGCTTTAGAAAATCGGTTTATCCCCGGCTGGTGGTGTTGCAGATTTACTACGCAATAATAATCAAGGTTTCACGGTGATGGCACAAGTTCTTCACAGCTTATCAAAAATAGAACCAAAAGAAGATTGTATAGTATTAGCGCAGCAAAAAGTGATTCGACAGCTTTGGTAATTTCGCACATGTGCTCGTATCGGGAATTGAACTCGAGACACCCATCACCATAGCAGAACGCGCTGCCCACTTGGCTATCCGAAAGCACCAACAACAATAAGGACACTTTAAGGTAATATGATAATTTCTCAAAAATTGTAGGCCGTAGGAATTTTTACTTAAATATCTACGCCTCTGAATAACCTTTTTCCATAAGACTAAACAACACAGGAATTCCATACAGTAAATAAAGATGTTATACAGAGAAAATGGAACAAGACTTCGTAACCTACATTTTTAGATCAAATTCACAAAGTTACGCCTTACTCTGTAAATACAGACCCACCACGACATTTAGACATATCCATGTTTTTTGTTTTATAGGCCATTCAGACACTACGAGGAAGATAAGTGAAATAAACACTAGAATATGTCTCTTCAAACATTCATTTTTTCGCGAACGATACGCGAAGGTAATTGATCAAGTGTGTAGATTTATGGTTTACGCACCCTCTGCCACCCTCCAAAAGGTGACTTATAGATTACATAACGCGTTAAGAAACTCGACTTCGTTAAAAGAATAAACGGAAGGAGCGAATAAAAAGTTCGCGAGCGATGTTACTTAGCGTTGGTTAGGAATCACCTTGAGTATGCATTTCGTGTATGGGAGCCTGCTGACAAGTGTCATATTCGGGTTTTAGAAAAGGTACAATGAAAGGCGATACGATTAGTTAAGAATTGCTACGATAAAACAGTGAGTGTTAGTCAGATGATATAGGACGCGGGATGGAAATTATTAGTAGATGGAATACTAATTATAAGGATAAATTTGCTAAGTAAGTCCATAGATATCAATATGTAACCGATATAATTTGACCTCCCTGTTATATAGGCCGTTCCTATAGTGAGAAGAAGATCAGGGAAACATATTTTAGAATGAGCCTCTCCTAGAATTAATTTTTTTTCGATAAAGTAATCGATTAGGTAAGAAGAGTCATGCCGCATGCATCAACTGCACCTCGCCGAAAGTCGACTAAGAGATTACATACATAAATGTAGATGAAAGAAGGAGTAAGGCACATTTCTCTCGGTATACGCCACAAAGGAAGCACGTAAAAACATCCGAGTATCCGTGTACCGGTCAATATTACCCAAAAGCATCCGCGGAGGGCTGAATTATTCCCGGGGGTCAACGCGGTGGACCCGCACGGAAAACTCGGCCAACAAACACCGAAAGCCAATCACTTTCGTGAATAAATGCACTGGAGCACGCATATCCACGCCGAGTCGGCCACTGAGCAAAACGCTTTCGCGAGCTCACCCAGCGCCGTTAATTCGCTTAGAGCGGATTTCAACTGGATGCAGCGATGCGGTGCTCAAAGCCCTTGATCCCCGTGGCAACAGCGGAGGGGCGGAAATACCGACCTCGCCGAGATTCGAACCGGGACCTGCCGGGCCGGATTCCTAAGGCGGCCGTTCCACCTGAACGACTTCTGACGCCTTATCGAAACTAATTTATAACGCGGGCGTGATCGCTTTATCCCGTGCTGCGAGAGCGTTGTGATCTTCCGTTTAAATGGATCATCTCCCGCGAAACGCGTTATCCCTCGCTTCTGATTGTATCGGATCAAAACGCAAGTACATGAGGTTGAAGATGGAAAAGGGCGGGTCGAATCTTCAGTATACGAGGATTTGCAAGTTTTTGCGGCATTTTCAATTGCTTTTGCCATTGTAAAAAAAACTTACAACATCTTTCTTAAATCGAGAAAATATCATAGTTATAGGAAACGCTTTCAATATTATTACTCATCACTCTCTGCAATTATGATATGAATACTTCATCGTAATCGTGAGTGAGATAATTGCAAAAGATTAAACTATGCCTGAGATAAGCTTGAGATTCATTAAGGGGAACACTGGAACGAAAGTATATTAATGCATTTCCAATCAGGAAACATAAAATAAGAATGACCATAACAGATTCTAATTTAACAAAGCAAGGTAGCTATGCCAATAAAAATACAACAGACCGAACAGATCTTTACAGTATGTATTATTCCATTTTTATCTTTTTGAAAATAATTTCCTTTCCATAAATGATCAATGGACCTAAGGTATGTATGGACCTATTCTATGCAAACTTTAGGTCTGAGGCAAAAAAGGGTACTTTCGTGATGTATTGTGATTCATTTGAGATATTTCCCATAAAATAGATACTAAAATAATGTATCAGTAATGGACCTCGATTCGTTTTCACAATCCCAAAAATAATTTTAAATGGAGTATAATCTTAATTAAAAATATTGGATATTGTTTCCTTATTGTAACAGTAGATTATTTCTTGTTGCTCTTGGTAAGTTCAGTGATACTGTCCAGGTAAATTCGTGATATTTATTAATATTTCAATTTCCTACGTAAGGACCTACTCTTAATAAAAAAGGTATTCTTCTTTGTCTTTGTGGACAGAAAAATAATAAAACCCAGGGATTATCAAATAGGATCGATAAGAAATGCTTGAAATGCAAACAATACGATGTATTATAACATTTTTTCTAGCTGACTACAATTGAAATTAAGTTAATAAGAAATAATGGTGAATTTCTTAATAGAAAGACTTAAACCAGCTGAAATTTCCGACGCTAATTAGAGCAAAAGCAAACAACAACATCACATAATATACGAACATCTCTTTCAGACTCATTTCCAATAATCATCATAAGAAAGGGCCATCTCTTATCATTATTCCCTTCCACATATCCCAGCATGTTCATCAAAACCCTCTGAAGAGAGGCAACACAAAAAATGAAATAACTTTCCCGTATGAATTAACACCTCTGATTGGGCGGAAAATCCAAACTCGGATAGCGCGAGTGGCATTTCTGCGGCATGTGATGAGCGCAAGTCTCGTTTAGGCCTTTCTGTGTTTCCCAAGGATACCGATGGTTGTGTTTATTTGACCCGAGGGGTGCCGAGCAACAGGTGGCCGAGGGAAGGGCGGGTTGTGCTGGCGCATAGAACGAGGGCTTTTTACTGTCCTGACACCCAGCGCTCCCGGCACGGAGCGGCAGTAAAGTGAACTGAGTCGGCAAATCGAACTCACTGCGAAAGGACTTCAGATAAGCATCGGTCATGCCACGGCACCAAAGGGGTAGTACGCTCACCTGCAAAGAGAGGAAAAAATATGATTAACAACCAAGTAGAAAAGGGAATGCGCGCGCATTCTGTGGTAATTCGTCATGCTGTATTATAAAAGATGCTGACAAGTAAAATGAAAAGCCTTCTTTAGCTGGAAAAGTATTCGTGGTACTTTCACTAAGAGATGAACACATTCTTAAAGTGATGAAATTAAAGGGATCCGACTTCACCGGAACGAAAAGATAAATTAAATTGAAATTGAACTTTGAGAACCATCGATAACTGATATTGTTCCTGCGAAGTGAACAGGTGAAATGAATTACGTTTCATCATTTAGACATCACCTTATAAATTCCAACTGAATACTTTTTAAGAAGCTTTATAAGAAATGGCTTGCAATCACCTCGATTTAGTTCTAGTTTCTTCGGACTAGCGTCGATTTAGTTAAATTCTATAGTTAAGATAAACTTTATTTAAATGTTTGTAATAAAAAAATATGAGCATGCACAGGGATACAAGCCTAACGTAATATTTTAATGGAGAATTTTGAATTGAAATATGTAACTGATAAATAATAGGATACAATTAAGAAATGGTAGATTCTTAATCCCAAACTACTTAAAAATATGAACGAAATATTACTTATTTTTAATCTTACGACACAATTTGATCTACTGACCGGAAAGGGGTCTAACAAACTTGATTTCTAAAGACTCCCTCCAGAATGAAGTAAACACTAAAAAAGCTATACTTAATAGACGCGTCAATGACGCACCTACATTAAAATATATTAGTTAAAACACAAGTGGCATATTACAGACATAGTCATAAAGTCCATAAACATTATTTATTAATTACCATATAAAACACACCAATAAACAAAACCATAGCAAGTTCTGTAAATTTAAAATCATGCCCCCAAAAGGTAATTAAAAATAAACAATTAATATAAAAACCGAGTATCAAACGGCTGATAACATTACGATAAAATCCAAAAATAAATGTCGATAAATTCCGGATTCTGCACACATTTCAGCACGCAAAACGTTTAATCCGCGAACACATTTCGGACGTATAAAAATTTTTCTAAAGAACACAAAAACCACCATCAACGCTAAACCTCCCTCCCGACGAGCAGAAAAACGCTATCATTTTACAGCAATCGAAGTCCTTTCCAGCATAAGGAAAATAATAAATGCAAAATGGGCGTGCATTCGAGGGAACAAAACGGGGAAGAAAACTCCCCTGAGGAGGCTTTTATGGCTCCATTTCCTACGCGCTTAAAATTTCTCCCGGCTCGAGGAAGAAATCCTTTATTTCAAAGCTGAGGGCGATTGATGCAGGAGAGAAAGATGCGAAATGGACGGGGACTGTATCCAAGCAGTTGGAAGGTCTCGGGAAGCGGAGATGGGAAAGGTATAAAAAGCGAAGGTAATCGGTCGAGAGAGAAAGCGCAAAAAACTGAATGGAGAACTCTCTAACCCGTTTTTCCTTACGTCCCGCAATAAAATAATTTCTTCGCGTCATTTGCCAGTCGTTACGCATATCTTTATAACAAATCGATCAATATTTTGAAATATATTCCCCGTTTCGAGTAACGGCTTTCGAATTACTTATGCCAGGACTTACGCGAACTGTAGAACAACGTTTCACAAACTTTGATTCCTTTGGGATACCATTCTCAAGATTACATCGGAACACTTAGATTATCTTGTATTGTCGGAAAATATAAGCAATAAATAATTAATAAGGATAAAATCAAGATTTCTATCATGAAAGAACCAAACTGCAAAATAAAGAGTCGCTTGTTTTTAAATTCCTTTCATTTTCAAACATCATTACAAAAAATACAATAAGCAATTTTTATAATTTTTCAAAGAACACCTAACTTTTTGTATTGCACAAGCGTTCCGCGGAATCCAATTTGGGAAAAGCTAACCTTATCTTTATGTCAGTTTTGTTTACATACGACCATTTCCAATCCTTCGTGAAATGATTGTAACCAGTATAGTATTAAATCGTATGATGCATTAAACTTAAATAAAAGATAACGTAATTTCGGAAAATCAGAACAGGTATAGTCGACCAAGTAATTGATTTTGTAACCCCACTAAACGACATAATAATCATTAAACGAGGTAATAAAAATAATCGCGAATAATAACTCAGAATTCAAACGATAATACCTTACAAGCAAATCATTGGCCTTACAGAAAATAACTTCTGGCCTTTCCTTTTCAGTAAAGAGTTATAGAATCAAACACATTATTAAGTTAAATAGTAATTTTGGTCCACCCCTGCCTCACGCCAACTGTGACTAGCAAAGTAAATATCTATATGTAAATTTGTTTACCATCTACGGTATCGTTTTCATACGTCAATCCATGATCCTTGCTGATCCCATAACATTATGGATGTAATATTCAGGTTCCCTCAAACACATCTTTTCTACTGCTTCTTCACCTTTTTCTGCCCACGGGTATCCTCCTGCAACCCGCTTCTCTACCTATCTCGATCCCGTAGCCTTGTAACGCCGAGATATCTCCTCCCACTCGTCTACCATTACTCTCAACCCATTCCTAGTACACTCACTGCCCCTAGCAACGTGCTGAGAACGTTATAAACAAGTTCCTCGCTCTTATTTAATCTCGCTCGAGATGAATGTTTCCTTCTTCATTCTGCAATTGCGCTTCCTTTTAGTTATTTAAACCATGCGTAAGGAAGTTTAGAAGATAAGGAATACACATATGGCTGCGAAGAAGAATCGTGAATACTCACAATGGCGAGAAAAGTTGGACGCACTTAATCGTGATGTCATCTTGTCAAAAAAGGTGGTGACGATGGGTATCGTCATAACTTTTTAACATGCAAAAACTTTCGGATATGATAACTGCTTCAACTAAGTTAAAGCCAACCTACAGCTTGACCTCATGAAAAACGACCGAAACTAATTCTCGACCTTGGAAGTTAGCCGTAAAAAAATTCTTATTCCGTATTTTTGGAATATACCAGTTGACCACGACCTCACCGCTATAATATTTGAAATTTTGATGCAAGTATTTACTTAATTCCCAAAATGAATCCAATAAAAAACAATTGATAGAAGCTTATATATTTTTTAAGATTGAAGACGATTGATACGTTTCAACGAGTAATCAGATGGCGATTACTAAATGAGGTCGTGTTTAATCTTTAAATATATTTTTATTTTATTAGGGAAAAAGTACAGTATCTATTCATTTCTAAATTATGTATTTCCACAAGACATCGTCTTAAATTGTGAATTATATAAAATATAGAAATAAATTTGCTGATTATTCTCGTGTATTATGAAATTCATAAGGTTAAGTTTCTCTCTCGGGTTAAGTTGATGAATGAAGAGTTCTTTTGATTAAAATTTTTAAAATGACTTCCAGTACTTCCTTCATGGATATCTATCTATAAAATTAACGTACAAACACAAGTTCCCTTTATGATTCTTACGAATTAAATTTTAGGTGTGACAAATAATTTCCACAGATTTTGTAACATCATTTCTCATTTGCCAAACATTTTCACCAAAAACCATGACCATTATTGCTATACCTTTGAAGTACATCATCCTTTTACACCATCCTCGTATCTTGGCTTCGATGGCTACATTTTCAAATAACTATAGAAACTTTGCACTGAATGCATGAATTAAAAAGAAACTAAAGATGCGTAAAACGTCTTCGACAGAAAACGGTGGGATTCCCAGCTAAAGGTGGCTGAAAAGCAGAGATTATCTCCTCTACATCATCGAATATCATCTCGCAACATCTACCATATTCATACATAATTATAGAATATTAATGATAGAAGGTGACCAAGTCTAATAAAAATCTAGGAAAGCGAGCAAAAAAGGGAACAAGTACTAAAGATACAAAGAGTGAGCCAAGGTGGAGGTAAATATTTGCAAATCATAGTCTTCATGCATCTTTGTTTCTATCCGACCCATCCTCTTAATTCGAGAAAAAAAAATCCGCAAACAAGTGCTCCTAGGTTCCCGGTTAGTCATATGGAAAGCGCGTTTGCCTTTGGTGAAAGCGGTCCCGGGTTCGAATCCCGGTGGGAGCCAATGTGCGAAATGATCTAAGCTGTCGAAGCACTTTTAACAATACTACTACTACGAGTGCTTCTGTGCTCTGAGAAACTAAGAAAAGAATCGAATCATAGAAGAAAAGGGATGAAGGCGGGAAAAGTTAAGAATAGAGTAAGTAGATATAGAAGAAATGTGACAAATATACGACAAGTAAGCGTTGCTGAAATATGTTACTGGAATATAGATAAAACAATATAAAAATGATTAGCATATAGAGTTCAAATTATCACGTTATCTGTACTCCACTTACCAGAGATACTCGATTTAAAAACTTAAAATAAAGTCGGAAAAGTACGGGTTAGAAAGCGAAAATGTTCACTTTTCACGAAAAGGTGATTTACATGCAAATCAGAGCGTAAATTATAACTGAAACAGTGCACAACATAAATACAAACCCAAACGAGGAAGGTGTATGACAGGGAGTCGCAAAAACGACTTCGACAAAACAAGTATGAATGAAAGAAATTCGACATTTAAATGAAATTTAAAATTGATACTTCCATAAAAAAATCAGGGAGGCTGAGAAAAAATCTAAAGGAATGAAACCACCTTGCGAAAATGTCAAATCCTCCAATATGAATGAGGCAGATGCTATTTGTCTGTCCGGAGACCTCTATAACCGGGAAACAGAAAATCGAGTCGGAAAGAACAAGCATGCAAAAAATCGAAGTTAAAATGGAAACTAACCAAAATATGCATGCAACCTGAGGACAAAATTAAGAGACTGAACCAACCTTGCGGAAATGTCAAGTCCTCCTATAGGAACGGGACAGATGCTGTTTGACAAAGCAGTGAGAAGCAGCCGTTTAGAGAATGAGCTTCCGAGAAACCTCCATAAATATTACCAATAATGAGACTTCCCCAAGTCTTACAAGCTACCAGAAGCTATTCTCTAACTCAAAAACATATCTGGCGAAGAGTTGGGAGTATCCTCAATGAACAAAATGCAAAAAAGAGCGCTAAACGCGAGAATCTGTCGCTGTCCGAGATTTTATCTCGATAAATTAAGCGGCTGAATGAACCTCCATTAAAAACAACCAGCAAATAAATTCACGCCGTGCAGATTACGTGAGGATTTAGCCTTGGAATATCTCAGAGGAAAATTACAACGGGATAACATTCCGAAAAGCGCAAGAAAATATCTGAGAACATATTTCTGGAGAAACACATTCAATATGCAAATAGCCACCATTAACTCGTTTCATTAAAATCTTAATCGTTTTCTTAATATCAACTTTAATTACTGTTTACACCCATATCGTCTATTATTCAACAATTTTCTTGCAGAAACCTATTCACGTATTAGTGCTCATCCGGTCAATGCCATCTTCTCTCTCTCTCTAACTTCAGGATCAACTCATGTCAGCCACAACTAATACCAATACGATAAGGAAAAACTATTGCTTCGGTTAATAGTAATGGAAAACCACGTTGACTTCTGTTTCATCTGATCTTATCTTATCTATTGTAAATATTTTATAATTTATTTCTTTAATTTCATTTATTTACGTTTTCGAGGGTTTCTTCACCTCATTGTTGTGAGGGTGTCTTCCTTTAACGTGATTTTATTTTCTGAATCAACCCTCAGTTGTAGAGATATTTTTCACACAAGCCAATCCTTCCTTTTGTTCTTCCTCTATTTTTGTTTTAGTAATGCATATTATATTATAAGTGCATATTTATAAAGTACACACTTGGACATATCATCGCTTAGGATCAAATAATATTATTTTCAATTCCCACACAATCAGAAAAAATAACTTCCCGACAGAATAAACGTACGTCAACAGGACGGAAATGTACATTTAAATATTGAAAAATACGCAATAAGACAACAAATTAATCCAGCTCCGGGCTAACAAACAACAAAAATGCAGAAAAACAAAAGTGCTCCAAGCTACTAACGAAACATAAGGACAAAATAAGATGAAAATACTGTTACATAACGAAAACATTACCGATTGACAATCAAAATTACAAACAAAAATAAACTACACATTAAGAAATAAAGAAACGATGTATACATCAACTCGTAAGCTTAATATTACTCCTAAGAGTCAAAACTTTGAAGTTAAGATCGCTACCAGATATGTATCATGTTATCATGAATATTTCTGAACATATTCCACTAACGAGGCATATTATAGTCTAGTATTTTTTACCACATGAATGATATAAGAATACCATATGAATAAAACAAAATAAAGCATCCCAAAATCGACTGCCATATGAATTATAAGGCTTCCGCACAAAAAAAATCTACTCTGTGACATAACGATAACAATAATGTTGCCTTTCGCAGGTAATAAAATTTGAAAAGCCATTCCGACACACGATTCTGCCCTAACGTTTTCCTAATTCTCAAACACAAAGGGTAGCCAATCTAACTTTCGTCATCATCAAGTCGCGGCTGAATCGCTGAAACATAAACCACACCTTTTGTCTCGTAAAGCATTCTGCACAGACTTCGGCGTTTATTCTGCTTACGCCCCTTCCTTACACAAAGGGAAAATAATGCACCGCTCAGATTTTGTTCCCCCTTTGTGGAAAGATGGAAGGCAAAAAATCTTCCGCTACCGTTATGTAACCAAAGACTCCACTGGAATTTAATTAACTACCGTTTAGAGATTATGTGTTGAGCTGCGTTTCAACGTGTCTTTGATTGAATAAGCGAAACAATTTCGACTGCGTGGTAAAAAGCGGTACTCGCTATTTCTAAATGCTGCCGTACTGATGAAGTCCGCACCTATCGAAAACAATGATAGCTAATGAAAAGGATGCAGCAGTTGTGATGAATGTAACCAAAATTTCCTTTTACGGCAATTACTCTAATCAGAGTTTGTCGTTTTATATCAATTCAGCATTCTCTCACAAAAATTTCCACCTTTCAAATCCCTTAATAATAATAATAAACGTATTTTATTAGGGCAAGATTGAGTCTTTAAATTCTCTTCTTACATCTAACCTTTGATATAACTGGAATTGTGAATATCCGTTTTTACTTCCTTCTCCAAATTGTAACAAACAATTAGCCTGATAGTATAGGTAAGGTTTCGAAATTTTCATTAAAATGACAACATCGTTCCATTAACAACGTAATTTAATAACGATAACGCACAAAATGTTCCACCGATGTCATTTTATCGCCATTATCAAAGTATAATACTTGGAATTCTTTAAGTGTATTACTTACAGTTGAAGGGAACAAGCTGATTTTGAAAACTGGGGCATATTTTTTATTCAAACGATGCGATCAATTTTATCCCATTTAAAATGATTGTTTACATCTGCCAATGAGATGCAGGAGCTTCGATTTCATGAATGAAAAAAAAAATCGAAAAAAATGTATAAAAAGGCTCTTAAATTCCCAAGGATTTCAATTATTGATAAAACTATAACATTATACACCCTTTTTCCTATCGTGATCTCGGCTTCAAGAAAGCTCTTGGGAAAATACTGAAATATTCATACTCCATTATAGTCTCGTAGATAAAAAATCGGGGATAGTAATTTCCTCAGTGTACAGGACTTAAATTACTAGAGTTGGTTAGAGTAATTTCTGAGAAGATATACATAGTTTATAAATTGCAATAAATTAGCAGTTATGAATGAAAATTCGAACTGATAGAGTAATAACCCCAATATGATAGTTTCAACACCAGTACGATTTCTCAATGTTATGCACTGCTTGTCTGCTCTACATCTTAATTTAATATTTTTCGATTACTGTTGGTAGATAAAGAAATATTCATATTACAAATTCTTTTGTTTTTGTCTTGTCCATGGCTATGGTGATATTAGAGTTACAAATACATAAACGGGGGTAAATAATGGTATTTATCTTGGTAATTTATAACCTAATATGAAAAATGCTATTCGTAAGGTCTTTGTGCTGTAATTAAATTATCGTTCATTCCTGTATCTCCTCACTTTGAGCAAATCATCAGGTCAGATAGCGATACATAGCTGTTAGGTATCCAATAAGCTAAAAAGTGTGTCAATTTTTCCCAAATCGAACACCAATACCCTTCTAGATTGCTCAAAGATCGCTGATTGATGCATTCATGGGCAAATGTGAAACCTTTTAGGTTGGCCACCCTGCTCCTGTGACAAATGACTCTCGCTTTGAAGCGGAGCATCTTAATGGAAAATCTTAGCGTGCGCGTGGAGAACTCGCGTGTTTAAGATCTGCAATGGAAGTGGAGAGGGGGGAGAGAGGAATCCGTGCAAGAAGCAATGTAGAGCGGAGTGCTTGGATGCTGGAGAAAGTGTTTTGCGAGTGGTACAGAGAGTGGAAAGGTATGAAGTTACTCGAACAAGGAGTGCCTATCCTGAAACACCTAAGAAATATAAGCTTCTAAAGACATAAATCGCTGCGCATGTTTAATGTACGTAACTTGACGGTTTAAATCATAGCATAAGTACTGTAAATGAAAAAAAGAAATATATCGTACTGTCTCCTTGGTTTATTCTGAAATCAATCAGTTACAGAGACAGGTAGCCATAATCAATTCAGTCGACGAACCG
This sequence comes from Sympetrum striolatum, assembly GCA_947579665.1. Taxonomy (NCBI): domain Eukaryota; kingdom Metazoa; phylum Arthropoda; class Insecta; order Odonata; family Libellulidae; genus Sympetrum; species Sympetrum striolatum. Next base: position 44,227,870 of record OX388350.1, read on the forward strand.
GTCATTGAATATACTGTGGAAAACTACGAAATATTTCGGTTTGTTCCTTATAAGTGAAAGATGTATGCAGCACTAAAGCCATCTTCTGCGAAATTTATTCAATCATTCAATTTTCATTTATAAAATCATCAATGCTTCTGATAAGGAATGAAACTGTTCTGCACAAAACAGAAGTAGAGAGTGTCTGGTCTGTGGATGTCTCTTCGGCGATATTTTCATACTATAACACTAATATCGAATAAAACAACGAAACAGGTCTTCGAAGGTGACAATTAAATTTAGAAAAATGTAGATGAACAGTCAAGAATATTCTAAAAAAACTTTGAATTAAACAAAAATTAAATACACGAATGCCATACGTTGGACGAAAAATTGGTTTTGTTTTGTGAAAAATAAAATTTATAGATTCAATCCTTTACTTCAAAAATGTTTTCTTCGATAATTCTTTACCGTGCGTCATGTTGTATTACTTCCATAAAGCAATTCTCCTTTAGCTAATTTCAATAAAGATACAATTAAGAAAAATATCATGAGCATATTTAATTAAAAATATAACATGTAACCTTACTTAGCACAATATTTTTTTCTCGATTTGCATAAAGTAAAATTTATACATTCAATATTTCATTGAAAAAAATATGTCATCAATAATTCTTTACCGGGAGTCCTTCCTTATTACTTCCACAATACAATGCTCCCTCCGTCAATTTAAATAAATATACAATTTAGAAAAAGTCACTGGTATCACACTACATAAAATAAACTGAAGACTTAGAATGGGACCGATGGAAATATGCTAGAGATCGCAATATATTCGTACGCCGAAGCAATGAAATGCTTCACTTCACTTCATTAATCAACACTGAAGCGGAAATCAACTCCGACAATCAAAAAGTGAGACAAAGACATTGGGAATAAAACCCTCACGGCGGACTCTAACTTAGCGTTTGAACATGCGACCCATAAACGCTCGAAGCGTTTCGTCTGAACGCTCCGTAGGGAAGGCCCCGAAAAACATTCACGAGTCATCCTGGGCCAAGCCGCGAACTGATCACAAAACGCACGAACGAGTTCTGAATACCGATGGGACCACCTAGATTGATGGTCCTCCTGCGAGGTGGTTTTTTCGAGTGTCACTAACACGCGTTCTGAAAGAAGGAATGAAAAAGGAGAAGCGGATTAAGATTGATGGATCGATACGCGGTTTTTAAAGTCCGCTCCATTACGCCATAGTCTCCGAGAGAGAGAGATCGGGATGATAATGGAAAGTGATTGATTATTAGATGCACGGGCGATTTTTATATCAGCTCGAATTGAAGACAATCTACGGAGCTATGTTTCCCGTCATTCTGTATATAGAGAACATAGAGAACGCATTAGAAAAATCTAATCGCAAGATTAAAGAAGAATATCAATTAAAGAAACTTCCGAAATGAAGAGGTGGTGATGGAGATGCCAAATATGTTTGAAGGCCACACTCATTTGGTGATGAAAACGAAGGACATTGGTAGAATTATTTCTGTTTAAATTGTTAATATGAACACAATATTCAAAAATATTGTACTACGGAAATTCAATCCGAATTACAGCTGTATCGTTCTCAAATATTATTAGATATAAATAAATTGAAGAAATAAACTTTTCACTTGTACTATTTTCCACCTTATATTTTCCACACGACCGATTTCGTAAGATCTTACATCTTCAGGTGTTAGTTAGATTATTAGATATATACTGGCGTTTTATTGCTTATGCGTAATGTATTAGATATTAATTTTTGAATATATAAAGCAAACTTCTGATAATGGAATAAATCACAGTTATTCCATACCAAATGAAATAAATACAATTGCAATTCAATATAACAACAGCAAACTTCTATAGCTCAATAATTCTGGTTGAAGACTATGATAACAAAACAACTCAACTAGCCCCATATTCAATTTTCAGCAGCAAAAACAAAGCTCTTCTACTGAGATATTTAGAAATATTTAAGGCGAAGCAAAACAACGCACATTAAAAGCAAAATATTAAAATTAATGCTAAGAAAAATTAAGTAATGCCACAAATATCCAGCAAAATATATTAAATTCATCTACCGCTAAGAATTTTAAATAGAAAGAGTGATAAAAATCAATAAGTGTGGCACATACTTCATTATGTAGTCACTAAGAACCTGCCATTGTATTCACCGTTTTAAAAGTCTATACGAAAAGGTTAGCACGATAAAAATCGCGGTTTAAACTTCTTCAATTCGCGCATAGTATATATCGTCAAAACTCAACGAAGAAATCAAAGTTAAAAAGTTAGGCTTAAGATTATATCCTCCTGACTAAATCACAAGAACATTTTAGAACACTTCAAAGCTCTAAAACTCACCATGCCTAGAAACAGTAAATATTTATCGTAGCCAACGAAAGCAATAACCGTACGAAACTGCATATTCCGAAGAGCGCAGCAATATCCGAAGAAATGAAAAGACTTGACGCCCGGATTGATCGACGCGTCAGACAATGGCACACCTGCGTAATGAAAGGGCACTGGAAAGAATTCCAAACAACAACACTAACGAATCCCCTTCAATGAAATGAGAAAAATAGAAGGAAAAATGGACTATCGTTCCATCTCGGCGCATCCGTCACTCATAGGCTTTCTGACTTGCCTTTAATTTAGAACGCAATCATTCACATCCACCAAAATCCCTTCTCGACAATAGTACTTGGCCGTTTTATTCTGCGGAGACGACCTTCATAAATCTCCACATGCGGTTCAATCCTAGGGAAAGGACCACATTGTACACGCAGAAATCAAACCTCCTAAACTGGAACGAACATTTTTTTCACTCTCAGCGTGGGGGCCCCCTTTCAAACCCTACTTCATCCTGGTCTCATCTCTTCTCTCAGCCGCGAGATGGCCTTCTTACTCCCACAATGATAAGTAATAAGGGTTGAAGGAAACCCGAATGGCGTATGGGGTAAGAAAGATAAAGGAAATGGCAGAAAGAGACGGGATGCTGCAATCACAGCTTGAGAATTGAAAATATCGGCTTTAATTCACCGCAAAGACGAAGTGATTGATGAATTAAACACGAAATAAAAAATTTGGTTATACGTGTTGTAATCTTACGTATTATGTAATTGCTGAGGAGGCAAATTTGAAGAGGATATTTTAGCTAATGGTTTAACAGTTTTAACTTTTAAATATTTCAATTTCTCTTATTAATATATAATTATCATTTTTTGCGAAGTTAACCAAGTTATTTTGCTCATATTCCTAAATATATTTTATATTCATTTAATTCTCTATTAAGAATGTAAGGGCAAATGAATAGTAATAATGACAAAAAAAATCATTAGATCTACCGATATAAGTTTTAACAATTAAATATTTAGATAAATATTTCTCATTAAAACATTTTAATTTTTTGTGCAAATTTAAAAATTTATTTTTTATCCATTTCTGAACATATTGCATTAAATTTAATTAAATTTTAAGAATGCTTTAGTAAAATGGACACATAGAATATCGATTAATAACATTCGTTGAACAACTTTAGGGGAAAGACTAATTCTACGCATTTCGATCTTAGTAGAAGTAAAATTGTAGCTTAACAAAATTATTTTCTTCTTATTCCTGAAAATTTTTAACATTCAATTCATTTACAGTTAAGAAATTGAGAGCCAAATAAATACATATAACGAAGAAACAAATCAGTAGAACGAATTTAGAGAAGGCACTACAATTCCTAAGTTTTTCAATTTTAGTTGAAAGAAAAGTTGAACTTGCAACGCGATAAAATTAGGTTAGTACTTTTAGATATACCTTACATGTAATAAGTGTAGGTTTGCAAAATATACATACTTAAAATTAAAATATATATCGAGGAACAAAGAGTTGATATCGATTAAATGCCCGTATGAATTACCAACTTGTGCACCTTAAGAACGTAACTTTCGTAAGAATAAAAACTGAGCTACTATCACTTCATATAGTTTCGAGTTACATCATTTAGAAACCGCACGTGGAACGTCTGGAAAACCTTCCGAAAGGATACATTGAAAAAAATGGGCATCACGATAGGAATGCAGAATTCAATATATATGTATAAATATATTCGAAGCTTCGGTGTTTGCATTCAGGCGTAAAGATGAATAAGGGGAAAGATTTTTCGGCTCCTAAGGTTTTAAAGCATTCTTTTCAAGGGGCTTCTATCCCCCAAAGTCCGACCGAAACCTCTCCAAGTATTTGAGCGGGTTATGAAGGAACGTGGAAGAGAGAACGCCTTGCAGACGACCCAACCTCACTTATTGGAAGTTTCTCTCTTTCCCTCTCTTTCAATCTCGACTCTGGCGCCTCCGCGGGGGAGAAGTGGGAAGCAGTGATCGACGAGCTGGGTGTTTAAGTGATTTGCATTCCGGCAGATACGAAATCATGCACCTACCCACGGAGGAGAAGTAACCTAATCCGCCAAGGATCCAACGATATCTCGAAATCGTCTGGTGAGAGTTTTTCTATTCGAAAAATTCCAAATATGCCGTAGCTATTTACTATCATTCCGTGGATTCTTTTCCAGAACACATATTTGAAAAAAAAACTAAAGAAAAACTTAAATTGGGTAAATTTATATGATTACCATACAAAATACAAAAACAGATACACTTTACCTAAGACTAATTTTAAAAAGGAAAGGGATTTAACTGAAGGTAGAATCTGAGGGCAAAGAATAACAACTAAGAAGAAGTAAAAGGCAGATAATTCAATTTATCATTATATCAGCTGATGATATCAATAGCTATCAAATATTAAAAAATAGTTTCCTCAAACTAAATTCGATATATTTATGTATATAGGATAAGAATTGTTAAAGAAATTAACTGAGGGTAGAACTGAAAGGAAAAGGCAAATAAATGAGATGTCATCGAAAGTTATCAAATAATAAAAGAAAGACCAATAAGAATATAATTTTAGGGCATATTAAACTTCCACGAATCTTCAATAGTTGAACATTCCTTGAAAGTAACCCTTCGGTACTACCTGAGATAGTTCCGGATAATTTTTTTCCGCATTTCACCTTTGAAATCACAAATGTGAATAAAATTAACCTATTCGAAGCATCTGCTGCAGGTTGTTCGATAAATTTATATTCGATATTGATCGACTAAATAATCGACAGAGCTTTAAACTTCAAGTGCTGATTACGAAGTGAATAACTTCAACGTCTTTATAGAACGTCCTTTAGAAAGTATATTTTAGTTGATGAATAAGAACAATTTGTACTTTTTCACAGTATATACTGTGGAAAAAGTACAAATGGTTCTTCTTCATCATGACGTATTTCCACAAGACATCGCCAGAGACATTGAATTTTATTTTATATATAATAAAAAACTTGACCCAGATGATAGTTTTAATCTGCCGATTAAGCTTGATTACTCCTTTTGGGGGCATTTAAAAGTTGAAAAAGTGTTGCGTGGAAAAATCCCAGGAATTAAATTAATTCAATTTTCAATGGACCAAATTGCAACATTCATTAACTAGCTGTTCCTTGGCTACTATACGTCTCGTAAGAACAGCAAGCATCCCACTTAAGAGGCATGGTCATAGTCAAATTATCATTTTATCCCACCTTGAATGTATTAATTCCATGCAGTAAATTACGTGACATTCAGATTAATAAAAGAAAAATATTTCATTGACTTAAATGATTAAACAACGCTGCTGACAAAATAACAAAATATTTTACGTAGCTAGCGAAGTATTTTTATTCAATTGGCGTAAAGGAGAAGCTCCACAATGTAACAACGTAGTAGGTATGTTAATTTTTAAATGACAGTTGCCCAGATAATTATAAAATCAGCCAAATTTAATCATAATAGCATTAAAGTAAATCAGAGTTATGTTTTGTCTAAATTCTGTCCAAATTCTAGCTTTCCCGGTTTCATGACATCACAATATGGCAGGAAACTGTGCCAATTATAGTCTTGTGTAATGAGCAAGGAATGACTTTCATACATTTTTTCAATGTCCAAATTAATTTTCAACACTTGATGACTGGAAAAATCTCATAATCTAAGAGATAATGAGGCTTAGCGAGCTAGATGATGGGGTTATTCCCATAAGTACTATAAGCTTCTGACCAAAATTAATACCATTAATTATCATAAGTCATACCTTTCAAGTCATAGCTTTCATATTATCAAAGCCATGGAATTAAAAGTAAAAGTAATTGATAGATACATTTTTCTACATCCCGTTCTAAAATACAAATGAAATGAAAAGACAAATCTATTTAAGCAAATTCTTACCCGTCTAGTAATGAAAATAATTACAATTACGAACTATTCATGCATTCTATTGTTCGCTTATGTAAGACTCTCCAGAAATACAGATAGATATATACAACGAAGCAAGTGAATGCATTTACGAATTTATGTGCGAATTCGTAACTATTTTTCGTCGCCTTCTGACGACCTCTTCTCCTCAGCATCTTCAATCCACTCCACCGCAAATCCTTAAAGAAGATCTTATGGAACCCCTCTCTCGTATTTCTAACACTCCCTCTATTCAACTGATGAGTTAATCCCCTACCCTCTTCGCACTCTCCCTTAATCCTTTATTCCTTTCTTCTTGAACCCTGCTCTGACTTCCTTGCTTTTTACAATCCATTTCCCATTTATTGCATCCTATTTCGTTTGTTGGCCTCTATGACATGCCTAAAGGTTTCAGCGGATATAATATCACAGTATTACAAGATGCTATTTCATTTCTAAATCGTCGAGAAGACTGAAAAATCATGTTCAACTACTTAAACTACAAGTATTCAGCAGTGCATTCCTAAACTTGGTAGATGGTGTAATTTAGTGAGATTTAAAAACAATGTAATACTTAAAACAATAATAACGACTATATAAGGCAAGTTTTGGTCTGAAGACATCTCTTTTACCATCAACTCTTTACAAGTAACAACACAAGCATGCCTTAGCCAGAATTCGAACCCGGGACCTCGGCTATGCTACTACACTAAAACGCTTACCCTCACGACACCGAGGCCAGAAAAAAATCGTACACAGTGGTTATTTAATTGAGAGATGGAAAATTCTCAAAATAAATACAACGTTTACAGGAAGTGAATATTTCAATTTTTAGGAGCATTAATTCCCCGAAATCCACCCAATCAACATTATGCAAGAAGTACCTGCAATGCCCAAATCAACACCATGTATTTTGTATCCATCATCACATAATTACAAACATATTTCCATGAAAATTTCAAATTTCAAGCCAGAACACTATGATAGAAAATGCCCACGGTAGAGGCAGAACAAGAATCCTACGCATAAAACCGTTCGTAGCAATCAACATGGAATGTCCAAGATGAATGTAAATATTCATGGTCACTTGGACCTTTAACACCCACTAGCTTTTCTAATATCACCGTTATAGATAAAACAGGTAAGAGCAATTGAATTATATAATTTTTTCAAACACATAATCAATGTATAACTCGACCTATCGAGTCTCGGTATATTACTTATAGGACAAAAGAAGATAAACACTGGGTTAACTCCACAAAAATATTGTATGAAACACCGGAATGTTAACTTAATATTATTTATAGTTTTATATATCTCCCCACATCAATTAAATAGTTGTTAGCGTGCTGTCATGACAACAGTGAAGTTCCGGGTTCAAATCCTGGTCAGGGTATGCCTGTATGATTAATTTTATTAATGGGATAATCGTAAGAGAGGTCTAGTAGGCCCGAAAAACATTAACCTGCGAAGTAAACTCGCGATAATTATATCTCCTGTCGAAATCCGCATTAACAACATCCTTGTAGAGAGATGTAGGCGATGACTTAATGAGACCGTGGAGCGAACACCGGCTGAATCGATAGCGCTACGTCCTCCGGAGCGTGAGGAGCCATTTCGGCGTAAAAGTACATTTCGGCAGTTGCATTCCGTCGATACTCCATCGAAGAAATCCGCGAACATCATTAAATAGGAAAAAACACGGGAACCTTCTGCGAGAACGCGTTCCTCTTTACATGAATGAGAAATCCTCGGGAAAACAACCAGAACGCTTCCTCCTAATGGCAACCTTGACATTCCTGCCAGAAGAGAAGTTGCAGAGATCGGGGTCTTGGGTTCGATCCCGGTCGATACCAGCTCCCGAGGAGCACCCGCACTTGACCTGAGATACTCCTTTCGGAAACTGAGGGAAAATTTATGAAATCGAGTTCGAGTCGGGAGAGAATCGGAACGGGAAGAAACGCGGGTGAATCTATTTCTCTGGATCTCCTCGAAATTCGCGATCGAATTCCCATCCACAAAGGATGAAACATTTGTATCTGCATACGTATCCTGCAAGTCAACTGTCGGCGAGTGGTAGAAATTGCTTTGCCGATTAAGTTAAAATTCAGCAAAAAAAATACGGAAATAGATCGTAAAACTAGAAATTCAGAAATTAATTTTCTCATCTACGTATGTATTCTGTAAGCAGGGGTTGCAAAATATATTTCCTCGGGTGATACGGGACGGGAAAAATGAAAGATATAGACTTGAAATGTATGATTTGTAGGCAAGTGTTTTGAACGCGTTGCATAAGCATATCCTCCATTAATTACTAATCCACTGCGGAGCCTATAGAAATCATTCGACTTCTCCTCGTATTTCCATCTAAAAAGGATGGGAGTATTCCAAATAGATTTACAACGGTTTTCTGCGAACCATCTTTCAGCGAGTGGCAGTGAATACCCGACCGAAAGCACCTGCAAAATAATAGAAAAATAGGTCCTAGAAGTTTGGAAATTATTATTTTCCTCGGACGACATGAGACTACGATAAATTAAAGGAATAGACTCGAGATGTACAAACATCTGAGGAAGTTTTTTCTTCAGCCTGTTTCACCAGCGAGGCGCCTATTAATCAGTTACCCACCCTTAGCTGAAAGTAAGCCTGAAGAAATCAATCGATTTCTTCCATTTTTCCATCTAAACTAGGAATCGGTAAGAACGAAATTCCAGTTTCTCTTCAAAAGGGCTATTGATTCATTAACATAAAATATATAATAATAATAAGAATCACGTCTGTATTGGGCGATTTTTAGCTTAACGAGGTTAATTTTACAATCATTTAAGATAAATACAATCAATCATGCCATCATTCAGTCATAACAATGATTCGAATCCGACAAAGTTAAGCTAAGACTACATCACAGAGACTGAATAAAATCAGCGCTATCCTAATTGCACATAATTCTTAAATGATAATAATGCTTCATTTCTCATAAGTATTTTATCGACAAAAAATGTAAGCATAACAACATGTCAGGAACAGGGGCCGTCATTTGACAAAAGTGAATTATGTAAAACTGTCGTCTAAAACAAAACATCCGTGGGCCAATTAACCGGATTGCATTCCGGGTAAATCGCTGCAGCTCGGTAACTTCCAGAAAAGGTATAGGATTCCACCTTTTCCTCACAAATAGCGCGGTTTTCCCTTTCGAACTATCTTCCCTTAGGAGGGGAGCTAACGAAGGCGACGGTGGCGAAGCCGGCGGCGGGAGGGACAAACCACAAAACCCAACAGGGCGTCGAAAAAAAAGGCTCGGCTGACAATGGGACAGAAATGAGGCGATCAAACCTACTCCAGCCAGCCAGACGCTGCACCGCAAAACGAGTAGTGTGCGCTCTTGAGGGCCACACGCCTATGAGGGTTCATTACTGGAAAACACGGAGGGGGAGAAAAGCATCGAGATGGCATCGCTGCAGAACCCGCGGAATGTTAAAAGAGGCGCGCGGAAAAAGATATCTCGGAGAAGTCAAAGGTCTGCGGAGGTTAGGGGGAAATGGGGAAGATATGGATGCGATATTAAAGCGGTAATACGTTGGCAGGAGCTCTAGGTTTGGTCGTGTGGCAACTCTGAATGACGAAAAGTAATAGAGAACGTCAAAGGGTGCCGAATAGCCAAAGGAGGTACCCGAATGCTGGAGTAGCATTAACATTTCTCACTTTTGGTGAAACTGATGACTGAAAATGAATCTTGGACTGTTGCAGAAAAACCAGTGGCGTATCCGAACCATTAATACCTTCCCAAGGATCTCTACAGGGCCCCCGTTGAGTCTGGTCTACGGTATATCTGCATTAACACCCTACAACCCCTTCAGTGTATGTCAGGTGTAAACACCGAGCGTTCGAGCTGCTCTTTGGTATCTTATTTATTTTACTTTATTATACTATACTATATTATATATATATATATATATATATATATATATATATATATATATATATATATATATATATATATATATATATATATTATAATACGAATTTTTAAAAAGAATTGTCAAAACATCGATATATCTAAAATTACACCCCTCATCGGTTTAGCTAAAGTAGCAAGGGGTCCCGTACGAACGTAATTGCCTTTCATTTGTTAAGTAAATACAGCCTAGCTCCTAATTTCCTTCATTCCAAAGATTCCCAGCCTATCTGAGGGAAAGATATAGGTAAATACCTCCCTTACCGGCCAAGTGAAGCTTTTTGTCTCACAAAAATTGCTAACAATTCACGAGCAAAATTATGCATTGTTAAACGTAGAGAAAAAAGGATGAAAAATAGAGACAAAAAGAGAAATTTTAATGTAAAAAAGGATGACGCTAAGTTTCCAAATAAAATAAAAAACCTCTTTATGCTTGAATTAAAGCCAGTTAAATTTGTAAATTTCAAGCCTATGATAATACACTGGCATGCATATCAGTAAAAATTAATAAAATATTAACTTGACAATAAACTAGTTTAACGTCAAGATAACAAATAAATTATAGCAGACGAAGGTGCCAAATTTTTTTTTTAGATTATACATCGTAATGAATCAGGGAGAACAGAAAAAAACTTAATAAGCGGAATTTTTAATGAATTAAATTGGATTCTCATAAAAAGAAAACCTTTCTATTAGAAAAAATTAAATAAGGTTTTGGATGATAATTATTTTAGCAGAATGAATAACAGTAAGGGAAACCATAATACTAAGGGAATCCAGAATATAGAAGAAACATAATAAATAAATGAAGTAAAAGCCCATTAAACATGTATTGAATGAAGTCACCTAGCTATTTTCAATATAGCTTTCCAACCTTTAGATCCCATCCAATCCAAACATCTTTCCCAACCAATGGTATCGCCTTGAACTCGTACAGTCGCTACATTCGCATGGATTACTCAAAAGAGCAGAGGTGAGCCCGAAATTTCATTCTCTATCGCAGCTGCTCATCCCTCATTAGGCGAATCTCAAATGGTGAGACGGAATACTTTACCAACTCCAATCTGGCGCGGACCCTTTCACAGAACTATTTTTAGGACTCAGACGCTGGAGAAAGTGGCCCCGATTTAAACTAATCTCGCCTGAGATGAAACAATGGTGAAACAATCATCATCGCTTTCGAAATCCATTCCTTATTGAGCTAATCGGAACATCATGAATGCGTTCGTAACAGCATGACGTAAAGAGTCGCATCGAGACGATAATGATATGTGATTGAACGGCCCGTGTTTTCGATTAATCTTCGGATCGGTTTAAAGGTTCATCGACTGAGAGAGAAATATGAATGATAGAGGGGTTGAGTTATGAGGGGAGAGAGATTCCTCAATGAGAATCACCATATTTATCATAAATGCGTGTGGTCGCAAGAAAGGGAACGATAAAACTCTGGACTTTAGATTAGCTGAAGAAAGGAAGAAGAGATTGGAAGAAATATTAACGGTATTATGAAACTGCGATATGAATTTCTGTCACACCTTTTGAATATTCATATTTACAATAACGAAAATTAGTTCAAAAGTAAACAAACTAATACTTCAAATAAGTTAGCAATCGCTGAAGATCCACTAAAATAATTTTTACGTATATTTATCATGTTTTCTGTGCAATATAAAGTAATGTTATTGTATTACATTGTAGGACAGGTGTTAGAGAAATTATACAACTACTAATAACTATCACTATATATATATCACTAATATATTATTAAATTTAGAAGTAAGTTTTAGAAGTAGTACTTAGATAGTAGTTTTTAGAAGTAAGTTATATTTCTGTAATTCTTTAGTATATTATATTCTATCTATATGCTGGTTGTCTGCTTATTTGTGCACCTCCTGACGAGCCAATTATTGGCTCAGGAGGACCAGAAGGGAAACCAATACCTTCAAGTGCAATTTTTTCTTCAATTTTGTCTGATATACCTAATTGACTTTGTATATACATAGATAAATAAATATATTATTATTAAAAATAATAATAATAATATGATAATTAACAAGATAAGTAATACAATATAATAATTTAAGTATACAATTACGCAAAATGGGGCTCCCGGATAGTCATGTGGACAGCGCGTTTGCCCTTGGTGAAAGCGGCTCCGGGTTCGATTCCCGGTGGGAGCCAATGTGCGAAATGACCTAAGCTGTCGAAGCACTTTTAGCAATACCAACACCATTACGCAAATGTTTAAGATAGCTAATAAAATAAGTATACAGTTGACAAGCTACGTAATAAATTGTATGATAATTCAATCACAATAACTTTTCTTATAAATTAATAAGTAATACGATAAATGTTATCCATAGAGAATAGAATATGATAGCATGTGACTTAGTGAAGACCTGTCAGATGTTCAAAGATACCGCAATATGTGAGAACAGAGTAATTAATAATAATAATAATAATAATAATATAATGTCTTTTATTAGGGCGAGATCGAGACTAATAAATCAAAAAACTACAGAATAATACTAAACGCAAAAACGAGTAATTAACTTACGATTTGTCGAAGACTAAAATGTAGCCATTTGAGACAACCCCACTTCACAGAAATCATTTACACATTTAATCCTTTTGAGCTGCAGTGTGACATACGACACGTGGTATGAAAACATAGTACTCCGTAATTGACTGAGTTTTGCGCTTTATACTAACCGAAGCAAGAGATGAATAATAGCCATCTATTCTCACTGTTATCTCACGAAATCTCTTTGACGTTCGGGTACGAAAATTGCATTCGCTGAGAGCGGGAATCACGATGTCGCACATTTCAACATGAAAATCTTATTCGCATTCAATGATTTAGTTATTTCTCAAGGATTTACGGCAAGATTACGCTCTCATTTGATCCTCTTCGATATCTCCGCAAATTTGCCAGAGATTCACAATTAAAGTGGTGCCTCTATGACTTAAACACGTGAGTTAAATAATAAAAATATCTTGAAATATCATCCTATCACATTGAAACGTAAGTACTGCTCTTTTTAATTATGCTTACTTTTTTACGATTTACTTGGACGTCTTAACTATTATGATAAATTTGAATTGAATACATAGAAACATAAACTAATTTAGGTGCTGTTTCATTCAGAAACAAACATATTTACACAATCAGTTTGCAACTGAAACTTGAAGTCGAAACTTCGACTCCGTCAAAACAAAGCTCAAAATATTTACAACAGATAATTCATTACCATCAATTACTACATAATTACATGATAGTAACGATATTCGGTGAGGAGAATAATATATTTGAGAAATAGTGTAGCAAGTTAAGGTTATTATTTATGCTTTATATCTTACTCTACCGCTTGTTTTATAGCTGATAAGTTAAATACCTAAAATAAATTATACATGTCTAATAGACGACAATGCTTAACCAAACGTCGCACCAGAACTAGTATTTCACTGGAGCAAAAATTAATAGCGATATCAATAATTAAACACAAATCGAACATATTTTCATATATGAATGATAAAAGGAGACAACTACTAAATTTAGATGGACACAACATAAAATCAGAGACGACGGGCAGACATATTTTTTAAATACTACATTTGTAGGATTTACAAGGTTGAATAAAGAGGAAATTAGCGTAGAAGTGAGACGAATAAAGAAAAATAATAATATAAAATAGATGACAAAATATAAAGAGGAAAAAACAGCAAAGGAAACGTAATTGCAATTGTCAGGTAGTGATGACTTTATTGGATGTTATTGCTGACGGAAAAGTGAAAAAACTCCATAAAAACGTACTCTCACCTTGCAAATATACGAGAAACAGGCGGTATGAATCGGAAAAGCGAGAGCCATAGAGATAGAGGCTTCTTCATAGCTATAGTTTATATCGAAAGAGGATGTACGCGGCAGAGGGTGGGGCGGCGGCACGACCCTGTGACCATGGTAACGAGCAGACTTCACTCACACGGACTAATTTATAAGGCACTAGCCGCTCGAAATCCGGTGAAATAACGCGTGCACGCCCTTTTCAGTGGTTCCCCGCCACTCCCACATCCGCCCCTGCATACCGCATCTTCACGATTCGGCACTTCTCTGTCTCTCCCACACCAAAGGAATTGGCCAATGATAAATTGACAGCCCAATATCCGGCGGATTCGTTTTAAACGCTGTGTTCGACGGCGACTTGAACATCTCCATAAAACCCGCGGACGGACAGCGGGAATTAAGCCGTAAGAAGCGAATTATGACGGGGGTTTTCTTGCGGAAGAATGGGGATCGCCCATTACGGAGAGCCTTTTCAGGTGAAAAGAGTTGAGAGCAACAGCCGAGGGCTTGGAGAAAGTTATCCTTTCTTGAGCCGAAGTTTTAATGGATTTTATGACGTTTTTCTTCTTTGCCAAACGAAAGAAAGAGTGAATTTTTTTCGAATACTCTCACTCGAAGGATACGTCAGAAAAACGTCAGCATATAACAGGGATGCTGTTGAATTTTATTTCGATAGGAAAACTGATTGGGCATTTGGATGAACTTGATACTTCATGAGATTAGTAGGAGGACCAAGGAATTACTTTATCTAAAAGATTCTTCTTCCATGTTGGGAATAGGTTAAAGTAATAGAATTACACAAAATGAAGTAAAGGAACGAAGCATGAAAAGGTTTTAAGAAATTTCAAGAATTCTTACTTTTATCCCCATTATTTAATTTAGTTATTGTACTAGTGTAACACTAAATTATTACTATTAAATTTAATTGATTTACGAACATGAAGAGAACACCTAAAGGAACTTGGTATCAATACAATCTAAAATTTCTTTTAAATTGTATTTAGGCAATTTTACGACAATCCAGATAAAATAATAAATATTTCTTTCTATTCTAGAGACTATATGATACTCTTTCATGTAAGTTGATAATGCAATGTTCAAATGTATTCTTGATTCATTATAATTAATGTATTTTGAGTAATGTAACATTAGAAATTAAAAATACACACTATATATATCATAAAATGAAATCATTAAAGTCGACCTGATAACTATTTTAATTAATAGTGTGATAAAAACCTTTGCTATATCCTTGGCTATATATAACTCAAAATTATACTGTAAATATTAACATTTTCCAACAATTCATTCTATCAGCCTAACATGTCCAATCATAATAGAGCAATTGTTCTGAAGTACTCAAGGAATACTCTGGTACTTCCCTTCCGTAACACCGAGAGAAAAGGAGTGAGTAATGAGCTAGTCTTCAATCCCATGCCTCATAGGTTCGAGGACTAGCTCAATTTAATAGAGGCGACCCGAGCGGCAGACGCGGGATTATCTTCTCTGTTTAGTCGTAACTCTGAATGCTAGACTCGACCGCTCTGATTTTGAAGAGCGGAAACTTAATAAGCAGCGTGAAATTAAAACTCCACCTACAAACTAATTCGGGCGGAGTCCTTTTCCTCTATCGCCTCACTTCCTCATCTGCACTGATTCGTGCACTTTTTCAGTGCTCCGCCCTTCGCCATTGAGCACAATAATAGCCGCTTGGGACTCAAAAGAAATTAGACTATTCCCGTCGTAAAACGCGACTCGGCGGTCGTATGAGCAAGCAGGAAATGCTTACACTCATTACCCTAATAAAAGGGGGAAAATACTTCGCAAGGTAATTGAAATGATTTCAAATGAAACGCATATCCTTTTTGGCACCTGATCTATGTATAGCAGGATTATAGCAGCTCTCGCATCTATTGTTACAGCAGAATTCGTAAGCATGCAAAGTATAATACATGAATGGTATTACGTACCTTTTGCAATCTTTCTATGTCATTAAATTAGCATTTCATCATAACAGAAATATATGAAATCTGCTTTGTGGTGGATTCCCTCGATATTATCCATTGCAAATATAAAATTCATTGCACATAAAATTTCAATCTACACCGTCTTATTTTACGAATCTCATTGTCAGATTTACTTTGGCTGTGGTAATTCTAATTCGTTCACGATTTTGGAATGGAAATAACGATTCAAGGAAGGCTGTTAGAAAATTTCCAAACTGTAAAAGAACAAAAAATCTGTAAATTTACGCTGGACTTTTTAAAATTTAATCAGTCCATAATTTTCAAAATGAACCAGCTAAAAACAGAGAAATCGAAACAATCCTTCTAAAATAGTAGCAATATTCCAAACATTTTATACGTTATTCTTCGCCAAAATCTATTCAGAATATTATGCTAATTTCAGGACAGTAATCATAATGATGTTAAATTCATAATCTAATTTTTTTTAAATCAAAAAGAATGTTTGACTTTTTATGATTCTTATTCACCCTCATATTGAATTTTATTTACACATATTCTGTTTTTTAAACAAATGCAAAGTGAGGCATTACATTGATATTAATTTATATACATTATATTACAATATTCCTTTGAAATAAAAACCAAATTAATTTTTCTACTATTTAAAACATAAGTCTATATTCTATAAATTTGTTAAAGCTGTAAGGTGATGAGTACCAACTTTACCATTAAAATTTAATTCATGCCTTCAGAATTATAAAAGCCTACTTTCAGGAAAGGCCGTACTTCACAAAGGCAATATTTACGGTGCAGTGACCTTTAAATTTATCCTAAAGGTCTCAGGTTCGACTCCCTCATACCCACAAGTTCGTTCCCCCCACCTCGCACCGAGAGAACCGTTTATTACTTTAACTGTCTCTCTGGCCCCAAACGCGGAAAGAAAACAATCACGCCGAGAAATATACACCAAGGATTCTTCCTAAGATAACGTCTGGTCAAACGCCTTCGAGCACACTCTCTTTTAACTTAAAGGTGACACGCATTTCTGTCATATCCCGGCGCCGGGGAGGCATAACTGTCGGGCATCGCTAGGAGAGCGGAGAAATACGCCTGTTTTGAGGAAACGAGATAAAGCCGATGCATTGCGGCGCCCTCCGCCACCCACAACACTCATTTTCATTCTCACTTGCGACCGCGCCCCAAACCCCTTATTCTTTTTCCGCCGTTCACACAATGAACGGCGGATTATCGCCGCCACATCTGACTCCTTCCCCGCTATTCATACGCGGACCCTTGCCGCCGAGAAGTTTTCGGTCGTGAAAGTACTTTGTTTGGGGGAATCGTAAGCTGCTATAAATCCTGAAACTCTGCTTTGAATTAAATGAGAGGGGACGTTCACGGATGGGGACGCCTTGCGCGTCACGGATGCACGATCTGAAACGCCTAATGAAATCGTCAGCAACTCTCATTGTCAGCGGCAACTCATTCGGAATGAGTTTCGTAATTTAATCAAGAATGTTAATAGACTAAATATACTGAACATATTGAATTAGGAATAAATGTTAAATCGCACCGCTTCCGGATTTAAAATTTATATATTATATACTAAACATCTCTTAAGTATCTATCACATTTTTTTCATATAACTTTTCTATTCCATTAACCAAATGTTATGCAGGAATGGCATAGGATTGCAGAAATTATTCTAATAGCTTAGAAGTTTAAGTCTATGCATTAATTTTAACGAGTAGTAATTGTAACCCTAAAAATGTAAAATCGTTCTCCGACATAATATTCCACTGCTATCAGTATATTAGTAAATTTATATGGTATTTATGGAATAAATTCAACACCAACATATTCCTCTGCTGTAAATTCATGTTATCTCAAATTAAGAAAATCAGTTAATTATATAATTTAAATGAACAAGACTTAATTAAAAGAAACTTAATTAAAAGTAGAATGAGAATTGCTGAACGAATTTCAGATGCACAAATTTTCGATGCCGTATATATCTAGAATAGACGAATTTAACTTTTAATTTATCTCAAATTCTGTTTTGCATTCAAGTAAATAAATGTTAAATAAGAATAACGTCACAAGTAAAACATTTCAGAATATCCTTTCGGAGGAAAAAATAATAGCCTATGGTCCGGCTATGATTACTCGCACTGAACATTAAGAAAGGATTCTTTGTCGCTGACGAAATTTCTTTACGGATTTAAAAATGAAATAAAGACATCTTGAAAGGAGACGGCACTTCGATAAAAGCAGTCCGAGACCTTTATCCTCCAAACGAAGCAGGTAAAAAAGTGGAAGCGATATTAAAATTCCGCAGTTGCCATTCACGGGACAAGTCCAAGTACGCATGCGAAAAACAAGCTAACTATAAAACGTGACGAGCGGAACGCCAAATTGAAAGCATTCTTTTCGTCCATAAGGAGATGTCACTCCCCGACAAGGACATTCAATTTTTTTAAGTGATTACGTTGCTGCAATTTTATGCCACCGCAAATTACTTTCGAAGGTTTGCCTCGGCCATTTTCCAAAGCCATTCTTAAGTCGATTTGAATAGTTCCCAGTGAATGAAATATTCAAAGGAAAACAAAACTATAGGAAGCGATAAAAACTGAGTGAGGACAACGAGTAAACATTTCTTTCTCAAGTCACTCCAAACGGCATCTATGCATACATATATATTCAAAGATCAGGAATCCAAAAAGGTTTCCATGAAGTTGAATATAATTCAAAATTCATCGCAAGACCTTTACTATTCCTCATCTATCGTAACTAGGAATTTGGATCATTAAGAGTTCTTTAAATCCCGTACAGATATAAACCCCTTCACTTCTTCATACCTAAGTATACAATGTGAAGCTATGAAGGCAGTAATAAATAGATGCTTCTTTGCCTTCGGTTTTGTATTTAGAAAGGATTCACTAGGTTCTTCTCCCGAAAATATAGGACTTTAATATAAAAAGGTAATTCTTTTTTTGTATACAATTTCCTCCTTTATAAGGCATTCATTATAACCTTTTATATTTACACTGATTAATGTAATTGCGGAAACCACTGACTTTTCAAATAAAAAGACCTACGAAAATATACTAAGAATAACTTAATCAAGCAAATTAATACTTGGAAGCTTTTTCTCGTTTTAAATTTTAATGAATAAATCGGAAAAACATTTCTCAGAAAATTGACAGCCATAAACACAATTCAGTACTTGATTACATTTTCAACATACACTGATGTGTGTTGGATACATAATAGCAATGAGAAAAATATTCTAGGAAAAAGTAACATTTTTCTAATTAAAATATTAAAAATCTTTATTTGGTCTCGATCACAAATTCCAACCAATGGCAATAAGAAGAAAATGCCTATCCCACGTATAGACATAGAATCTACCTCTATATATGTGAGGTGTGAAGGTAGAGATGGATGAAAGAATATCGACAACCGCAAAACGGCAGCCAAGAAGGACACCCTCTCAATATTTTAGAATGAGAACGTTATGCGACGAAATTCCGAACGAATATTCGAATCACGAAAGACGCAGTAAAGTTTTATTAATGACGCCACTTGGAAGGAAATCACGCGTTCGAATCCAGTGCAGAGAAAGGATTCTAACGTATTCACAGCTGCAGCTGGGTCTTAGGAAGAGGAAGGATATGACTTTGAAAGAATAAAAATATTTGTATGACTTTGAAAGAATAAAAATATTCGCAACTTTGCAAAATTGACCATTAACGAATTGACGATTGATTGTTCTACGTATTTTAGTATTAAGTCTCAATGAAAAGTAAATATCAATAATAGGTAAAAGGAAATTGTTTATGATAAATTCACGCACGAGCTAAAGGAAAAAAGTCCGAAAGCATTAAGTAGAGAATAATTATTCGATTTGTATGATTTAAAATTTATATGAAAATAATCAAATTCAGCGAATACGTGCTAATCCAGTTTGCTATTCGGAAGACCCTTCTATTGTGTTCCTCGAGTTTTGGGTAACTTGCTACTATCCGGGAAAAGCTTCTTTATGACTCAAAAATCCTGTTAAATTAAAATGAAAGAAAATTCAGACAAAATACTATGGTTGGAATATCCGCATTTAATTGTGATAAATATCTTTCCTCTTAAATTATTAGATTCTAAGATCAACATAAAGTGCAACGTAGATGGATGCAGTAGATCACAAGGACATGAAGGCGCTTCAAACCAATTTTCCAAAATATATAAACATAGACTTAGAATTTACGATAAGTGAACACTTTCGAAATTCGTATCCTGAATCCAGAAAGTAAGATCTTTTCACTTTCGCTTTTTTCCGAGTGATACTTAGTATCGAAAAA
Organism: Sympetrum striolatum; assembly: GCA_947579665.1. Lineage (NCBI taxonomy): Eukaryota > Metazoa > Arthropoda > Insecta > Odonata > Libellulidae > Sympetrum > Sympetrum striolatum. The sequence continues at coordinate 44,248,302 of OX388350.1, forward strand.
GGGGTATAACACGGCAACAACTTCGTTTTTACGTTATAACTTCCATTAGATCGAAAAGGGAGAGAGATAGGTATCGGCGCCCTGTTAAAAGCTCTATCTATATGTTACTCCATTGCCGGGCCCATAAAATGTACAGTAGCGAGGCGTGAAAGAACAAAAATGATTTATAGACCTTAAGGAAAGGGAGCCCTTTTATGGGGGAGAGAAAAGATAGCTTTGGCTGAAAAAATTTAGTTTCACTCCCAATCTAGGGTTTATATTTTAGTAGCTAATTGCGCTGTAACTCTTTTTTATTGTTTCAAAGCAGTGGGTCTCTAAGGAAGATCGATAAACGCAAAAGGGTTTCACAAATATGAAAAACTTTTAGAAGCGAAAGTACATCCATATAATACATTAAGAGATTCGCAACATCACAGATTATACGTCGAAGAAATTATTTCGAAGCTAAGAGAGCGTCTATTACTTTTTAGTGAGGTTTCATGCAAATAATGACGAAGGACTTTCATCTTTCACTTTCTACCCCCAATATCTACATATATTGTTAATCTGTAAATTAAAACTAAATGATTGACCATAGAATACGTACATCGTTAAGTAGGTCATTTGAATCTTTAGTTAATTTCAAAGAGTTCCAAGAAATATCCAACATATTAAAGTATGAACATTAAAAAATTAATTATTACCTTAAAAAGAGAAAAGTTTTGAGGTCCAGTTAAACAAAGGCAGGACACATTGAAAGGACATTTTAAAGAGTTAACGAAGAGATCTGTCCTGTAAATGTTATATTTCGGTTTTAGTCCTATTTCGGTTTTAGGCTAACAGATATTATATGCACCCTTAAAAATCTCCTCAATATCATTACTCTAATATTACATCCTATCCACCACGCCTAACAAGTGACTAGGATAAAAGAAGAAAGTACTGAGGATTTATTATTCATATACTACGTACAATAAGAATACATCTACGTAGGTTTCTTTCCTGCTATAATAACGACATATCCGTATTAAAAATACATGCTAGTTAAAGGCTATTTGATTACTATGAAAACTAAAAAGGACCTGCAAACTTCCTGGTCTAGAGAGAAAGTCATTCGTTAGAATCAGGCCTTTTTTGCTATGATCAAAAAGTGTTTTTAATGAAAATATTAAGACCAATGAAAAGTAATATTTATGGATTTACGTAGTTAATTCTCCTTCCATTTCGCCAGCTGTATTTATATATCAATTGAAAACGCACTATATAAAATTCTACCAAGAGGCAATCACTGAGCTCTTTCTTTAAATCCTTACGCAAGAAAAGTAGGAAAACGTGAGTGCCTAGATTTTATAAGAGGCAAAATAACCGCGACATAAATTCATAGACGGAAAAAACGAAATATCAGATTTTACAAAAGATATAGATACCTGCGGAGAAGTTCATAGATGTCAGATAAAATACTTCGTTCTTTAGAATTAAAAATCGAGATACCTTTCTACATCTCTAAAAATATAGATCAATTCAATTCATGTTTTTATGTTATAGCATCGTAAATGATTAAAGCAGACCTCCATTTACGGAATGCCGTCCAAACTTTATTATTCCGTGGACGCCCTCTTTTCCCGAAATATCGTCCTTTGCGTGACATCAGATCAGAATTCCATTCGTGGTATTTCCCATCCTCAATCCGCCGCCGATCTTATTGACCCTCGCATCAAAACAAGTGGCGAGCGAAATGCCGACACCGTTTCCTTGACCTTACTTGAGAAGTCGGCGGACTTATCGTTAACAGGAAATGCGGAAAGAATGTTATAAAAGAGAGATAGGCCAAGCTATGAAATTTATGAAAAAGATACGCATGGTGAAAAGGGTCTAACAAGGGATATATCACAATAATACATACACAGTCATATCTCAAGCCAATAAAATTACGTCAATAAGATGATCGTACTTTGAAATAGCTGAATTAAAATTTCAAAATAATACTAATACAACGTAATATCTGACTTCAAAGCGGCAAACATAAAGACCTTCATTGATGGCTTACTAAACTGAATCCGATATATTTGAGATAGAAATATTCCTACAGAATATTCCCTAAATTACTTTATGAAGTAGAAAAAAAAGAATCATATTTATGAATTGGCTAAGTTTTAAATATGTTACATACTTTCATTTAAAATAAGATAAACTCTGCAGTAAGAGAATAGGTCATTATTATCTTGATTGAAAACACCTAGTAACTTTTAAGAGAATAAGAAAGTTAAATTTTATGATTTCATAATCACACAAGTCATAGAAATATAATAAGTAGATATCTGTACATGTAGAAAGATAATTTTCTCAAATGGGATCAAAAACATAAGTGTTCACTAAAGAAAACTACATTTTTATTGGAAGCAATAGAAAAGTTACAAATTTGCAATAGAAAGACTTGAGCTTATCTAGAACAAATATTTCCAGAGCGTAAAACAATATAAGAAAACTTCCAGTTATCCGTTTTTCAATTAATATTAATTAATACAGTAGAAATTGTTTTCATTGACGATATCTGTACTATCTCCATTCATTACATTCGTTTGCAGTTGTAATAAACAACATAGCTAAAAAGAAAGAGAGTATAAATTCGATTTTGCACAAATTAAAATGAAAAGAATAGGAGAAACGGGGAGCAATCATATTTTGGCAATGATATGTCACCTCTTTAACATTAAATATTTCTTTGATATAGCTAATGTTATCACAATATTCAATAATAAATAAAAACATATGATGAGAAATGAAATTTAGCCACTTTATTTTATAGCACAAATGTAGGCTTCAGAGAATTTATCTCTCGTTTTATAAATGATATCTACAATAATTAAAACTTTTCGCACTAACAGTTCTGTACGCAATTGATAGTAGATGACACTGAAATTTATATGGTTACGAGCAGACACAGGATTGTTTTGAGGGGCATCTTAGTTATTAGGTTACGCAGTAAAAACTTTCCGAAAGTCCGTAAGGTTTCACACTCACTGTGACGCGTTGATTATATCACATATTGTGTTAAAGTCACTCCGTGAATTCTACTCCATCTGAGCCCTCTCTGCTTATTTGTCCGTAATTATGATACGTGACATTGAATCGCCCGACATGTTCAAAAGTTTGCCAAGAGAATGTTATGATGCCATCAGTTTTGGACGGAATACCTACAAATATTATTAAAAGGCTATGATTTCCAATAAGGACCTCGACCTTAATTAAACTACAAAAGGAAATTTAAAGTTATATGGGAAAAGGTTTCAAAGGGAATCTTTCAATTACTTAGAAAGTTCACCCTTGACTACCTTATATGATTGATAATGATTTCTCAGTTTTTTTACTTCAGTTTATGTAATTGTCATGCCATGTTAACCATGCCATACAACCATTTAATATCGATCATTTTCCTAATCAGTTTAGAGATTTATGTTTCGTTTCCACAAATTCTTCTTTACAAGTTTATGTAAAATGCCGTATAAGCAGAATTTACCAATGCCTGGTGAACGATGAATTCATCTTAAAATAAATTAATTACTTAAAGTCAATTTTACAAGGAATCTGAATGAATTAAAATATATGTAGAAAATCAAAAAAATTATTGAATTGCCCTTGATTTTAAATGGAAATGAATTGCTGCAAAAGTCGCTTTAGAGACACTGGACCAACTGACAAAGCCAAAAACTCGTCGCACTTACGCCAGGTAAAATAAGCCAATTTAAAACGTAAACTGAAAGTAGAAAAGAATAGAAACTACCTTCAAAGGTATGCTATATAAATGAAAAACGCAATCGATGGCAAACTCGAGGGCAAAACGCATCTCTCTTCCAAAGCAGGCACGCATGAGGGGGAATAGCCCTCACGCACTTGAGTGCGTTTAGCGATCTATAAGACCAGTTCACGTTTTGGGGCGAGCGGGCGGATGAAAATCCAATATCGATTTTTTGTCCCCGGAAGCAGAAGTGGATGAACAAACAATATACAGCCACTGGACCCGGAAAGAGAAAACAAGATAGACTTTCGCTTCACCCTTTCTTGGGCAAACACTCGGGTGAAGATGGAAAAGGGAAGAGATGTTAACAGTTGGAGAATGTGATATGCTCTCCCTCGATTCAATAACGGTCGATGTCTTCGAAGAAGGTTCGGTTTGCGTTGAAAGAAAGCGATGAAAAAATAGTCTCTCCTCCTTTATTTTGATCAGCCGAACTGGGAGATATTCTGGGATCTAAGGAGGATGCTGAGGGAGTATCAAATTATCGACGACTGGAAATTAGGATGTTTGAAGATAGAGAAAGAGAGGAAAGTACACAAAAGCATCGATAATAATAATAATAATAATAAAACGTTTATTCGGGCAAGATTGAGACTCGAAGTTTCCTCTTCCATATAACCCATCGTCATACAATATATAAATAATCAATATAAAGAGAAAATATGAAAAAAATATGAGAAGAATTGTGGATGTAAAAAACCTAAGAAATTCTTATGGAAAAAAATCATCCATAGCAGGAAAACACCCACTAAAAAAACCTACCGATAGTCATAACTAAAAAGATGGTGAGAAAAATGATTGAATTTTATAAATACACTATTAATAGGTACATATATGGTATACGCCAATAAGCATAGTCACGCTGACATTTAAATAAGTGTTATCCATTTACATAAGAGCATAAAGTGATAAAAATGAAAGACGTTGGTGAATTCACAACTGTAAAAAACAATAATACACAGATCTAGGTATACATATTTTAGAACATAAATACCATACATCCAGTATATAGTCAATACTACATTAAACGTAGACATTATCACGAAATAGGGATAGGAAAGAGGTGAGAAAAATTTTTTATTACTATTATAAAGAAGAGATAGTTGTATTTACAATAGGATACGTCTTTGATTAAGAATAAAAGAAGACCCTTAAATAAATTCGTTACATCAATCGTGAATTAATATTGATATGATAAATTGAGACTAAATCTTCTTTGAATTTCGCGGTAATGAATAAGAAAATAGCAAACAAAATAAAATCGTAAACTTAAAATCGTAATAGCATAAAAGATAATTTAATCACATCATGTGAGGAAGAAACGAACGGACATGTTTGCAATTGTGCGAAGATTTATTTCATACATTTTTTAAACTAAAAAATAAAGTAAAGCCCATGGCACGATATCCCTTCGAGGGGATTCAACAATATTTTTTAAATAAGAATACAAAATATTTCGAAACAGCTTGAGTGGAACCACGAATCATCTATTAACTAGCAATCAAGAAACTAGCCACAAGATAGATCATATTCGTATTAAGCAATGGACCATCATTTATATAATTTAAAATCAAATTTCTTTAAGTTAAACTTAAATGGTGATGACAATGATGATATTTTAATTCAAGCGTAGTAGTACTGAGACTAAGAATTCAAATTTTAAAACTTAGCACTGAAAACTTTAAAGTTTAATATTTAATATCATTCACCTACATTCTTTTAAATTAAAAACTCGAGTTTGTTTGGTGATGCTAATCTGCCACAAAAAATGAGTAAAATAGCAGAAGTGTCATATTCCCTTTAAGTCCAAGGAAAATTCTTTAATAACTATTTCCCTTCAGAGTAAAAGAGTTTTTACCACACTTGTTCAAAATTATGATTTTTAAATCAAATTCGGCCATAAAATTAAAAACTTTCAAAATTTAAGAGGTAATTTATCAAATGAATGAAGAAAAGATGTAGTTTGACTTGAAAATATTACCAAATTTTAAAATAAACGATGAGCATAGCTTCCTAAAGTCTTGGGATGCATTAGTTTCCATTGAACTTCCTAAATAATAACTCCTTTCTCAAATAATGGAATATATTAATATATCCGAACTATTAAGCTTCGTTTACCACATTGACTTATCCATTAACGCCAATAAAAAAGAAATATTTCGCATAGGTACATGTGTGTACCATATTTATCTGGATGGCGTAACCTAGTAACTAAAAGGTAGTTTACCTATCGTAATATTTCCCTGAAATGGAGCCGGAAAAAATTAAACGTAGAAAATATTGCTTATTCTATGAGACCACAAGACATTTTAGAATTATCGCCAGCTTCATCTCCAGAAAGAAGATGATGAGACCGAAATTAGGTGACATAGCAAAGATTGACGTGCTACTTAAAACCCACAGCGAGCTTGACATCCCTGATCTATAAGGCTAAACGGTACAGATATTTCGCAACTCGATGCAAACTAACCCTAAATTAGAGAAGAGGAGAATCGTTCTGAGATGACCTCTTGCGACAGCCTGCATTCCTCGCCTCGTTCGAACATCTGCCCAGAGAAATTGCTGAGACACAGTGTCGAGATGGAAGGAATCTTTGGGAATCAATGAGCGTTGTTGTGCGCGATGAACCCTCGCGTCCACTCGTAACGGTGAGAGCGATAAAGGGAAATGTCAAGAGATGACAACGAGGAAGAAGGACTGGTGATGCATTCCTTCCACTATATGCGGGAATTGATTCTTGACTAGAAAATTTCCGTAATCGCGGAACATGGAGGGCTTTATCTTAAGAAATGAAGCGAGTCGAGGATTAAAGTGACCGGGAAAAGGTCAAGGGACTTCGATATTCTAGGAAGAGCATAGCCGCTATAGCATAGAGAAGACTATCCGATTTCTGATTTTACATTGCCGACAGAACTGAAAAATTTAAAAAAGATTCCGGAAGGTAAAGCGAAATGTTAAAATCCCTTACTGAAAAATTGCAATTGAGTAAGTCAAGAAATGAAGATAGATCTTTTTTCTTTGCTATGTTTATTTTTATATTCAGTTACTTTGCCTTTGATTTACTAATGTAACGCAATTATGACTGTCTTATTATCGTAACATGTTCTTTAGTGAGGCATTTAAGAGTTTTGTTTCTTATATGTGGTGATTTTTCTAGTTGATTTTGTACATTTTAAGCACATTTAGTCATTTTTCTGTTCGTGAATAAAGTTCATCATTATAATTACGTCTATACTGAAATGGTTCAAATTTACTCATCGATGGTAAATATTTAATTAGATTTGATAATCAAATCTCAAGCACAAATGTTAATAAAAAATATTCAATGTAACTTAGAATTAATTGGTGGAATGTCATAGAGAAAGAAATAAAAATACCATAATTTTCACAAAAATTTTACTCCGACTGGTTTCGACTATATCAACCTGTATTTGAAGATGATTCGATGTAATTATTTTCATTTCTTCCTTTTGAACCAAATATGTTACAGTTCAAATTTCGCACAATATGTACCTCCCTAGAATAATCCATGACTTCTTTTATTAAATTTTATTAATGTGCTGGAAGAATACGAACTAGGTGTACTATTTATTTCATAATTACCAAAACTTATGACTTGAAAGGTATTTATAAATTTACTACAATATCCTTACGAATATTATTAAATAATTTCGATTGAGAACTGGTAGAATGTAAAAGATATTTCGGAGGAATTGATTCCTAATATTTCATCTCTTACCATAATCATAGTGAACATCATAATACATTTTATAACTATGGAAGGGACATTAATATATTTCACCACAATCATTCATTTTCGAGCTACTAAAGGAAGTTAAACGATCAAATCATGCACCGGAAATTTCATCATATTTTTTCCTGAAAACTACACCCGGAAGATATTACCTTATCAGGTTTTTAAGGAAATGATTGCTGAATACAAACCGCAGTTTTGGATAAACAGGGTGAGGTAAAATCTACACAAAAACTCGGCATGTAACGTGCGTAAACAAAATCTTCGCAGTATGCCCTACTTAAATTCGCCCTCGATTTTTCTTTCAGCGTTGAGGTCCATTTGCGAAGGACGATCAGGTTGACTTCCTGCATAAATAAGAGATAACTACATAATCATAGTTCAGGTTCACCAGCTACTGTACGCAAACGATGAAAGGCTAACTAACTGCTGTTCCACTATATAGCAAAAAGGAAAATAAAGTCACTGACGACTAAAGAACGAAGATTTCCGAGAAAGAACAACAAAACGAAAAAATCGAAGTTTGTACGCTTGGAGCAGTTGAGCTTATAGCCAAAATTCGACACATTCATTAAAATATAGATTAGAGAATTTTTCAAACAGTGATTTACATGAGGAAATACTCTACGTCGAGATTCCAACTCTCAGCGAACGCGATTTTCGCAGCCAGAGGCCAAACAAATTTCGCTAGATTATAGCTAGAACAGATTATCTATAATGGTTTTTTCAATACAGAATAAGGTGCGCTGATTTCCGGTGTTTCACACCCACTGCTATACGTCTTATGACAATAGTAGGTGTATACTATCAGTAGGTTTACGCAGGTTTGTCACTGCCCCTTCTTTTTGAATGTTTTTCTGCAGTGGATCATTTTTCCTAAGATACAGTATAATCTTTGTAAAATCAAACTGGGAAAATGATATCTGGCGGAACTACATAATATACGATGATGTATAGATAAAACAAGATAAATTTATAAAACTTGTGCAATATGATGGAGTAATTTCACCAAAATTCTTTCTTGTCTCTGTAGAATTGTACAATTCCATCGTGTTTTATCAATAAGTCATCGTATATATTTCTTTTTAAGAAAACCTCCAAGACCTGATGGTTGCTCGTGGGGTATTAATTCAAGTTTCCATCATACATATTAATATAAATTTTAAAAGTCTTCCCTCCTTAGCAAAGCCTTCCCCAGATTCGTCACAACCCGTCGCAAGCATTAAAACTAAATTTTCCGGGAGAAACATCAACATCGAGGTACGATTTTGGATGGTTTAACTCATAACCGTCAATTATGACAACATCTTCACGATCTTCGCCACCTTATATGGCGATCTTAAGTTAACTTTCTGCTGCCATTAAAAAAAAATACGAAAAGGCTTAAGGGCTTGACGGTATCGCAATGAATCCATCTCGATGAGTACGGCACTCCCATACATGGGCACTAAAAAGTAGACAATCGCGGTTCCACGGGGAGCATCACCCAGACAATGACAACAGTCCTTTGAGGCGACCCTTATCTTAGCCGGGGATCGAATCGGCGGTCTTGGATTAGAGGGGGAGAAAGTTCCAACGCCTACGCGAGGCTTCCCAAGTCTCTCATAAGAAGTCGGTCGGAAACCAATTTTTGTTCCTCATCTGGTCCATGCGCTCGGTTCCGAGAAATCTGATTTGTAAATCGCCCACTCAACCGAGCCTGAGTCGCCTAAAAATATAGTCATCTTTTTGGTTCGCCGGAAGGATTCTTGGCGGATGATTAAGTACGGCGGGAGCTGCTGAAAACCATTTTATCTCTTTGTCTGTCGATGGTGGAATTATGGAAGACGATGTCAAAGATTATCAGGTTTGGATTCGCTGCTAGATTCGTATATGCATTTTTAATGTTCCAGGTATTGTTATTACAGATAATTTTGTTCACTAAGATTCCATGATAAGTCCATCCATGATTCCATCAGTATGTAATTTCTATCTGTCTATACATTATTATTATTATTATTTAACGCTTTAGGCGGAGATAGGCCAGAATGGGTAGAAAGATATACAACAAATTAACAATTGATATGAGACAAAAACTATCGGCATATCATGTAAAATTCTTAAATACATTTAAAAAGTGTCATTATTCTGTAAGAGGGTTTTCTGAAGCTGTTATTGTATATATGTAATACGATGTAAATGATTACTTAAATAATAATTGTTCTATTAATGTATAAGGTAATCGATTGTGTATATTATGTACTATGTAATCTAAAAAGTTTATATTTGTAAAATAAAATTGTAATAATTTTACAGTACTGACGACATACCAACCTAAAAACAGTGCCTTTCTGTGTTCTGTTAATGTTGCCAGTGTTTTATATTAATAGAGAAATCTATTCTATTCTATGGCCTCATAGATATTTTAAGTAATATACAAAATAAATTCACAATTATTATCTACAGTTGCTATATTTGGCTCAAGAAGATCTGACTGAATTAAATCATGCTATTTTTTATAATATACAAACTATGTATTCTTCCAATCTAATTAAAACTAAAGAAATAAAATATTCTAAAAAAATCTAGAGAAATAAAATCTAATATTAGCAAAATTCATAAAGGTATATTAAAGCCTGCTTTAGCCGTCCAAAGCGGTGAGTTTCCGATCGATTCGTAATTTTCCAAGGTTTACACATTTCTAGGTATCCAAATTCTAAAATTACCAATCTTAGTCGAGTATTAAATTTAAAATTTTAATGACCGATTCTATACAATTTAATAAAAAATTCCGATTTATTTACGAAGAGGAGCTCCCAGAATGTATTAAACTTTATCACAACTGATTGGTAACACGGCTTCAATATTCTCTTGTAGACAATCCCGGAAAAGACTACTTCACAAGTCTAATAAAATTTAAGCCTATTTTTATATGTATTTTCGAATACATTTAAAGAACTATAAAGATAAAATATTTCTCTTTCCGATTGTATTATAACTTTTGAAGGAAACGTTTGAAGCAAATGTTCAGTAGAAATGAATGGGAAAGTCGAGACTTTTTGGCAAAAGTCCCCTAGGCAGCAGCTTTAGTTGCTACAACATCTAATCCTAGCACTGAATGTGAGCCAAAAAGTACGATAATTACAATACCTATATTTTAATACTTTAAAGTAAATTACTTCAAAATCCCTGAGTGTGAGCCAGAAAGAGCTAAAATAACATTGTCCATATTTTAATACTATAAAATTCAAAGACTAAGTACATTACTCCAAAATCATTGAGTGCCTACGTTAAGTTCCATTAAGAAAGGCAGACGCAAATATCTGATCTATAATTATCTACTTCAAGCGATTCCCTGCATAGACTTCCGAGGAAGCTTACCTTACGGTTAACGGGAAAATAAATAGAGAGGAATGATGGGCAATTTTCCGCCACTATCTATAAAAAGAGAAAGCATTATCTGCATAATTAGCTGGGTTTCTGCCAATTGGCAAATGCATATAGCAACTTATGAGCGAAATTCCAAACTTTTCATACATACATAAATTATCTCGAGCTATTCCCCTCGCGGTAAATATTACCATAGAGTATCCTTACTCTATGATATTACCTCGTTTATTCACAATAGACCATCATGCCTCTTCCTCTAGCATAACTCAGCCAATTCAAGCATCCTTTTTTCATAAATTCATTTTTATTCTTCTGCATACGCACACTTCTCCTCAGAGCCTCAATCAAGCCTATTCAGCCAACGTTTCCTGGGTCTCTTATCCCTTTAGTACTAACGTAATTTCCTTCATAAACCATCTAAGATATGCTGCTTCTATACATCATTGCAATATGTCCAAACCAATGCAAAACGCCCATTTCATACAGGTCACACATCATACCTTTCCTTTTATCAGTGCTTCCCAGACATAAGCCTGACGTGTATAACACAATTGGAGCACTACGTACGTCGCTATCTTCAACTTTCACATTAAATTATTTCAAGGATATATATATACAACTTGCGAAAAAGTAGAAGAATACTTATACCTTTACCAGAATAATTTTATCAACTCATGACCATGGTTTCGATCTATAAGATCATCCTCAGGTGACTTCTGAGGATCTGAGGATGAACTTATAGATCTAAACAACGGTCGTGAGTTAATAAAATTACTGTGGTAAAGGTATGTGATCTTCTTTCCTCAAGTTTTATTTTGGAGAACTACCACAAAGTCGAGGCCGAATCAGCAGGTTGAATTATATATATACTTCAATATAATTTATTTCAAGAAAAACGCGAATTCAAACATCAATTATGACTAATTAACAGATCTATTTGTATATTATCGTATTTGGTTAGCACTGGTGTTTAAGCTCTGACATTCCTCACTTATGCATTTAAGAATTTTATTTAATTTTTATAGGGACTGTTACATGTCATTTGTATGACTGTATATTAATGCGTATTAATAGCCTTTCAACTGTAAATTATTGCAGTTTGTAATTAATTGTAATTAATAGGCGAGTTTTTTATATACCAATGTGTTTTACATGCAAATATTCGTATTATCGTTTGAATTCGTTGATTAGTTGTAGAATTTTATGTACGTTAACATCACCACCTGACCTAACGTATTACTGCAGCGTAAATTTCATTTATAAATTGGAAGTAATGAATAAATAAGTAATACCCGAGCTTTTTTATGCAAACAATTTAGACATTTCATGGGATTTCGTAATAAAAACGGGATAAATCTTCATCCCTTTGCAAGCGTTTCTCTGTTTCTCAGTTTTAATCTTATATATATATAAAAATGCCTGTATGTGTGTATGTATATTCCACGTAATCTCGAAAACTAGACGTCGCACGATGTTCTAACTTTAAACATAATTAAATGTCTTCCCGGGGATGATCAAGTGATACTTTAAATTTGCCTAAAGTCCACGGTTCGATCCCAGACGACTAAAACAGTTTTTTCATAAGAAATACATGCAAAGTTCATTTTTTTCGTTGCAGGCTTCAATTCTTTTGAAAAACTAAATTAGAAAGAACGGTCGTAAGGAGTCTAAACGAGCATCAAAAGAAGGGAAATAGAATAAAGATTCTTATTTTGGTCGAGAAATATCGTCTTCGATTCTAAATTGCGAGAATTTTGATAAAAAAAATACGAAAATTTTGTCTAAATTTTCATGTAGTAAACAACTCATTCCCTTGACGATATAAATTTTTAAAAATTCGAATTTTGTTGACGAGTCTGTAGCAACCAAGTTTTATTTACATCAACTTAATTGTTTACCGTCTTCTTCGTAAAATTAAATGAGTTTTATAACAGTGGTTTACTGAAAATGGATTTCTATCGATCAATTCAACTATTGCGTATATATATCCTGGTAAGTTGAGGATGTTAAGAATATATTCTTCTGAATTAAGTATTAAATCTAATCTATTTGCTTTGATGTTTATTTAGCAAATTACGGAAATGGAGTTTGCGAAGAAAGAAAAGAATTCCCAGATTCGTAGTTTGTAATCCTTGAAGAGTTGAACGGCGAGTTGTTAAGTTGTAGCAGACCTCCAGCATCCTATGATAGATCAAAAAGGTAAAGAAATTTTATTTTGTTAAATGCAGGATGCAAAAATTGATTTATTCGTTGTTTTAAAGTGCTTCCACTCCATATTCATTTACTATCCTTCTGTTATTGTTGTTTAATTTTCGTTTCTATTTTGACATTGTGATTACTTTTGTGGTTCGTGTTTATGTTACACATTTTAAGATTGAGATACCAGTCAGTTCCAAAATACATTTACTTTCCGTGTAGAATATTCATCGTTGGTTATTTGAGTGAAATGTTATTTATTTCTGTCATTTACGTTTAATGCTTGATTCATTTGGCCCCTTTGTACTTGTATGACAATGTAACTTTAAACGTGGTACTGCTTATCCTAATGTGATTACTTTGGCTGAGAAATATCGTATGCGATTTGAAATTGCGAGAATTTTGATAAAATATACGAAAATTTCGTCTAAATTTTCATGTTGTAAACAAACCCATTCCCTTGACGATCAAGGCGATTTTTGATTCCGAACTCATGTGTAATTCTATAAGAAGACATGGCGGATCAATGGCCAGTTAAAATAAATTTTGAAAATAAGAGTTGAAGATTTATGGCGAAGAAAAAATTGAATGGCATTTTAAAATTTGTTGTGACAAACAATATCCTGTGAAGAAACGCACTTTGAAAGGTACGAACATTTTTTCATTGATTTTTTCAATTTTCTTTAAGCGTCTGTGAAAACCGACTTTTGTTTATGGTAACGTAATTGTTAACTGAATTTTCAGTGAAATAAAACGATTTTGAAATTCGTACGTTGATAGAATTTGCATTCTCACTGTCAATTCCACTGATTTAAAATAATAACGTGGTAAGTTGTGGACATCTCTCATATTATTTTTGAGTTTTGACGGAAATTACGGACGTCCTTATTTCTTATGTTTAATCGGTCTTTGTTTTCCTTCAAGTTTTGAGCGACGAGTGGTCAGGAGCGAATAAGTAACATTTAAAAGCCTAAAAAGGTAAAGCGATTTCAGTTATCTGTAGACCGCAAAAAATCTAAGATATTGTACTAGAATGGGTAACCCCATACTTCAATCCAAATCCAAACTACTGCCCGCGGGACGCATCTGCTTTTGGTAGTTAATAAAGCTGAAAAGTTTGGAGACCCCACTTGAAACGCAGTATATTGTGGATATCATAGACACAAGTATAATAGTTTTTGAAATCATTTCTCAGTTTTGCAATCACAAATGAATAAAGTCTATTCTACTGCACTATAATACTATGCAATTTTGTGTTGAAAATTCTTACTGCAACAGATTTAAAAACGTTTAAAAAACTTATGTAGCATTAATAGCCGGTATTGTAATGATATTTTGCGTTGTTTATAACTGTAATCTTCACATAAATGGCTTTGTTATTTCATTATATTGTTTATCAGTTTCAATATTATGAAATTGCATGTTTTAATGTATCGTTAATTGTTTAAAGTGAAAAATTCTGTTTTTTTTTAAACTGTATAGAAATATCTAATGCTGCGTAAATTATAGCTGCAGTAGCAATATCAACGTTCAATTATAATTACGAGCATCGTGATCAACTTACTGATTTATGCATTTCGTTATGAATATATAGTATGATTTACCTAGGTGTTTACTGGACGGAGTGCCATGTCGGAATAAAACTCTGATATTGAAAACAGCTAACCCAAATGTCAATATTTAACATACAGTACGCTGAAATTTATTAATTTGACCTCAGCCGAAGAATAGGTTATAATTCTTAAACATCTTAAACATAAGTTTGTTTTCGGGATAAGAAACTATTCAGATAACCACAAAATGTAAATTTACTTAAGCCACTATACGCCTTCTCAACGGAGTTGGTGGTGTCTGTATTTATTGATTACTGTGAAGATTCTACGCTGAATGTATTTTGTGGGTCCAGGAAATAATTTATCTTAGAAGTTTTTCATTAGTTACTGGAGAAGAAATTAATTTATCAGATCATTTACATTGCCAATATTTTCCCCAGCCATACGTCACTCGCGGAGTACATAAATCCAAAAATCTTAACCAAGTCCCGTACACAGACATATCGGCAAAGTGTTTACCGAGATCAAACTAGCATTTTTCGAAGCCTTATCACTTGGATCCAAAAGGAACTTTCCTGAAATATTTCTGTGTGAGACTGCCAATGTTATTATTCGATCGAAAATATTTTCAGCAATAAAATAATTGCAAATATTTATTAGGTTTTTAATCAAATACTTTTCTGCTCACTTAACCCAATGCACTTATCATATAATGAATTTCGACTTAAGAGCATAGCTCCACAGACTGATTTCGGTAAAGTTGTCGCTCTATTGTCATGGCTTTTATCGTTCCATCCTAATATGGCGTTGTGTCTTGCACTTAATCATTCCCAAGATCTACGACTACGTTCCTGGGCATTAATTAACATACCACTACATTTTATACGAGTCACGAATTCTCACTAACAACCTCATGTTATGAGTATAGCCAAGATAAAACAATGAAACATACCTTCTGGTTCCATGATACACCATTTCTTATTTAATGTCTATAGTTTTTTCTTCACGTAAGAAATACAACAATGACGTCTTTTTCCATTATCGGAATCACACTTATTCAGATACTGAAGATATCCTCTCAATGATGACCAGTCAAAAGTTTGCGGCTTCAGTCGGCGTAGAAAGAAGAAAAATGTTCCTTTAGGAGATAAAAGTCAGAGGGGAAGAAGCTATTACCTATGCCTCTTTTCATACGTAGATACATTTGATACATTGTTACCGAAAAGCTTATTCAGATACTAGATCCTGCCTTTAGAAGATATAAGCCAAGTGAGAAGAGGCTATATGTAAGCCTCACTTTCATATGTAGATACATTTTGACACATTGTCACGGAAAAGATCATCAACCTGCGTTAAATTGAATATTGAGTTAGAGTGGATTTGTAGACTTAATTGTAACTTACATTTCTTGATATATTGGTTTGGAAAGTCTGGTATTCGCTATTTTCCAACAATTATGAAGAATTTGTTATGATCAAGGTTATTACACTTATATTTATGAAATTAAATATCCCCGTTGAGAATCAACGGGTACTTCTGCTAGTATATATTAAAATCGATAGCAAAGAAGAGTAGCCCAAGAGTAAGATTAGACTAGACTATTCAGTTTACATCGCATAGTAGTATTACCCAGTTCACACAGGAGTTTTCGTGAGCTCCAGAAGCTTAAGAAGCCTGGTTTCGCCCACATTCATCCCAAAAAAGCCAATGTGACCATTGTATCCATCGACTATTCCACTAAAAAATCTTCGCCACCGTACTATGCAACAATGCATCCTAAACCAGCATCTCCTACCCTCGGCGACAGCTCCGACCTTCGCGGAGGCCATGCCCTCTCATTAGGTTATGACCTTTACATCATTCCCCGGCAAGGACATTACGAAGGCGAGGAAAAGGAGTAAAAGGCAATTAAGCATCCCACGGAGGATGAATTGTTCGAAGGGCAAAATATCCAAACCCACTTCGCGTGCCTACGTACAGACACTCCGGAAGAGCACATGCTGTGTGGGATGCAGAGGCGTGAAAGATTCCTTCGACTCTGAAGCTATTTCCTCGTACTTGAATGAGACTTCTTTATGCTTGCTGTATATTTAACCTCTTCTTATACTGATTCATTCATAACTTCACTTTATTCAGTAGCATGAATTCCTAACAATAGGAAATTGATGTGACAACACTTCTATTGCTGAGAATACAGGAAATACATTCCTAGTTCTTCCCTGCATAATTCTCCAATTATTGTCTTCTTTGTCAAGTCATGACAAAATTAAAAGGGACTTCAAATTTAAAGCTTCCAATAAAGAGCCAATATAGTATTAATTATAGTAGTAAAAAATTCCTTTGCTAATTTTTTTGGATTATTTTGGATATTAGAAACAATAATTATAATAATTTAAGAGATATAAGAAATGGTTAATAATGCTAATAATAATAGTAACAGAATTAAATATTTCAAAGTAGAAATTGTTAGAATTTTTGAACATATTATAACTTTTTTTTAGTTATATTGGGAAATGAACATTGTACGAGATCACCAGAATAAAATTATGCATGAAAACAAGAAGTAGTATTGTGAAAAGTGCTTCGACAGCTAAGATTATTTAAGATATGTGGGCTATCAAATGGAATCGAACTAGGACCTCTATCACCAAATGCAAATGTAGTACCTACCTACTACACAATATTGCCCTCAAAGCATTATTCAATCATCTAATGGAGTGAAGAGTTAATAAATGCTTAAATTAGAAAGATCTTCCAGACAATACAATAAAGGAAATCGGTATATTGAACACTGTATGTCCTAAGATCCCTTAATGAAATCGTTTCATACCTATCTGAAGTGACATGAGAAAGATTGGATATAAGGCGACTTTAAATTAATTCAAGCAAAAAAGGATAGAAATATAGCTTGGCTGTGGAGACTTAGAGCTTCCATTAGCCTTATGAGTTTGATAAGGCGAATTTTCTCTATATAAATCGGATTAATCTAATTTTGCTCTCACGCGAGACCGTTTTGCATATTAAACATG
Source organism: Sympetrum striolatum (assembly GCA_947579665.1). NCBI lineage: Eukaryota > Metazoa > Arthropoda > Insecta > Odonata > Libellulidae > Sympetrum > Sympetrum striolatum. Next base: position 44,265,978 of record OX388350.1, read on the forward strand.
AATAATTTGTCAAAACCATATCGTTTTTAACAAATTATCTTGGAAGAGTAATTTACAGCTCCATTCGATAGAAATTTTGCAAAAGGTAGAGAAACCCTTGAAATATATCGTCTACGATAAAATATGGAAAGACAAACTTTGTTCATAGAAACTCCAGAAGTTTATTCTTCAAATAATATTCATTAAAAATCATTAATTCTTCTTTGATGGAAAAAATCGACCATTGCTATGACTCAACTAATGTGCTACTCTCTTTTAATGCTTTTTCAGCTTCCAAAACTATATCAAATTAATGCTATAAACAAAGACTAACAGTGATAATGAACAATAATATGGAAAGAAAAAATAAATATATAAAGTAGTTTATTTCTTTCTCAATGGCGTTCCGCCAAATACGTCTAACTTACATCGATAATTTAACATTTAAATTCAATTCAGGTAATTAGTAACGTAACAGAACGTTATTCGCGCAACATGAAATTTTTCTATGTGTACCAATGTTCCGTTCAAGGATCAAAATTTAAAAAAACACGCTTGATAAACTTCACTGTAACGAGATTCCAGCAAAAAATACAATCACTAAGACCAATTAATCTATAAATTCCCGAAATATCACCTCTATGCATTTCAGTTACATTTACCTACATATATATATATATATAGATCGGAATCGGAAAAGGGATGATCATGGGAATCGTATTCATATTTAACATTCTGCATTCTATATACATACACATGCTACCGCAAGAAAACCTTAGTAATCTAAAAGTGCACGCACCACGCAATGCGATTGAGTCACGTTGCAATTAGCAACGTACAGCGGATTATCTCCAATCAAAAACCTCGCCTTTGACAGCGAATCGATGCCAAAATTCATCACAAGTCCCATCTCTCTAACCACGGAAGTTTCCGCTGATAACAGCAACAGAGAATGACAGAATCAGTGACTCGCACTTCGACCACCGTCGAGTAAGAGGCGCTTATCAACAAATCTATCAATTTCTCAAGGAATTTAGACGATTAAAATAGCACTCACTATAATGAAACCGGTAATCGAGCAGTTGATGTTTAATTGTGAGAATAGAAACTTCGGCTTATACTCCATACTCCTACTTCATCTAAGGGAAATTACTTCGAAAAAATCGCCGCGGATTAAAACTGCAGATTTACGAGGTGGAGGCAGCCTTGCATATTTGTCCGAGATAAGCGCAGTACAATCGAGATACACTCGCGATACATGGTTGTTCACGTTAAACCTCACGTTTCGGCTTCAGGATTGATACTTGTAGATTCATCACGCTCGAGATTATGAATAACATGTAGAAATAATTCTGCAATTAATGAGGTAAAAATGGAGATAAGCCAAGCTCGCAGCAATGAACTCAATCATTTCACTTCGTTTAAATGAGCGAATAAGACGTAAATGTTTCAGGCATCTAAATTAAGAAATTTGCAACTGCAAACGCAGTAATTAATGATTTAAAATATGCATTTTATAGAATTAAAAGTCGTACTCTGTAATGATTCTTCGTCTTAATTATATTTATTGTTCTTATTTTTATATATCAACTACTTTCCCCGAACGAGTATCCATTATTTATGATGTAAGTACATAAGTAAGCAAGTACACTCCTGGCCAAAATTAACGCAGCACCTCCCTAGCGATCCTTACGGCCGGTGCTGCGTTAATTTTGGCCAGGAGTGTACATAAAAAGATTAAATTTAAACAAAAGTTTCGATATCACTTATTATGATAGACTTAAATATCTACACATTCTGGGAAGGAGCAATTTAATTACAAATAATGAGGTTTACATACAATTTTAATCGCAATATATCATACTGTACATCGTGTTACGTCAGTCTAAGCAAGAAAATTATAGATTCAACGCGATTAAGTTGAAGGCAATTCAAAAATGAGTTTATCACGCTCATTACTTCAATTAAGTGGCATAGATTGAATAACGTAATCTGGCATCTTCTAAACAGTAAGTATGTTTTTCATTACCTTGATTATAATAAAGTTTTAAAAAATCAATGAATAAAAGCAAAAATCCCTTGGTATTATTATCGTTCTTTCCAAGCCAAATATCTAAGAAATAAATTACTATTCATCACTTTAAAACCTACTAGCTCAATTGAATACATTATAAATCTTAAATAAAAACGCCATGAGGAAAAAGGACAATCAATAAATGAGTCCTATAATGAAACACACCACATTAATTACTTGCTGTACATTTATGTTATCTTGATTATAATAAATTGTTACAGCGAGAATCCCTTAGTATGATCATCTTCCCTCTTGAACAAAATATCCAAGAAATTAATTACTATTTAATCTATTTATCTTTTAAGAACCTACTAACTAAATTTTTAAACTAGATTCAATTTCTTTTTATATTAAAAAGTTCACACGAAAAAATGACAATCTACAAACGTATCCTACAATAAAACACACTACATTAATTATGGTATCGGAATCTGGACATAAAAACATAATTCCGAAGAATTGAATCTAAACTTTCATAGCCTTGCATTAGCTTTCATTATAATATCCTAGAAAGACTTTTTCATTAACAGAATTCCACAACAAATTTCAATGCTTCCCCAAAATCCAGAAAAATTAAGCTACACTTGTATTACACGTTTTGTAGTAGTTTCATTTCCGTAACCTTGTAAAACAAAACATTTTTTTAAATCGACTTCCTTGCACAAATTTTTCCCTCCGTCGTAATTTCACTTCTCTTCCAGTATTTCAGAGCACGGAGAGAGTAAATCAGTTTTCCACGACCTCTATAGAGCTCGTTCCACAAAAAATATCGCATTTGATAAAAATCTTCCGTACATTTCCCGCCAGATGCGATTTATCCAATGAAGTTAAACCTTCTTTTCTTGCCGTAAGACAAACATATTTTGGTTCCCAAGGCAACGATCCTAGGATCTTAAGTCAATAAAGAATTCCTTTTTTTGAGGTTGTTTCCTGGAAGGCTTGCTTCTAATTCAACTGCAGGATGGATAAGGGATTCCTTATCCGTTTTGCTTCTTCATTCATTCAAGTCAAGAGGATAAAAGTATGGCAGAAATAAATAGAGATTTCAGGAAACTTACGATATTACTGACATTAAAAATGTCACTAAATAAGTGTTTTAATACTCTGTGGATCAATTTCTATTGGATAGTGATGCATCCTTTTAGATATGAGATGCTATAAGGATGAATTTTTCTGCACAACAGTGGTATCTATGTTTGAAATTTTTTCAAGTGTTACTTTCCATTGTAATTTTCATGTAATCATCTACTAAGTAAACAGCTTTATGATATTAAGATATGTAATTTCATGCTATGTAATGTAAGTCGCCAAAAATTCACTTTGATACTCCAATGTAATCAAGGGAAAGATGAGTGACACCTTAAATTCAGCCTCACTTGAAAACTCATTCACTTGGCTATGACGTGTCACCAATTCTATATAAAATATCTTGTGTTCCTACATTTAATAATGACTAAATAAACTATTATGATAATTATTTTAGCATTGTCCTTCCTACTTCCAACACTTCTACAGGACGTAGAATTAAATCGTACCTTTAAACTGTGAAAAGAGAAAAGTATAGACTTGCAAGAAAAACTACCAACATAAATAGAGGAGCAACAACAAAACAAATCTCTTGCTTTCCGCTAAAAGGTTGCGAGAGATTGATCAAATAACGGAATGAAATGGGCTTGTTGGAACAGAAATGATAATAATAGTATTAATAATTTGGTATACATTTCTCGGGCTTATATTAGTCAAGGATGACCCAGTACTACCATAAACTCATTTCTTTGATACACACAAACAACCATGTCCTAACCAGGATTCGAACGCGGGACCTCAGCGTTGCAAATTTTCGCCAGAGCTTGCTCTACTTTTTGAGAGACAACAAGTCCATGGAAAAAGGTACTGGACATTTTACGTTTATTTTGCTACTGAGTCCTAGTAGAGAATAAAAATTAAATAATTAAAATAATACTTTAAGAAAAAGGAGAAAGATTGATTATAAGACCAGTCTTGGAAAATAGGATGAAAGTATAACGCACTCTCGACCATACGCCGAAAAGTGGCTGGCAGAGAATATTACAAGGTTAAGTTGTAGATTTAGCCTTATTTACATCACTCCTAACGTAACTTATACCAAAACCACAAGTAATGAACCCTGAGACACCTTGCAACTAATTGTTTATAGGACCTCTCTTCGAAATTAGGATGAATTGCAAACTCATCCTACAGCATATGCCAAAAGGGAGTTATTGGAGTATATTATTTTTTAATACGTTTATTTGTAGATGTAACCTAAATGCATCACTCCTAACGCAACCCATAAGAAAATCCCAGCTTATGGACCCTGAAGCACGTTACGACCAATCTCGAGATCGGAATTTACATCCCGCGAAATAATTCCGATAGTCAGTCACATCGGAGAAATTAGCTCCGTCTGTATCCGAGGTCAGACGGTCATTTAGCACAAATGTCCGAAATGTCGGAGGGGGCGGGAAAATGAGCTCAACCGTTAGACGGTAATCGAAGTTTGAAGCGACCACTCATTATCGACTTGAGCAAATCGACTCGAGATGCAAAAGGCGAAGGATGAGCGCGTTAATAAAAGGTGCCGACTCCATTTTCTGAGGTCGTTACACCAGACTGCCTTTGATGCGTGATTTATACTCTTCATATGGCGAGACGTCGGCGCTGATTTAAGGCCTTAATTCCCCACCAAAGTTGGGGGAGAAAATTACGCGAAAGGGGTACTTGCTAGCAACTGTAACCGTAAATTACCGTTATGATTACCATGATACCAAAATTAGAATTATATTGCACAGCACTTAAATTTGAATGTATTATTTAGCGTTGGAGATCCTGTCAATGAATCTTATTTGACTATTTTAAATACACTAAGACATTGATTGATTTTTTCGTAAGCTCAAGTAAGATAACCTGGCACGTCCTGATACTCTACTGACTGCCTAAAAGGACCATAATAGTACATTTTTACTTACTGTTATATTCCTCCATTCATTTACATTTACTTGCAAATATTAAACGAGTATTTTGGGAAATATTAATGACACATTATATGTAATAATAGCAAAGCATTTTGTTTGCATCATTGTGTTATTACTTATATTGTCACTTGTATTGTTAAAAGTTGTATAATTGTTCTAACATCTTTACTACAATATATTACAATCACTTATATTACTTTTAATTGCATAATAATACGAGGGAATTACATCATCAAGTTATAAAACTAAGTATTCACAGTGGTTTTCTTAGATAGATATAATTAGTTAATACAGATATTCACTATCGATATTATGTAATAAATAATTTCGCTACTTTGGCACATTTGATTGTTTTGAGATCCGTGAGTTTTGTTAAGAATCATTACGACAAATCGCGAAGTACTAGCAAGATGCTTCATGACACAGGATGGGTATTGTTTAGAAAAAATAGGATAAAATGTTCGCACACTTATAATGTGTAATCTACCACCATGTTTTATGTGCAACACTCCGAAATTGATCAGCTAACACTGTATGAATTGAGTAGGGTCGGTTGGTATCATTCTTATAGGGTAAAAGACGAGGGGATGAAAATCGGGCTATGCTCATTGAATTAATTAAGGAGTTAAGAAAAAAATGTAATTAACATAAAAGTTTCACCAGATCTCTCTGGACAGTATTCATTTTATCGGAATTAACATGCTCTTTGTGGTGGCTTTAAATGTACTTCGTAGAAAACGGACATCTTGAAAACCTTTCGTCGAAAAAACTTCGTACATCCCAAAATCATTTCACCCACGATATTATATTACATAATTATGAACAATTGTGGAACTTACTAAGTTGTTCTTCTTTCAAAAAGAAAAATATAATACATAATCTTTAAAATTTGAGTTGTTTATTGAGTTCACATAATTTTATTAATGGAAAATTTTCGCTATTGATATCTCAACATTTCAACTTCAACATTTCTCGTTATATTCTTTTGGTGATTCGATTGGCTTTGAGTTGTTTCCTCGGCCTAGAGTTATTATTCTATTGGGAAGAGTAAGGGGAGGAACTCGAGAGGTTTCTATAAGGGAGATTAAGAAGCTAAAAGGGCGAAAGAAAGAATTGGATATACGTAGTATTGTTGTTTCAGAGAGAAATGGGTTGTCTTTGTCAGCAGGGGCTTCCCTAGTTTTTCGGTCGGAAAAATTAATATGCCTCCAAATCATTTTTACAATTACCTCATTACCTGTACCCTACTCTAATATTCTTCTTAGGCGAATATGAAGAAAATATCAAATAAGGTTTTAATGATGAAAGAAAAAAAATTAAAATTGGTTACTAAGAACGATAAATTCATTATTGTTTATTAATTACTGTCATTAAATATTTACTTGCGAAAGTTTAAGAGAAAATTTCCTCATCCCTCATCTTCTCCATTTTTCGTGGATGAAAGGATAATGGGGGCTTGAGGGTAGTACAGCCTCCGGCCTAATTAGAGGACAAATATTTGCGAAGATTGAAGTTAATTATGAGATTATTAATTTGCTCACCTATTATTTCTTCCTGAATAATCAAAAGTTCTCACTGATAAAAAAGGTGTAAATACAAGTTTTCAGAGAGTAAAATTTCAACTCATAGAACCTACATGATAGAAAAATTCCCCAATATACATATCGTACAAGTACGATGTCAGATTTTGAGAGTCAGTCATAAATAGCATTTGCACCACCGAAAAATTATCTGAACGACAAAATATTTCTCTATTACATTACAGTGAAAATATGCTGGCAAGCTGAACCGTAAGAAAACCCAATCTAAAAAATATTGACAAAAACTGAGAAATGGGGGAAATTATTCGTTGCAACCGGAGATGAAAATAAAATTCTCTTCAATTCCACTATTTAAAAAACGACGTTTTCCAAGAAGTGTTATTTCCTCATAACATTTCATCTCGTATACCTTGGTTCATTGAGAAATGTACAATGGCCGATAAACAAATAAAACAAAAAATAAGAATCACTTCAAACTTACATACTTCCCAGACCGAAGTTTTTCGATTAAGTCCATTTGGTGCGAAATGATAGTACACTCACCTGAAAAATAAAGAATTAATCGTGAGAACGAGTAACAAAAATAAATAAAATAATAAATACTATGCAAATAAATTAAATTATAATTGAATTGAATGGTGTGGGTATTAGAAATATATGCGATTTAAAAAAGAACAATCCAAAAGGACATACTCATTATATCGTAAAAATGAAGCATAAATTTTAAGAAAGTAAAGTGAGTGAACATTATAACAACCGGTGGCTTTCTGATCATCAAGACTATTGAGTGTGTCTACTAGTCATAAGCAAACGACTGTTTTAAATTACGCCAACAATTTCCATTTACGCGTCCCAGGCCTATTTACATCAATTAGAATCCTCTCTTCTCAAATATATCCTATAATAATGATTAAAAAATACACAACACAAAAACATATCCTATGGTAATAATTAAAAATATTACAACATAGTTACAAAACACACATTGTACAAGCTTCAATTAAAAAATACTTAAACTACTTCTTAGTCAATTGAACTCAAGACCGAAACACCTGGATAAGCGTTCGTGAAGTTTGAGCAAATAGAAACGTTCCCCGCAAAAAAGATTCGGAATCTGTTCCCTCTGGGATCAAAGATTTGAGACAACCGTTGAAAGAATCCCAGGACGAGGCACTTTTGAAATTGCAAGCAGTGATAGGTCACAAACTTCGTCAACCGAATTTCTACATCAAACATCAAACAAAAATTGGCTGCAAATGAACTTTTCGAGCAACAGGAAATTATTTTTCGGTTAATCTGCGAAAACTGCGATCCTCGTGTCCTCCTTAGTTGTGCGCACTCTTAAATATAGCACAGGATATTGAAAATGCGCCAGTTAATTTATAATGGCACGACCTGCTGTGACAGGAAAACAAGAAAAAACATTCGGCGGAGTCATCTTCAGCGTGTGGCTCTACATAGCCGGAAATTGAAGTTTTATTTCTGTCTTCCCGAAGCATCGATCGAAAATGCCTTTTCAAGAGACAGATCAACCGAAGGAACTAGAGTATTCCCGGTAAAGTCGAACGTTCCGTCAAGGTGTGGGAGGAATTTTAAAGGTACCCGCAGGTGACAGTCGAAAATGAACTCGCTTTTGAGATGGGTCAGAAGGAATTATGGTTCAACTTAATATCCTTCGTAGGATGCATTCCATATTGACATACAATTTGAAGTATCGACTTGATTTTAATTTCGTATCACAGGTTCATTTCAGAAAGTTTGTATTAAATTCAAGCTGTACCATGCGATTAGGGATAAAGTAAAAAGGGATTTACGAATTACTTCTTATATGAATTGGCAGAGGAACTCTAATATCTTTAGACTCATTCAAAAAACACTGAATAAGAATTTACCTAGACTTACGTACAAGTTAGAAATGAACAAAATCGCAACAATAAGGGCGTTTAAATATTTAAATATAAGTATAAAATTATAATTAAAAAATAAAAAGATGAAACCATTTAAACTCTAAATTACATAGATAAATTTAAAATTTAAATAAATCTATAAAGTTAACGGTAGTTGATTTTCTGGATCTTTTAGTATGTTGGTACGCTAAATCGTATTATATCATTGGAATTCTAACAGAAATCATAACTATGATAAGCATATTTTGCGCTTTGATCGATCACAATTAAACATTAATAAACTGATAATTAAGATATCGCTTCATAATGAAATTTGATATTATTTCTAAGTTTAGCAGATGATTTTTAATTATCCTGATAAGTTCGAGAATATATATTAATTTAAAAGAATTCAAGATACCGATTGAAATTAATGAGGAATAATTTGAGCAGCCAAAACCCAAAGTATTCAGAAATCTACAAAAAAATTGATACTAAAAGTCTTTCCACATAGGAATGACTCGTGAATTGGATTTTCAGTTACCAGAAAAATATTTGAAATTAATTAAATCCTAATGACAAGAAGTTAAAACCGTTTCCTAGTACAAATAGGATGAAGTTCAAGTGAAATGAGAAGTTTGATTGCTTGTCTAATGAACAAAAAAAATAAGTAATTATTTTCAGGACACAAACGTTAAGAATTATTTTTAAGTAAACTGCTACCTAAACGTGTGAATTATTTCCGCTATCCTTATTCCATCATTTACCTCAGGGCTTCTCCTTCGAATAAAACGAATAACGAATATTTCTTTCCAGCAGAAAAAATCGATTTCTCTCTTCAAACTTTTCGGAATAGGAAGTTTTAATAATATTTTCTTCCTAAGATTCTGGAGACCATTTTTTATGACTGAATATAGGTTTTGAAATAAACTATGATTTATTCAAACGGAATGTGCCGGAAGTTTGCCTTAGGAAAACCTCGCGCTTCAGTGGGTCAACGTTGTTCCGTTTTTCCTTACTCCTACGCTTTGAGGCATGTACTATTAAAGTTTTCGCAATTCCATTTTTAAAGATAAAATCGAAGAATATTTATGGGATTCGTTGAAATGCATTCAAAGTATCTTTAGCGGCTTTATCAATGACTTAATAACTCAGGTCATAAAATAATCATATTATTACAGCTTTGGTATTAATAAACCCGTAGATAAATAGTTTATTTTAATTAAATGTTTTAAAATAGCAAGGAAAAAGGTTTAGAAGGTCGTGTGTTAAATTTATATAAGATAGGTCACCACCCTCAAGCCACAGAAGTCGTGGTCAAAAGTCGTAACAATTTCTGTAGAATTTGTACGTCTATTTTCCACTTAAATTATGAAATGAGATTTGTTGATAAACATGAAAAATTAAATAAAATTGTGAATTTAACGGTAAAATCGATAGACCGATTTCTTCATACCTTCACAAAGTGAAAACCCAGCAAGAATGTGGAAACAACTAACACCATGTAATGCAGAAACGAGATTTCCCATCTAGGTTTTACTATTAACATAATAAACTATGATTTATGAATAAACATTTATCCGCGTTAGTGTTTACTACATTTACTTCAAAACTATTTTAATGAAAATCCATTTTTTTGCATCTACATCTCTAACGTCTGGCAGTTTCTTACATTTCAGAAGTGGTATTATTAAATGTGCTTCGACAGCTTAGGTCATTCCACAAGACTATCTGGGAACCTCTTACATTTTGCGAAACAAATTTCATACATGAGTGTCTATAGAAAACCCTTCGCAAAAACTCACTTCACTTGCATGTAGTATATTTATAAAATCCTCTGTATTAAAATATATACGGCAATAATTACATCTCAAACACAATGAATCTTGATTGCTTATTGCTAGAGGTGTTTGTTTTTCGCAATAAGCGATAAAACCAACAAAAAACTCTAATTTTGAAAGTTCCAATAAGCAGCACGGATTTTGGTGATTTTCGCTTCATTCATCCTTTGTAAGAGAGAGAAATGTGATTTTGGTATGACTGAAATAAATATACAATAATAATTGTATTCTTTACATATATTTTGTCATATTTTTTATCACCCATGACATCTTTGCTTACGCAAATTCAGCTTTGATATTTTTCAATAAATTCACAAAACTTCCTTTCCATTATAGATAATCACAATATCTCGCCTAATTCCACGAAGAAATATGTTTTGTTTTTGCTAAAATCTATCCTGTCAATATGTTTTTAATGAAGATATCATGTTTTGTTGATCTGCAGCTGTGAACAAATTTTCCTTAGGTGTAAACAGCAAGGTTTTAAATAAATTTAATTTAATATTTTGTATAATTTACAGTTAATAAATTTCCAATGCTTTTAGTGTGTATGCTAAAGTTTGCCTAATATCATTCCTTTGCTTACATGAGACTCTGTGAAAATTAGTAACACCAAATTTGGGGAACATAATGAAAACACAAAACACCACAATTTAGGTTTCAAATCAAAAAATTTCAGAAAAATTAAAAACATTTTCAAACACCTCTACTTATGGCTAAAGACCAGAGCCTTTTTAGAAACTTCTGAACAACAACTGCTGGACTTAAATGTTTTCTGTTAACTTTAAAATTAGTGAAAATCGTCTCTCTTCACATAATTCGTTCTTGAGTAGGTAAAACCAACTTAATATTGGCATAAGCATTACATCATAGTATATGCATAAAGAACATTCACTTCTTCATTCGGTAAAAATCCATCAGAAGAGCCATGTTTTCAATTCTCCCTTAAAAGAGTAATTCATTCAAGATTAAGGTTATTTTATAAAGGAAACGAGTAGGAAAACCGCAGAAAGATAAAAATGTGATAGACAAGGCATCCATTCGACCCTTATCGGCCATAAAAATAAAATCCTCCGCAGTGGAAATAACAAGGAAGTCCACATTGCGGTTTCTCTGATACAAACAACATTATCTCGGATGGAAAAAAGAACAAGAAAATGCGGAATTCAAAATAAAACGTCTAGCTGACATCACTCCTATTTTGATCACGTCTGAAAGTGTTATCTACTAAATTATTAGATCTGCCTTATGTCACAGAGATCGTCGAGACCTCTGAGAGGATTCCTTTTCTGTGAATTCCTTGGAATTGTATTATTTCTCGTGAATCTAAAATCTGGAGACGTTAATCCATCACCAGTCGAGAGATTAAATGGAAGAAATCGGGAGTTTGTGCTGACTGATGGGTGATTCATTGCGTGAAAGACTCATTTATATAATTGAGTCTTTGTTTCAGTTGTCATCGATGTCCCCATTTGCATGCCCAATCAGTATCATTTATATTACGACTTGGCGCAATTAGTCTTTCTTTGACTGAAGGCACTCTTTCATCCTTAACTTTCCTCTTTGTAGAGAAAGAAATGAAGGAGAAAACGTCTGCTATAGGCGAGATTTGAATTCGAATCTCCCAATTGCCTGGTGGTTTAACAAATTTAGCTAATATATCTTAAATCTGAAGCTATTATAAGATGAGAGAATATTATGCAAATTTCCTTTATTTATTATACTCATAAGAAAGTATACGTTTTCAGGCCTACTTGAATGACTACGTAGGGATGTGTGTACTTACACTGTGCGATTCTAACTATTCTATTCTTCATAACTGTGATTATCTTATCGTAATAATAATCATACAGAGAACTCCAGAGGTTTTTCTAAAATCTAGTATGTTAATCATGCATTTTTCCCTAATTTAAATTTGCTCTTAGTTATAAGAATACAAATGAAGATATTAAAAAAAATCATGTTTGTATTCAATCAAAGAAGCTTTAACTTTGTGGAACTCTATCCTAGTAAATGGGTGGGAATAACTGTGCAAAAATTCCACTTGTTTTAAAGTAAAAGATAAATTCCACTTGTTAAGCAAGTGGAATTTTTGCACAGTTATTCCCACCCATTTACTATTTACACGTATGCATTCTAATGATAGATTGCTTTCTCACTAACTCTAATAATAAATTGGTTTTTCACTAATTGTAAGTATATTTTTAACATTTTTCAGTTTAAAGAGACCGGAATCATATTACTGCATGCACTAGATGAGAAATATATCCAAAATTGCAATTTTTAAAGGGAATATTTCTTATGTCGACATTTACACGGTATTCCTCAGTAGTTTGCTATCGAATAAGCAGATAAAAAGGCTACTCGAGCCACCTTATTTTTAATAATATAAATCATAGGTAACTTGATAACTGCTATAATTTTTGGAAGCAAAAAATGGACCAAAGAAAAACGAAATTTTATTCAAAATGTCGACCTTGTTGTAAAATTGACCAATCATAGTTAAAAATTGGAACTTATATTTTATAATTACTGCTGCTTAAAAATTCTCTCAAACATTTATGCAAAAAAATGTAATATAAAAGGGAAATAGTTAAATCGAATGATATTTCAGTAATGTTATAAGCATAAGGTAACATATCTTTCTCATTCCACATAACCGCATTTATCTACATACTCAACAAAATTAAACTAATTCAAATATTAATTCTAAGTTAAAACCAGCTTCTTTAAACACCATAATCGCTGAAACAAATTCATCATTCACGGAGAGAAAAATACCGTGATATGTCAGCATTTACAAGACTGGAAATTCCTCGTTTGTCAGCTTCTGATAAATCATGTGGTTCGATACATAAATCCGATAGGGTGAAATTTCCTATTTCAACATCGTCTATTAACGTCACATATATCGTTAGTTCTTTTTAAATGGAAGAAAAACTACAGACGACTACCACGTGCAATAAAATATTACTGTGACCCAGTTCAAGGAAAGCACTCGAATCATTACGTCCTTCACTGAATTATTGCTAGCTCAATCTACATATTCTAAGGTTTGAATATATCAACAATTTGAAAATCTCGTGCTAGTGCTACTTATTTCATTTTTGGAAATTTTTACGAGTCATTCGTGAGTTTTCTCAGTCATAAGGAAGCCACTTCCAAGCAAATCCATTACGGAGACGAGGATATTCGGCCATCCATAATTTTTGAGCACTTCGGTGCTGAGTGCTAAGCAAGTCGATCACCAAGTAAAATTTAGCACCTAAAAATGCTGTCTATCGATGCTTTCAAAATTTCTGGCAATATTATTCCCTGATGCCTTTAAATTGCAGCGTAAATATAGCGCACTAGTTAGTAGCTGATTAGCATATTTTGATAGCTCCTGATAAATATTTCACAAATTTTGAAGAGGGACTGAAATTAAAACGAATAATTAGAGAAGGTAAGAAACGGAAGGACTTTCATGCATTCCATTCATTACCCTGCAGCAAACTTTCACTATCGACCTTTTTTTAAGATTTCCATCACGATATCAACCTGGATCATATAATGTTGAATCAACGTTGATAAAATAAGATTAAGTGTAAGAATATATAAATAAGATGCATGTAAGAATATTAATTTTAGATATATAATATAAGAACAAAGGTGTATAATGGATACTGAATAACCCTGGATATTTCAATGGATATTAATGGTATTCTTACATAAAAGCACAAAAACTTTTCAGAGAAATGCATAAAAGCTTCTAAAGAGAGTCGAAATAACAAAAAGCACGTATTTAAGGCGACTAGGTTTGAAAATGTACGTTAATTTCAAAGAGGATGGATAAACAATTTATCCATCTGATCCATCTTTATCTGAAAGTTAATCGGTATAACTTTTCAAAGACTACGAAAATATTCCGAAAGGTACATCATCAAGCATAAACCCATATAAAAACTGTAATTTTACAACCAGAGAAGGAATTTACTTTTCATGTAAACGCTTTACCATTACATTTATCTAATGGTTTCACCAATCGATATCTATATTCTAATCTCAAATCGATATATTTTGCGGTGAGGCAAAAAACCACGAGCTGATCTCGGTTTCGATATTGCGGTTTGTCAAGCACCACAAAGTTGACCGCTTCTTTCTGAACTATAAATCACTTAAACGTATATTATATTTTATGTATGAACAACATACTAGAAAGGAGAAGACCCATAAGAGCACAGCCAATAATGAAATCTAATTCTGGCATTTTCCAAATTTGTTAATTTAGAAATAGCAACGTACACCTTCCAAAACAACTTTGATTATGTTATTCAACAGCAACGACAGTAGACTTAGTTTTTCATAGCATCGAATGATAAATCGATTATAATAGTTAAAATTGTGTTAACTCTTAAATTCAATTGCGCACGAACTTTAAAAAAATTAATGACAAATGAGTGACCGACTTATGTTACTTCAGTCTAGTAACTTCATACAGTTTCGTTCAAATATTACTGGAAGCTTAAATTCAAACGAACGTAAGAAATATTTCATTTTTCTACGTCAAAGAGCCCTTTCCTTAATATTCCCATCCCCTTTTACTTAACAACACCTTTGTTTCTAGTTTACATTGTCATTCCAATCCGTTTCTCGTATTACTGTTGCATGACAGAACAATGAATGCAAATGACATCGATTCATAAGCTTGTTATCTAAATGCACAAAAAAGAACGCAAGCTATAGTCGGTTATTATTCAAGGATATAGTGCATTTCGAAACATGTATTTTGCAATCCTAAAATGTCTTGCCCTGTTGCGAAAAAGTAGTAAAGAAAAACTTCCTTGGGTTACTCTATTGACATTTCCATGTTTTTACTTTTTCTAAACAGTGATTTCATTCTGTAGAAGTTGGATAAGAGAAGCAATGACATAAAAATCAAAGAGAGCCGACTATCTCCAGTTTTTGCTTCCTTTTTTACTCTGGTTTATTCATTCTCTTCTTTTTATAATGTCGTAAAAATTGTTCATCCTCAAAAAGCACATATCTTTCCAAGTAAACGTAACTTTAGATTATTTTCTATGTTATCAATTCCATAAATGTTTTGCTTTAATCTAAATCTTCTCCCATAAATGCAATAGTAATTAATCTTCAGAAATGTTTCTTAAACCCAAAACCAATATTATTCCCATTATCATACATTGGCATTGTCTGGAGACATCATGACATTTTTCGATTCAATCTTGCGAAGGATTTCAATGCTTTGGATATAATGAGTTACGATGATTGAAAACAGATGTTTATTAATCGCTAAACTCTAGACTTACTCAAGAGACAAATGAAGAGGGGTCATAGCATCGCGACTTGGTTTCTTCTGAGTTAGCTATAAAATCCTTCACTCGAGATAAAGCTAACGTAAATGAGACGTAAAATGTTTTGTAAATGGCAATAAGCTATTGATCTTCGCTCGAACAATTAATTCAATTGCGAGACAGGGATCGTTAACGATGCATCACTTATGAAAAGAGGATCAAAACAACTCCTTCATTTCATGGTTCAGGGGAGAGAAACAATTAAAGCTCAGCATAGAAACAGGGCAGAAGAACGTCAACACGGTTTTAATAACAAAAAATACATAATCTTTAGAATGCTGATTTTTTCAACCAAATCTTCCCTCTAAAGTATCTTATTATCTTGAGTATTCCTTCCAATTTAACGGGACTCAACATCATATTTAGCCATTAAGATTAAATATGATTCTTAAGTTCCTTTGCAATTAAAAAGGAAAATTGGTTGTGAGTTACGACTTTAATTCAGTTCCTACTACCTGTAGTTCTATAGTACATGTACCTTGACAAAAACGTTGTGGATTATCTAACATAGATATCTTCACCTGACGAATGCTATTTCTAATATATTAGGAACGGATAAATCTTCAATTATATGGTTAAACCGCTACCAAAACATGCTTACATAAAATTTGTTCAGTAACCAAATATAAAAACCATTAATTTGCCTTTGACGAATATCAACCTATCATCAGATATATATCCTTCAAGTAAAATAAAATGAAAGCACCCCAACGCTGTCGTCGGGGTACTACTTTCATGTATTAGCTCTAGAATTTATTTCGTGTGGAACCCAATATTTGTCTTAATCTCAAAGATTAAGCCACACATGTTTCAGTATAAGCCGCATTACCACGAAACAATTCTTTAAATCTGCTGTGACTCCTTAGCTTTCGCACCTTATAACCTATCCTTGATTAATACTGATCCGTATATTTTTACTTCCGTTACATTTTCGCTTATTGGCCTTTTATAAAAAATATGGAATGCTAAGGCTTTTGCTAGTTCCATTGAGAAACCTCTTCCAGTGAATGGCAAAGGATGTTTGGCAAACTCCCCTCCTCGTCTCCTCCCAAAGATAACGCCTTTCCTTTGAAGACCGTTAATCTATTTGATTTCCCACATTGCACTTCATCCCTGTACCGTTTCACTTAGCCTTCCGAGTAGCATTTCAAGCAGTTGCATCGGAGTGAAAGACGCATGGAAAGTACGTATTAGATAAATAACGGGAGACTGGCAATGAGCTTACGATAGCAATATTGTATTTAAAATGAAATCGCAGATTAGCTAAGGATCATTAGTTATCCAGATTTATTGTATATTATTACTTTATTAATACGGTTAAATCGTTAAAAGTATTTAATCATTCTAATATAGCTCTAGGCAATACTAAACAAATGCTAGCAACTTAAGACTTAATGTTAAGACTAATCAGATGGTTGACGAAGCTCTTCTCAAGGATAATAACTCTTTTAGGGTTATCTCAAACAAAACTAGTAAACAGCAGTAAAAACCTATTAAACAACCTCAGAACTAATATTGATTATTTTACATCAAAACCTTTTTGGGTTAAATACAAAATTTCGATAAAAATATGAAAACGACCGATTTTTTCGGAAGGTAAAAAAGCAGAAAACCACAAAGTTGTTAATTCAGATCACATGATCATTAGACCACCTTTAAAGTGTTCTTCTCATCAAATATTTACTCCACATAAAATACATAATTCTAATAAAACACAGTAAACCAGAAAAATCTTTCATCGTTCAACCTTGACTTCAGGTAATTTGAAGGTATACGTATTTTATTATCGCATAACTTACGACGGGATATTATAATGGTATCAGGTTATGATACTGACATCGGACTTAAGAGGAATACTGTACTCTTTCCTTCTAGGAAAGCCCCACACAACAACGAAAATGGAACACATTGGAGAAAAAAATTGTTTCTTTGAATTCCTCCTTCAGCAAACTGTTGACTTCTAATGAATATTCTTAAATATCCTCATCCATGGCTAACCCACGCACTATGAATCACGTTATTTTCTCGGAGGAGAACGAATAGTGACTTTCGAATTAGTATAATTCAAGACTACGGTAAACTGATCATTAGAATAATCTATAACCTTAGGAAACTAATCTAGTTACATACAAAGAACATAAATCATACTATGGTATGTGAAAAATTTCCTAAAATCTAAATTTTGCAAACATATTCTCAAACAATTACAATAAAATTAGCGAAAAATAAATGTTTAATTGATATACATGGTTCTTGTCATTATTTTTGGGAATACTATACCAGATATTAATATTACAGTTTACAGATCTCCAAATTAAGAATATAATGTAATTATCCATAGTTAAATAAATATTATACGTACAGAGATACATAAAATATGAAGAAAACATATTAAAATTATATTTAACCTATCTTTACAGGGGCGTGATCATAAAATAAGCTAAATATGAAGATTGGTTAAAAAAAGTTTTTTTTTTTACATTTTGATACTTTACAATACAAATCATGTATATTGTCAATATATTATTACTACTAAATCTAATGGATCTACCACAATGACATCCATTGAAATAAATAAATTATATTCTCAGGCGAGAGCCTTAAATAATATAATTTGTTTCACATAAGAATATTTATCAATTTTAAGGGAAAGTTGTCAGGTAATATTTCTATACGGACGAGTAGTCTCAGAATTAATAATACATAAAAAAGGAAACGGTGAAGACGAGCCGTACGTCCGCAACCTTTTCCATTCAACAGATTCACCCACTGCTGCAAAATACGATCGTAAAATCGGTGCGACATTCTCATTAGCTATAACAGAAATAATTTATCCGAACGTTTTCAAGGATAAGTCCGCCCATAAAAGTTACGACTCCGTGAGCCGCTATGAAAATCTCCCGAGCAAATCAACGAAAATTCTTGAACGCACAGCAAACATCGAGGAAGCTGTAAAAGCATCTCGGTGTGGTAACTGAAGACAGGAATCTGCAACAACTCGCAAACAATCGGCAAAGCGGATGTCATTGGACACGCGGCAATAAGGAGATGAGGAATAGCGATCATAAAAATCTATTTTATCCACCCCCTCCCTGTTCTCGAGAGCAAAAGTCAAGAGTAGGAATCGCTCAAAGTTCTACGAAGGCGGTCTACATGACGTAACTTACGTTGAAATGCTCCGAGAGAATGTGCAAATGTCATATCAACCTAGTTTTTAATTCTGAGAATTACAAAAACGGCGATTCCTGGAAACGGCATATCTTTTGATGACGGCCTATCTATAAATAGCCACGCATGCGAGAGACAGAGTGCATAAATTTGCTTGCATCTTCGTATTTGATCCCGTTCCAAGCGAAATCACTCGTGATCTCGTTAGATAGGGAAATTCCGTTCGCGTAAATAGATTTTTACAAATATATTCACTTCTCAACTTTCTGAATCCAACCATTTTGAAAGTCGAGTTTCATGACCCCAGTAGAAAGATTAAAAATATTAAGATTATTAGTCTTAGGTCTAACGAAACTTTTGACATTTACTCACGATGACCATCTATGTAATAAACACTAAAAAGCAGCAATAATTATTTGACATATCATGCCATTGCTTTTATCAAGTTTTTAATCACTCATGGACTACTCTAAAATTTCAAAAATGTCACAATTTTCAAAATTTTACAAATTAAGAGTTTCCTGTATTTTAAAAACCCGTATCTCTATTCTGATCTGTAGCTGTATTTTACGAAAGTTTAAGAAAATAGTCTCAATATAATGCAACAAAGAAATCATCACTTAATAGACGAAAGTCAGCAGCGTATGCAGTGGTATTACGGAAATGTTATCCAAAAATCCTTGGTTGAGATCATGGGCGAAAGAATAAATAATACATTAGGGAATTACTCGAACAATACATTAATACAAATAGGGGAAATTGTCCAGTGAAAGACTTAATGATAGTTTAAAACTATAACCTAAATGTAAGGACTATAATAAAAAACATTCCGAGGGCTTCAGCAGTAACACTTTTTTGTTTATGAGAATGGAAAGAAATTAATGTTTTCCACTCAATTTAATCTTTTATGCTATTTATGATAACCAAGATTTTATTGAATACGAAATAAAAATATGAATCGCTACAGTGGATCTTATCTTCTGTAAAGGCGAGATTGAATACAAAACCAGAAGATAAACAAAATTGTTTATGGAGATCCTTGTAAAAAAAAATTTTAGAAAATATCCCGGAAAATATTTTTCTTCACCTTGGCACTAAACATAAATGTGACCTAATAAATATTTTATGAATGGAACTCATATAAGGAGAAATATCAAGTTACAAAACAGATATCTCAGTCATTAATCCATTGAATATAATAAAATCTGCCTCGTACCATTCCTATATTAAACAAACTGAAACTGTTACGGAAACTGAGTTCAAAGTCGACCATAAAACTCTCTTACCAATGCCTTTATCAAAGTCTTTCCGCGCCCATTCTGGAAAACAGAGATCTCTGCAATCCATCGCTTCACAACAACCATTCGCGAATAATCATTTCCGATTAGAACCCTCCACGCTGGATATCACGCGATGCTTACAATAAGTCATTCAAAAGAAGATCTGAAATCGTTCGTGGCTACCTTTCCGACGAGCAGATACCAAGCGAATCAAAGAAACGGGATTTTTTATAGTGCGGTGGTAAGCAATATCAAATGGGGCGCAATAATGGGGTTACAAAGGATTATACGAATCGCATCTACCGAATCGGCTTCAACCATCATCGGAGACAATCTTCATCCAGACAGAATCAGACGTGAGTTGAAGTGAAGAACAAAACAGGAACAAAAACTAATTCCGTTTTTAATAACTAAGAGAATTACATGAATGACATTACATAGATTACTAAAAAGTAACTCGTTATTCGGTTGTTTGTTTTTATTATGAAGGGAAGAGTTTACACGTTTCTCAAAGGGCCTGATGATCCTAAGTAGCATTTCACAAAATTACCTTATTTGTATTATTTATTTATTGTGCATCATATTATATAGATTTATAAACTTGCATTTTGTATAAGACTGTATTATATTAGTATTCATTTTCATTTTGTGTCATATTATATATATTTATATATTTGTATTTTTTAAATTTTTATAGATTTTTCTCTTATTTTGTAATATCATTTTTATTCTTCTATATTATGTAAATGTATTGGCTAAATGGAAACTGGGACTCAAAAGTCCCAATTTCGCCAAAGAAATCCCCTTAGTAAAAATTATAATATTTGTGGTATATTTTTATGCAATATTAATCTTAAGACATTGGGGAAATACTGAGAGAAATGGTTCAATTTTTGTGTAAGCTATGATTAACATTTTCACTGGAACTCATAGAAAGGTGGCTTGAAGGGTACGTATGTAGAAGTAGATAAATTTCTATGCAAAATTGTTTCAAATTACTTGCCTTGTGATATGATATTGAATCTAACTGGTAACTTTCAAAAGTAAAAATTAGCTGACCTCGGCTAAATTACGCAAATTGAATATAAAATATTTCGGAAGATATATCCTGGAAAAGAATTTTAAAATTCATTCCTCTTCGTTTCTTAATAGTTTTTTCCGAATTTTTATTTCGTGATCAAAAATCCATTCTGCTTTCTCCAGAGTTATCATTTACAAAACGTAAACTGTTTTCCTCGCTGGAACTTTCAATAAAATTTATCTTAACAATCTTGATATCAATTACCCATACCGTTGTTTACTGATACACCTCTAGCGAAAAATAATAAAAATATTACAAGTATCAAATTAAAAATATCAAATTTGGCAAGTTGGAAAAATAGATAATAAATTTTTATGATTAAATGCAGGCACTTGAAATGATTGGTAAACGTATATTCTGAATAATAGTTAATAGATAGAAGAAGATTTCAAAGGGGAAAATGGTTAAGAAATCTTTTAGACTTAGTTTTCCTGATCCTTAGCAAAAGAATTAAATATTATGTCAACTGCATTATATGGGTTTAAAAACAATTTGTAAGAGCCAGATCACTTTCCCTCTTGAGCATCGAGCAATCATTATCCTGAGTGCAGCTATCGGTCGGTAACAACATAATTCACCCGCAACTAAAAGTGAATCGGTACGCATTAAAGCCATATTAAAGATGATGAAGTTGAATCCAAAGCTACAACGGGGATCCTCAACGTGGAGATTCTAAATGGAAAGGATCCTTTGGGTTGATTCCGAGATAAAGGGAAAGAAGGTCCCGACCTCCGTCGTCGCAAGTAAAGGGTCAGCGGGAGATGGGCGGAAGAGACGAACTCTGCAGCGGAAGTGATCCAGTCATCCTTGAGGAATTCCACTCTCACGTGGAAACCGCGAAAACCGTCGTTTGAAATTTATCCCCACGCGCATGTCATGACGGGTACGTTTTACGACTCTTGAACGCCGAGTGGATGTCTCGCAGATTTGTTACATTGACAGCAGATAAAAAGCCTCATTTATTTTCCGTTAACGTCAATTTCTGATGACGAAATAGCGTATGCGTGTAGCGAGAAGTTTTGTAAGCCGTAAAACCTTTACTCGTGTGGTGAAAACGCTACGAAATTCCTTAAATTAAACCTGACGGCGACTTGTACGAAATGTTAAACTGGGATAATTTTCCCTTCAAACCGAAGAGATAGATGGAAAAATATCTAAATTGGACAACTTGCGAAAAGTACTGAGTTAAAAAGAAACTGTTATCCAAGCGATAAATCAAAAAAGATCTAAAGCTCGTTGAACGACAACTTTTGCTTCCATAAACTTTTAAACGCCATTATCAAGACTCACGGCACTAAATATCAAGTAAATAAAATTGGTAACCATAACTTAATAATTGCAGAGCTCGGAATTCACTTCACAAAGGAATGTAGATGTGTTTAAGTAAGCTTGAGTTCATGTAAACCTAATAACAGGAACGATCGTGCGAAAATAATTCAGAAGTTAATAATCTAAAATTTATTTCCAACATTTTCAAGTGGCTGAAAGTTATTCTAGGTCAAAGAGTTGAAAAAGTTCTCAGTATAAAGTTCTGCCATTCTAGAATTGAACATACCTTAAACGGATTGCTCCAATCTAGAATGGAACTATCGTTAAAGAATAGACGACAAATTATCACTACAGCGATATTTCAGTGGATAACTCTTAAATATAGAGGGAAAAACATTTATTCCAAAAGCTTTTTTTTCCGTCGTCTAGTTAAATTAGTGACATCGATGACGTAAAGAAATACGTTTTAAAGCGCCCACTCTGACATTATAATTTCGAAGAAACACCCATGGGGAAATGGAAATAAATGCAGTGACATTGAAAGGGGGTTAAAGAGGCTAAAGTGGGTGGCAAGACAGAGTTCGAAGAAGGAGTAACTACTTAACGAATGTGACAGATTTCTTCGAATGAAAGCCACGAAGATTTTTAGGCCTAAATGAAAATTTCGCTTCCGAGAAAATCCCACCCTAAACTTTAAGGGAAGGAGAAACGAGGGCAATTGGTTACTGATATGCTTAAATAACACAACTTGGCAAGACTTTCCTTTCTGCTTATCAAGCAATAACTTATCCAAAAGAAGCTTTGAATGAAATATCGCCAACCAAAATAGCACAATAAATAAATAGTTAAAACTACGGAGGATAAATAAGGTTATTATAAATTAAAAAGAATTAAATTCTTGCATCTATACTTTTGCATGGATGACTTTTTTGTAAAGATTAAAGAAGAGACTTGGACATGGAAGTCTAAAACACATCAAAATCAATTCGGATAATGACTAGAGATGACCCAAAATCCTCTGTAGTACGTGGTCACCAAATTCAGTCGATTATTAGGTACCAGGATTTGAAGGGCAGGAGAAGAGGATTTTAATACCCACAAATCAACCTCGTTCGAGTTACGAAATTGTTTTCCCGGAAATTCTTATGACACCACATAAAATGGAAGCTAAATTCTTACTAAAACTAAGCGTGTGGATTATGAAAGTTGATCAATCAGGCGCTAGTCGAAATATATTTCCTGATTACCGAAATATATTCATTTAAACGTCAAATAAATAGCCCTCATATACAAGTGATGAGATAAAATTACCATAATGAATTTTGATTTCAAATTATCTGCCAGTCACTCCGAATCATTAATGTTTTATGGTGATTAGTTATAAATGTATATCCTAAGTTTGGAATTTCATTAAAATCCTATTTACGACAATCTATAACTTTATAAATCTTTCGTTATTTAAAATGCTAAAAAACCCTGTATCGTGTAAAATTATAACCATAATAATCCAAAGAACCAGCAAAACCAGATTAGGTAGTCCGTCTACCTAATATTAACAAAATTAATTAGATAAGATTTTTAGGGATTAGCACATCTGTAACCTGAAAAAATATGACTTCATTTGATTTGAAATCTTATGCCATCCAATAAGGCACCATTGCTTTGAGAGCTATCCTTTGCATTTAATAAGAAAAGTTCAGCAAAATCCCATGTTGAGCAAACATTTCTGTATCCTGTTTAATTAAAGTTATGGGACTGATAACAAGAAAATATAAGATTTCACTGTTCATACCTACGAATACATGGGGGTTTATTATTTTATTTTAAAGCTTTCTAGTAAAATATAGAGCATTTCATATTTTTCAAGACTACTGATAATTTAGGGATGGATATTCATAATTAAGACAAAAGAAAGGGAGATAAGTTAAAAAGTTAATTTCAAAAGACAATGAACATCAAATACAGGTTCAATCAAGTCCATAGAAATAGATGAAAGAATGGGGAAGGAGAAAAGATAGGAAGGGAACAGAGGTGAGCAGAGACAGCGGATGGTGGGATGAATAATGGCAGGCGATACATCACAGCAGATGAGAAGTACAGCTGACGGAGCTCAATGTCTAAGATTCAATGAGAGATAAACAACGATCCGCTAAAAAGAACGCGGCGGCCCTCGGTGTAGCATCAAAGGGAAGCGGAACTAAGCCAAGAGCAACAGATTTACACCAATGACGAAGATCGAGTACAGAGAGAAGAAAGATCATAGACCCACAAAGAAGGCAATGAATTTATTGTTATTTGAAGTTGTAAGTTTAGAATTCTAGATGGTGAGTAAAAAGATACCGCATTTCTAATTATACTAATGACTACGTGTTCATCCTTCTTCTTTGAGAGTATCGAAGCTATCTTCAAGTAAATTTTCCCTCCAGTGACAGAAACATTTCTAACACAACTCCATTTAAATACGACGAGAAAAGATAATCATTTCTCATCATGATGAATTTCCACCAGACATCGCCAAAGACTGTGAATGTTATCCATTTAAATACCTTGGATTAAACTTACTTTTAGCATGAAAATTAAAAAAATCAATCCTTAATTAAATTACTTATATGGATTGGAAACATCTCGGGATGCATTATTTTAAAATAACTTCTAAATATTTTATATAACCAGTACATTCATATTTTTTTTACTTTATACTTTGATTAAAATTATATTCAACTAAATGACGTTAACATTTTTTCTTGTAAACAATACCTCAAGTTGAATAATTGATCAATAAATGTTACATCCAAGCAATAAGTATATCCTGAAAATTAAATTCAAACCGATTTCCAACCTCCTATACTGACCATTATAATATGGAATAACAATTTAATTTTAATTTCCAAATTGTACTTCCTTATGCTCATAAATTAATCCTTAACTTCATAATGGTCTTCTCAATCAATTCTTCCTTACACCAATCCATCAATATAGACATCGTAATGAATGCACTGTAAATTGTATGCATGTACTTTAAGTCAGCTTACCGATAACCGGAGATCTATGGGCGACAACAGTAAAGATTTCAAGAAGAATAACTCACCTGCAAAAAGAAGAGAATCGTCATTAAAATTACATTCAAAACACATAATTAATGGAAATTAACGATAAGTGATAAAAAGTTAGCAAAAATACACGAATTCGTAAAATACGGTCTAGAAATTACTACACTATGAAGATATAAGATTTTCGTAATTTTAGAAGTTATAACTACTGCAATTCTATTTGCAAAGTTACCAGTAACGTTACAATATCTTTTCTCGTAAATGAAAGCCTGACTACTATACACCGCTGAATTAATAATACACTGCTGAATTAATAATATGTCGTGTGCAAAGATTGCTATTTATAGAAAGCAATCTTTGATTCTGAATCTTTCCTTCCAGAAATAAACCCGTGTAAAGTGACAACACATGAAAAGAATCAACATTAAATTCACACAACAAATCGAGAACACCTTTCCGGACAGCAATTAAATTACGCTCTGGGGACGCTCTTCCCGTTTAAAATTCAGAGTGATAGTTGAAACGTGTCGCGACATGTCCGCAGCATATCGTTTGACGAGGGGAAATGCGTTTGAAGCGAGATTCACGTGGAAAGACGTGGAATCAATCGCAGAATAGTAGTAAACGCATCCATCGTAGAGTGTGAAATATCGTACGCTTTCACACACAGAATATTCTAACGTGCATCAAGTGTACTTCACAATATAGCTTGATGGGGATGAGTACGGGAAAAAAGCCAGAAACTATGCAGCCACTCTTGGATGCATCAATAATACAAAAGGAGTTACTTCGACACTATCGATGCTCGAAGATGCATTATTACTTTTGAACGTCAATCAGAAAACATTGGATCTATTCTATTGCCACAGAATCTAGGCTTAAATCCCGCGAGAGCCAAATGCTTTATTAATGGACAATGCTTTCAGCATTATAGCCTTTTAGAAAACAATCATTTTTACTCCTCTGGAATATATGCCAGGAGGTATTATCCATTAGACAACTAAAAACTGACATTTAATGCAGAATCACCACAGAACGGTTTACTTTAATCCAACCAAGAGGTAACCAATGATTATATTCATTAGTTCATTACGATTTTATACTAAATACATGCCAGTAGTAATTTTCCTAATGAATTTGCTTCCTTATTCTCCAATGGTATAGTATGATATAGAAAAGGAAAATGCATTATTTTGATATAATCTCATACTTTAAAAAAATTACAGGAAACTTACAAATTTTCTTGAGGCAATTACCGAGCTGGTAATTCCGAACCTATATTTAAATTAGACTTAAAGATTGGTAATTTATGTCTTTTTACCTAAAGAATACACATAATTTTGCACCAATTTAGCCAAATCGCCGGTCATCCTTTATACGTTCCCAACTGAACAACTCATTGAATAGCATGAAAGTTAAAACATTTCGGCATCCCAATATTTTAATGCGTATCACTAGTTATTCCCTTTTTACCGTAATTCATACCCACTTGAAAAACTAACGAGCTTTCTTCAACGACAGTATTTACTTAACATCAAACTAAATGAAAAAAACGGCAGATACTTTATGCATAGATATAGGAGATGTACACTCCTGGCCAAAATTAACGCAGCACCTCCCTAGCGATCCTTACGGCCGGTGCTGCGTTAATTTTGGCCAGGACTGTACGTAGATTATCATCATCTATTTGAAATATTCAACAGGAGATGTTGGATGACTTAAAGAGCGGGGTAAGCTAACAAGAAGTGTAGGAGATCGCGTTTAATGGCGATTTTGAAATTACATGAACCTACCGAAAGGTAATTCATCATTCAGGAATGTAGATATGGATTTGCTTTTTCGATCGTGAACGTGAGTATTCCTATAAACTAGTAATAAAAGTATATCGCTGATGGTAAAGTAGTAGAATATACTGTAACTAAACACCAAAACCATTAATTAATGTTTTTTTCTATTGCTCTTAAGATTAAGGCGGTTTACCAAAAGCTCAAACTTAAGTTTTAATTTTTGAGCTTTGTTGTGAAATTTAATTTCTTTAGAAAACAGTCATTCTGTAAATAAAATCCATCCAAATGGAGAAGCCAAAATTACCAAGATTTTTTGCTAACTGTAGATGAAAATTATGCCCTTATTTGCAAGTTGGCCTTTCTGTTGTATAAAGATTTGATTTTTAAGTTAAACCACTTCAATTTCGCAAACGGTATAGCCTTATGGCAATTAGGGGCTATAACACTTGGAAGAACGTCCATAAACTTAGAAAACATTAGTTTGGTTTTACAGCGTTTAAGAAAGTGAATATCAGCCCAAATATTCAAAATTCTGGAGTGTAGATTTTAAAATCTACTGCAGTCTTTCGTAGATGGGAAATGGAAAAGCCCCAAGACATCCATGTTGAGCAGAGGTGAGTACAAATTCCTCATTTTGAGGGTATTCGTAGAACCAGCGATATGAACCCAATAGTAGATATAGTACGAAACGATTTTTTTCATTCGACGAATTTAATTCCACAATTAAAACCGGAATATCATATGATCTATCAATTGAAAAAAAACCCACTTGCACTAAATAGCGCATCAACCCTAAACTAACAACCTACTTCTTTGAGGGAATCTATATCTGGTCCTTCCGAGTATTTATAAAAGCAAAAGAGGTTACGGTTAGACCCCCCTGAGCGTCCCACTGTTTAGGCTTCCAACGCCGACTTAGAGCCTTCCGACACCATTAGGATATATGGGCCCGGAAAAATAAACAAAAAAATCCCCATTAATTAACCCCCGAAAAATAGACGGGAATTAGCGCTGGGGACGTGTAGCGGAAAAAGCGTCCGTCGGATGGAATGGAGGCCAACAGAAGCCTCTGCTGATCGATGACAGCTGGAAATTATAACGCCCCGTCAAGACAGGCGGACGGACAGAGCGCTTCGGTGCGTCGCAACCATCCTTATAGGGGACTCTGATGACTTCAACGCTATTTTTACATCCTCCTTCTCGGCTAGGATTTCGGCAGGTCCAAGGCGTCCTTCGGCCCTCCGAGGCGCCGAATAAATACATACGAAATTTTAATTTCGGGCGTGATTCGAGACGCTGAGATCACCGAAGGCTGATCGATCACGCTTCGCTTCGTTTCGCTTCGCCTCGCTCGATGGGCAGTTAAAACAGATTGGCGGTTCTGCTTTGTTTAAGAGTTCGCGGCGTAATTGATTGAAATGCAACGCCGTCTCGCGGGATATTTAGGAGCCTGTTTTCTTTTTCCGACCGAAAACGATTACGTGCCCCGAATGCTTGAGAGAGAGACGGTTGCTTTCGATTCACGTGGTTTTAATTTACGGGCTTTTGAACGTCCGCCGCTCTTGACCGAGATATTCCTGGGAAATGTGTTCGACGCATGAATATTTAAGTGTCGCTATTTTGGGCATCCAACAACCGTCGAATGTATTTAATTAAACGGTTTGGATTTAACGATGTATATAAATTCTGCGGATTGCTTTGTTGTGTTTCAGAGTCCCTCATTTAGTTCAAAGACGAGACTGGTGATAAATTCGGAGCGGAAACATTTTAATCTGACAAAGTTAGTACCGAACGTCATGTAATAATAAAACCACCCACAAACGAGTAATTTGTTATCAAATTTATTACTCATATCATACTAATCTTACTCCATTTTGATGCATGCGCTTAAACATCCGTCTGGTAATCTAAGGATATCCAAATCCTCCCTTGAATATTTCAAGGCAGACCTCCATAAAATTCTCAACTCTAAGGCTTTATAAGTAAAGTGTAACGAAAATTTAGTTTAAGTCTTCACCAACATATTTAAATACTAAATTCACTTTGTAAATCACTAAATCAAAAAATTATGTTTAGGTTTATGATCAATCATAGAAAAATTTTCAAACTTATCAACGGTTCGCAAAGCCCTATAAAGAAGGTAATGCCGCTGAATGAAGTGAAAAACTTAGGGTATCTTCCTCTTTCTAAGTAAACGTTTAAGAAGATAATTTCAGATGTTAATAAGTTTAATGTCTCATGATAACAGTTTTAAGCAGAATATACTAGCCAGTACGTATATAATACCAAACCAATAGAAAATCAATTATTGCAATAAGACAGCTTGGATGAAGCAAATCGGCAATAGAAAACCGATTCAAAAACAAAACTTTTGCAACCTCAAACAGATCATTTATCCTGCGTAGTATCAATTCACAGAAACATATAATAACAAAACTAAAATATTGATTTTTAGTGCATGACTGCTCTTACTAGCAATCTCAATTCTTCCTTCGTTCGGGGCCGAAGCGTTCTGGTAACTAGGGAATTACCAAACAAATAAATATATCTTTACGTAACCGACATATTTATTCCTTTCCTGTATTGTAGCTTAGTCAACAATTTTCGTCGAATCTGTTGGATAAAATCTTGGATAGCCTTCGTGCCTTTAGCGATATTAAAAGAAGAAGTAATGCGGTGAGGTGCTAAGTTGATCCAATCACGAGGGTGTATTGGAGGGGTAAACACAGCTCCTCCGGTCCCTTTATCTCGAAGCACCTACAAACACACCGCGCGGAAATTATATGGTCGAAGTCAACCACCATAAGCCACTCACGTTTTTCAACCCTAACAATAGTTCCGATCTGTGAGCTAACATTCTTCAACCTGGGGTTTACAAACTATATAGTTCGGCTAGTAGAAAATACCTTTTCCAATGATTTAAACCAGAAACCATGCTTCTCCAATTTGTTATAGCAAACCAAGATTGATTCATGCCAAAGTTCAATGCTCTACAAAAATTAAGATCTATGGTACATTTTTTGCGTTTTTTCTACCTTAAAAAACAAAGTTCAAAAAGTTAAACATCAAGTTAGGAAAAACATATTTTACTAATAGAATTCAAGCACTACCAACGTGTTCCTTGCACACAATGTAGATATACACATGCACAAAATATCAATATGGGTCTGTTTTAATGTTCTGTGGCTCAATTCTATGTTTGCTTTGATGTCATCAGCTAAAATAATGATTCGAAGTAGACGCAAAGGATGGTAAAAGAGGGATCACCCAATGAAAAATTTCGATCGACCGGTTAGGCACCCCATTCATCAATCATCACAGTATTGCAAAGTTTTACTCCAAGAAGTCTAGTATGTGTATATCCATAAATCGTGTAAGTTTTCTCTGAATTTATTTAACCTTTGCAATAATGAAAATTATCTTGTCATCAAAACATTTCTTCTATAAAATCAAAGTTAATACTATGGTTAGAATATTTACTTTATGAAATGGAAAACAAAATAACTTTATAAATTCATTTGTTTTCCATTCCGAGATGAAAGTTTAAGAAGTGAACGCTGCAGCACTTAATTGAATTTCATAACTAGAAAAAAAGTAACTGGATAAGTTAGGAGAAGAAGGTTCAAGGAGTGATTTTAAACAATCATTTTACTAACCAATATTTAATATAATAACAGCCTTGTTCTAACTCCTTTTCTTGCAGAATTATATACGATATTGTCTTTATTGATATTCCTACTAGCGAAGATATTCTACAACATTGCTTGAACCATAGACAAACGTCTATAGACATGATTTATCTGAGAAGTTCACAATTTACCACATACTTCGTGCTTATTATTTAATAAGTTGAATAGAATGAAGCTAAGAAATGACCAAGTCTGAAAAGGGACTACAATGTTGAAAGGAAATTCTTTATTGTGAATTTAACGTGGGGTAGGATAGTGCCATCCCGGCAATCCTCCGGCGTCAACGTATTGGACCGAGAAACATCTGTAGCTAGAGAACGGAGGTTGTTTGAAATGAAATGGCGCGAACTGGAGGAAGGAAGGAAAGATAAGGGTGGAGAATTCGGAGTGGGGACCGAAAAGAAGAGGGAATCTCCTCCGGAATAGGATATCTAGCGGTGTCCGGTGCGAAGAAGAACAAAAGACGTATTGGGTTTGAGAGGAAAATACGCCCTTTTGTTGCGCCCGAGAAATATAAAGGAAGGAAGCTTTTAAAGTACGATGGAAGAGGAAATGGATCTGGACCGGCGGAGGAATCCCGAAAATTTCTATGTCAAAAGGAAGCCGGTGGACTCATAAAGGTTTCTCCCCCACAATTCAAAGTAAACTGCGTTTAGTTATCGATCCAGTGAAATCACGATGTCAACTACCGAATGTCGGAGTTGGAAAAGAATTCGTGAAGAAATAAACCTCCATTTTTAGCCTCTCTTTCTCAAATGCCATCCACTTTCATAAGCGAAGGAGAAATGAAAAAGAAATCCCATGGGAAATCAACCAGCTAACAGATTTAATTAGTAGAATCTAATCGAAATCGACATCAAGATAATTCTTCATCGAGAGGAAAAGATGAAAACTCAACTACGTATGTTGTATGTTATAACCGTAACCACGTACTTTAACGATATAGGTTTCGATTTCTTTGGGTCGGTATCAGATGATTCACCATTTAAACATTTTGAAAGTAAGAGCGAGTTACCTAGATTCGAATCCACTATGACTGTCCAATTGATGGTCCTGCAGAAATCATAAACAGCTTTAATAAACGAATTTGGTACTATAACCAATGATACATCAAATCTGAAACTCTTGAGCCTATACCAAGTACTTGATTATCACTAAATACTTCATCAATATTCTATTCTAAAACCCGATAACTTCATTGATTATGATGTAGAATTCAGTTGATATAAATGTAACCAATATATTCACTTTCAGCATCAGGACAATAAGGAATTAAAATTACGATTTTCCATAAGGTATGGCAATAAAAAATGTAGTACATCATTAATCCTCAGAGAAACCGATGATTGCTAATGATGCCAACTTAGGAATTCAAAGAGAAGACGAAAAATTAAATTTTTTACTCAATCTTGTACGAATTTACATGTTACCTTTATACTATGAAATTCAAGTTTGATAAAATATTATGAAGGATACAGAACAGATTTCTGATAAAAAAGTGATTATGAACTTGGGTTCTCTCTCGTGGAGCACATTCACTTATTACAATATTCAGTTTCATGTTAACAATGTGTGAAAGGAGCACCGTTATAAAAAAGTCAAGTCATATAAATTTTTAATTAAAATTATTTTATTGATTAATTTATGGTATTTCATATCGTTAAATTTTCTCTTCTCTAATTCTTATAGTCTACCGTAAATGATAAATTATTTTTTGTTATTATTAGGTATTTAAACATTAATTAATTATAAGATTTGTCTGTCACAGGATGTCTAACTGCGGCGGAAAAAAGTAAATAAATAAATTCCATATGATACGTTTAACCACAATAACGTCGACCTCTACATTGCTCAGGACAATTCGAGCCACATGTATCAACAAATCATTTAAACACTTCAAAAACTCAACATAAACAACTTGACAGCTATATAAGTATAAAGCAATCGCGCGTTAAATAACAAATCGACATTCATTACCGCATCATTAAAGACAGACAGCACTTCACACTCGTTATGAAAATCGAGTGTACAGTCGAGTGCGCAAGAAACGCTCCTTCCCCTACTCCGCAATGGACGGAGGCGGAATATTGTATTAGCAATCCGAAATATGATCTCACCGCACTTTGGCATAAAAACTCCATGCACACAGCGACGAGAGTCCACGCGTCTATTTCCGATGTGACATTACCATATTAGCGCATGCGTGGTGATGTCATCGGTCGTGATGAAGCCCTCTCTAAGGAACATCCGAAAGTTCGCCCATCCCTTTCTTCGCAATCACTCTCCCGTCATTTCGGACTTAAAGGGAAAAGGACAACGAAGAGCTGTTGACTTAAGAATGGCAACGGAGGTTGCTCCATTCAAGTTCCCTCTCAATTCATTCACAACTCTTTTTTGCAAGGTATCGAAGCCTGAGGAAGTTTTAAACCCATTTACTGCATATAGTAGCAAATTTAAAATTAAAAAAATAACTGTTATACGTCTTAATAAATCTGAAAGTATTACGGTTAACGCAAAATGTTATTCTTATTCTTCTACGACTAACTTTGATCCTCATAAATGAGCGAAGAAATTTAAAAAAAAACTTGATGTAGGGTTATCTGGTGGAATTCCTTTTATAAAATATGATAAGAAGCACAATATAACCCACAAAAATGATACTTAAACACTACATTCATAGTCACAGTCACTATCAGGCAAGACAGTGTAGAAACCGGATCCAAATGTTTAATTATCATTATTTGTAGATTTCAAATACATAAATTGCATTGTGTGTTCTATCTGTACCTGCTACCATACTCTGATTAATGGTATATTTTCATTTGTGATTTTTTATAGGATAGTGAAAAATGTTTTTCATTTTCTTTTGTCCCAGTCTTGATCATTGCTGCGATAAAATGAAAGCTACTGAGGTACGAGTGAATAATTGCACTAATCAAGGTCTCTCCTTACGGAATACGAATAAAAGTTTTACTCTTATAGTCATTGTGCTTCACTAACGTAGACAAGTTCCGCTTATGGCATTCTGGCTCAGAGAAGAAAGCAATGGCATACTACCTCACTCCTCATACTGCCTAGGGAACCTCACTCTTCTCTGCAACCTTTTAGTAGCTTCTGTCAGAGAGGGTGAGGTACCAACCGGCCTTTTGGATGAATACTTTACAGTGTTCTATCATGTTAATAAAAATAGTTTAAAGCCATTCTCTGACCTGAAGGTGAAGTTATAACCTAGAAAGAAGTCGTAGGATAATTGTTTTTCATAAAAGCTGCGATAAATTGAGATTTAGGAGGATGATAATTTTTCAATGAGCCACCGAAATCTTGAATTTACTTCTGATTACAATATAGAAAACTTAAATTGCTCAATTGCCACGACCTTTAAAATCTATCCCATGAAAACTTCACTATAAACATAATTAAACTTTAAAGTAAAGATGAATGTTAAAGACATGTTTTTTTATCACAGGAACTCTACTCTGACGCTACAAAAGTGGTTCGAAGACCGTGAAAGCTGCTTGAGTGTGGCGAATGAGTTGCTGAAAAGTTTTGTATACGTAATTTAAGGAATAAAAGAAAGATTATAAGTGCATGAAAAGGAGCGAAGTTGATCCTTATGCAAACTGTTGAGGATAAAGAAAAGGTATTTACTCTTAAAGGGATTATCTTGTGTGATATATAAATAAGTAAAACTAACACATTTGAATAGAGCTTAAGATGAACAATGAAGGAATGAGTACAAATTCTATTCATATCTCGAAGGTCATACAGTTTTACATTTCTACTTAAAACATAACGTTTTCCAAGGTAAAACCCCACCTTTTGATGACATAACATGACAACTTGTTGAAGCTGGGAAAACAAGTTATCACACTTGCTCTAATTGCACACCCTGATGTTATCTTGAGTTGTAGCATACTTATACAATGAAGGAAATATTATAAAAGTATAAAAAGTATATTCTTAGCATAAATTAGCATGAAAATATTCCTATAAATGATTTCAACGATAAAATGTAAGTATTCAACCTAATATGAAACGCTATATTGTTTGCACCATGTCAGAGATTTATTTATAACCGAGTGACACCATTCTTTTGGCAGTGATAAAATGCAGCCTTGAGGTTTCCAGCGAAATATTTCTTTTCTACTCCCGCGCTAATATTTACAGTCACGGGCGAAACAGCTTAGAAAAAAGAGAAAGTGTGAGAGAAGAAAATTAAATCTAAAAGGAAAAATGGACACGCTCAGAATAGCAATCATAAAAATAACGAAAGAATGGGAAGGATTATCACGTACTGAGATTGGAGCCAAGGAAAAAGACAATGAGTTGTAAAGATTTTTCAACTTTAACCTCATTCATAAACAATCCTCAAAGGTTAACTTCTGTCATCCTGGAGATTCCGTCGTGTTACATCAAGCATTGATCTGTCAATCATCCGACTCGAACTGGAAAAATAACTATTCTCTCCAATAATCGACGCAAAATTGACAGAGGAAAATTTATCAGTAAGTATTACAAAGGTATTTGCGACAACAACAATAATAGCAGTTGCAATCGGCTATACCCACTTTGCAATATCCTGTACCGAGTAAGAGCGTAACTGAAGTAATTTCGTGGAAAAGATATGATAAATTCCGTAAATAAAAACAAAAAGTACCAAATGTACAAATATTATTGTCTAATGAGTCGCATGAATCTATAAAACATCTATTTCATATTTTAAAAGTAAGGAACATAACTTAAACTATATAAACAAGCATTCGTAAAAGGTAAAATATTGTTACATGACGTTATAGAATTTTCTACGCACGCAATACGATTTATATTTGTTGTATTGATATTCATTATTGT
Source organism: Sympetrum striolatum (assembly GCA_947579665.1). Classification (NCBI taxonomy): domain Eukaryota; kingdom Metazoa; phylum Arthropoda; class Insecta; order Odonata; family Libellulidae; genus Sympetrum; species Sympetrum striolatum. Next base: position 44,301,818 of record OX388350.1, read on the forward strand.
TATGTTAATTCGGATATTCGGAATTCATAAGCGTTTTTGAGCGAAAACAGTTCAACGTTAACTGCAGTGCTTCAATTTCAGGTTTGAAATGATGGAAAGTTATTTTTGAAATTACGAAACTTGGGAATAAATAGCTTATAAAAATCCTCAAACCATAGAACACTATTTATTAAACCAATTAAAATAAAAAATCACTACGACAATTCCACAATAATAGTACAAACATGATCCATTTAGGTTAACTTTGGCCCGATGTTTACCTGATGATGGTATGTGATATTTTTGTGAAACTGTTACAGAGTTATTTTTATTTGGAAATAAACATATCTATTGTAATGCAGTTCCACCAAGTTGAGCCTTCCCTTTTAGATTATATATTCCCATAACAAGGATTGAAATAGTGCTTCTAGGTCTAAGTGTGTGTAGAAATTAAGCTTTTCGAAAAGAGAAAAAGATAAGAATAAGAATAAGAAAACTTCCCATAACCTGACCGTTATTTACCTTCCATTTCAAATCCTCCACGAACGGTTACAAGTACGCGTATCATAATAAGGCAATGACTGAGGTTTCACGTTCCATACTTGTTGAGTAATATCATTTTCTTTGCCCTGTTCAACGGATCACTTTCGCGACTTGTGATGTATTTTCTGAGCTCTCACGATGGACTATAGTTGATTTAGTAATGGATTTGTATGAAAAAGGGCGTGCGTCGGACGAGGCGTAAGAAATACGAGTGACGCCGTATGCAAACACGCGTAGGAGAATGTGTAATTGCGCATGTACGTAGCGGATTCTTTGCAGCGGTCACGTGACCGAAGAAGAATTCTCGCCTTACCAAGGTGAGTAATGGTCTCTCAACATGTAATACAGTTGGAGGTAATCAAAGATATTCCAAAAGGGTCGTAAAAATATCTTACCTGTATCTTTGCGTCATTCATTCGGATTATAAACAGTCAGGATTTCATATGCAAATCAGGTTTATAAGATTTGATTGTGTTCGGATTCAATTTATTGCTGTTCCACAGAAAGGAAACTCGTTTGGATAGCTATCCTGTGTTATTATTTCAGAGTACGAAGTGGATACTGCTTTTGATGTGATAGAATACGGAGATATCACTTTCCATTTCAAGATCCAAACCTTTTTCCTATTCTATATTAGTTTGTTTTAACGTTCGACTCGTGCAGAGCGAACATTTCCTTCCCATTTATTATTTTCAAGCAGGTCTGAAAATACTTAAGTTTCTCTTACGATTCATTTATAATCACACTGGGAGGAAAAAAAATCCAATTTAATTCTTAGAATCATCATCCTATCATTCATGAACGTCAGGATTTATAAAGCATTGTGGCTAGTAAAGCGAAAATTAGTAAGAAATGAGTGATAATAACAATAATAATTATATAACTCAAATATGTCATTAAATCATGAACAAATAAAAGTCAAATAAAATCAAATGACAATATCCGTACAACTGTTGCATCACTGAAATACTACGAAAATTATACTGAAATACTACGAAAATTATACTTAAATAATCGAAAATCATACTAGCGACTGAAAAAATAACAAAATTAACACCATACAAGGCATATGAATAAGTTACCAAAATTGAGCATATCGATTAGTTTCATAAAAATAAGGCTCTGGACTAGAGCCATCGAGAGATATTCTAAAATTGCAGAGAAATATAAAATTAGTATATTTCATGAATCTTCAAAAACCTCTGAGCAGACAAGAACGAACAAGACTGCCCGAAAACTATATTTTAAATGATCTTAACTTGATAATTGCCACCTCTAAGCATATTTTATTGCAATCCTAACCCTGGTAAATACCACAAAGTACTAATTCAGCTAACAAACTTAGAAAGAGTCAGTAATTAAGATTCCATGTCTTTCGCACACCGAGAACTACAAGTTTTTATTTCGCAATAACTCATACATTTTCCAGGTCAAATAAATAAACGCTGCGTAAATTCAGTACAGCAGATTTTCATAAAGGTATCCTAAATTCTAGATGCAAACTACCGAAAACCGTGACTAACTGCTCCTAGTACTCTAGTGTTCAGAATTAAAGTTTCGTATGTGACAATATTCTAAATGAAATAAATACTAGTCTCTATCAAGGATAAAGTCTCAAAGAGGAACTAGCGATCATGGAAGGTTAGCATGATATCCTCCCAACACAAAGGCTCCAAATCCAACCCCCGCTAGCCTGTATTTTCCTGTTTTACAGCATTCGTTTATTAATTAGGTACCTCATTTAAATCTTCAAGTGAATGGAGGTTTGCGGAGGAATAAAAAAACAGTTAAATTAAGAAATACAATATTAGCAATGAAAAATAGTTATTTCGTACACTAACAAAGAATATATTGATGCGACATATTTAATAGTGCATCCATTTATACAGAATAAACAATGGAAAACAATGGGGAAGTAAAGGGGAAGAAAGGTTTGAGTAAGATGATTAGGATGTAAAGATTTTGGTGAGAAGGGAGATAAGGGGTGAAGGATTGGGAAAAAAATGCTCCGTGGCCAGTGTTCTATTGATTGGAAAGCACTTATTCCTGTGGGAGTGTACAAAGTAATTATTTTCCATTATTATATTATATATTATAGCATTCCACGAAGTAACATCTTCGCATATTGAGTTTACAATATCAACAATTAGAGGATAGTAAATTATAATCATTTCCTCTCAAGTTCCCACAGCCAGAAGGTGTCGGATTCCTCAACATTCCAATTCCCCACGTCCAACTGCATCCACGAAGCTTCGATAATTTATTCCCTTTCCCAAGGCCGCGCTTCTCTTCGGGATTTACGACGTCTGTCAATGAGGAAAGTCGCCTTCTGCGTACCAGGAATTCAATTCCGCAAAAAATGTCTCTTTAGGTCAGGGGCTTTGTCATGCCTCATTCTAGACCGCTACACAAAAGATGCTGTTCTTCCAATGCCTCACTCGCGGCTACCGAGCGGTCTTCACTTGTTTAACCACGCCCTCTGTGACTTTTCCCTCATAACTCTCTCCCATTCGTCTCACCGAAACACTCCTTCCTGTCGACCTTTCCTTGCCCTTTACCCTCAGTGACTCAACGCACCTTCCCTACTAAATTTCACCCAATCTACTCTTCCTTCAAATCACTCCAAAGAAACGAAAATCATATGGGACGGGTAAAGTATTCAACCCGAGGGTCGGATGATACCTCATCCCCTCTAGCATAAACTACCAAAGGCTATTAGGGGGAATGAGGCTTACAGTACTGTAGGATGAGGAGTGAGGTAGTTTGCCCATGCTTCCCTCGCAAGGCTAGGATGCTATATGAGGACCATGACCAATGACTCCACGAGTAAAATCTTTTTTTAGCCTTCCTATGTGACTGTACAGTACTTACTTACAGTAGTACTACAGTACAGGACTTGACAGTCCCCAGTTGAAAGGTAAGTTTTATGTTTGTTATTTTCGAGAATTTAGAATACTGCAGGCCTATAACTACTGTCAATGGTACCCTATTTTGTAGACAGGCACCCAATCACTTTCAACTAAACACAGTACAAAGTCAATACAAGTATACGCATACTAGTATAGTGGTTAGCATTCTAGCTTTGCAACGCCGAGGCCCTAGGTTTGAATACTGGTTAGGGTACGGTTCGTTGTATACATTTAAAATAGTTTATTGCAAGAAAAGTCGTCCTTTACTCTAATGAATATGAACAAAATTATTATCATTACTACAAAGTTTTCACTTCACAGTCAAAAGACTGGAAACATTTGCCATTACTGACTGTAAATCACCATATATTCATACTACTGCTTCTATTTGGTTTGTTTTATTGTTGTATTTTAGTATCTTTCTATTTGAAATTACTATATGTATGTTAAAATATATCCAGATATCTCTGAACTGATTTTTTTTGCTTTTCTACCAATATTATTGTTATTATTTACATTATCATTAATGTTATTATTACAATTATTTTAATATACAATTATACAAAATACGAAAATAACCATTTTGAAGCGTATGAAAATAAAACTATAAAATGGACCTATCGTAAATTACCTCCTTAAACGAAAATATAGCACCATTTAAAGTACCAAAGCTTAAGCTAACTAGTAGCGTATTTACGTAAGAGAAATTTCCAGATAAAATTTCTCCTGTCGACCAATTACATCAATTTTGGCACCACTTCAATCCTTATTCCCGCCTTTTCTCCTTTCCTCATTCATCTCCTTTCTTTCTCCTCTTTCTCTCCAACCTTGTCCATCTCCCCACCATCTGTAACCCTTCCAACTCCTTGTTGCGTCCCCTCGGTTGGGCGCCACCTTTATTTAGCTCCGTGAGAAAAGAGGTAAACGCAGGGGGACATGCAAACGTCGGCGGGCGTGGGTGAAGCATGAAAGGGCCCGCAAAAGAGAGAGCCCTCGAGGGAATCCGTCCAACTCCGCATTGTTTGGAAAATACTTTGCGAGGAGCTGAGGTCATGGCTGAAATTTTGGCAGCGAAAGCTAAAAACGCGGCGGGAACAACGATATTTATAGCGCGCATCAACATGGACGAAGAAGGGCCTTTCCCTAAAGGAGATGAAGGGAGACACTTACGCTTTTAACCTTACCATCCTTAACGCGTGACCCTAAATATAGAAGTATGTAAACTGTAATAAGACTTCTGCGCCGAACACGACATGTTTATCAACACTGACCCCAGAAATAGGGATACAAAAGAGAGTCGTGCCAGAATCGAGGCCAGAAAATAGAGGAAAGAGTGGTATTTAAGGAAAATTGCGGTAAAAGAAGTAAATGGTTGGAATTGGCACAGTAAGTCTAAAATCATTTTCATTCTATCATGCAAAACATAAAAAACTCCGCGAAAGCTTTCTCAGATTGCTTGAAATAATATGATATTTGCATCTTTTTACTTTTATTTCCAGGATACATTGACACTGATACCAAGGAAGTGAATTTAATCCGGTCAGTAAAATGTTTTTTCTTAAATATGAAAATGCAGAATTTTTGTTTAAAAAGATGGTTAAATAGTTGTCCAATATTTTATAATATAATTGTATTATATTGTATTTTTGCATTGTCACTCAAATACACTTTCTTTGCTATTCTATTTTTTCTAATTTTCGATAAAATATTATTGAGAGACGGTAACACCGAATCAGGCGATTAAGCAACAGAGAGGGTGTCCTGAATAAAATTGTTTTCCGATTTGTAATTTGATTACTGGAAGAGGAATGAAATCTATTATTATAAATATATGAATCATTATGGTATAATTAAGTTTTTTTCCAAATAATTTAGTTTTTTACTGAATATATTCCAGAATTAAGTTCCCTGACATAAAAATAAATTAAAAATTAGAAGAATAAAATACCACGCCAACTCTCGAAACGACAACATGTATGACTGAAATGAAACTTAACAATAAACAACATGTTGAACGTCTAAAGAAAAACCCCTTAATATCGCACAACTGTAAGCCATGCAACATTTAGCAGACGGGCTCGCAAATAACTCAAATATTTATATAATTGCGTGACGTCATCTACTAGACCACTGAATTACCATATAAAAATCTCCCCACCCTCTCACAAAATAAAGTAGAGGCCAGCTCCGGCAAAAAAGGATGGCAATTGCCAAAATGAATACGAAAATAGAGGAGTACGCACGACGAAACTTTAGTGAGCTAATTCATCCCGTATTTAATTTCTCGAAGCAATTTATATCCATCAATTACCACCGCGGCGGGATGTTTTCTCTTAAGTGACTCGTCAGGCCCTTAAATTGCAAGCCTGACCCATTAAATCATGAGGTTACAAGAGGCGCCATGTGCGAGACGACGACCCGCCCTTAAGAATAGCATCGGCAAGCACTTGATGTACTTTTTTGGATCACCAGATGCACTCGTTCATTAGAAACGGCCCATACGAGAGGCCGAAAAGGCTGTTTACTTCATCCCTTACGAACCTAAGGTCAACGCTTTCCCACGACATCTTTCAAGCCTCGCTATACGACAATTTCCTAGCAGGACATGTAAAGCGGCTTACCTACATTACGTCCTAGTATACGAAAATGTCAGTTTTCCTCTCTTCTCTAACGCAACCAATTTTATAAATATCTAAATTGTTACACAAAAGTTACTTGAGCAGTCGTGGCCGAGTGGTTAAGGCGTCTGACTAGAAATCAGATTCCCTCTGGGAGCGTAGGTTCGAATCCTACCGACTGCGAAGTTTTTTTTCCTGACCTCTGTGTACATACATACATACAAAGGTTCTTATTAATGGCCTAAATTGAGACTGGACAGTCTCATCTAACATTTAACCCATTAGAAATACATACTATGAGATAAAAGAAAACAAATGAACAATTAAAATTATGACAACAATTTATTGAAATGGTTCAATAGTACAATTCTTTGAAAATTAAAAGATTAGTTACAATTTAAGAAAGTTTAACTACAACTTAAAAATTATTAATTAAAGGTTAAAAGGAAGGTTATTAAGAGAAATTTTAAAAATAATCCCAAAACATATATTAATTATAAATAATATATGTGTAGGGTGTAGTTAGTACGCTATTCTAATAACAATAATTTTTCAACTCTTGGTCATTGCAAGTTTGTGTGTTTTATGCCGTCATGAGTTATCTAAATAGTATGAGTGGTCTTGTAAGACTAAACCTTGCCAAAGGTCATGAATTGTATGTACTATCAACATACTAAATATACCATTATAATTTCAATACCTTAACCACGTACGTATAAAATGATGTTCTGAATCATGTTCCCTCGGAGGGAAGAGTAACTAAATAGTATATTGAGTGACACGTTTTGATAAATTTTGCAGACTCAGAAAACAGTCGTGAAAACAATCTAACAAGACAGGGATTCAAAGGCGAATAATCTCCACTTTCTAAGCGGCTGCTCTGACTATTCAGAGTTTTGGTGCAAACTTTTCAGAAGCCCTATTTCTCAGATTTTATAGGTGAAGTGAGTTTTTTTTAATATGAATGAAGTGTTGGCACGCAAAAGTTTGTTCAAGAACAGATTTTCTGGAGGAGGAATCATGAATTTATCGGTGAGTATTTCGGTATACTAGTGATACAAGGGATTCAGAAATCCGTATCATGATTTTTTTAATTAAGAAGGATAGCGATTTAAATATCATTACTCAAAACATATGATATATTAAATAAAGCTCTTACAAGTAAAATCGCAAATTCCATTAAACCTCAAAATGGGTTTTCAGTATTTTTTCTCTCTGTAAACTTTTACCCTTTTAAACTGACCTGACCTCTCGAACGAACTTTCTAGAATCTTTTTCAAAAATTTCACCGAATCACGAAGAACCGAGGAGTACACTTTCACTTTCAACTCCACAAATGACTTTATACATCCCTTCCTCACATATTCTTCTTGACTTTCTTTTCGCGAAGTTTTACTTTTCTCGTATTCATGATCAAATCATTCTACTCGCTTTCTATCTCCATTTGCTCATGTACTATTTACATTTTATATCGTCAATTGAATAGATTTGTGCATGAAGTATGAATTTAACAAAAATCTATTAAAATCATTTTTTCGGGCGTTTTTTAATGTTACTCGAATGTATGCCACCCAAATTTGGACTAATGGTTTCTTGTGAACTGACTGTAATAAAAAAATTATAATTAACGACTTTTTTGAGAGACGAGATTGAGACTTACAAGTCTCATCCTAAATCTAACCCTATTGCATTAAAAATTGACATGAAGAGATTTTAGGGATACGATAAAGGAAAAAGCAAGGGAAAATATTTTGTGAGGCCACGATAAAAACTTAGCATTTAGGAAAAAAGTAAAAACTCTGCAGAAAAACGCCCACGGTAAGGGAAAAACCCGCGAAACCGTCAGACTGATGCGAATAAAATTTAAGAGCGATAAATAAAGAGAGAAAGTAAGAAAATAGTCTCAGTAACAAACCTTAAATAAAACACTGAACTTATATACGGATTTCTGATGAATAATGACTCCCCATCCCTGGTTTAGCGTGATAAAAACTGATATTCGATAAATAATTTATTAATCACTTATAACTAAATATCACGGGGGGCTTGTCAGTCAAATTGGCATTTCAAATAGCGGTCTCGGTCAAGTGAAGACCGGTCATACGAGAGAATCACCATCTTAATAAAGTCATCCGTCTCTCTCTTATGATACCAGCTTTTTCCTTTCATCTCCCAATTCATCTAATCCCTCCTCTTCTCAACCTTCCCTCCTTACTTCTCCCTTTCCTACATTCTTCCTCGATTTCCTCCTTACCTCTCCCTTCCCTTACCATACTTCCTCTCATTTCTCTAACCCATTTCTTTCCTCGTTCCACCCACGACTTCCCTCCGCTTCTCCCCCGCCTATCTCTTGAAGAAATGCAGACGACATCCATTCGTGGGTTTGAGTCACGATCCTCACATGAGCCGTACAGTAAGACACGCCATTTATGCCCTTCCCATAATCCCTTGCGAGGCTCCAGACGTGCCCTCTTCCCTCTTTCCTCCATCTCGTTTCAACTGTTATTCCCTTTCTTTCCTATTCACTGCCTTGAAATACATCGCGGATCTATGTAGAGTTCACGCCAAGTTCAATGGATTGAAAAGAGAGGGAAGGAGAGAAGCTCTCGAAGGTATAAACACCAATCTCTACGAAGACATTCGGCTTGCTATTTTACATTAATCAAAGGAAGATGCATTCGCAACGTTCTTATTTAAAATTTATCTGAACTTAAGTGAAAACCTTGAATTACTTTAAACATGAAATCAGAAGGGTTACGTCTAATTCAAGCATTTTTTCTTTCGGATCTTTGTCAAAAAAAGCATCCATCCATGCGTTCTCTTTACTTCTTAAAAAATAAATAAAAAATATTCATTTCTTTAATAAATTTATATGAGGTATCAGGTTTCCTATAACGCGAGTATGCAGACAAAGATAAAATAATGCACTTTATGTCGGAAGAAAGTAATCATCCGTTTTTCTCCATTAGCATCGAAATTAGTAAATTACACGCACCCTGAGTACTTCTGTATGAGATATAAAATAACTGTCGATGTAAATACTAATCTAGTCTCGTATATGTAAATCCCGTCGTAGTAGTTTGATGCATGAGAACATATCCCGGAACATCAATATAATTTATATTAATTATAGCAAGGAAAAAATCATATTGATAGGATATTAATGATTGTTAATAAATTATTATTATTAATGTTATTATATATTATATAAATGAATATTTGAGATAAATTTAGAGCATGTTGGACTACAGTATGATTTAAAAATTATTTCCATAGTACAGCTGAACATTAGAAATTTAAAAAAGGATGAAAAATATCTCGATTTTTAAGTACCTCTTTCAAAAATTCTTAATTCTAAGCAATGATTAAAACAGATCTGAAGAGATAAACAGATTCTAAACAGAACTAAACAAACTTAAAAATTAATCTCTAAAAAATGCGATAGAATGCTTATATTCCAACTTTTGTACATAATAGTTCTTGAAAGGGAGTTAGAATAAGTAGTCTCTAATGCCCTCACATTCCAGACTTCAATTGGACATCCATGAGCTAATATACATAAAATCTACATGTGATTGCCTACTATTGTAAAAGCCACAGATAATGTATAACCCCTTCTATATCGCCTCGCTTTTCAAAGCAGTCACGGGGCTATTCCCGAAATGCCAACCGGAGAGAGTCACAATAAAATCTCGCCTGTGCATAATTTCCGCACGGAGACGTCTAGGAATGCAGCGCTGATCCAACAGAAAAAAATAGAATTCCCTTTTGAGATTCCCCACCGGTTTCCATTGTTTTCCCACTCTCCTTACGATATCTCTACTCTTATACGCGGTCACCATGGCGATAAATTATTTTTGCTCGGGACGATCACGTGGTTAAAAATAAGATGGGAGAAAAAATATCATCAGGTGCAACCTTATCAAAATTCAAGATTGGTTCGGTACCGATCAGAGCCGAATATCTTCTTCATCTGATATTTCTTCATTGGATCAGTGCCCTACGCGTGGTTAGATAAGTAATCGGTATGATACCCTATACATACACACACAATTATGTATATAATAATGTATTGCAATTATATATAATTAATACGATGAAATTTACGTTTCCACGAACTTTAGCACACGATTTAGATTATCGTGATATAACCTAGCATGAACTACTATCTAATATCGGCATGACATCCTATACACACTTAAGGTATATAATTGTTTATCATAATTATAAATAATTGTTACGACGAAAGTAACGTCATCTCGAATTTTTCACGCGCTCTAGATTACCGCGATATCTTATGCACACAAACAATTAGAAATATAATCTTGTTCTACAAATATATGCAATCAATAGGATGAAGTTAACGTTTTCGTGAAATTTCGCATGCGGTTAAGAGTATCGTAATACCATCTAAAACGGTATTTTTTTACTTTAGCAGTGATTTTAAGAAATTTTTAGATATCATTTCAGAGTTGATTTTGATCACTATCTGTGGTAGTGGTCACATGGAATATCTAAATAGGACCCTCATCGTTTTTAAATTAGTTTTCGATAGACCATAAAATCTATTATGACTAGATGGTTCCAACAATTTTTGAAGGAAATGTGATAAATACATTTCTACCTTCTAAATAAGTTTTCCAGCTTTTTTCTCTTCTTGGATTCAGTTTAGACATTTAAAAGGTTGCAAGATACGTGCTAACCCAGAGACATCGTCTTAAAATATTCGCACGTTTTTCTGCATGTTACGCAAGATAAATTTTTCAATAAATAATGCCGAAAATTCCCTTTTTCCTTCGTTATTTTCCTTTTCTAACTGGAATAATTAATGTGGCTAAATTATTTCGTAATAGAAGGTCTACTTAAAACCTAGTATTCCATTTTACATCATTAGATTATCATCAACATCGAAAACATTTGCTCTTAACTACTGTATTTTAACACCAATTTTAGTGATAGTGTAAAAGTAATATACTTTTGTTTCCAAAATAGCTGCAAGATAAACCCAATTAAGTGACTGGGCTCCTGAATAGCATCTCTTCATATTTTTCGGGAGCCACAATCGATTTGATTTGAAAGCCAAGAAATAATCCCAACGAAAAGGGGTTAAGTATATTCAAGTCCGTTTTCTCTTGGGATCCCAATCCCAATCATAGATATTGTAAAGTTTTTCGTAAACCTAATTGTACCAAAAGAAACAGCGCATCGGTAAAGTGAACTTCAAAATTAACGAATTCAGATTTTTATGTAAGAAGTACACTTACCAATTCGAATTAATCAAAAGATTAAGATAAAAAGTTAAAAAAATATTATAGGAGGGATTCATAGAAATATTCTTCACATAAGGAAAGAAAAAGATATTTACTGTATCTGAAAATGAGCATTTATAGACGTGCACCTTAAAATTCCAAGGATAAACAGAAATAAATAATAACGACATGACCCGATCCCAGATCTTCCACTTTCTGGGTAATTATCCTAACCTTTTATCACAACAAAAAACAACACACATGGTTAGTTTAGAGGTAAGTAATAAGATAATACCTGTCCGAAGTTTCTAGATTTGAGTACCATTCATGTTGCTATTTTTCACTTCAATTTACTCTCGGGATCTACATATTTTCTGAACACAATTGCTCATTTAATGGCTCAAATAAAAATAATATAGGTACCTAAAAGAACAAGACGGAATTCGAATCGTCTCATTTTTAAGGATAAAAATTAAAACCCGAACGATAGGAGAAAATTTATTCCCGACACCCCTCCGTTATAGAAACCGCTCCTCGGAACTTAGAAAGACAAATAGCCTCCTTTCCTCGAATTTTATGATACTGCTCATCGAAGTTCATCTCGAAAAACATCCTATCACGCGAACACTCGGAGCTATTTACAAGTCGCTTCACTTGTACTAATTTATCGAACACTCTACTACTCCAGCATCGTAATTTTAGACCCGTGATCCTACCACCGCCAGCTTCAACTTCGGCAATTAAAAAAATCCTTCCGGAAAGTAAAGGACGATAAATCAGCGTGAGTCACCGGCATAACCGAAAACGTGACTTCAATAAAGCCGGAGTATTTGCCAGACCACCACGTGAGCGAGCAACAATCAAAAACCATCCCACCGTGAATAAGTGAGGCCAGCTGGATTTACGATGGCCATAGGCCCAGGGCGAGTTTAGATTCCCGAAACCCCTTCTCGAACGCTGTTTAATAGCCTTGTTCTCGCCTCGGCATGGACAATGAGGGAACTAAACGGTCAAACACCTCTGTTTCTCGAGGGGTCTTCCCATGAACAGTATCGTCTTCGGATGCGCCGCCTCTCGAAAGAGAAATTAAGGACTATTCCCAAGGGCTATTAAGGACTTCTTCCGCAGCTGTTCAAAACCCTTTCAAAATCACTGTTGATTTTCGTATCGTTAAGCTAAATTAATTAACAAATTATTGCTTACTTCACAATTAATCTCCACGAGTGCAGCATCACTATATTAGAGTATAATATCATTGATTCGAAATAATAAAGATGTATATCCCGTAAGTTAAATGTTTAAGTCAAATCTTTGATTCAATAAGTCCTTAGGTACTCCTCCAAAAACAGATTTATCTATAAAACATTACATCAAAGGAGTTCTGAAGAACTCTCAAATCCGTAAGCACCTAGCATCTCGGAGAATCTACCGACACAAATGCTTCAAATTTCAGTAGTATGATTTCGAAGATGGTCGAAATATTTCCGGGGCAAGTTCCTTTACTGACAGGAATTTTCCTTGTTTAGCTAAAAAGTACAATTTCTATAAAGAAATCATTTCAGCTCTACACCATAGATATAAAATATCCAAAGCTAATAGTTCAACTAATTAATTTTTTTAAGCAAAAATAGCTTCAGTTTATAGATATCCTTGCAAGACTGAAACCCCATGAGAAACTTTAAAGTTTACTTTTATTAAAAGTCTAAAAAATCAGGAGTTGAATACATTGAGCCAGTACAGCTAGTTCCAGAAAAGATTCGACTATTATATTCGACAGTAACGTAAATTTTAATGGGTTAATGATGGATATCTTTCATACCATTTACTGACACTTACTTTAAAAAAATCAACATGCGAATAACTATTAAGTTAGTCAGTAGATCAAGTCTCAATTATGGATATCTTTAATAAAGAACAAAATGAGACTTAATAATAATCTCTCATTTAAATATACAATCACCTGTTATAAATTCCGATTATTTATTATTCAAGGTATTCGCTACATCCACAGTCAATCACTCATAAATTACTCCACCCTGAAACCCCCACACTTGCCCACAGCTAGAACCCGGCCGTGGGTGTAAGGGAATTCCTTCCTCAGCACTAAAAACGAACTTTTTCTCCGTATAGGTGGCGTACTCGTCAGCGCCTATTTCAGTCCGCTGCATTCGTGGTATGACGCGAGAACATTTGTGCCGTTTCTGGCGGCGAAAGACTCTTTGAGATCCCTCGGAACCGCGGAGGAAATGGTCGAGTAGTTGGTGCGAAGACGTACGTCGCCTTTAAGAATTCCTTCATTCGGATGAGACTTTTCCTCCTTGTGTCTCCACCGCTTCCTGGGTGTAAGCGCGTTGCGCGCCAAGGCGGAGGCTCAGCGCCAGGCACATACTAAAGAGAATCTGGTTTCCTGAGTGATGTAACAAGCCGACTGTTATTTCACGCATAAACGAAGCAATCGCGCCATGTGCGAGCATCACATGGCCTATTACCGCGGAATCTACGCTTAAAGCGTCCGTTTGTGCTCTATTTTCTTAACGGAAAAGAGGGGCATCACATCAACGAGCATCTTGTGCGAATAATCAGAAATTTGCAATTCAAAGATGGATTATTTCAATAGCATACACCGAGAAAGAAAATGTAATTAATGCATGGATTGAAAAGTGCTGAATCTTGGCATCTGTACTATTTCAAGAACTATTGAATCGTATGTATAAAACGCTCCAGAATAGCCAAGTGGACAACGCTTTAGGTTTCGGTGAAAGAGGTCCCGGGTTCGATTCCCGGTGGAAACCTATGAGCGAAATGATATGCTGTCGAAGTACTTTCAACATACTACTAATCAAATATGTAAAGAGGTCAACCTAAAGATATAATCATGTCAGTGAACTTATGCCTAAAAGAAAAAAGAACGTAAACACTATAATAAAGCAAAAAAAACTATTATATAATAAATGGATTTATTGGTGGTCTAGATCGAAGTATTAAAAATTAACAATTGCAATCACTAATACTATTCTGGATCTATTTAAATTATTACGTATTTTGTAATTGAATCGAAATATTCACGAAAATAAAGCATTGATTTAGGTTAAAAATACAATGTTTACCGATTGCGAAAAATATTAGCGATTCCGTAAGCGTTTTGTTAAGACAGAATCGATAATCATCATACGGAAGCGATCAGTAGAGTAGAATTGCCAACGGAGACAGTTAATAAGGGAGTAGAGATTAATATGACGCCATTTTGAAGAAAATGAAGTGCCAGCAACAATAAGGCGACTGCCAAATTTACAAAAAGTGACCTCCTTTCCGAAATATCCCTAATTTTTAACCCCAAAGTTACAAACTTAGGTCCCGCCTTATACACGAAAATCACAGAAGAACCACTCGAAAAAGAATCCACCTCTGGAACTGTACAATGTACTGTGTACAGTGTACATTCAGCGAAGGATCTAGTAAACTACCGACAGTTCATAACCTACTCCAAAATCCCTCTCCAGCAAGCAATTTAGACCAAAATCATCCCTTAAAACCCAACTTAGTTAATCCCAGAAAACATTCAATCGGAGGACGATGACCGGCGGGAAAAGCGCATACATACAGAAACCATTACGAATAATCCTCACACAATAGCCGATGCATGGAGGTAATGGACCCTACCGTCCCAAAAAAATAAAACACTCATCTCAGGTATTCAGAACCGCGCTTCCGGCTCTTTTGAGTGCAAAATAGCACGCCCTCTCTCGGAAGCCGCGAGGATACACAAGCTCGAAAATACCGGCAAGGAGGCGTATAGGATTTATGCAGGGAGCAAGTAGAACTTTAAAAGGAAGCTCATCTTTAATACATAGGACTTTGGGGGCCTGGAAAATGTTTGTGTCATCGGCGCGTGCAGCCCGACTATTTTCCAGACGTGGAGGACTCCGTATGCAGACGTACGCGTATCCGCCTCGTTAGACGTTATTTATTAAAATTTCTCCACGAGACTCTGTTAAATATCGGGGCTATGAGCTCGGCGGGAGTTTGTTTGCCCCCGAATAAACTGTTTGTTAGAAAAAATCGGAAACGAGTAAACGATGAAGTGCTGACGGGTCTGCGTGATCTTATAAATCGAAATGCGGAATTGCTAAAGCGAGTTTTTAGTCGTCCCGATTCTGATGACGAAGCAATTTTTTTTACCATTGTGTTATTTTGGCAAAAATCATGTCTTACGTAAGAGACGTAAACATTTGGGATGACTGTCTGAAATTTCCTAAATCCATAGCTCACCCTCGCTGGTCTCAAAAATAATACAGACGAGAGTTATGCAGCTGGGAAGTTCAAATCACGTAAACTTTATCCTCATATCGTTGGCGAATTTTGAGGGGTTGATCGACATATTATGCAAAGCAAACAATTTGCCAAGGGTATTAGTAAAAGGTAAACCTAAAATACTAACAAAGAATCTTTTCTATGATGAATGTATTAATATACATATATTTGATTTTAGTTCGCGATAGAGAATATTCACTCCTATTATTATCAGGCACATATATTCCATTTAAGTTATTTATTCGGTTATAGATTACGCATTACCCAAGACCTCCCCACCCCCTCTCTTGCAAGTTTCTAGACCCGCTACTGCCACGTACCCAAGTCAGAGAGAGTGTTTGTACTCCGTAAAATAGATATGCTTATATTTACATTAAACTGTTATTTGTAGACACTTTAAGCTACATCTCTCCTAGATAGTTCACAGAAATTTTTCAGAAATTGTTTTCTCTTTCATAAATAGAATCGGTAAACATCACTGTTAAGAATCTCGAATTCGACACTCTTGCTCTTGACAGGTTATGAGTGGTACGCCTGAGTAGAACAAATTACTCCCGAACTAAAAACTGTGATAGATAGGTGTAAATATTTGAAACACTTAGAAGAGTAGCGAGCAGTGCGTTAAAATTCATATTTGGGTACGAAGCGTTCCCGCATTAACTAACTATCCTACAGGTATGTACAATCTCTAGGTCGCTCATGTGAAAATGGGTGAAGTATCAACCGGCCTTCGGACTGAATACTTCTCTGACAGGCATACATAACTGCATACTTACTTATGCTATTACCTTTCAATTCAATAAATTCTTTTCTCACTCAAAATTATTTAAAAGTTTCCATAAAATAGTATTATTTACTTAGTATAAGTCAAACAATCTGCAGCAACAACCAGTGTTGAAAACGAATACCGAAATAGTTAAAAGACATATTTGATTATGTATAGCAAGCTTAAACGTTTGCTGGAAAGTTTAGCATAGAATTATAATCAAAAAGGGGTTACGGACATCCAATAAAGACCAACTAACATGAAAAATATTTGGACTCACAGATGGTCATGTGGATGCGAAATGATCTAAGCTGGAGAAAGCACTTTTAATATTACTACTACTACGACAAACTATTCAATGCTTTCGGTCAACAACGAAGACGCAAATCCGAAATACCTATTGGAATAAATGAACTACCTTCAACAACAGAATGAGTATAACTATACAATACTCACTATTTTTTAAACCTATTCATGATAGCCACGAACACAACCAAATTCCGCAAAAGGTCTAAAATTTAAGACTTTCAAACGATATGCGATTAAGAATGCTTAGGAGCAAAGGCGTGTATGAAACGAAAGACAGTATGAAAGAAAAACAGCGGAGTTTCGGCCACTTCCGGAGAGATGAGTCGACGACTAGATAAGGAGATCGTGCATCCAGCGAGGCGTTAAAGACACTCGCAGTTACAATCACGAATGCACGGTGCAGGCGCGACACACGCTAAGCAGGTGCTAAGCTAGTGGAGGATGCAATGATTATGGCTGCATTTCATGCTTCATTAGAAAATTGCACTCATTCGAAAGTCATATATAACTGGTACAGATTGTTTAGACATTCTACGCTAAAATCAATACCATTACAACGAGTAAATAACTATGACTAAAAATAGAAACTAAAATTACCACTAAGAAGCGGGAACTTAAAAAAAAGTTTCTCTTCTCAACGGAAATATTCTCAAGGATGTGACAGAGGATAAGATTGTTCTGACGATAACATTATGTCCGTATCATTTTAAACTAATTAAAGAATTAGGTGGTAGGTCATACGTTCAGAGTTAGATTCAGAAAGCGAAGTAAATATGTTAGACCACTACAATAAATGAAACTCAAAGCAAATGACACTCGGAAAGTGAAATTAAATCTTCAAAATAGAAGTAGGTATGCTACTTTTTGTGAACAACAAACACATGATGGTGAATAAAGTAGTCTTTTTTGGATTACTGATGTTAATCATCATTCGAATAGAAATTGATATTAATAAAATAACAAATGACCTAGTTTACTAATACAATGCTGCAGAGTTACCTAATAAAAAAAGTTTCAATATTTATGTTAGGGATAACTGATGCCCAAAACGCTGAATTTTCAGTCAAATCCTGACATAGGCTTTTGTAAATAGCAAAAATAAAATACAGTTAGTTTTAATTTACAATCACAAAGCTTATAAGTATTCATCTAAATCAAAGATACAAAACGCTCAGAAAGTTTTAAATCATAAGAGTATGAGTACTAAATAAATACGAGGAAAATACCTAACATAGCATTTACCTATATCCAAAGAGAATTCAGAGAAAACCTCGTGTGATGTCACTGTATAAATTAAGTCATTAAAATCTCAAGCAGAATGTTGACTATGAAACACTACCGTCTTGTATTGAAACAGTGACAGTCAGTCATAAAAATAAAAACATCAGTAAGATAAGGTAATTGCAATACTTTCGTTTTGTTAATTTCGGAATTTATGCAAATGCAACCCCTCTAACTGCAATCTTTCATACGTCAAGTCATACCTGAGTTGCGGAGTTAACGAAATAATTCTATACATTATCCAGAGGAGAATCGCTGATGCTTGCTGCAGAAAGCTTATTCTAAGAATTGGAAGAATAAACTTCCTCTTCTCAGGTAGCGTGAGAAAACAGTACTTCTCTAAGATTATTGCTGCTAAGTTATGCGCACTGGTAGTTTTGCAGCAAGAAGACTCTAAAGAACAGCTCTGAGAATGGATTTTCTGAGAAAAAATGCGAAGAATCTTGAAATGGCATTTCTCAAAATGTTTCTCAAGTGATGATGACACATCGGGCATTTCCATTTAAAGTGCCAGATTCCTGAATAAAAGATGCTCTTAAAACAACCCGTAGCCATAAGGTGATTGATTCATTGCCTCTGATACACCTTTGGAATCATTACGAATTCATTAAACAAATCCCATTTCGCTTTCAAAATGTTACACTACACTGCTACACACCATAAATTCGATAATTTATTTCAATGAGGCCGATTTTCATTCTGAATGTACCCCATAATATTTTAGCAAGTAAATGATTTAATGCTAATTTTGAAATCACCTCCTAATTTTAAAATGAACTTTGAAATCCAACCACTCGCTCAAGCTATAAATTCGTCATTCTGATATTTTACGGCGAAATGCGTATTGAATCAGTATTTTAAAATTACCATTCATAAATTTCGTTTCGATACCACTTTAAACTATTTACGAGTGATTGATTCCGGGAATAAAAGAATTAGATGTTTATCCATTCCATGTAATGATTAATTCAAGAGAAAGATATGAGGTATTGGGAAGGAGAATTCCAAGAAAAGTGATCCTTAAAATAAGAGAATACGTTGCCATTGTCTTCCTTACCATTTCTCTTTCTTTCTCATCTAAAATTCTTTAATTTATTTCGATGGTAGACAACGTTATTATTTCTTTCTACTTATCTTCAGAAAGATATAAAACAATGCCAAATACTTTACATCGAATTTTCAAGAAAGTGCAGCCAAAGTGAAAATATGATAAAAATGATACAGTTGAGGATGAAAATTAGCTGCTGAATTTTATTATTTCACCGTAGTTTAAAAATTTCTGAAATACACGCCTACCTGAACCATACACTAGTTCTTTCATTAATATTCACTTAAGTTCAAAATAAAATTATCCTGAGCCAATTACAATCATTACTTTCCTTAAAATAATAACCTGAAAAGATAATTAGAATTTCAAACTCCAGCAACCTGATTTCCTATTACACTCTTAATTAACCCATAAATTAAATACCCAGGTTCACTGGGAAAAAAATTTGGAATAATAAAGACACAGAATATAATTCTAGGAAAGAGTAATAATGGAATAGCTATCAGATTTATTTCCTTGTTCTGGTGATTAGAACACCACCAATTACATTAAGTAAGTTTTAGTTTTCTTACCTAGAGGCATAATCCAAGGGTGAGTGAGGAGGAATATGTACAAGATTTTCTCAGGAGGCATAGCGCAGAGAGGAGATTTTGAAATGCAATACATCTACCTAAATCTTCGAATATAGAGGAATACATTGTAAATTATTTCAACTCATTACTTTAGGAATAAATAAGTGAGTAGCTCTTTTCACATATTGATAGCATTAGTTTCTCTAATCGTTAATCCTGATGCACACTAATGATTGTTTGGAATCCTTTTAGATACTCATTACCTAGCTATAATTGTCTTTTTGGAAGCCTTGAACAACCATATCGTCACTAAATGCTAACAATTCACTTCAAATCAGATTGAGCTAATCAAGAGTTTGCTAGAATCAAGCAATCTAACGTTTTCAAGTGAATGGATAAAACGATAATAATATATTAATTACGGGTGTTATCCCATTGACAGTTGACAATAAAAATACTTACAGTGTTAGAAAATACTATCAAGAAATATACTCAAGAAAAAAATACAATCAATAAAATGCTATCTAGAAAATACTATCAAGAAAATACAATCACTAAGATATAATCTAGAAAATACAAACAGGAAAAAACTATTAAGAAAATACAATCAAAAATGAAATATTAAAGAAATACAGTCTATGAAATATGATCAAGAAATACAACCCAGAACTCATTGCCAAGAGAATACAATCACTAAAATACAAACGAGAAAATAAAATCAATAAATAAACTATGCTTAGCTAGGATACTTAACATATAGCTATGTTAAGCGGTAACTTTGATCCAATTATACATAAAAAGTCACTGGTTCGAGCACCGGTTGACCGGTTATATCCCAACTAGGGCACAGATGCTCGTTGAAACAAATAAATGGGTATCATTTTGGGAAAGAGTTCGGATATATCTCCACCCAGGAATACTACCTATAAAAATCAGTCAAGAAAAAGGTTTTGTCCGGGAAGCTTCGATGGTTAAAGCAGCCTCCTGGACAGAGGAAGCTGCCGGGTTCGATTCCCAGCCCAGTAAGACTTTCTTTCAGTCCGCTTTTCTTTGGGATAACTCTTTCCCTTGAATAAATAATAATGATGAGGAAAACTATTTCAGAGGTGTCTCTCTTAGGAAAACAATTAAACCTTACAGGGGTAAACGAAACATTTCAAGTAGACAATACTGATCATTTGTGG
Source organism: Sympetrum striolatum (assembly GCA_947579665.1). NCBI lineage: Eukaryota > Metazoa > Arthropoda > Insecta > Odonata > Libellulidae > Sympetrum > Sympetrum striolatum. The sequence continues at coordinate 44,322,587 of OX388350.1, forward strand.
ACTTCGGATTCCTCAACGGATTATGCAAATCTTCCTGAAGTAGGTAACCCAGAAGGTTTACAGCGCTGATACAAAAATCGGTCGCGGAACCATATAAGAAGAATGCATGCCGATAACAGCTCACGCTTAAGAGTTGTTAACAACCATTAGCGGCGGCCCAACTAAGCGAGAGACTCTCAGGAAAGTAGTGTCGCGGAAGGAAATTCCTTTTTCTCCATCTTTCTCACACCATCTCGACTACCCACAATCCCTCACACGCTTACGAACGTCCTACACGTGCAGCGCGCCATCTACACCGCGTGCACTGCATGCGAGAGGCGAAAAAATGAAGAAAGAAAACAAGTGAAGGGAGTGCAGCGCAAGGGAATGCGGAGAAATAAAAAGGAGGAAAGTTAACTCTCGGAGATAATGGCGCGTGGGAGGAAATTTCCCAGACGCAAAAAAAGAAAAATTCTGCTAAAAAAGTTCGAGAACTTTCCATTTATAAATTTCTCGAAATTATAAAATTTTGCGAAAACTTCCAACGAAGAATTTTACGAACCTAAGGGAAAAAAATCGTTGATGTATATCTAAAAAAGCCTCGAAACACTGCAAATATCACTTCGACGATTGGGGTATGAATAATCGAGGACACCTTAAAAATGGAAATTTTAATAACTGCTAAGGAGCATTAGCTGATTCAGACTCACAAGATATTTTCAGGCAATGAATACAAACGTCAGTTTTGCTTTGGGCTAACTCCACTGAGGGTCTAAATAATTGCAAAATCTTCACTCAAGTCACAAAAACTAACATGTAATTCATTTGTAGAATACGAAAGGATGAAAAATAATCCAAATTAATTCAGCGTTATATGTTAAAGTGGTTTTAGCCGACTCCATTAGAATCTTGTGCATATATCGAAGAACCAAATGCGGTTATTACCAAGAAAATTAACCAGAATCGCAACGACAGTAAGAATTTAGCATAAAATTGAAGCAAATACGGGATATAACAAAGTAGAGACTAAAAAATAGAGAGTATTATGTACTATACAAAGTCTACACGAGAATCAATCAATAGAATATAGGACAAAATATGGCACGTTATTGGAACTTATCTATCTCATATCAGTATAACCTATTCTCGCAACCAAGAAAATCCATCCCAATGCTTGTTTCACATGAATGCCTGAGGCAGAAAAATTATTTAGATTCAAAGCATTCCGATATTTGATGAGACGAAGTTTCAATACTGATAAGTTCTTAAACCTCTATAATTTGAGTAATGAATGCTGATTATAAATTAACCCATATTAATGAACCCTAGGGTTAGAGTTTAGTAAGAGAAAAAGTTCTTTCCTCTAATAATCTGTGAGTATAACTGCTTATGCAGCAGCAAATTAATAGAAATCAAAAACATTTTGTCCGACCTAAATTCTTAGCCATCCATAGCTTAGATATCGTAGCGAAAATTTAAACGAGTTTTCAAGTGCTACTTAAAATTTAAGATTGCCGTGGAATAAATGTTACTATCATTTTCCAGCATCATTTAAGATTGAAAATAAAAAGAATTAGTAAATTAAATCACAGTAAATGGATGAGTTAGTACGGTCGAAAATTCCTATACACATAATCTATCAAATAAGTCTACAAAATTCCTGTAATTTTAAGTCGGAAATACAATGACCATATCGTTCATTTTAGCATACAAATAACTGAAGTATACAATACAGTATTCTAAGCATCCGCTGTACAGGGATAAAGTTATAATTAGTGAGTTAAGGAGAAAATTATTCTTCACCGTAATCAAAGAAGTTACATTTAAGTACATATGTAATTCAATCATCCGTTGGGTGAATCTGGCACGGAAAGAATCAAATCTGAACCGTAATACGTGAAACGATATTAGCGATCCGTGTTTGTAAATCATTATGCATTTAAGATTTCCGGCGCCACAAATTCCCTCAATCCACTTGCATGCGACGCGGAATCTGTCTGCAGGGAATGTTTGACTTCCGGTTCGGCGGAGACAAGAGGCGCTGTTGTGCTGGAGGCGACGTAGTCACCTTGTCGCTGTAGGAAACAAGAGGTGAACTTCGCGACACACCGCGTGGGCGAAGCGGTGTGGGAGAACAGGCGGCTTCTTGAGAGATGCGATACATAGCAAGTAACGATATGGAGATAAACTAGACTCTATATATAAAGGAGTATATAAAGAGACAAAATTGACGCAATACCACATGAAAAAGATGTTGGTAAATTTTCCTACGTAAACATAACTGCAAAGGAATGAAATAAATTGTCTGCAGATCTTCTTAAACCCTTCCTAAGTACTATAACTTAACGAAGAATAAAGGAACGGCTCTGACACAAACAATACTATAGCATAGTATCTCATTAAAATTGTTTATAACTTACATGTTATTCTGTTTTTTCTATATAAGTATTTCAATTTCCATGGGTATTCCCAATGTACTCGTATGCATCTCACCTGGATTGACACTGCCACCAGGCTTGTAGTCTATCCGCAAGGATATTTTACGATACTAATTATTTATATCTTTCTATCGACAACCCTAACCGAGCTATTCCTCAGAAAATTTCTTTTCGCGAGCTCCCGGATGATCATGAGGACAGCGCGTTTGCCTTTGGTGAAAGCAGTGCCGGGTTCGATTCCCGGTGGGAGCGAATGTGCGAAATTACCTAAGCTGTCAAAGCACTTTTAACAATACTATTACAATATCTTTTCGCATAACCTTGCAAAAATGTTTGCCGTAATTTATCATTTGTCACATTTTACATAAACAGATGGTCACGCAAGGTTTCCAAACTTCGATTTTTTCTCTTCGAACTTAGCCGACTCCTTTACTTAAGTATGCCCGTCAGTCGCTCACATACGAATGGACGAGGTAGATGTCAAAATATTTAGAAACCTACGTCGAGTTGCTATCTTTCAATCAAGCGGAGAAAGTTATTTACACAGCATCCAAAGGTATTAAAGCGCCAAATATATCGATGGGACTGGGCAGGACTTTTATAGCTCATGATTTATAAAATAAATATTATAACAGCTCGGCTTTCGCCCAAATTTCTTGACTACGCATAACACCGAAATAAACCGATAATCCTATCATTCCTATGTTGCAGGTACCCTATATAGACATAGACATTCCAGAAAACGGAAAAATTGTATGTACAATTTAAAATAATTGATATTTTTCGATTATTTGAATCTAGAAACATATCTACACATAATTTTTGAAAATATTAGGAATTTTATGTATTAAATTAGAACGTAGTAAATGTATAAATAAACAAAAATTACATAAATGACCCTGATTTAAATAAATGATAAATAAAAGAGTACTCGTCGTTATATTATTAAAACCAAACGACGATTTTCATTTATTTGAATAAACGTTTATAGTGGCGAAAGTAATAAAACATAAGATCCATAAATTTAATCTCTAATGAATTTATAAGAACAAAAATTAACATAAGACCTGATCTTACCGTCGAGAAAAGACGGCATTTTATAGCGAACATTTTTTAAAGTGATAATCCACAATTAAATGAAATGGATAAACTTTGCCAGTAAAATAAAGACATCAGAGACGTTATAGCATTTCTCGACGGCAGGATGAGTAAGTAATCAAGGATTGGATCCACAAGGATATTCACCGAAATATCGCTATGAACAGTAATACTTTAACAACCTTTAAATGAAAAACGTTAGCCTTCTTGAACAGGAAAGTTTTAATACTTCGTCTATCTCCCCTCTTCAGATATAAAAGGCTGCCGACTTCTTTCACTAGACCGTATACCTCCCACATTCTTTTGAAAGGAGCCCGCATGCTGACTACTATCTAACCAAATCGAATTAGTTGTTCTGTGTAGGGGCACTAACTCCTTCCCACAAGATTCGTCCAACGCCAGATGATGACGGTGGTGGTGAAGTGGACAATGATGATACTCTGGGTGCCTCCGAACATATGTTCTAATCAGCCAAGTTTTCATGATCAATTCATAAACCGCTTGACCATACATTTGGTAAATTATGCTCCCAGACAGTTAATTTTACGAGAGGCCATCTTTCCTTGTTAAGGAATGAAATACTACGTTCAGTTAATTCCTCATCAAGAATTTAGAACTAGAATGAAACCAGCATTTCCTAAGTAGTAAGAAAATTTTACGAACGAATTTCCAAATAATAGAATATTCATCACAAAAACGACTTATTAGATAACTTAAAAATTTAATTTAATTTTTCTCAACGGCAATACTTATCTACATTTCATTTGAATTACATTTTTGAGGAAGATATACACTACTTTGCAGTTGATAATTATCAACTAGAACATTAAAGGGGACCTTGCTAGATAGGTGGAAGTATTCCTAGGGTTCGGTTCCTGGTACGGGTACATATATGTAATATCAGCTTAACAGTAAAACCTTAACTTTCGAACCCTTTTTAGAAATACTATTATTTCTGCGATATCCTAAAATACATACACCCTCATAATGGAATATCCTAATAAGTTACGTCTGCATAGTACAACCATAGAGTAACTATGGTTATAATAGTATAGTTACTCTATGGTAAAACGTCTTTCTATAAAATATTGCATGTTGTTCCGCATTTCGAGTTACTCTATTAATGAGAATCTAACAATATAGACAACATCAAAGAAGATACCAAAAAAGACTACTTGGAAAATGACACAAATTCAAACAAATATGATTTATAAATTTATTTTTTTAATTCCCAACCCTATATTCAGATTCTCATTGATACAACTTCCTTTATCTCGAAAAATGACACTCGCCTAGACGTCAGAAGCGTTGCTTGGCCGAGCCACAACAGAGAAGCCCGCATTACGTTTTCTGAAGATGCCAATGGTAAAGCGTTTGGCTTGAGATGGACGTGGGAGATCCAATGAATGGAAGACACCTTCTTTTGCACGTGTTAAGAAGGAGTGAAATGAAAAAGAAAACTGAAAGATAGAGATGAAGATGTAACATGGAAGAAACATCGTGAGCGAGTAAAATATCGTGAGGACATATTCGAAGTTGACGAGGAAAGATTTAGGGATAACGTTCTATAGGGAAGATATTTCGAGTTACTGTGAATCAATTTCAAATAAAAATTTTAAACTACGTAAGGAGGTATGAATGAAAAGTACGAAAGGAAGTTTTAAAGAAGGAAAGAAGAAGCTACGTAATCAGTGGGGTTTCGTTTAAACTGTAGTTAATTAAATCATTAAAACATGTACATATTGTACGCTGATTTTTCGTCATAGTAGCATCTGATGAAAGCGTAGATACTAAAAATATTCTACGATTAAACTAGATTCGAAGAACTAAACAATTTCATTTAAATTAATTAATCATTTACTTTAGACGAAGCTAAAATGAATCCAAGAACACAATTTTCAGCAAATTGGCATAAATACAAAACATCAGAGTAATGAGGACAAGAACGTTTTTAGCATAAAAAGTAAAAGAAAATTTAACTTTAGGTTCTTTCCCAAACAAGCGAGAGAAACCATTATAGACGCTGACATTGTTGAAAGGTCGATAGAAGAAGTAATATCAACAATTAAGAGAGCTTTTAAGTGTGTTTACACCAGCTCCCGACGGCCATACGCCCTGAGCCGTTAGCACAAGTTGACACATAAATATTAAAGTTGACGAGTAAATAGCAGTGAAGAGAGAAAAAGGTGAGTAATATACACGAAGATCGAGAGATTCGATAAAATGAAACAGACGTCACAGATGGCCAAAAATAAAAAAAATACATATTGAAATCTAAAAATGAAACGCGGAACGGAAATGAAAGGAAATAAATACGAAGAAGGATACGTTAAAGACGCTAACGGAAAGGAATACAAAAATAAATAACGAAAAGGAGAGTTTAATTGCTATAAATATTAAAGTATTTAGAAAACATTTGCAAAATAAGCAGCTAGTCATCGAGCTATAGCAAGAGTCACTATTTCATTAATGTAGTCACCCTAATAATCATTAATTAAGAGCTGTCTACATCGTTGTTTTGTTTGTTTATATTTTAAGGATTACCTAGTACATTATCGTTACGTAGCGTTATCGTCGGTTTTCATTCCAGGAATCACATATGGCTCGATATCTTTTTAAAAGTTTCTCGATTGTATCTCAAAAACATCGCTACATAAAGCTTAATTCGTTACATTAGGTTATTTTATGTGCATAGAGGGGTTTTTAATTTTAGATGATCATTGATAATTTCCCACAACATAGCTATTTCTATATATAATTGTATCTAGAACAATTTCGCAACTACACACATATTTGTTTTAATTTACTACCTATTAGTTTGTACGTACGAGATGTTACCAATTGTATACATTTTATATCTGTGACTTCTTTGTTTGAATTGATTTATTTTTCTAGATGTTAATAAGTTAAGTTAATGGTAGACGATGGTTTTGTGAGTTTAATTGTGAATATTTTCATATAAATACTGTAAGAGTTAAGTGGGTTAGAGGCCATTTTGGTCGAACCTTACAGAAGAGTAAAAATTATAATAATAATTCGTCAAGTACTCCATTTTTGATGCCCCAATGTACTTCACACCCCGAGCAGGTTACTTGCTTAACATTCTCAATCTGCCCATGATATATGAAAGTAAGTGAAATTAGAAAATATCTCCGTGTTTATAAATAGGCAACCATAGATCTTCGACAATAGAACGTTGAATCATATAGAAGAAAGTAAGGCGTCGAGAGAGAAATGGAAGGTGTGACAGTTTGGGAATAAGAATCGGCGTATGTGGGCAGCGTCTAGAAGCGGATAGCTCTCCCAAGAACGGGATTGTTAGGGAACAGCTCATCAGTCCGTGTCCTGAGGATTCAATGGATGAGCCCATATTCGAGGGATCGTGGACATCGCTGCAAATGCACTCATTATGCAAAGTCGGATCCATGAGACGCACACGTTTCCATACAATGGATACGGCCCTTCCACGAATGAAATACCAATTTATCGGTGGAGGCGAAACATGGGGGCTATCCCATTGAATTCTCCTATCATACCCCGAGAATGACACCATTTGTCCGTTTTTTTTAGGATAGAAAAGCTGACAATATAGAGTTGAAAAAGGTGATGGCAAAGACAACTTAAATAGCACCAGGGGGCCATAAAAGATTTTAAAGGTAATAACGGACCGGATGGAATTCGTTATGTACATGTTTATTGACTAAGGGGAAAAGAATGGATCATATAGCTAAATGAGGTCTTTATGGTATTTTACTGTACCTTGGTATAGAGTGTGTAGAGAAAGACGTAAAAGCTGATGTCTAATCAACGTAACTCTTAAGGTAACTCCATTTACCCAATGACGTGAGAGAAACCCCTCGAATAACCTCTGTAGACATTCCATCAACACAAAAAAAGTTTTACTATTGCCACAAAATCCTTAATAAAACAGGTAATATCAAAATCTAAATCTGCAATGAATGAGAGATCATCCGGATAGTAAAATATAAAATAGGTGTATTACAGTAACGGTAAAGATATATAAAACATTTAAGAATGACAGTGCAATATGAATATGTATGAAGCAAAATGATTAAGAATAATTAAGGGAATAAGCAGTAGAGATAATGAAGTTATAAATGTAGAGAGAAGTATAATTATGCATTACTAATATTTATTTACAAGACAGTTAGGGTGTTCTGACTAAAAATTGTTAACCAAAACGAAGTATCAAAAAAATACACAGAAATAACTTTTACTTATACACGTAAGGTTTAGTTGGCGACTTAGTTTATTTTCGGCTTGGAGATGGCTTTTACTAGCTGAAACTAGTCGCCAACCTTATGTGGACAGATAAAAGTTATGTTTGTGTTGTTTTTTAAAACTTTGTTGTTTATTTCAACAATTATAGGTATTCCTCAAAGTTACTGTCTCATCCGTAAATTTTAGGTGTTCTACTCACATCTGAGAATTAGTGAAGTCCTACATCACATGAAAATTAGATAAACGCTATTTTAATCCATCCCTCTGACTCCAAGACAAATTCGTCAAACTTCTCCAAATCTTTCTCCACCAGCGGAAGACTTGCATCAAAACGAAAACCATTCAGAGAGAGAGAGACACTTATATTCAATCCATCCCATATTTTTTCCCCAAAGATACCGATAATAAAAACCCGGGATGTATTTCAAGCACAAAAATGATCCTCCTTTCGAAACATTCCCTCTTCGATAAATACGATAAGATTTGCTCCGAATTAAGCTATAAATAAGGCGATGAAATCTAACGACGGCTTTTGATACAGCTCGGGGGAAAAACACGGGCGACGGGACGAAAAATAAATAGAAGACGGAGCGAATGAAAATAAAGAATAAGTCGAGCGAATAAAATATCTTTACGGAAAAAGGACGTGCGTGGTTCGAGAACTGTAAGTGGCTGAAATGAAGAAATAAAAAGGAACAGTTAAAACGGTAGACAGATAAACAAACGGGACGCCAGGTTGTCAGATGGTCCGAATTAAAAATACGAGGAAGAGAGGAAAATAAAAGGGAGTTGAAAAGCGAGTGGAAAGTGAAGAGAAAGATTGAGGACGGGGTGTGAGATGACGTGCTATTTGCGTAATGACCCGCTGTTTCACGCACGATTTGCTCGAGCGAAAAAGCGGAAAGTCTCGAAATAATGGGAGTGCATGTTCTTTAGGGAAGTAAGAGAGAATATTATTACTCCGTGCTCAATGAGAGGAAGAAGTTAGGAAGTCTTCGAGTGGCACTTAAAATATTTGTATGAATGGGCCATTAAAGGGGCCGGGGTTTTAATTTATTGCTGACCTGCAGCTGCGTAATTACGAATCGGGAATAGTGCCTTAAGGAAGGCAGGCGTGAAATGATGAGTACTTGCGTCAGTCGAAAATCTCAAACGAGATTCTTCATGAGAAAGGACGGAAGTTTCTTTCATGGATGATGCTCAATTAAGAGCTAAATTACGATTAAAAGCAATGTCCATATTGAGATAATTCACAATCCTTGAAAAGCCGCCAATTTGAGAGCTAGTTTTTTATTTTCTCTCCTTGATAATCTCACCACTGCGACAAGAGGAGCAACAACGTATGTATGAAGGAAGACGATACAAAATTACCAAAGAAGAATAGAGATACCGCATATAAATTGATGTAATATGGTGTCAGGAAGTATTTACGACTCTATGTTAATGAAAAATTGATCCATTAAATTTAAAAATTGTATTTGGTATATTCTTTACATTATGAGAGTTTACAACATATTACAAGTTTATTTATGTAGAATTCTAAAGAAGGAGACTACGATAGAGAGCAGTACGGTTGGTATACAGATATTTAAAGAGCATAAGTTATAAATGTTGTATATTGATAGACATAAGAGAATGGTGGTTTTGAATATTAGTCTTTCTTTTATAATGTTATAATTTTCATAATCTATTATTAACCTTCATGCGAATAAATATTTATTGTGAACGTTTATTGAGAATACTGTCTCAGGGAGTTTTCTGAGGGGTTCCTACGGCAAACACCACGCAGATGACAAGCAATCCACTGAATCCATACACTTTGATATATTCCAGTTAATGTTCATGTTTAGAATGTTTATGATACATTATGTGATTATAAAATTACGATATTTATTTTCTGAATTATAGTAACTGCCATTAGGTTTTGCACCTATCTTTAGAGCAAAATAATGACAGTAAAGAAACGGAGGAAAGAATTGATACTGCACTAAGCAAATACCGGCCAAAAAGAAGGATAAGGTTGAGGAAGATGTAAAAAATCCCCGCCCAAGAATAGCAATAGAAAGGAATTGAGAAAAATAAAAGTAAATTATAAGAATACTACATTGTGTAGTTTTGAATACAGTGTTCCTGAAGGGTAATTGGAAAGAAATTGAAAGAGCATCACCGCAGAAAAGAAAGAGAAAAAAGCCGACGACAGATTGGAGCAAAAAGTGAGAAGATCTTTATGCGGTTACTGAAATGATGCCTCAATTATTCGCACGCAAGTCTTTCCCTACATCTGCTGTGCCTCCGAGTGATCCCAAGGAGTTTTACGCCACTTAACAAGTTGTAATCGACACATAATAATCCCTTATTCATCGAAACATTTTTATGGCCGCCCCAAAGATCATAAATAATGCATTTATGGAGATCTCGCGATATCAATTACGAATGCCATTACCTGATTTCGGCTTTGACTTGCTGAACAGCCGTTAAATGCACCCAAAGAATCAAAGTGAGCATCTCACATGCCTCGACATAGCCTTTAATTGAAAGACTTATGGAGCAAAGTAAGCAAAAATGGGGAAATGAAATCTTTTGATAGATTCTGATTGATTCTTCCTCTTTTACTTTTCTCAAGTATAAAATATATGTCCTAAAACTTGTCATAGAAGTATCGGAACACCAACCAATACAGCTAAAGAAACAGGAACTAAAAGCACCGATGAGGATAGCAATCAGGCTAAAATAAAAAAATCTTCACTTCGAAGGATAAATGGCATAAGAAATTTCCCTCTATCTCATAAAGATAAACTTACTTTAAGGACTGTTTGGGGTGTTTCTGAAGTGAAAACCATGACACTTACCTGCAAAGAAAGAAAAATATAGGTTAAACAACAGACAAACTAGAATACATACTCATAAAAAATTAACAACCTGTTAATAATATTCGTAATTATGATCTTAGGAAATTTTAAGCCAAGTCACTCGATTGAAAATATAACAAACGTTGGCTTCCTAAAATCTAAGATAATAATTAAACTCCTTGGTAATAGTCAACTTATCAATTGTTAATGCAATACAAGAAATAATACTGTTGCAAATTTTCTAGAGGATAATTTAATAGGAAATCGACTTCACCGCTCAGCAACATAATCAGTTACCAGTGATAGCATGAATGTTCTATACTTTTCTTGTTTTCTACTACGATAGAGCCAAAGTACCCCAAAATTGTCTTCTTTCGGAACTCATCCCCAATTTTAAGATTTCAACGGAACACACGGGTTATTTTGTCTAAATCTTAGTAAATAATAGTTTATACAAATAAAAGCAAACAGTTAATGCCAAATCGCAAAGAGAGAAGTACCTAATTTTCCCATGTTTCAAATTCATCAATCATTAAAGATAATATGATAAATATAAGTCTTCAATTAATGGCATTATTTTTCGGTCGAACATCGTATTATTCAAATGATGGAAATTCCACTGTATAGCTCCAAAATGTTAAATCGATAAAACAATGATCTTTTATTATTATATTTTATACATTAACATACATTTATAATTACCTCTGAAGAAAATAATGATATATAATTAATACCAGCGTTTCGTGTTCTTTTTTAGAAATACGATACAAAAAAATTAATAGTCTTTATAATAACATGAATTGCACAATTAATCAAGTATACTCCAATCACAAACGTTATAAGCTAGTGAGATATTTTACCAGGAGTGAATCAACGCTATTGCTAGCTTCCATTCACTTAATTCCCACAATATTGAATATAATATACACACAAATCTTCAGACAGAAACATGTTTGCTCAACTAAGTCTTAGAACACGCGAAACTAATAGATAAACAAAGGTAGTTCGGACTTAAGCTTAGGAAAACACCGGATACCTATATTTCACCAATCAACTTAGATTTATTGTTAGTTAATCTTTTAACGAATAAACTGTTTTAAAGTTAAAAAAGCGGAAATCGGAAATAGGGTAAACATCATGCAAAAATCACGGCCATTTTCCAATCAAATAGCTGGATCGGTAAACGGATCTTGAGGAAGTCTGCTACCCATCTAAAAGCAAAAAACCCACACGTTTCCTCTCGGCAGAAGGCGTTTCAGACGCAAAGAAAAGAGAGGCAACTTTTCTTGGCTCTCGCCGATACGATCGAGAAGGCGGAAAAATGGAAGAACGGGTCCCGCCTTCGCAAACACCAGCGATTTGACGAAAAGAATGTTTAAATACACCGATTGTGTTATCTGATGGGCCATTACCGCGGGCAAAGTAGGGGGCGTTGGGAAAAAAGGACTTCCAAATCCGTGCACCAAAATATATCGCTACTAAATTTTTTGAATAAGAAAAATTTTCTTGTTAAACTAACTCTTACGTATGTTTTATGATGTTTAGTCTTCCAAATTTGAGTTCCATAACATATTGTTATTAACTTTCTAAATAGAAAAATGTTTTGTTATAACACACTTATACGTATTTTTCATGTTGTTTAAATGTAAAAGATCAGCATTAACTCTTTGCAAGAATATTACTTCAACCACTGCTTTAACTTAATGATTTTCAACATTGCTATCAAAATTAGTCGCAAGATATTAGTAAAATACTGCTCTGATGACTGAATATTAAAAAATAGGATATGCAAAAAATCAATGACACATGAAATAGAAGGAATAATCAGCATAGAATATAGTATAGTAATATATAATGTAGTACATAACGTATAAGATAAAATATAACTCAACTGAGTAAACAAAGATTTGGATACAAACTACAAATTCAATTAAAGTTTAAATTAAGAATGTTTAAGTTAACTTATTCGGTTCCCTATCTTCTCTCATTTTTACATTATTAAAAGTAAATATTTAATTTAAAGGGATAAATTTACAGAATTCTTCAGTTGGTACGAATAAAGGATTTATAAGAACCTTTTGAAATTTTATCTTTATTTTTTGCATAATTATTTTCTTCGGCGATCAACAAAAATAGTACCGTCGATTCAACTGATCCATTTAAGTACAAGCATAAAAATAAAAGAGTTCTAAAATAAAGTTAACGAAAAGTAGAAAAAGTACATGAAGCAAATGTAAGAAATGTATGAGATAGATAGATGAGAGAGGGAATTTTATGAGATTTAAATGAGACGAGAAATGAGGCAACTCAAATATTTATCTGGACCCGGAAATCGCTTTTACCTTTCGGAACTGAAATACTAATTAGAGTTTAGTTTATTAAGTCGGTGAAGGTTCCTCATTCTTTTGAAGTTTCTGTTGAATGGATTCTTCACTATTCAAGGGCTCGAGTTACAGTTATGTTTTTTGTTTGTAAATTATTTTATTAGGCACTCTTTCACATTTGAACTCTAGCAACTTGGTCGTTATATGCCTGTAAATGAAAATTCTCGACAAGATTTAATTTCATACTACACGCTAGGAACTTCTTCAACAACTATCAAACATATCTTGGATATCATTTCAGTAATAGAGCAATGCAAAAAGTAAACAGAAACAGTACTAAAACCATAAAAATAGCATTATTCCACTTAGCCTCTAATTCTCATCACTTATAGGGTCAGCTAATGTTAATGAAGATAATAAACCCTAACACGATTAAATTTTTACGACTGGAGCCTCTTACAGCCGCCAACCCATTCCGAGAAAACTGAACTCCCAGAACCTGGGACTGACATCCCGAATCCGGGAATCAAACCCGGGACTGCTAACACCACGATCGCTTCCAACTGGGCTAAACGGTAGCAACGTAAAGGCGGCAGGAGTAATTGAATCAGTTAGAAAAGATGGCGGACAGATGAAAGACAGCGATTCGAGGGTCCCTCCTTCTTGGTTCAATGCCCTTTCTCAGACGGAAATACATTGCGCGCAATTATGTGTCATGCGGTCCATTCCGACCCCTTTTTCCTCCTACGCAAAAAAGAGCGGTCAATCCCTTCCATTTCACCGCTAAAAAGGGAAGAAAGGAACCCGCGAAGGTCAACTCCCACACAAAAACGCCTTCGGATGAGCGAAGCGGATTTTCGTTCGTAGACGATGTCGCGAAAATCATGGCGATATTAAGATGCGGAAAAGAAGCAACGTTTCATACGGTGTTGGTCGTGCCGCATGAGTGTTCTTGAAGTGAAGTGTAATATCCGAGAATGGCATGTTCCTACATGCAATACAATGCAATATATATACGCTGTTTTGTACGATATATGTTTTCATTTTATAAAAATTTGCTTTTATAATACCGTGCTGATTTACCATTCCTCAACGCAGGGTTTTCCAAACTTTTTCTATGTTGGAGCACCATGAGGATCTTTGAGTTTTTATGAAGTACCTTCTGCAATTTGAAGGATAGGTAAATTTATGAATAAATCTTAGAAGAATAAAATAATATTTGTTTTGTGTACTTGATGTATTGTGGGGCCAATATGAATGTCATGAACTAGTCATACAGAAAATAATAATGGCCATAATGAAAAAATAAACGTTTCTTATTAATATTATTTCGCAGAGCACTTGCTACCTTACTTTTACTGCTGTGCACAGTTTGATAAAGCTCGTCTTAACATGGTAGTTCAGTGCTTCAAATGAAGTCAACATTTTATATATTTAAATGTGTAAAATATGTTTAGTCGAATGTGAAAAACCATACGTTACTACTACATAACTCAAATACGACAAAAATAAACAACAAATTCTTATTTGTGAATAACCACAGATTGAATAATCTGTGGATATTCATAAATAAGAATTTGTTGTTTATTTGATTCCACACATTAAAACGTTACACGGTAAGTAAAAATTATAAGTGAAATAGCTCAATACTTTGGCTAGGCTATTTAAAGGATATTTTTCGCGTATTAACCTTAGATAAAATTCACAGAACACAACACTACTGTTTTATTTCTGCTTCCTTCTTCTTCGTTGTGAATCAGACGGAAGTTCAACTGAAGTTTTTCATGAAGTTGAACTGAGTCAACGATTAAATCAACCGTAGAATGCACAGATTATATCGAAAGTAAATAAAGATCAAACAGTTACTGCTATGGGATATCTTCTAACATAGTAATAGAAACGCATTTCCACAAAAAGAGCAAATAGCTGACGTTTACCCAAGCTATACAATTCTTTCATATATGTTCACCTCAAAAAATGTAACTCTTTTTCATCTTTTCGAGAATATTGGTGGAGCTCAGCCGTAAAAAAAATACAAAACGAAACGATGGATATAAATCCCATTAGGTTTTTTCCCTAGCCCCTAATTCTTTCAATGTCAACGAATCAAGGTCAGCTACCTGTAGCTTTCCTAGCGGTGACCTGCGATACCCTACCAACCCCACCTCATCATCGATTCCACTTAATGGAAAGCAAACGTATTTACTTTTAATATATACTTGTTTTTCATCAAAGTTTCTCGGTTTAGCAAACTTTGCATCATCATCGACTATATATCGTCAAAAATTGCTTATAATTCGGTTGAGTGAAGCAGACAGGATCCCCGTCATCAAAAAAGGCTGTCATTTTTCTCAATACGAGAAATGGAACTGTCATCAAAAATTAAATGATATCGCATGAGGAAAAACATATATTTTTCTCTTTAATAATCACGTCTCTATCAAAATATTTCCTTGGGAGTAGTCAGAAATAATGAAATTGTTTATTTACTTATTTAATAATATTAATATAATAATAATAATAAAAACTGCTTTCGTCACTCCTTTAATAATCTGTATTTTAAGTAACTGGTCGTTCTCAGTGATAAATTAAAATTAAAAATATATACCAAATGGGTACATGGTAATGGGTAAATAGTATTTCGCTAAACAATTCTATTGTAGTGCATATATCTACTATATAATTTTATTTACAACAAATGTATCTTCTCCATTTTTAGTGTTGTCTGTTTTGCATTTTGTTTCAAATTGTAAATTTTATTAAGTTGAATTGTATAAAAATAAACTTAAAATGGTTAAAAAAATCATTTAATCGCTGCAATTTGGTATGAATACCAGGTGGCAATGGTATAGGACATTCTCAGGAACTTTTCTTGGGTTCTCAACCGGGTCAATGTGTTGGATAGCTCCGACGTTTCGACAGCAACCACTGCTGCCATTTTCAAGGATGTCGATGAAAGTTGAAGTCCGGGTATATATATGAGAATCTCATATATATACCCGGATTTCAACTTTCATCGACATCCTTGAAAATGGCAGCAGTGGTTGCTGTCGAAACGTCGGAGCTATCCAACACATTGACCCGGTTGAGAACCCAAGAAAAGTTCCTGAGCAGCATACACCGGGAAAGCATAAGATCTTTCTGTATAGGACATTATTTAAGTATTATAAATATGTATTTATTTAATATTAAATAGATAAAACTAATTATTAAATGTATATTATAAATCATATGAATTATGTATATATAATGCTTAAAGGTATAAAAGGTAAGAGATGTCCAACCAGAGACAATTCTTTTGCATGGAAATGTAAATAAAAAAGTTCAAAGAATTCTGTTCAAGAGAATGGAAAAGAGCGTAATTTTATCTTGTTTACAAGTAAACCAAAATTAAATTATAAATTTTAAAAAATAATATAGAACATGAATATTAAATAATCTCAAAGAATCTTAAAAGCAAAGTTATTTTTTTAAATAAATATTTTCATCAAATAAACAGACACAAATTAAATAAAACGGAAGTTGTTTTTTATTTCAAATGGAAGCACCGGTTTAACAAAATTGAGCAGAAATACTGAATTTTGTACAGCTTGTTTCTGATAAAAGTTTGTAAACGCGCTAAGACATTCTCATCGACATATTCCGTTATAAATATAGAGAAGGATCTTCTCCGCACTCACAGCCTCGACGATCGCTTCTTCAAATTAAAATAGAACCGTGATAACTAGGGAATCTGCGCGCAGCTGTGAAGTGGAACGAAAGATTCATGGCCAAATGAAACGAAGGTCTGTGGCGAGCTCAAAGTCAATGCTCGCATTGACCCTTAGATCCCCGTTCCTTCGAAGCAAACGCTCACAAATCAGCCAACTATGGAACTAGATAACAGGGGAATCAAAATGAAGGAGAATTGCATTAAAAGTTGTTAAATGTGAGATATATATATCTTACTATTTTCAAATGTATACCTTAATTTCAGGAGCTTACATACTTTAAGGCAAAAACGGTTTATACCGTAAGACACGAAATGATCATGCAAAAAGGGGGTTTTAATTCAAAAGATTCTCTCTGGAACTTGCACAATTCATTGAAAATCCCTTATCACCATTACTATTAATTGTAGATATACTAGAGACGAATCGATGCTTTTGTTCGTGGGTTTCCTTTCCAAATTCAGAGACTCCGATATAGTTAACTCGTGCTTCATTTGAGACACAGAAAAAGAGTTTTTGATTTTGCTAGTTGAGATTTGCTAGTTGAGTAACCGCGAGTTAGTAAAATAACGCCCAATATGCTACAAGTACCACTCTGTGATACAAGTAAATCAGGCTGTTTAATTTTGATCGAAATGTATGAAATCAACAGTGGTTTTCTCCGAATTCCTTAAAACAACTTGTTTCGCTGATCACATGTGCGGCAGATGCGGGGAGACTGTAAAAAGCGTTACTGCAATTTTCAGTATCATTCAGTTATCAAAGGAATAGAAAGTCCATATCGTGACAGATTTAAATATAACTATAGGTATATGAAGATCTAATATAAAAGGGGTTAGAATGTAAAAAGTGGTAGTAATGTACGGTTGTATGACATTTGCAAGTAAATATTGGACAGGATCGAATGATTTAACAGTTTTTCATCATTTGCTATAAAACAAAATTATGTTTCAGTGAGATGAAATGCCATAATGAATGAATCTATAGTGTCTCTTATTTAACATAAAAATAATCTAAGAAAAGAAAGAAAAATCTCTGATTATCTTGACGGCATTACTCTATATTCTGGGCCATATTTCCATAAAATAAATTACGTTACATATTTATTAGAATAGTGCAAATACTAAGAATGGTCTCTGACGCAGGTAAGCAAACCTTGGAAAAAATATTTGAAACTGTGTGGCGGATGCTTGATAAATTCACAGAAATTGCTCTCAAGGAAGTCGTGCTGGGAAATACGCCACATTCCTGTAACTTCGGCCAACCCGAAAATGAACTTCCTTGGCTACTGTTATTCCTCTTCTAAACTCATCTATGCATCCTCAATCCATGCCAATAATAATTCTCATATAACACACTCCAACTGCATGAATGCCAGTACAGGTGCATGATTTATAAAGCTTCTAATTGGACAAGCCGCATTTCTCTAAAGAAGATGCGAAACTCTGTGTATCATGAATCCTCTAGATGAACCGCAACATACGAAAGTACCATGGTTTTTAATTTGACCTCGTATATGCTCTTAATTTTCTGTGACACCTTATCTATCATCAGATTTTGTTAAAATTATTGACATTTTATTCCACACGACTCTTTATTCTTGATCAATTTGAAAGCAAAATAGGTAAAAAGGCTACCTTCTAAACAGCGTGTTCACTCAATGGAAGTAGTAATCAACCGGTAATTGGAAGACCACGGTTCGAGTCTCGGTCATTCCAGACGTTTTAAGTCATATTTATCCCTATCTTTTACATGATAATTTATATGGTACTTTAGAGGTATTTTTATGATACTTATACAAGCATAAATCTCTGACACCATTCACACTAAATCTGCATGATCACTTTTGTTCGACACCATTGGACCCTCCGATTCTAAGATGCTGATATGTCTTCGCTAAGTGTGCTTCAACGTAAGAGTTTAAACGTAATAGTATCATGAATGTTGAAAGATTCAGAAACCCTATTCCAAACAACGGGTGAGAAAAATGAGGGATAAAGGGTGAAAAACACGTATCTTGAAAGGAGGGAGATCAGCTGAGGTCATAAAAATCCAGCACCCCACCTGTAACCATCCCCTGACCTGCAAGATAGGAAGTCCGCGTACCACAGCAAGACGGTCAGGGAAAAAACGAACGAGGGCCGATGGGCGAACAACGAGCAAACTAGTGTAAAGGAGAACTTAGTTATCTCGTGTTCATAAACTACTGAAAATGGGAAAAATATAATTTTGTTTGCAATCTTAGGAGTCCAATATGTCTATGCAAGGTCCCAGCAAGCCACCTTTTAGCTTGTGGCAGGGGATGCAAACTCCTTGATTCTATTTTCTTAATCATTTCTTTCGCGTATCGTTCGCGGAAAAAAAGGAATTCTTGAAACGATTTGTTCTAGCATCTATTTCCCTGATCTTCTTCGCAGTATCAGAACGACTTAAACAAAAGAGAGATCACATTATATCGGTTACATCTACTGTGAACGTAATTTCTCTAAAATTATTCAGTAAATTTATTCTTTGAATTATTCTTCCATCTTCTAATGATTCCCATCTCGCCTCCTGTATCATCTGAGTAATATTCGCTGTTATATCGCAGCAATTCTCCACAAATTTATTCTTTTTATCATCAAAAATTGTTGCTATTAGACTAATCTTCCGGTGGTAACATGTATTTTTTAGACTACCAACAGATATATTAAGTATACAATACAATTTACTTAAATTAATAGAATATTGTAGAATATATTGCATTTATTATGTCTGCGATTGTGTCCTCCGGGTCCCCCTGAGCCAATGTAGACTCATCATTTATTATAAATATTGCATGTAGAATATATTCATTATATTAATAAACCAACTAGAACACGTGAGAACAATACAGTGGATAAAATTACGTAAAATCCTCAATTACAGCCTCACACTTTAAGCAAACCGTAGATACTCAAGCGAATGAGCGCTGACAAACGAGTTACCGTAGGGTGACTAAGAGGAGAACGTTTTGAGCGAAATTAAAAAGGAGAGAGAGCGGGAAAGTGGGCAATCCCCACGCCACGCTAGACTCCGACAGACGGAAAAAAGAAACACGTTCGTAGAGTCGATAAAACAGACGCGTAACGACGAGGGCACTTAAACATGCGGGTGGAAAAATACCTTGGGGCCGAACAGGTTTTCTTGTTTGCTAATTCCTCTACCTGAGGAATCGGATTTATAAGGAGTCGGGGAAATTACTGCGACTATTGGTCGCGGGTATCCCTGCCTCTGGGAGAATAACTCTCCGCCTTCAGATAAAAAGATCTCCGAGAGGCCCAGCCGGGGCTCGAAGCGGTAACGTCTCCGAGTCGGGACGGGCTTTATACAAAGGGAGGAGATAATGCTAATGGATTCTGGGTTTTTCTTCCCATTGGAATAAGCTGCAGAATGGGAAATTGCGCTCGGATGGGAGATGGGCTGCTTGCTTAAAAAGCGACGCTGGATTCTACTTTAAATTCTTATCCTCGTACAGAAATCCGGCAGATGTTCTCCGTGTGGTACTGTACGAAGGTTTTTCAGACACCCAACATTCACTAATTAGGGAAATTTATAAAAAATAATTTAAGGATGAAAATAATTACTATAGTTTAAAAAATTGCGACTGAATATAAGTTCCTATACGCCAACTCATATTATTGATTAAATCATTGATTATAAGCAATTAAATCAAAATGCAGTTAGCTGAATAGGTGGGTGGTTACTATTCAATACAATATTGAACACAGCACATGAAGAGGCTCCATAAGTAAGTATGGTATTTGTATCAATAGCAACGCCCAGCAAGCCTTTGTCAAATTATATAGAAATCAACAAAAATTTCCACAAATCACATTATAAACATATGCAGGATATCCCGAATGATGTGCTAACAATTAAAAATTAACAGATATACCAACTTAGAGTATATATTAGTTAATTTATTTCAAAAACATTTTTCTCAACGTTCTGCACCGGTTACATAAACAATGATAAGTCCAGGATTACCGAATGTTTAAGAAATTTCTTCTACCGAATTTTTAAGAAATCTTCATCTGTACGAATAATGAAACTGAAAACTACCTATAACCTAGGAAGTTGAAGCAACAAAATATACTTTTTAATTTATATAGACCACAGAATAATGAAAGAATTTTAACTCAGAATAAAAAAATTATTCTGCGGTCTGCATAAATTAATAATTATATTGTTGGTAGAACTTCATCGTTTTAAGTGATAAAATACTACCAAGTTAAGGCCGAGACCATTTCGTTTATTGAAAACTACCTCTTGAAAGACACAAATAATCGAATTATTATTTCGACATGAAATTATTTGTGTGTTTATTATGTGTCACGCTTAACTCATTATGATTGTCAATAATGTGATTACATTATTGGGAAAACATGAGAATCATACTAAATCTCGCAGGATAATATCAACAGGAAATAACATTATACAACCACTTAGTTATACGATCGATCGAAACATGCGGCTTAAATCACAAAACCATCAAATTCGATCAGAATTTCTTCACAAATCGAGCTAAATCTGGCAATAAAATTACTAATGCTATAATGATATTTTTAACATTCCCCTTCCGCCGTTTCCACTGAAAGTTAATCGAGAACACGGAACGCGTTTCTTTTTTTTCTTATTGTCAGCATGATCACGAAAGGTACACGATCGCCCCATTGGCTATTCTTTAAAAGGATATTTATCGTCCACCCTTGAACCAATTTACATACCTGTTTATGAATAAAAATAAATAAGCCCTTTTCCCTCCTCTAAGTCCCTCCAAAATCTGAATCATTTAGCCTTTGAAAAACCCGTCGCTCCTTAAAAGGTACACGGGAAGGGCGGTCGGAAAGAAGCAGATTACGTTATTAGAAAAATATTTAAGCCCATTTACTCTCTCCGGGCCATTTATAATATCCTTACCCCTTGAATCCATATGCTTACGGAGGTACGCAATTATTCTCAACATTAATATTTGTACTATAAATAAGTCTTAGAGAAATTCTTTGAGTAACTCGTCAGAAAATTGGTATTTAAAGCATTTTTTATCTTGCTCCTTACTTTTTTATCTTATAGACTTTTCATTTATCTGTATTTATTGCCGAACATAGCTTATTCGTAGGCACCTAAGAGAGGTCGAAGTTTTTTTTTAATTTTACATATCAATACGTTATTTTAGATAAGGGATACGTAACTAAAAACACCACATCCAAAGATGGATCTCACAATGAGCTTGGAGTCACTTTATATCCGTAAAATTTTTAACGACACAGAGCCAGATGTAACTTTGCGTTAGGTATTAACATACAAAACTCTATGAGGGTTTAGTAAAACTCTACTCTCTTGACGTTTTTCCGAAAACATATCATCTATTTAAGTGCAAAATAAATAATGCTGGGCGTAAATCAAGAATAATATTTATTAGATTCCTCCATACAATTGGACCAATCAATACGAGTATCTAGCATGAAAATTCAACCATGAGGAATATGACGTATAGATCAACATCAAATGGAATACATCAGTCATTTTATCATATAAATGCTACTTAGACCACACTATAGCAAAAGACTTTCATTGTTGGATAATTTATACATAAATAAGTATTTGAACCATAAAATTACTCTAAAAGCCCCCATTTACAGAAGCTAAAAGGACGTGGTAGTTTGATGGTTAGAACACCTGCCCGGAAAGTGGGAGACCTGTGTTCGAGTCCCAGACAAGTCACTATTTTTCACTTCTTGTACAACCAATGCATATTTTACCTATTCGACTTAGTAATGTTATGTAGATTCCCTTTTTATACCAAAAGAGAAACCAGTTTCGACACAGCTGTTAGAATAGTCCCGAAATATCAGACAAAACTCTTTATCATTATTAAGCATTATTATGCATTTTAATAGCCTTGGTAACAGCTCATTTCGCAACGACGGGCTCACTTACTCATCTGTCTGAATCTCACTTCTCTCCCCTTAATCTTCTCCTCTATCGCTTTCCCTTAAGCCCCTTGCCACTGGCCCAAATAGGCGTACAAGGACATATGCAGAATGAAATAAAAAGAGATGAGAAAGGGGATATTTCATCCTTCTTGAAGAGGGAGCGCAAGTGCTACCAAAAAAACAGGAGGAGAGCGGAAAAAATGACACGAGATAATACAAACATGTTATCCGTGATTAAAGAGGGAACGAAAAGGGAGTAGCGAGGACAGCGGAGGAATTAACAAGTCTGGCATGTGTGAGAAAGGGACGCAGAAGTCTACGGGAAGTAAAGAGCCCGTCGGAGAGAAGGTGAATGGCATGTCATGTGACAAAAATACTTCTCCGTAAGTACCTCGGTGTCAAAATAAGCTTTCCGGAAAGGAATACCGAAGAATTGGAGTTAACCTTAAAGCTGCGCAACTGAGAATCAGAGCAGAGAATGTACAGCCATATTCCAACCACGATGCTACACTTAACACGAGTTCGAGGAGTTAAAAAAATATAGGCGTGTAATCTGCATCAGCCGCGTCTAAACATGTTCTCGAAATTAAATATAATCGTTGAATATTAAACGCGAGATAAAATTTGATCTCGCAACATCTGCTTTAGGAAACTAAATTACTTCAACACATAAATAGACGAATTTTAAAGGAAAACCAGATGTGCAAGATAATGGGATAAGAAACCCAAGCTTGAATGGGACTGTAAAAGAAAGGACATATCTTAACAACGCTGTAATGTTGGTAAGTCATAATTTCGGGCATCCCTTTAAGAAAGTTGGAATTGTAATACACATATGAAATCATCGACACTTGTGAAAGGTCATTCACATTGTCAAAGAAAACCGCGCTGTACGTCATCGGTACACGACAACTAATCAGGCACATACTAACGATGATGGCAATGTTACATATTAACGTCTTTATGCACTTTCCGACTATCGGAAACATTTACTAGGTATAGAGAATTTGCGTGCTAAAGGAATAAATTCGATGAAAACAAGGACAATTAGAATTTTCACGTAAACTGATAAATGAATCAATTAGTAATGTAGAGAACCACTGGTCACAAATTTACCTATCAACTGCAAGTTCCTTCAATGTTTCTAAAATCACAACATTTCCAAGAGTATTACAACGTTATCAATAAATAACCATCGAAAATTAGGATTTTAGTAATCAGTAGCTTATCTTACAATCTGGGGCCATAATGGCAAATAACAAATGGGTAGTGATGAACTCATGGCCGCAGGCATACAGACTAAAAAAATTAAAAAAGAAAAAAAATTGGTAGCAAAATTAGCAAAACACTCCTACGAGATCTAGGACCCTCGCGGTAAATAAAATGGGAGCACTCTTGAGCGAACTACCCCAAAAGATTTAGGGGCCCCCGCAATTGGAATCATATCCTTTCTTATAACTTTTCATAACGATACGGATCGTAACGAACACTAATGGCCGCAGGAAGAGGAATAAAAATAAGAAAAGGAATGTGACGAAATTCGCAAAAAGCTGTAAACGACATGGGGGCACTCTTGGGGTAAAAGCAGGGGCCCCTATATCTCGAGGGCGCCCCGCCTTGCGTGAGGTTAAATACTGCATCCTCCGTAAAATTCTTCACCACGATCTGAGTAGAACATAATGGTCCCAGACACAAAAAAGAAAAAAAGGAATTTGGTAGCGAATTCGCAAAACACTCCAAAGCGATCTCGTTTTTGAAGGGTGGGCGTGACTGTCTGGAACCAGTGATTAGTGTATCCCCGGAGCAAAGGCTGCTGGGATGGATTTACGTCACTTCCGGGTCGGTTGGTCAGAGGCAGTTGCCCTTCTCCGGAGCGCCTTCATTCTCACACTCTCATTTGACGAAATACATCTGGTGGCCCAACCAGAGGCATGAGGATGCTTCTTCGAGATTAGATCTCGAGCTGAGATTTATGCAGAACGGAAACCCCTTTTGTTTCTTCGCAAGGCTGAGATACTACGGACTTACGCAGTGAATGCTCAATTTTGCAGCAGATTACATCGCGTAAGGAGGTCCTTGCTAATTTTCTGCACATTTTCTTCCCAACATCGTTACATAAAGAACATGTATACCATCAATCGTAATAAAAAAGATAATAGCATATGAATATATATGTAAGGATATGCTACACAAAACTGGTAGCATGTAGCACACTTGGAAGAAAGAGTTGAACTAAAATATTGAACTGAGATAGGAGGAAAAGGTTTGAACTGAGGTAGATAAATGTATGGAGAAATATATTTTACAACGAAATTAACCATAAAAGACCAACATATAAATAGTAACGAAAATAAATAAAGAAATATTATTATTAAAGAAAACTAAAAGAAAGGAAATCGACCTCCAAGGATACGCTGAACAAGACAATATCTATTCATTCAACATCTTTGAATAGAAGACAATAGGAAACTGGAAAGGGATAAACCCATGATGAACTAATTCCAGTATCTAATGACTAAGATGACCTCCTTATAAGGCTGGATGAAATTAACTGAGCAACTGGAAAATTTGGAAGTTTATTTGAAAAAATAGGGCGCCTTAACTTCATAAATAAATTAAATAAAAAGTTCACTTTTAAAGCACAAAAACCCATTCTGATCTTACGGATTTCAAAATGGTAGTACTCTCAAAACGAGCTTCAATTCTTCAAAACGTTTCATGTGGAAAAGATACCTTAGTTCTCAAATATCTTGAATCTTTTATGTAACGAAAAACACATGCAACAAAAAATCTCTATTTATCTACCGATGAATGTTGATCTAAGTCAATAAATCCAATTAAACCTCACACGTCGGTAACTTCTAATAAAAACTACATGGAAATTATTAAAAAAAATTTAAAACCTCCATATCTTGTCACTAAGATAAATAAGTAAAAGAAAACCGCCTCAATCGTTTCCGATACAGACGAAATTCTCGGTAAATTTCGAGATGAAGGCTTCAAGTATTAAACGAAGTTTTCCGAATTTATAGATCCTAATATTACAGCATTTAAGACTTTCTGGCTATCCCACGGAATAGTTTAAAATAAGGGGTTCCAGAAAATATAGGTTGCAATTACAGTAATGACTATAAACTCATCGCCTTCGCTTTCAAGCTCACAGGTCGGTGACAGAAATGACAGGACTTGAAATCCGAGGCTTCATGCACGGGGAAATTGCGTCGAATTATTGACCTTTGATCACAGTAGTTAAGACGACCGCAGGAGATCCTACGCATCAAGCCTTTTTGGGCTCTCGAGATTACAGGGCGGGGTTGATAAAGATATTTTCGCGGAGAACTGTGCTAATGGAAGGCAAGAAGAGGGTTTTAACACAAATTCCCAATACTGAAAGACGGTAATTTGATGGTTTTCTATAAATTTATACGCTATAGATCAGTGCCAAAAAATCTTGTTCCATTCCGATAAACTGTATTTATATATATTAAACAATGAGCAGGATATGTATCAATTGAATACCCTCTATTGTGTAGGACTGAAAATTGTAAAACTCTATTAAACTAACGAAAACTTGATGGAAACTACTTATTTATCATTAATACTTATAGATATTTGAAAATGCTGTGGAATAATAATCAGATCCTACTAAAAAACTTATTTAATCGAAAACAGTTTTCATTAAAT
Organism: Sympetrum striolatum; assembly: GCA_947579665.1. NCBI lineage: Eukaryota > Metazoa > Arthropoda > Insecta > Odonata > Libellulidae > Sympetrum > Sympetrum striolatum. Next base: position 44,348,868 of record OX388350.1, read on the forward strand.
GTGGGAAAAAATATATTGGGAAACAGTGCCATCTACCGGATAATCTAGTTTACGAAAGATATTTTTCTAATATTATAATATGAATGATTATACATTAAAATGTATAATCACTCATATTATAATATTAGACAAATTAACTGTATCAGGTCTATACAGATAAACCTGACTGGAAGGAGATTCGAAATAGATTGACCAGTCCGAAATTTATCGGTAAAAATAACCATTCCTGTAAAATATACACAGAACCATCTAAAAAAGATTATGTTAAATATTTCTACGTAAACAATAATAGAATCAATAATCTGAAGATATTCTAAACCACTTCCAAAGCACCGTTACGTCTAGAGGGACGGCTCTGACATAAATTTAACTATAGTAATTCCAAATATTTTGTGTTCTATATTTTATTTTTTGTGTTTCCTATATATGTGTCATGTATGTTGTGTGTTTTACATTTGTATTTCACTTTGAATGGACATTACCTATTTATGTATTTCACCTGGAATGGCATTGTAGCCAGGCAAGTGGCCTATCTGTAAGGATATCTTATTTTAATAATAAAGGGTGGAGTAAATCCGAAGAAACCAAGGAAATGGTCGAAGAAAAACCAAAAACCCAAGGAATGATTACCAAAAAAGAATGAAATTGCGTTGAATAGGGAATATCGAGGCACATGAACCTAGGAAAAGTTAGATGTTACACTCATGTAATAGCGGCGAAATATGAGTGTCAACTGAGAAATAATCACAAGCAAAATATGTCTACCGCAACGAGTTCCTCAAATCCATCTTCCGTGTCAGCCGAACAAGGAATACAAATTGGGCAGCCGTCCATTTCAATTCCGCCAATTATTGTTCGGCAGAGACAATCAATTCCTTCGAAAACAAGTTCCGTGACACGCTAAAGCGCCTACGCAAAGAAGATACCCCGGAAAAAATATTCGAGACAAGATTCATTTCGCACCAGTAACGGATGTTTCAATAACTCCGAACAAAAGAAATCGAAGCGAGTGGGACCGAGACATTCCGAGAAGAAAAAAGGAAACAGACCGGCCTTAAGACTCAGCATTAGCTGCATGAAAAGAATCCTTTGTTATCTCGAAAATCGAACCCATTAATCAAGCTATTTCTGCATCTAATTAAACTCTGCCGACGGGACGTAGGTGTGACAGCTGTTTTAATGAGGAAAAACAGAAATCTTTATCGGAGAATGAGCAAAGTTAACCGACCGTTTAACATATGCTGGATACAGCCTCGGGTGCCAGTAACACATTAGAGCTAATGAAGACAGAATGGGGACCGATACTTGAAAGAGACGTCAATTCCGTACGAAAAACGGAGAAGTTTGCCTTTATGCCCACATCGGCACATAGGGGCCGGACATGTGAGAAGAGAGATAGTTTAGGCTGGAATAAAGGAAAAAATGAACGGAGACAATTAAGAGGAGAGGTGTTAACGAAGACGAATGGTCCAACGTCTATTTCTGCTGCACGCCCTTTATATCCCACTACCTGTCGCTTTTCATTAGCGATGACAGTGCTGGATGCGGGCGGTGAAAAACACAACGAAAGACTCTCAAAGTCCAGGTTGGGCAGACGCCGGGGTCTTCGAAGACGCCAGACTACCCACGGATGGAGGAAGTTTCGAAAGAATGAGAGGGTAATGGGACGCGAGATTTGAAGAGAAAAGCAGCGTCCAAGAAGATGAGGAAAACAGATACAGTAGGATGCCATTTGATGTATCGGAAGCTCGGATGCTCGTGGCAGAAAAGCGAGCCAACTGTGATGTTTGGTGAACGAAGCCTTCTTGACTTGCGTTCATCTCTCCTTTAATCCTTTGACGCATGATCACAGACGTCTGAGCTAACGGTGCCTTGGACAACATATATCCCTGGATGACCATGTCCTCGTCAACTCCGTTGAAGTTACTGTCATTTCAAAGCTGCAGAAATATCGATTTTTCGGATGAATTAGGTTTTAGTAAAAACACTACACAACTGGGCTTAACTTGATGACATTTCATCTCAGCCAGACAGAGCTACGCTTTGAAAAACTTCCTTTTCTTTGGCAAAAGTGAAATGAAATAACCGGTCTACCAGCTGATATTGTCTTCAATAACTATACAGTTTTCCCCCACTTTTAGCTTCCCGTAATCTTGATTGTAACGCTGCTCCATGGGTAATTCAAAATTCATGTACATGCATACAAACACAAATCTTACATATGGTAATTAACTAGCGACCTGCAAAGCTTCGACAATTGACTCAATCATCGAATTGATGGTTGGGATTCGTAACCGATGTGAATAAGATGGATTCATTAAAAAAATACGAATCGTCAGAAAAAAACTGATTAATGAGCTTGATTGAAATTCCTTAACATAATTTGTATGACAAAATTTGGAACAGTATCCACTTTAACTCGAAGTCCCGGTCACTTTTCCTGTTGTCCAAGTTTGATGGAATGACTCGAAGAAAGAATATAATTCAAATACCTATAGTGAAATTTCTAGGATAAAAGTCATTGGAACGCTAATTTACATTATGTATCGACGCTGCACCCACCTACCGGTTTAAAAACTTATGACATTTTCTTATAATAAGTTTTACGGCAACATCCCGGTATCATCCAGATTTTACTCGATTAACAAGTTGGTAAGTCCTGGTTTCTTACCATCACCACATGATAATCCTATTCATGAGTAATAAAGCAGTCTTTCCAAGCAAGTCTCCGAAGGAAAGAAAGAAAGTACATATTTCCAAGGAATTCTGAGTAAGAGATGTTTGCTCCTCCCCTGTGGATTCTGTTCAACGAAATTGAATATTTTTTGCGTTCATAGACAAATTTAATCTTAAAAATCAAAATTAAGAATAAAAAATATGATATTTATAAACGCAAACTGTGCGGAGAAAGTAGAGACCTTTGAGCTCTAAAAAGAGAAAATATACAAAAATCCACGAGGGATAAATATGTAATAAAAAACTACGATAAAGTTACACCTGACTCAGTTTTTTAGAAAAAATATGGCGGTGGGGGCCGAAACTTCTTGTTTCAGGACGGTCTGTTATATATGTTTCTTTCAGTCCCATCTTGGGCAGAATTTCACAACCATCGAGCCTAGACGGTCATAAACGTAATTGCGAGAAGGTATTCGTTACTGCATTAAACAACGCGCCCATTGAACGTCGACCCAAGCACGCGTACTCATACCATCTGATGTAATAGGCTCAACAGGAAAAAGAGAGACCAAGTGTGGATGAAAGTTATGAAGTTATGGACAAGCAAGAAGGAATGATCTTTATGATACAACTGTACAACCGCAATGATATCATCGCCTATAACACGTCCCTCCCCTTCCCCTTCTTTCTTCCCTATCCTTCCCCTTCTTTCTTCCTATCCTTCCCCTTCTTCCTTCCCATGTTTCTTATGTCCTCGTGCCCCACTCGAAGCACCCACGTACTGAGTTTCCATTTCCTCCACTCGAGCCACAGCTGGATAAAAGCCTTCAAAGGAACCAATCCGACCGTCCTCCCAATTTCTCCAGCTCTCTCTACTTTTTCCCTTGTTTCATCCCACACCACATCAGCGCGAAATAAAATCAATCTTCCATCTGTCTATTCCTCCCCATTATAGCTCTATCTCTTCATATCTACCTATTACTTTTCTTCCTTCCTAAATTATCCTATCTCTAAGCGTCTATATTTCAAATTTCCGTGATTTTCCGTACCATTATGAAACCACGTGAACATGGCAATTTTGATTTCATCACGAGTGACGATTTATGTTTCCTTTAGGCCTTCAGAATCATCTAGACTAGCAGCAATTTTAGGATATAATCCCACGGGATGAAAACTGCTAAAGTAAGCTACTAAAGAAAGAAGGAAACGTATCAATATTCAAGCGAATGCATCAGCTCTTCTACACATTCAAATAAAAGTTTCCTAAAAACATATTTGCATGTTATTCTAGTGTTTAAATAAGCATTCCATGTAATATATACTGGTAAAAATTGACATTTTTAACGTCCCAAATCATTTCCCGAAAAACCGTCTGAGAGCGTCCTCTAAGATAGCTCAATTCGTGTTAACAACCACATGAAAAGTGGGTAGTTCGATTCCTGGTATCAACAGAATTGTTTACTCCAACCTTCAGGATGTGATACTCCTAATACATTGAATATTCATTTGGATATATTTAAGTAACTCAGCTACGGCTTAATGCCAGATGTAAAAAAAGGTAATGTCTTTTAACGTATATTTCATCAATCGTTATTTTCATAAGTTAGTAAATAAGCCAACTTTAAGGCCTAAGATTATAACATAACTACAGCAAACATCACGGCAAATGAAAGAATTTTTCGAAAAAGGCGATGAAAGAATAGCGTCTGGCTGCCCAGGGACACATGTGAGAGATCATTTTCATTTAAACTACAAAAGCTACAGAAAGAGTAAAACCACCGAGGAACTATTAGCTCATATCTTCATACATGAAGCCGTTCAAACAACTACTGATAATATTCATTACTCGCTGATAAGCCAACAAAATTCAATATAATGAAATAAAATATAAATCAATTCACAAAATTCATGGAGATAAATAAGTGAAATTGTTTTTTATTTACCCTTAATTTCATCGAGTGCGTATTTTGGTTTTTTATATGTGCTTCATATAAATTGATCTTGATGGAGAAATATTTTTTAAATTGATCTTAATGAATCTCAACCCATGAGTTTTTTTCTAGCTACGTCAGCGGTTATTTATAATATTTATACAAAATAATGTGCGATGGTTGTACTTGATGGAACAATGTGTTCTGATTCTTAACCATTTCCAATGTTAATAAAATCCTATAGAAGAATTAACCGCAACTTCCTAAAAAATCCTCCTTGAAAATGGTAACAGAGGTTATTGCCGAAACGTCGGATTTAACCAAAATTACCCGGTTGCTAACCCAAGAGAACTTCCTGAGCAACATTCACCGGGAAAGCATCAGATCCTTCTGCAAATGGGTGGTTGTTCAATTTTAGCAAGATCACAAAACAAATATATAAATGACCGTTCTCAAATAATTCGCTAACATTCTAACCCCTACGTAATATTTCGGAGTACATTTACAAGTTTCGCTCATGCGCGCGAAACGACGCCAGTTAATTACGAGCTGAAACTCTATTATCGTCAATTCCTTCTAATAAAGACCTTATCTCGTCTTCCCTCATCCATCTTGCCCTCTCGCCGTCTTTTCCGCTGACATATAAATGCCTTCCCTGTGATATCGGAGAAAATCTCGTCGCATCTGAAGATGCGCGGGGAGATCGTATGCCCCGAGAGGAAGTGCAATTTATCCCGTCGGGTGAATGGATACGCTGAAAGGTCTTTGATGGCTTCGGGCGACAGTTAGGAAGGACCGGAGTGATATTAAAGAGGAAAGATGGAGAAATATCCCGCATATCTGCCATTAGAACCTCTTCGATCGCAAAAAGTAACGGAACGTTTTGGAATTTATTCATAAGCTGCTAGGAAGAGAGAATGAAGCAGAAAGAAAGGAAAATTTTACCTGGCGTAACTCGTACGGGTAGTTCTAACATTATTTCCGAAGATAGTAAAACTGTATGCTAGAATTTTTATACCATTATTTCATCATAGAAACACCACGTATCGGTACGTGTGCTGTAGAATTCATTTTTATTTTAAAATGAAGATCTTTGGAGCATTATAAAAAACTTAGTTATAACATACACGGATGTAGCATCGAAGGCGTAATATCTCAAAATCCTTACGCGTAATAAACTATATTACATGTACTGCCACATATTCCGAATATAACGAATAGATGAAATATTATGTAACATCATACGGGAACACCAACGAATATGGCCAATATCTCGCAATTGGTACGTATAAAACACGACAGTAGAACGCTAAGTAATACTGGATTAGACATAATGAAGCCCATTATTAAAACTTGTCAATTGGAAAAAGTACTGTTTTATAACGATTCATCACGTTTCAATTTTCAATAATAGTGAGAAAATCAAGAGATACCTAACTTTTAGTTTTACGGAAAATTATTCCACAGGAAGTACTGATTTTCACTAAATGGTTGAATGAGAAACTTCAATCTCAAGCTTTTAACATAAATTACTATTCATTTTATTTCCATTTACATTAATGATGTACCATTTACATTAATGATGAACATTTTGAGAGATGCAAAACGGTTAAGTTTGACGGAAAATTGTTCCACACTATGTACAAATTTTCATTAAATAATGTCAATGAATGGCCTATTCCAATCTCTAGTTTTTTAAATTCCATTAATACCATTGAACGTATTTAGAGAAAACAGGATTTACAAGAATGCATTGATGCAAAGTACCCTAAGAACAATAGCAGAACATAGACTTGGAATCGGCATGAGCAAGTGCACAGCTTGAGTTGGGAGAAATAATCCTAAAATCCATTATCACCATTCATGATTCACAGATGATATGTATCCCTGCATTTATAGATGTATAGTAGAAGCTATATCATCAAAAAATTTGCATGTCCAAGCGATTAAATTTATGGCTGGCGATTTCATATTTCTTTTATTTACGCACCCAGGAAATGAATCACTAATGTTAAAAGAAAAAAAACGTAGCAGTTAGATAAAATCCGCCCCGTTATGTATACTGAGGATGCGTTTTTATGAATCCCGCTTTGTCGAATCGAGTCAGCTTTAACTCAATAAATATTCTAGGAAGTGATTATTCTTCGGCGAAAAGATTATATTGGGTTATCTCTCGAATTCTCCAGACTCTCTGCGGCAGTCAGTTTTTTCGGCGTAAGCGATTTTTTTCCCTTCTTTCCGCCATGACTTGTGAGAACTGTAAATAACATTTCCGCGACGTCTGGATGTAATTACTTGCCGATGAACGGAGACGAAGGCCTTTGCAGGCTACGTGGCCATTTTCACTAACAGGACGAAATCTGCCAATTAAGAGGGTGAGACACCGCTAAAAACGTCGTCGATGGGTCTTACGAAAAATCACTGAATAACGCATGAGAAAAGTTCAAAATTGCAAGGAATTTTCCGAACTATTTAATCCTTTGAAGGAATCATCGTGGCCACAGAAGTTAAGATTAAGTTTCTTCCAATTACCGCTGAGATTGAATATTAATTTTATAAATATTATAATACCTTTTTAAGTAATAAATCATGCGCACTTTATACATAATGTGCGTCGAAAGATTCAGCACTTCACAATAAATACGAAACATTTGACAGATGCACATAGAAATTGCTATATGATTTCCTAATCATCATATCATCGTATTTCCTGCATCTCGTAGCAGGGTCATGACCAAAATTCTATTACAGGTCACTAATTTCCTTACAGGTCTATAATGTCGTAATATGCACTTTGAAAATAAATTATATTTTGATTTTATAAGCCGAGAACGAGATTTAGATAACAACAAAACAATTTACCTATTTGAATAGCCAAAAAATTTTACAAATAAAAAAGAAAAGATCTTTTTAACCTGAGGTATCACATGCGTTTTAAATAGTTCCTACATTGCCTCTCGCATTTTACCACATAAGCAATTTGGAGAGCGAAAAATTTAACTTAAACTCAAATATCTAAACATAAATATGACGATCTAATCTACGCTTTGATGGAAGACCTAAATTTTCTAATTTCTACCCCACCAAATACAAGGATATATGTGTACAGGCAATATGGATTATAAATAGCTATACGGGTTCTAAATCACAAGGGCATTGAAGATCGAGTTAGCTCAAATTGGAAAGAGAAGACTTGTGGAACAGAAAGTAAAGAATAACAAGTAAACAAATCTTAAAGATCTTAAACCCTATTTAATAAAGTCCCTTCGATTAACCTCCTAAGTGGGGTCAAGTCCAGATTTTCGATTTAAAGACGAGGGAATGTTAAAGTGCGCCACCAACTCAATAAACTCCTCATATTCCTTAAGAGCACAAAAGAAAATGCAAGCAGGCTTTCTATAATAGAAAGATGAAGGAGCAAAAGAAATGAGTTAATGGGGAAAACGAGGATGAGTCGCAGAAGGAAATAAACTTTGGGAGGGATGAAACTGAATCAGAGGACGTGGGAAAAATTCGTGGAGAGAAATGCTTTTTCTGAACATAGTCAAATAAATATCTTACTTATTAGAGTTTATTCAATTCATTGATCAGTAGCAGAGATACACTATAGACTACAGGTATAATATGTTTATTTTATTTAGGTACCAGTTTGTAAATTTTGAAGAATATAACTGCATTTCAATAAACAGACTTCAACTTCAAAGAATATTAAGCCAGGGATTAAAATATTTACAAAATGAAGGGCAAAAGAAGTAAATATAAGGGCAATAAAACACAAAAGTTGAGCAGAATGTTGAGCAGAATAAATACAAAAAGAGACATAAAGAGGTTTCAAGCATGACAGTGGTACGATTGACTGAACAAGTATGGAACAATACGAAAAATGAGAGAGACAGGAACTGGAGATAATAGTTAAAGAATATTAAACGATAAAACAAAGCAAATAATAAATAATTATGAAGAAAATGTAGTGGAACAATTATTGAACCAAAAACGTATTCGCAATTTAGGGAGCAAAACGAATTTACTAGCATAAGCCAATGATAGGTAATTTCAGATGGAAAAGAAACTAAGACCTCCGAACTGGAGAATGGAAAACACCTAAAAATTAAAAAAGAGCTGAAAATAAATGGAGAAAATAAGAGTAAAAATGTAAAGGAAGGAAAATATTGAACCAATTTGTAATTTAAACGACTTTGATAGCATTAATATTGTTAATAGAATTAAGAAAACTAAGAAAAGAAACTAAGATCTTAGATCAGAAAATTAAGATGAGAGTTTGAATGAATGAAGATAGGGCAAGGAGAGAAATATATTAATGGGCAAAGCGATGGGGTTGAGTTGAATGGCTTTAAAAATAAAAAGAAAAACAAAACGTGAGATGCAGTGGAAGATTTTTCACGATTGAGAAATGAAAAATGATTGAAATAATTGTTCGGAGAGGAGAAAGTAAGAAGTGATAAGAAAGAGAATGATAAATTAGTGGTATCATGAGTGATTGCGTACTTTCTTAAATGAATGAGATGGTTGCTAAATAAAAGTGCGGGCACATAAATATGAATGGAAAGAAAATAAAATTTCGCAGGGGTCAGATTGATGACTTACGTCACGGATTTCATTAATTCCGTTTGGGCAAGGGTAGTAAGAATCTATAACGATAAATAACAGAGAAGAATACAAATATAAAAGCGTTTAAGGAAAAACATGACTTTTCGAAAAATCAATGAAAGAGTATAGATAGATTCGATAATACGTCGGTGAAGAAGTCGAAGAATGACTGTGTAAAAATAAATTCCAAATATTTCTAACAGTAAGTTTAATTTCGAAATTAGAGAAATTCCGAAAGAAAATTGCAACTGAAATGGTAAGGAAATATTAGAATAGTGAAGCAAGGAGATAAATATTATGTAAGAGGAAAATATAGTAGCAAAAGAGCAGGAAAACAACACTTTCTGAAAAGAAGGAAGATGAGGAAAAATCGTAAACATAGCTTTAAACAAAAATGCTTCCGTTCGAATACCCGGTTTGAAGATTTCCTAAGCAATAATCTTAAGTTCGCCTCCACCAGTCTTACCTATTATTTCCTAAACTTAATAACATCATAAATAAAGGGCAATCTTCCTACATGTTGCCAAACTATTTTTCTTTGTTTTTCTCTGACAAATCAAAAACACGGAAAAAGTCACAAGTGACAGGAATTCGAACCCTTATCTTCAACTTGGCTATAGGTACTAAGTTAGAGGTGGTCAACTTTTCCTGGTTTACTCTTAATTTATAATATAATAATCAGGAATCAACACGGTTTTCGTAAGACTCGTTATTGCGAGTCTCAGCTAGCTTTATTATTAAACGATGTTCTGAATTCTGCTGAAAAAGGTAGACAAGTTGATGCGATATTTTTAGATTTTCGGAAGGCATTCGATAAGATACCTCATCATAAATTGCTGTACAAATTAGAAGTTGCGGGTATCAATGAAGAAGAAATAAACTGGATAAAAGACTTTCTCACCGATAGAGAGCAATGAGCAGTACTCGATGGTATTAGTTCCAACTTGGTTAAGGTGACCTCGGGCGTCCCTCAAGGCAGTGTTATTGGACCGTTGTTATTTTTAGTATACAATAACGACCTCAGCAATCACATTGAAAGCAATGTTAGGATATTCGCGGACGACACAGTCATTTACAGCGAAATAGATAGTTCAGAAGATAGATTAACTCTTTTGAACGACTTAGATAGAATTACGACCTGGTTCGATGATTGGCAATTAGAGCTGCAACCGTTTAGGAAAATAGAGCCAAGGTGCCAGCAGCCCCTGCCGCTCGCCGAAAGGCGGCTTGCAGGGTTCTTACATAGACATATAGAATGTGCTATGCAACCATAATTAGCCGCCATTAACTATAGTAATGTTCAATGAAAAATATGCTCTCTGGAGTTAAGCGGTAGATTATGTTATGCATGTGAGTTTGCTTGAATATTTTTAAACGAGTACCAAATAAATTAGCCTAAAAATTATCTTTCCGTTCAATGTACCACTTATGCAATGCGTCACTTTTCTCTGACGAGTCATAAAAGAGCTCCCTACTCTCAACCAATGAGTGAGAGTGAGTGGGACTGCCCGGCGTGATAGATTAATTTGCTCAAGTGGAAGAACTGGGTTCGAAACCTAGTCACGCATAACCTCATCACTCCCGTTCATCCCTAGGGACATTCCTAGTCCACGTTGCATGCTAAATTAATCCTCAATCTCTTTCTGATAATTTGATAGTTTGTTTCACTCTTTTTTACTTAAATGAATGCTTCTATAAATGCAGTAAATTTGACTTTTTCCTTAGATCCTGTTACATGGACCCTTCTGACACTGCTCGTAAGATCAGGAAATAGATGCTAGAACGAGTTGTTTCAAGAATACATATTTTCCTCGATAGATACGCGAAGGTAATAGAATAGGGAAGTGGATATATGATACATCATCCCCAGCCGCACGTCTTTAAGCGACTTGCTGAGCGCATAAATAGATGAATAAATCAACGACCTTGAGGTCAATCTGAAGATGACCGTAAGGTCGAAACCGGTCGTTTGAAAAAAATAAATTTTTGGAAAACATCGAAGGACTCTTGTTGATTTATTTATTTAGATAGCGCTCCAAAATGTTACGCCAGAACAACTTGAGTTTATAGATGTACTCGTAGATGTTTCCATCATTTCTACAGTGTATAACACGAAAGCAGAAAGAAGTGATAGCAGTATCGTTAAATTACTTCGACAGCTTAGATTTTTTCGCACATGGGCTCCTACCGGGAATTAAACCCGGGACAATAAAGCATAATTCCCCTCTCTCTTGGCTAATCTGGACCCCTTGAAAGTAGAAAGAAGTTGACTCGAAGGAAGCAAGCACTATAACATATAAAAACCCCTTTCAAGCTTGGTTCATGTAAATTTTTCTCTAACTTTCACCCTAATTCCTCCTTATAGCAAAACGCAATCCTTCGCGAATAACTCATATCCCTCCCCATTCCATATTTCACCCTCGATTCGCATCTCTTTTCGATACGACATTTTTTCTCCCTTTCCACACTTATTCCTTTCGGCCCTTTGGAAAGTAAATACACGTCGCGTATCCATTATCACCTCCGGGCATCGCCTATTACTCACGAAAACGTTCCAGCCTCCATTTGTTTATTATATTACGCGGTTATTTTTCTGGCCCTAATCTCAGGTCCAGGAACCAAATCCTGAATATTAATACCCCCCGCGACGGGGGCCCCTTTCGAAAAACTTCCTCCTCTCAAGGCAACTCTTTTGGGCGAGCGGACGCCTTGACAAATTGAAGGAAGCATGCGTGCTCGCGGCCATTATCGTTCCAGATAGGGTTACGTCCCCGCGAAGGCTCATAAATCACTCTACGGCCCTTGCCAATCCGTTAACGTGCTATTTTTTTAATCCCCTCTCGGGCATTCATTGGTAGTTGGCAGATGCAAATAAACTGAGTGCCACTCTAGTATGTGGTTCCGCGGGCGGTGGACGGGCCAGTTGGGGCCGTGTGGGCTCGATTAGGGGTCGGGGGAGGGCCCTGCTCTTTTATTCGCCTCCGTTTAACCTCATTTCTATTATGTTCGCTCGCCTGATCTAAGGGTAGCGATGACTCGATTTACGGGGGCTCCAGTTGAGGTCGCTGTGACAATCGTTAGAGATCAGAGCTGTTGAGCTGCGGGGGCATGGCGGAGGAGAATGCAACTGGTAAGCGAGATATTTTCTGAGAACAAGGCAAAAAATAATTTCAAAAAGGATTAGGATAACTCGACGAAGAAGAGGGTGTGGAAAGCGTAAAAAAATGAAACAAAAAAGTAATGAAAAATATGCTGTCTAGATAGCTTAGTTGGCTGAAGCTGTCTCCCATAGAGAGGAAGCTTTCGTGCTCGATTTTTGGTCCCATCAGACTCTTTTAAAGTTCGTCACTCCTTCAAAATTATTTGCTTTTTTATAAATTAATGAAATAAGATGTATTCTAATCAATAATTTAAAACATCATAATTGATAATTTAATTAAATAGAACTGTTGAGCTCTCTGGGGACAAGGCGGTGTACAATGCAATGTGAAACGATTCCGGGAATAAGGCTAAAGATCGTTAGGAAAAGGGTTAGGGTAAATAAGCAGATAGGGGCTTGGAAAGCGTTTAAAAAACTATACAAAACAACTACAGAAAAATATTCTGGTCGGACAGCTTAGCTGGTCAAAGCAGTCTCCCAGCTCCTGGGTCGATTCCCGGTCACGTCAGACTCTTTTGTCCGTTCGTCCTTAAAAATTATTTGGTTGATGTTATAAAATATACTCTAACTATTAATTTTGGCGCTCCCACATAACCATGTGGGCAAAGCGATTGGCTATTGTGTAAGCGGTCCCGGGTTCGATTCCCGGTGGGAGCCTACGTGTGATAAGGTCTAAGCTGTCGAGGCACCGTTAACAATACTACTTTTATTAATTTTAATATATCGTTATTCATAATTAGAGCAAACAGTATGTATTCTAAAGTTGAAAATGTTGATGAGGGATCTAGTGGGCTATATAGGGAATTAACGGTACAAAAAATGCCATCAGAATATCAATGTATGAAACAAGCTTCGGAAGCTCTTCCTATTTATTGAAGTAACTGAAAGCTGACGACAATTGCAACTGCGAAACTAGCCTAGAAACTGTGACAATTACGTGGAATGTGATCAAAGACCAAAGCCACCAAATAGTCATTCATAACACTGTGAGCGAACAATGGGATTCAACCTAAATCTCCAACATGGCGTTTGCGCATCATCATTTTGCTTGCGCAATAAGTGAAAATGCTGTAAAAAATTATTTGCAAAAAATATACTAAATACCCTGTTAGATGTGAAACCCTTTAACATTAAACGATTATTAGGCACTCGCTTGTTCATTTAATTATTTACATATCTCAGTTGTATTATGAATATGATGCGTAAGAAAGCAGAATTATTTCGAGAAAAAATATCTCCAGCGATACTTTTTAATAATTATCACACAGTGGGCAAGAACAATGAGACCATCTTCATTCATTTGAGAAAATACAATGAACTCATTCATTGGTAATTAATGAATTTCTTTGCGTCTGCTGCAGTAATGAGCAGTTAGAGAATACATTCATCACTTTTTATACTTAGAAAATTTTGAGACATTCCGACCATACAATTATCTTCACCCAAATCATGAATCATACGCAAATCTCGACCGCCAATGAAATTCCCGCCTTTCAGTGTCTTTCATATGCTATCAGCACAACGTACCTCCGCTGTCATTATAGGAGACAACCCAACAAAACCTGTCCATTCAAATTTCGCGTGCTTAATTTCTCATCTCGCGTTCGCAATCTTATTTTCAATTCTCCCCTTTGTACTTCGGCATTACGACTAAACCAGCCGTACCTATTCACCTCCGTACATGCACGTGACCTCTTGCAATGACTTTTAACGGAGATGACACGTGAATTCATAGTTCATTTCCGGTTGGCAACAAAGAGGAAAGTAAAAGTCTAAGATTTACAGTATTACGGGCGGAATGAAAGTTTTTTGAAATGAAGATTGATTTGAATGAGAGAGATTTTAATTGCAATAACTTAAACCTATTCTCAAAAGAGATCTCACAGAATTGGTTCCCCGTCAACAAAAAATAGAAAATGCTTCGCTTGCATTAATTAAGTAATATTAATACGATAAATGGAGCAGTGTCACCATCCTAATAATCAATATATATTCATCAGGGAAAATTACAGGAAATTATGTCTTCCAAACCGATTCTGCAGGTAGTCGCTACTAACGTAAAGAAAGGCAGTTGGAATAGGGCTGTTAAGGAAGTAGAGGCTTAAAATCTCCAATAGCCGTTTTTTTCGGCGTTCCTCTTCTCATTCCCCGGTATTCCGAGAAAATAAGAAAGGACACCGCACTTTTTGAGAGCACTCCATACGTATTTCGAATACAATGCATTCTTCTTACCATAGTATAGTATATATCTTAGATACCATAGTATCGAATTACTCCTGAAGATGAATGCATCGCATTCGAAATACGTATTGAGTGCTTTCTAATGTGCGGTGTCGTTTCTTGTTTTCTCGAAATACCGGGGAATGAGAAGAGGAACGCCGACAAAAACGGCTGTTGGAAATTTTAAACCAATAACACTATAAGTCGCTATTAACCTAAAATAATTACTAACGACTTTCTTCGATTTTAACAGAGTGAGAGTATCAAAGGTTAAGAACTTTAGATCGACTTAGTTTATAATTACATTCCACCAAAACCATTTTTCGTTGCTATCCAATGTAAGTGACATACAATTGACAACCTGCATCCACATCGAACAGAATCAAGCTAAAACAATATGTTGCAATTTACATTTTAATCTAACCATAGAAGGAAAACTGATTGACGAAAAACTCAAAGTTGTAAATATTCAATCAGCCCGACACTCTTCCTTGATAGGACCGTAAAAAAAATGACATCATTCACTTCAAAGTGAAAGTGCTCTCATCTTCTAACAGCTACGCAGCGATATGCGTTGTCAAGGGATAAAACGCTAAGCCGTGGAATAAACTTCCCATTCGGAAGCTTGAGAGCTGGATTTAACTGTCTCACAACACCGAAAGAAGAGAAGTGGTCTTTGAGTACCCGTTATTACTGGCTGAAGCGCTCCCATCAGCATAGAACTCAATCTTTAATCCTAAACGTACCAAGGGGTCCTCGGAGGGCCCTTGAGTGACAATTTTAGTGATCTTACTGTTGCTAAAACAAATTTATTTTTCTTGATTTTTATGCGAGTCCCGCACCAGATTAAGATTGACATATTTAATTAGCCTTATATAAAATTCCTTTGCAAAAACGTAAATAAATAAAAACTTTCTTGATGTCCCCGAAGAACACCGGTATACTACGTAACTAGTGATGTTGGCTCTAACTGGTGCTAAACTTAACTAAAAATAACATTAGCTAAGATCTGTAGCGACAACAAAATATAAATCTGTAATATGTTTTTAGGTGAATCATTGTTACATACATTATTGTACTTTCTTCCTAATGTTCTATTAATTAGCCTAACAGTTCTTAGTTTGTTTTATATTGCAGAATTAGGAAGATTAATATGTTGAGCTTATATTTAACAAATTGTCTTTATTGTATTTTTCACTTTACCACACTTGTCTATCTTCTGGCACCTCCTGATGAGCTTCCTAGCTCAGGAGGACTTCATTGCTTGCAATCTTTTTTCGTTTGTAAATAACTGCTTAAATTTAGGTAAAATTTTAAAGGAAACTGAATGTAATTACCTCTGTAACGAACTATTGTGCAAATTAATTGTACAATTACTATTGAATAATGATTGTTGATTTTTATACCATATGTAATAAAAATATAAATTGTAAACACTTTCATGAATTAGAATGTATGGATAAGATTGTTTAATTTTACTATGGTTACAATAAATAAACAAAATATACCAAGATATAGTTGAAGAAACAAAAAACTATTCCGAGTAATTTACCGCAATTAACAATTGGAAAAAAAACTTGGGGTAATCTGAAGACTGTATTGTTAAGTGATTCGACAGCTTGGGTTATTTCGCACATGGACTCCCACCGGGAATCGAACCCAGCACCTCTCTTACCGAAGCATAACACGCTCCCACTATGGCTATCCGGTAGCTCCATCCAAAGAGACCCAAGATTGGTAAGCAACGTTAACGACCAAGTCTTGGTATGCAAATGGTGAACTCTTCATAAGGAACGGATACTATTATTCTCGATTATGAATGCAACTTCTGTTGCGAAACGGGTCTTGGCACCCACAGGTATGATGACGATAGACACGGAGAGCGGCAGATCAAAGTAATGCGCGAATGCTCGATTTAACAATTAGCTTTTCGCGATTGAACGCGGATCTATTTCCGTCTTCGATGCTCGAGGGTATGATCAGCAGTTTCGTACGCGAGTTAGGCTGCACGAGCGTGCCGTAAGATATCTCCGGAGAGTAAGCTTGCGTCACCGCGCGTGATATTAGACAAAGGATAGAAAGCAAATACGCGGCGGGCGTTGAATCAAGCGGGTATTGAATAAATAGAGATTGGAAAGATACGAAAAGCGTTAAAAAGACGGCCGAAAAGGGAGAGTGGCGTACGAAAAGATTAACAAGCCAAGAATTCCGAGAACAAAGAAAAGTCGGAATAAATTAGGAGTGCACGAAACGCCTCGGTGCCTCAAAAAACCCCTGAAAATAATCTTTCGCCGCAAAAAAAATCGGCGCTTTCCGTGATAAAGAATGGGGTCGAAGTGTTCGTCACCGAATTTTCCGCTGGAAAGCTAAACTTCCGTGTGTATCGGACACAACAGTTGAAACAAACAAATGGCGATATTTTTCACGATGTTTTAACGCATGTTAATCTCCGTGTTCACCTGTTAAAAATTGTTAGCCGTAAAGATACGCCCGGAGGGTAATGCGTAAAATTAAAAAGGTTAAACGCGAGGAAAAAGTAGCATGATGTAATGGTTATCCGTATCAAATACTGTGTAGAGTAATTAACTTTTCTGCGACATTATGAATTTTTTAATCTCAAAACTGATTTGAAGCGTGTTCAACAATCACAGCGTATTAATGAAAGAAAATTATCTCATTAGCACTGGTATAATGACCATCAGTATGAAATGATGTGACGTAAATGTTCTTAACATACATAATTCAATACTTAAAAGGGTGTGACGTAGCTAATCTTCAATATGGAGTGCTCTATAGGCGGAAGTCGTACGAGATATTATCATGCTACCGGATAAGCAACCATTGACGTAATCATATATTGCAAACAGAAAACTATTAAACTTTAGAGGTATCTTTCAACGACAATTACGAGCAGTGATAGCTTTTTAAAAGAAAGGTTTGCTCACCGTGAGATCATCATCAAGTTTATGCATGAAATAATTTATGGTAGAATGGCTTAAGAATTATCCATTAAAATAGTTAGCAATATCATAAAGCAAGGATATCGATGACCATAAACTCTACTTGAGTCTTCTATTTTAACTCTTGTAAATACTGCGGGTTGCAAATTATACACTAGCTTTTTTATTTTCAATTTATAGTTAATAGTTCTTCATAAATCGCTTATCTAATTGTTTCATTACAATTAAATTTTTATTCAGTAACATTTTTTATATCTTACGGTAGATTCCAACGAAAATTGAATTTATTTCCAAGATATAAGAGAAAAATTATCACAGAAATAACTTTTTATCAGCTGAAGAGAAGCTAAATTTTAAGAACGTTTCCTGAATTAAAATTCCTGTACCAAGACAGGACAAATGATAAAGGTTAATATTCGAGTATCACTCTTTGTCTCAGAATAAAAACATGCGAATTGTGGAGCATAAATCTGCCATAATAAGACAAAATAAATGAAAACAGATAGCCAAGGATAGGTTGGACATAAGAGAACCTCGAAGAAAATAGAGAAAGAAGCTGGAAAAAACACGCTCACACGGGACTGGGATACAAAGTTGACTCATTCAAAGATAACGCGACAAGGCTAGGTTGCGAGACCAAAAACCCAACTCACGATATATCTTTCAGCTAGGTAACAATTTCAACCTTGCGAAAGTAGATTTACTCTAAAACCAAATCTTGGCCTTCACGAAAATAACCGAACCGGTCCAACGGGAAATCAAAATCTGATCAACAAAGTGAATGATACATTTTACATTTAACGACGCCATTTTTTCATTCACCTTATAATGGTACCGCATAGTAGAGAGCCTGCGCGGAAATTTTCGCGCATCCCCTCCTCGGAGGGGTATACCCCCTCTTCTGCAAACTCCTTACCCAGTCTACTACACGAAACGACCATCACTTCCTCGTGGTTGCCATTTCCAGTTTCTCTTTTAAGAATGTAATACGTACGTCTAAGGAATTTGTGAATTGAGAGATATCGTCAACACTGTTGTGCATAGAAGAGACTCACTGCATGAGAATATGGGGAAGGATACTAAAGGTGGAGGTATTCGGAGGTGGGGTAGGTTATCGATGTTCCGCCCACTGGTACCGAAAAAGGATCTTTGCTACGCGGTACTATAATAACGAACGGATTGGTCAAGATACGCCTTTGCCTATATGAGCACACACAAATAAAGGAAGCTGTGGCATTTGAGAGGTCGAAATGAAGAGGTTAATAACTTGTGAATTCCATTCCGTCCGCCGAATGGGCGTGGGTAGATTCTTTCATGCGATGTGACAGATTTAATTGAATGGACCTTGCCTCTCGTCACTCTAGCCTTTCTTCCGGCCTTTCCCTTTCTTCCTCTGCCCTTCATTTCACACGCTTTCTTCATTCGATAAAAACATGCAATCACTCCATCTCTACGTCCTGCAGTTAGGCTTTTCCTCTGGTGCGAATTATAATGAATTCCTTCGCTTCAGAAGTAAAGGAACGAGAGTTTATTGCGGTAGTGATTTTGAATCATGCAATGATCGATGAAATAAAACATCAGAGATAGAAGGGGAAAAACATACGATTTCCACTGAACGCGAGTTTCAAAAACCTCCATTACTAATATTTCTCTACTGAAAACATGAAGAACACGATTATATCGGTTTCAATAATTATAATTATTAAAGAAGACATAGACCCATTCCTTATCCAGAAAAAAAATCCCATTAGCCGTAAATTGAAGCCTTGGGCTTCGAGGTATAATGAGTTAACCATTAGAACGGTTGTTTTCATTTAATCGTTTTAAATAACACTAATAATAATTCAATATGTAAAAAACAATTTCTTTAATTTAATATTCAAATGTTTCCGGTAGATAGTAATCCACGAAAAAAAATATTTTTAGAATTACTCATTATTCAGAGTTTCTCGTAAATATGTACACTCCTGGCCAAAATTAACGCAGCACCTCCCTAGCGATCCTTACGGCCGGTGCTGCGTTAATTTTGGCCAGGACTGTACAATGCATAGAATTTCAAAATATAAAATACAACGAAATATAAACTTTTTAGCGATTGTGCAACATATATTGAACGTCCAAGTTAGTTCGTATAGGAAATAGGAATAATTCCCGCACAAAATGTTAATTTACGTTACAAAAGCAATTTAAAGAGGCAGTTCCATAGATATGCATAATTAAGTAGGTTGATCCTCTTTCGGCTACGTAGTCTGTCCTACCTAAAGTTCCCTGTTCAACGAATGATACAATGATTAGAATTGATACATCCACAATAAATCTAAATCTTCTTACTTAGACATTATAATAAACAGCGAGCATGGCATAAAAAAAATGCTTCTCAAGAGAAAGACGGAAAACAAGAAGTTAGTTATGAGCCTCTGAAATTCAACTTTGCAATAGTGACCGTCGGAAAGTAAATTTAAGCCCAAACACAAACTGATAACCAACGAATAAAAACTTCCACGCTTAACTTTCCGGTCCTTCGCTCTGAATTCCACCCAAACATACAGAAAAAGCAAAAACGGGGAAGAAACGAATTCCAAAAATTCAAAGTTTACGTAAAGCTGGACTTGTAGTCCGAAATAATATCGGACAAGCTGCACTATAACTACGGCGCTCCAAATTCTCGCAAAAAATCCTTCCGAGAAAGTTCTACAAGCTATTCACTCCCACAAAACACCTTGCTGCAGCACAGCGGCGTATGCAGTTGAGGACAAAGCGTACACCATTCCTAAAATTCCCGAAGAATGGGAGTCTTCCACTTGCCTATTCCGATTTTCAATGCATTCGGCAGAATCGCGAGAAATGCTTTTTCAAAATCTTTCGGGACGTCGAGGATGAATTTGAAATTTATTCAGCGCAAACTGCACCGCGCCGTTCTAAACAAGCTTCTTGAAAGAGCTTTTCTTTAGGAGAGCCTTGTAAATGGAGCCATATCTCACCGTACCACGGCACCACGTAAACCAGAATTAACCTGCTTTCATCATCTACTTATAATTCGCCCTTTTTACTCTCATTTGCTTTAAATTATTTAACATATGCGTAGTATGCAACATAATCTTATTCGCTGCAGAATTTTGTTTTGGAAAATTCCATATCGTAATTGGCAAAATCCATAAATTCTAGAAAGATGATAACTTACAATCTGATGTTCCAAATTATATTCAACAGTAAGAAGGAGGAATAATCAATCAATTGCACGTAAACACTAGCGGCACACTTCATCTGTTCTCCTTTGTGTTTAATGTCATAAGGTCCTACAAGTATCACTGGTAAGCTTTCAATTTCCGCACAATATGGATTTCTCTTCATTTAGAGATTTTCTTTAATCAATTTCAATATTCTTTTTTATAAAGGAATCAACAATATATTATATTTTAATGATGATAAATTAATTAATTTAAAAAATAATATTCCCCTTTTTTTGTAATTTGCATTATTCCGATACATCCTAAAATGTGATTGTGATTAAGAACGTATCACTCCTGTCCTTAATTGAAATGAAGCAAGGATCGTCGAATAGAGAAACTAAAGTCTATTGAGTATCTCACAGCAATTTAAAAGTAATATAATGAGAAACCTCAATCCGAATGAAATTCGAGAGGTATTAATCATAAATTGTCATAAAATATTACTAACGTAAGGGGAGAACTTCATAAGAAAACAGAAAGAAATAAATAATCAGTTGAAACCGAATATAACATCTACCTATACAAATGTATCCTGCATGCCGCCTTCCTACATGTGGTAGTGAATTCAAGCATTATGCCTCTACTTCCCAAATCGATTACTTTCGCTCATCATTCGCGGAAAAAAACGAAGTTTTGAAGCGATTCGTTCTAGCATCTATTTCCCTGATCTTTCCCGAATTGTCTGAATGGCCTATATAACAGGGAGGCCGCGAAATATCGGCCACATATACTGAGAACATATACCAGCAGTAACCTACTTTAATCAGCTACTAAAGTCTACCCATATTACACATATTCACGCTAAATTATACTTATTTCCGGAAATATTCGAAAAAAATCCTATTCCAGTCATCCACAACAGTTATCGCTTATCGCTAAATCTAGTCATTGAATGCAATCTCGAAACCTAAAATCTCCGCCATCAAACCATTTCCCCTTATCCACATGCTCCTCAAGTCCCAGACAACAAAAAAAAACCTCTCCTAGCTGTTCCTCACATTTGTTCCCTTGGCTACCGCACTTTTCCTTCCCTCAGAGCACAACGTACTCCACTAAGAAATTTACATTCTTCGGAGGCGCCCCAGAATAAATATGGCCGTTAATCTCCCGACGCGAAGGAACGCGAGAGTAAAAAGAGGGAAGGAAGAGGAGTGTGGGAAAGAAAGATAGGGAACAAGACGGGATTTCTTTCATAACAGGTAGCGCTGCCTTCTAAACACCAACCGGACCTTTTCGTTAGCAAGAAGAAGGTACAGCATTTTCTTCGGTAGATAGAGGCTTTTCATTCTAAAAGCGCCACTGCTGCCCTAATACAATACAATAAGAAATGGAAATTAAACCTAAATAATCATTACCGCTATTATCCTTACAAAATGGGTTACAAGAGGAATCGCAGTGTGGTAAGTAAACGTCAAATCTGCACAGGCAATAATATTCTATAACAGAGGTGGGGAACCACATTCAGAGCGGATTTTTCATAACTTAAATATACAAGCATAAAAATATTTAGTTTTAATCACGGCTGTTCTTTTTAAAGATAGTAAATTTTAAAATATGCCATTTACTTGAATACTACATTGTTATCATCATTAGGCAATAAGTCACTCTCGTTAGTTGTTTTAAGAGAGAACAAAAAGAAAAATATGCCATCAAAGTTTCTCACAACACTCCTACTCTATTATAAAAGAGGAAAATTATATAAAATTTTCAATTTTAATCCCCGACTAGAGTAATACGTAATAAAGGAACAAATTTACCAGTGAGACAGTTGCAGTTAACAATACGTAACAGTCATAAAAATATTTGAATA
The DNA here is from genome assembly GCA_947579665.1 of Sympetrum striolatum. Taxonomy (NCBI): domain Eukaryota; kingdom Metazoa; phylum Arthropoda; class Insecta; order Odonata; family Libellulidae; genus Sympetrum; species Sympetrum striolatum. The sequence goes on from OX388350.1 coordinate 44,371,463, forward strand.
TTCTCTAACACAGATTTCTTGAAGTAGATCATACGAGTACAATTTTACATTACTTTCCTGAGAAAACTTTATTTCACAAACATAAATTTAATCAAACCATTCATTCACACATATGATGATTCATCCCCGCAAATTCAGCGACAATAATCGTCCATTATTCCAGTGTGGGCGGGCTTTACATCCACCGAATTATCAAAACCCAAAAGAGACGAAAAGACAACTGGTCCGTCAGAAACGACGCCATTCAAACGCAGTTAAGGCATCAATTAGGAGCCAACTTGATATGCGCCAGTGGAACAATTTCCGAGAAAAATTATCGCTTTATAGAATAAGAGGAAAAAGTCGCTGGACACAGCAATCGTTCATTAAACTTTCCTCGAACAGAGGAGGGTTTTCAAGAAATGCCCCGGCTTGGGGAACGTTTGATCTCCGCGACCCCTAAAAGCAGTAAACAGGCCATTGAGGCCGGCAGCAGTGAAACTACCAGGAGAACTTGAAGGAGCAAAAAAGAGCAAGTAATTCAAAAACGCCCCCTGCCGGAGGATGTCTGCAGAGGCTTATGCTCACATCGGACGACGAACTGCGAATGGGGACATTCTGACCCAAATTTCTGATGAGAGCGCGGCAACGTGGCGGGGAAAGAGTTTTATGTCCAATTACTGGGATGTACGAAAATGAAAATTCGCTCGGGAGCGGGGTGCGGTGCTATCGCAGCCGTGATATGTGGCAAAATACAAAAACGGCATAAACGAAAACGCATAAGAGAAGACAAGGCTTGAGATTGATCCTCAAAGTGAATTCGTTTTTTGAAGGAATTCAACCTTAGAGGGCAAAGCATCCACTAAATTATATCGTTAACTCTTTTCACCGGATAAAAGAAGGAAAGAGATTTAGGAATGACTTTTCACTCAATTCCGTGCAATGAGAAAACGTATAAACCATTCTTAATTATTTTCTCTACGGAGATGATCCTTCACTATCTTTGGATTTCGTGTGAAAGTTATGAGCGTTTTAACTCTCTATTCATTTCATGAATGTCAAAAAATTGTAATCCATTGCTTCATTATCATCATATTCAAAATAAGACATGATATTCGAAATAATTACCAATTTTTCCTAATCCATTAATATTACCGAGTTTAACTTCGTAGTTCAAAATGGATGCGGAACCGGTTGCTTAAATCAAACCTTTGGCGAGGATTTTTAATTCAACTTTCATTTAATAGTCCTATTTGGGATGATAATGACCAACAATTATGAAAGCAGGAAACATTATCTTTTAACCGATGAGACAGGAGGAATAGGTTACATTGTTTTTAAACAGAGGTATATTCTTTCGAAAACTGGTCCGATTTAGCGTGACTGTTGAAATTTACTTTTAATCTTCGATGTATTGGCATTTGAATAATTAGCTACTTCGGAATGTATCCGTACTAGGTAATACGCTTTACTTTCTTGAATGATTCTTTTTTGTGTTATATAATCTTTGACATAATAAGCTGCAGAATCGATCGAAATAACGCAGAATTTGACGATGCAATGCACGGATAATAAACGTAATAAAATTTGTGAAACTACTCCGCGAGTAAACCTTCTGGGGCAAACCCACGTTCAATAATATGCAAATTCAGTACTGCGCCTATTCGACACTGTCCTTTCAATAAAGCGCGGGCGAGATATTCTGCCCATTCCATTTCACGCCCCGAGAAATATATATATACGTTCCATTCAATATTCGGACTATTTCGCGGCGCGGATTACGGAGTTTGACATCGCTATACGAGATGAAGAAATATAAAGAAAAGAGCGGCGAAGGGATATGAAAAGAAACGCCATACACTGACGGATGAAGATCCCCAACTTCTTCTTGGCCATGGACAACCTTCGGTTCCATTTTCCGAAATTTCTCGGCAGCGGCAGATGGATGCTCAAAACAGCTGCGCCTCTCCCTTTAAGACATCCTTTCGGCAAAACTTGGCACGATTAACGATGCTTACGAAAAACAAAATTGGCCATGAAAATCAATTTCTTCTTCCTAGTGTTAAAGCGCTATTAAACGCTGCGAATTGTAGTGAGGGCTTTCGAAGATTAACCGACATCACCGTAATAGTATATCTGTAATGCGAGAGAGGAAAATAAAGCCGAGACGAATTGCTCCAATTAGCGGAAGTTAAATCGCCTATCTGTAAGCCATTATAAATAGTCATTAATGTTGACATTAAGGAACTCCACAACTCATTCATTTCTCTTATATACCGCTTTATGAGTTGGAAAGCGAAGTACTTTTAAAATACCCAATACAATACCCAATAAATAAATAGTTAAATATTAATAAATAAAATATCAATATATTAATCGTAAGTATTGAAAGGGTGGAAGTGATCAAAATGAGTAAAGTAGCCTACGAGGAGAATGCGAATGTATTTATAGGGAAAGGAAGACCGAGAATTAGTTAGTAGAGTGTGATAAATTTGACGATGAATGGAAAAGATGCAAGTTACTTTAAAAATGAAATTGAATGCAGAAAATATACATAGAAATATCTGAAATGAAAATTGAACGTATAAGAAAGAGTGGAACATTGGGAAGAATCGAGATAAATAACCTCATTATATGGAAATGGATCAGCATGCTTATAAGTATTTCGTGCAAAACCTGTTTATTCTGTACAATTTTATACATAAATACGTAAAATAAGTTCAGAGTAAAAAAACTAGAAGTATTGCTAAAAACGGGACAAATGACTAAGTTAAAGTAAATATGAATGGAATAAGTAACATGAATATATTTTATATACAAATTTATCCATTAAAAAAAACCTTAGCGAAAAAGAGCAGCGATTCTTTCCTGGTTTCTCTGAATACCGGTGAATGAGGCGAGGAATGCCGGCAAAGACGACTATTGGGGATTTTAAACCTCTAACTAAAGTAATACTAGCTTTAGGCCAGCAAAAACTTAAACTAGTACAGCTACTACAAAAATGTATAGATAACAATATAATTAGTTTTAAAATCTAGCCAAAAGCTGATTATAAACATTTCCTTCCCTGTTTTTACACTTTATTGAGTACGAACGCGAAACGACATCCTTGAATGATTACAAGGAAAATACTCAGTTATTTATTATCTTCCCCGACTTTTACTCATAGAGTAATTTCGCACTACATTTCCCCCATGAACACTACGGCCACTAACAAGAGATCCGAACTTATCTAAGCCACCAAATCTCTCAGACTCTTCCAATAAAGCGCGCTCCGGACCGAGACGTCCTTTTCTGCCATCTTTTTAAAAAGCTTCTTCCAAGGCTTTCACGACTACATGCATACACATATATATGTGGTAAATACATAGAGAAGGGCTTCCTTTATCTCTGAGGAGTAGCGGCTTCGGTACGTGACTCTGGATGAGGCGCGAAATTAACGGAAATGCCTGCAGATGGCGGGGAAAGGAAGCTGTGACGTGGATTCCTCGCGAGAAAAATTGAATTTCATTTGCGTCGGGTTTTTATTTAAATGAAATAAAAATGACTTTATCAGACCTTCCCCCGCCCTCACTTCCTTTTATTCAAATCGGTAGCAAATCTTCCACGTCACTTTCACCTACCGGCGCGAAATCTTTTTAGTCGGTTTCCGAGGTCCGTAACCAGCCAGACCTTTAAAATAGAAAGGTCAAACCTTCTTTATTTAAAATTCACGAAATGAAATAGAAAGGAATAACACATTATCACGTAATCAACTTATTTCACAACAAACATTCCGTGTCTCTTCCTGAGATGGAGGGACGGAATGTGGAACGTTTATCGTATTGAAGAAGAAATAAAAAAGATAAAAACAAAGATTTACAATCAATTGAATAAAACGATAAAATTTCCTTGCAGGTTAGGAAAATAGCGATTGAAAAACTGTAAAAGGGGAAAGGTGATATTTTCAAAATATAATCTGAATGCAGTTGCAAGAGATTACTCCATGTAATTCATCTGATTAATACATGTAATTGTTTGTATTTATGTTTTATCACCGTTTAGTTTATCGAACTTAATTTTTAGTGTTTTTCATCGCCAGCTGTAATTGGTAACATGCTGTTTGTTGCCGTTGTAATTAATAATTAAATATATTTATACTTATTTCAGTATTCAAGACTATCATTTTACAAATATTTATAAAGGTTAACTCGTTAGTTACCGTGACAACCATTTTGGACTAAAACTGTAAGTTATCAAGTCGTTTACGTAATATCATAGAGAACTATGAAAGTCATCGCCTTTCCTTTCGATAATATTTCTCTCAAAAGAAAAAACTTAGCGGTTTACGAAATTTTATTCACAACCACATGATCATTACGATCAACGACCGTCCTATAAAATATACGCTGTTTATACTTCTTCAAATATTTAGAAGATATTTTATGAATAAATTATCAATCAATCAGTAACTGCGGCAAAAGCATCTGAAGCTTAGATCCTATTGTCTCACTCAAAAGGCTACAATTTAACTATGATTTCTCGACACAAACGTTAGACTGAGCAAGCAGAAAAACTGTTCAGAAAATCTGCGAAATCTTACATAGATATCGCACTGAAAAAGCTTATATATATTTCAATACAGAGACAATCCAAGGACAGTCATTGCTGTAAATAATGTTCCCCAATTTTTTAAGCCTCTAAAACGCAGCTAAAAGTTAAGCAAAATTTACGGAAATCCATGAATCTTTCTAACTTGAATCCTCCCTCACAGACTTCCTCATAAATCAAGTACCGAGTCCAATTCTTGAGACTACCCTGCAGTCATCGGGGCCCATCATGAGAACCGATTTAACATTCTGTTTCGCCTTCCGTTTCCTCCTTCCCCATTTTACGAGTACTTCTCCGAATCGTGAGCAACGATTTGCCATACATCATGTCATCTCGTGATCACTTCTTTATTTGGGTAACACAAAAGAAAAATCAAAATATAGTCTGAAGAGCTCTTCACTAGAGAGCAGACAAAGGAGTGCTGATCGAAGACATAGAGATGGATAAGTTAAGATTACTTACCGATATTTGAATATAAAAAGTTTATTGAAAGTTGTTTATAAATTTATAAATAATTATTTATACACCATTTTAATTTATAATTAATACGAGAAATTTTAGTGCAATATCTACATTTTCGGTGCAAGGTTTCGTAAGGAAAGAGTACTCACTAATAGCCGTCAATAATTTATACCTTGTACTTCTACAGAGGTAGTAGGTGACTTCGTGGTTTGGTAAATTTGAAATATATTTTCAAACATCCATTACAAAACTTGAGGGGCTATGTTGGCTCAAATTTTGGCTGACAGAAGGCTCCTACATTCACTTCTCTACATACCAAAACCCGTTTCTATTATTTCACTTTGAATTTTGAATCGAATATCTGAATATTTATCAAGAAATTACAAATGTTTACCCTACACCGTATAATTATCTATATTTAATTCCATTCGAAATTTTTCAAAGTATATTAACCAATTAGCCCCCATCCCCCTTGATGAATCCGCAAAATAATCTATTTCAATATTATGATTAAATTTAGTTATTTTAAAATGTATTATTATAATTCATTACACGAAAACGCCATTTACAATAAATGGAAAAAATGAAAATATTCTTTAACATTTATTCTACACGCATTTTTGGTGTAAAAAATATTTTGTACGATGACTTTTCACCAAATGTAATTGGATCACTTTAATTTTATAAGCTATTTTATTTGGGAACGAGGAAGAACTCAAACTAAAAAGTATTAGCTGAAAATGTATGCAATACATTTTATATCTTTTATTACAACATAACATTTATAAAAGGAACCGGAGAGAGTTAACGCAATAATAATGTGTTTATTTTAATATGGTCAAATACGGTATACCCCCAGACTCCCTCGCATTGGAAATTTGCTCCATCCACTCGTGATTCTAAATCTCACCAAACAAGACTTAATTGTAATTAAAATGAGGCGAAAATTTTCAAGAATTCATGGTTTACATTCTAACTAGAACTTGTACTGAGAATCTCGCAGAATCTTTCCTCTCTTCCATGGAATTGCAACGCTTTAAGCTAATGCTTATCTTCCCCGGCAGTAGACCCAGGAATTCAGGAAGTTCTTTATCCCTTATGAATTCAAAGAAAAGATTCCATTCTGAGAATGTACTCAAATCACAAGGAAGCACTAACAAAATGGCTTCTTAACAACCATGGAAAGCAAATTTAACGCGCAATACAATTCTCTGGAACTGCGATTAACTCTTGTAGATGAATGTCATTTCAATTCTGTTAAAAGCTGGGAAGGCTGACAATGTTACGATTCTACAGTCAAGAAATCTTTCTCAGCAATAGGTAATCCAAATTCAAGTATTTCACTGGAAATGTAGCATCATTTCAAAACTACTCAAGGTATCCCATCACATATTGTGAACCGAAAATTGAGTTGCATATCCTCTAGCAAAATATTTCCGTGCATATCCTTGACAGTGGGTGGCGGGATTAGTTTGAGTTAATGTCTCAATAGATCTTCACTCCGTCAATCTATCATTCCCTTCTCTGAGTGACGCACCGATGAAGATAATATTACATTTTGAAAGCGCTACGTTTCTCAAGGAGATCATTTTGAGAAATAGCTTCAACAAAACATTGTCAATTTTTAAATCAAATATTTTGTCAGCACGTGTTGAGATTATTTGTTGTTGAAGCATATTTAATTTACTCTAACTTTCTTTACTACGATATAAAACAACTAAAGCCCAAACAAAACAAATTTTCTAGAATCAAACATTTATTTCACCGATAGAAATAATTTTTATGCTATGTAATACAATTTTATTGTACCTTGAATGATTTATATAATTAACAAAATTCTATGAAAAATAGCTGAATTATGAAAAGGTTTTCTTGGTTTAAGATTTCTACTTTATTAAAACGTTTCATACTTCTTACATCGCGCGTGGCCGAAAGCGGACCGAAATTTTGTACTCCCAAGTTACAAGATATATATATAACAAAATAGATAAATAAATAGTGAAAATATTTTTGAATGAAAATTTACGAATTACGTTTAATACGATATACGTGTGCACCTGTATTTTTAATGAAGACCGGTTTCGGTATGATCTGATCAGATGCAAAAAGAGTTAAATTAAGAAGGGAAAAAAAGAATAAAGTGAACAAAATCAATATTAGAAAGCGTGACTTTCTGGAAAGCCATAATAATTACAAAGCTATTTTTAATTATGAATTATTCGAATTTCACACAGTAACATATTCCACGATTAATTACACAAATAAATAAATTCCGAGAGGAATATCCGAGAATACGGTCAAACCTAAATAAAGTGATAAATAAGGCTTTCTAAAAGCAGTGGAATGCAAATTTTACACGCAATAACATTTTCTTGATCCACGACAAAGAATTTTAGGTTAAGCTCATCTTGGCTCAGATACAGACCTAGAAAAAGGTAAAAATGAGGTCATCCCTCATCCAAAACCACTCCGTCAGCTGATATTTCTAAGGATAAGAAAAGCACCCTCAAATTTCAAATTCGCGAAATTTTCCTTACCTCCCACGCGCACATCACACAAATGTTCCGCGTAAACAAAAATGAGTTCGGGTGCCCCTGAGCTTTCTTTTGGCGCGCTGATTGTTCGCAGTCTTTATTTTTCCGTCTGAGACGTAATCTTTGGCGTGTTACAAAGCCTCGCCGCATGTTGAGACGGGTGCGCCGATGACAAATGGCTCAATTCTGGCAACGTCTCCCAGAATATACGGTTTCCGAGGCGGAGGATCTTTATGAAGGAGATAAGGGATTTCCCTTTTATTTGAGTCTCCTTTTAGGAGATGAGTTAGTCTGCGCGTGATATCACTCGCTAAACACCAGACGTAGGATTTATATCAGATACTCCGCGAAGTAAATGGCCTCGTACGGAAGATCTCGGCTTCCTTAGGAGCTCCATTCTCATGGGAAGATGTTAACATCTCCTTATGAGTCTTCTAGATAGGTTCATGTTTCTTAAAATTCCATAAATAAGTCTGTTATTTTCTACCTGTTAACTAACTCCTTTCTTTGTATATAATCCAACAACTTTTCTTTTAATCTTCACCTTTACCTTTTCCCTTTTCTACCATTTTCAATTGCATTCCTTAGCAATGATTTCCCTTTCACAACATAGAGTCCGACAATTTGTACCGACTGCACTCACATTCTCAAACGTAAGCAATTCCTCCCACACGTACATTTGCATGAAAGCAAGGTGTGGTAAAAACGAGAAATTAAGTTGTGGTGTTTTATTTTATTTTTTGGCATATAAATGGATACAGAGGAAAGACTAAGACATTTGTAAGGGAAAAACTGTAGGAGATAATTGAAGATGATGATGGAAGAAAAACTGAGTTTTATAAAAACAAGACACTCGTAGTTCGACATGTTACGATTTAAAATGATTTTTATTTGTTATATGTGTATAATTACAGCTATAATGTAACCAAATTGCCACATAATACTGCAAACACAAAAAATTTCGAAAAACATACCAAATGGAAACCAAAAACCATATTAATCAGAGCTATAGAAATCAAATCCCAGACAACAGATCATACGTATTGATCCAGAGGGTTATCTAATGATTGAAAAGAAAGTTAAATTCATGCTCGCAGAGATCGGAGATGGCAGTAAAAAAATGAATAGCATAAATAATTCGTCTTAGTACTTCACCTTTACCTCACATTAGTTCGGGTAGTCACTCAATAGTCCAAACAATTTTCTTACCTGCAAGAGAAAAGATATATTTGTATTAGAAAAAGAATGCTTATGTTCTCCGAGTTAACAATTACATAGTAAAATACACAATATATTCATAATAATTTAAATTCAGAATAACATGATGCAATATTGAATGCCTACAGATATGTGGAGACGCAAATGCGATAAATATACAACGGGAAGACAGTGAAATGTTTTTTATACATAGTGCACAAGATAAATTGTGTTTTCATTTATTCCATTGCACGCCATAGCATCATACAAACCACACTTAAAAGATACTGAGAGAGATAAATATAACTCAATATAATATTTTAATTGTCAAATTCGTCCTTATTATAGTAATTTTAGGTCTGTAGATAATTTTGAATTTTTTCATCCATATTTAGTTTACAATTGTCTTTCATTAGGTCAGATCTGAGTGATTTAGATATATTTTTAGTGCCATTACTTAGAAGCAACTCTCAGTTAGATTAAATATATAGATTTCTAAAGCTATCTCTTCCCCTTGTATCGTGATCATACTGATTCTTATGGTTTCTAGAAGCTATAGTGGTTCCTAAAAGTACATACTACTGGAAATATCACTTCGTGCTTACTACCAATTAAAATGCACTCCTAATTGTATGGAGTAAGGCATCCATCACGACCAAAAGCGAAAGCGAAAATTCTGCCAAAAATTTGTACACCTCCCACAGAAGGGTCGCAAAGAACCATAAACAAACTCGTCCCAGACGAAGGGTTTCTTACGAGAGAATAGCTCAAACTCTCAGGTGCAGCACAGAAGCTAAAGGGCCAGGGTAGAGCGTGAAAAGATAACCTGAAGAAGGACTTGAAATACCAACGCAAAGAAACCGCTGAAACGATGACAGAAACGCTTTTATTCTGTTTCATTCCCATCAGGATAAAGCCACATCCATATTCAGGGCCCCAAAATAAGAAAATAAACCCTCGGAAAGAGGGAGTAAATAAAGGGAGAATTCCAGACTGTGTGGACAAACAGCCGCCGGGGACCCTAAATTCTTCCACATTTCAACCCCTGGCCAAGAACAAACAAAGACCCTTCTCAACCGAATCCTGCACTTCTTCCGTGATTCGTTGCGGAGTTCGATAGAATCATCTTTTGTCCATTCACCACCATGAAGCCACGATTTTTTCCTAAATCAGAATAAACACTTATCCACGTAATACGTTACTCCCGTAAGAAAATTGTCTTTCACAAATGATGGAAATAAAGTTTTTTACTTAACACAGGAAAGCGTGAAACTTAACCCAAGGTTGTACAAGAAAAGAAAAATAGCGAATTGGCTGGAAGTCGAACCCAGGTATCCCACTTTCCGGGTAGGTATTATTGCCAACTAAACTACAGAAATGAAAGGACGTGGCTCGGTAGTTTAGTTGATAAGAACCCAAGTTAAAGACTTAAAAAGTCACTATTTTTCACTCCTTGTAAAAGTTTTCTTTCTTGCGTTATTTAAACCTAAATGGTTCAGATTTGCACAGGAAATAATTTCCATATTTTTTATAGAACTTTCAAAATTGGACGAAGTAGCATAGGACTACTCTTTTCAGTGCATTTTGCAAGAAATTCTGGACTTTTCCATAAATATGTGTTGAAAATTTCCCTAAAATTTTTCACTTGCCTTAGTATTAACATTACCTAACAAAAAGAAAAAGGTTAAAGCTGAATTTTCTGTTAAAAACCTCATGTTTCTTGAATTGGAGAATTAATGGCAGTCGTTCCAAAAGAAACTGAACAACATGCCCCATTTCTCATGCTTTATAGCGATTAAGTTGTAAATAAACAAAACAATCACTTTGTTATGTGTTGCACCACTGTTACTCAATGCTGAAAAAATTCAAACAATTTTGACCAACTCCATAATATTACGGAAATTTAGCAACCTCGCGCAAGTTTCCCCGGGAAGAATCCGTGCCTTTATGATGGTGAATGAACAGTAGCGCTTTCCATCCGCAAACAGGGTGAGAGAAGAGGAAAATGTCGCAAAAAACGTCGGAAAAAAGGAATATGATTTACAGGCACACGTGTTACGTTTGCGCCGTTGCATGGAGTGTTGCCTAACTTCCGCGGGCAAACTTGCACGCCCTCTTCAAATCTTGCCCTTATTTTACGACGCCCTCGCACGACGCTACGGAAAAAAAGTTGACACCCTTTCGTCTAAATCTACATTTGGCATCCGGCGCGCCTCCGTTGCCACCATGGATTGCTGCTTGAGAACATATTGTCGGAGTCATTAAAATCTTATTCGCAAAAAAGCTTAAATTCCAGGGATGGAACCCTCATCCTAATATGAAACGCAATGTATAAAACAAGATATAATATTAAATCCGCTAGTAGAAATACGCAACTTGTATTGTACATCTAGTTCCCATGTACACATAGGAAAAAACAGGGAAAACAAAGATAGATGTAAGATGACACAAAGGGTAAGGTAAGTTGCCAAGAAACAAAACGAATGGCATTGAATAGGGAATATCGGGGCACTTAAGCCTACCAAAGAGAACAAAAGTGCACTTATCCATATTCCCTTATAATAAGAGTGAATTAATGATTTCCAGCAAATAAACAAATTCTATTCTAACCTTATTCGCTCTGAGTCAATTTTATTCCGGACAATAAATCTCCTCGACAAAAAAATAAGTCATATTTTTAATATACGAGATTTTCTGTCCTATAATGATGATTTGAGAATTTTGTTATTCTTAATTGACGAATAGTATTTCATTTAAATAGTGTTAACAAATTTAAGAACACTTAATAGTTAAAATAGTAAAGGTACTATTCGTTAAAGTGACCCATAAGTGAGGATACAGATCGATCACTTTAGCATGCATAACATCAGAAAACAAATAATTTCCGCAATCTAAATTAGAGCGTATTTTTATAAGATTTTACTGAATATTTCTCAGTATATATCTATACATAAATTTGGCTGAAGCAATCAAAAACAATCATTTTCACATAAGCACAAGCCAAAACCTTTTCCATCTCATCTCATAGTTGACGCTGTACCAGAAATCTTTAATCTGAGACGTGAATGTAGAAATTTATCATGTATATGACAGAATATCATGCATAAAAACACATTTAAAATCAATGCTGCTACATGAATGCCATATGACTATGATATTTTGGGATTCTTTGACGGCTATGGAAAAATGCCACCCGGACCAGCCCGAGACATTAGGTTTTAATACAATAAGAACATTTGATGACCCGATAATATCTCTTTATAAAAAGCATGCCATGAGACTTCCAAAGATCGTTTCCATCTGCTCGTGACTGGAAGATAAATTAGTTCTTACGTCATGATGCGATACATACTTCTGAGCATAAAATATAAATCAGAGAATAAAGCTGTTGATGTCACGTATATGACCTTTACTTAAATCTAGTATCGCTTGGTATCGCTTTGTTATTCTTCGACTAAAGGTCTTCAAGGAAATAATTGGCCCGGACAGTTAAAATAGGTACGGAACTGACAGGAATGATAGGTATTAATTTGCTTAGTATAAAATAATAAATACTCCAATAAAACAATCAAATAATATCCTAACCTATATCTCCTTAAATGCCAGCCACATGTCAATTTTTCCTTGAAAAGGGATTTTGTGTATCTAAAAGGTTATTTGGTCCAGGCAAATGAAGAATATCGAGACAGAGTTTTTTTTTTTGAGTTTAACGTGTTTTATTGACTACATTAATAGCTATTACAAATGTAAAATAGGTGTGCAACCCATGATATCTCGAACTAAATATTGAATTATAATCAAACTTTTATAAAATATCAAGAGGAGAAAGAATCCGTGGGCTTTCATGAAGTTTTTTCATGAATTTCCTTTCATCAATTATAAAATAATTCATTTCTTCTCTGACGATGGAGCAACTCTCCAAATTGTAGTTCGCTGTTTGTGTTTACTTACTGTGGTTATAAGTATTAAAATTATATTAATTTATACTAAAATTATACTACCCTTTTAATCCGTTATTAATTGCCACAATACAAAAGCCTTCATAAATGACCAATGCACGCTTAATATCTTCCACAAAATTGGTTTAAAAGGGCGTTTTTACTTGGAATTTTTCTCAATTACTTCTTATTAGTTAATTAATAAGTTATTACAGTTTGTACTATTATATGTTTAACCCGGACACCCTTAAATTGATTAAGTGAAAAATTCTATGAATTAATGAGCTGAATAACGTAAATAAACTATCAGATTCATACAAAAGCTTTAGGTTACAAAATTCCCAAGGAAAAACGGACTTGAAAAAAAGTCTGACGGGGTCGGAAATTTTCCTGGGTGCAAAGTTACCTTAACACTACCTTCCTTTTAATTTAATCAGTTTAATAGATGACTTCAATGATTTTTACCACCCTAAAAATTCAAAAAATACATATAATTATGCACAGCTTTAGCGAATGAGCCAAGAATTAAAATACTTCAAATCTTACCACGAAAGTTTATGCTAAAACTATGCATGTCCTATTTATGAGTTTCGCACGGCGAAAAAATCGTATGTGCTTCCTCGAAGGCAACAAACAAAGAGGAAGTTTCCCACCCTGAGGAGACTTCAACGACGCACTACTATTCTATTGGCCATTCCCTCATTTTCCATGCAAAGTCTTCAGATGTCAATCCTCGTTTTGATGGACGAAGCGGATAATTGTTCTGTCCTGTCGTGTTCTCCTTAGCGGGATCGCGACCCCAACGCCCCTTCGAATTAAGTCTTCTCCAGATGCCAAATATGGAGGCCATCGCAGGTGTATTCTTTTTGTTCGCTCAATGCTTACAAATTACCAATCCTTGTATCTCGCGAGACTTGTCTGCCGAACTTGAGGCGATTTATGAGCACCACCGGGAAAGGAAAATGAAAAGACACCTCGCTGCTAATGCGCGTTGCGCCAAAGAAAAGAATATTCTTCGGTGAACTTCGCGGAGTGGTTGATGGAAATTGACTGCAAATGTCTGAATTAATTATGCTTTTCCTTATTTTTCGTTTGCTCACTTTAGCAATCTAATATTAATGAGAACTCAGCAGCCCATACTCAAGAAAATTATTTTTATTGAAGTAAATTGATTTTAAAACCTTAGCTTTATACCGATATATTTTTCGCAGATATAGAGATTACTAATACCTCGTTCTTATGTCAACAAAATTGAGATCCTGAGAAATTTGAATTATAAATCGTGTCTAAATTTTACCGAAACTGAGTATTTAGAAATCTTTAAAATATTCCGTAAATTATAATTGAATAATAACTATCTCCATTTCTTCGTCTGTCTTTTGATTACCACCATAAGGATGAACCTTTTCCAAACTATAAATTCGCAAAAATTATAATCACAGTAAAATCGGAAAGTATCCTAGTTTTTTCAGAATTTTCGATTTGAACCATCAAATCTAGTATTCCTTTTGCTGAATGAAATCAGTTTAATTCCATTTGACCATTTTCTATTCTCATTTTATTTACTAAATTACTTTTCTCTTCAAGTTACCCTAGCTGAAATTCTAATCAATCGACTATTTTAGTTTTAATGAGAACTATAAATGCGATTTTTACGCGAAAACAGATGCAGGATTTCGCATAGGTGAATATGCATCCTAAAATTTATTAATAATAAGTACAAAATTAAATTTTTACGGCGATAAGGATTCTGAAAGTGCTACCTCTACGAATAAATCATTTTCGGGATAAATATAAAATGTCTTAACCTAGCGTATTAGCAAAAGCCAATTTTTATTATTCAAACTTGAATATCGAACTTCAATCTGATTGACGTCGGTTAAAATTTTCCTACAATGTATGAGGCGATTCAAGATTAAGTACCTTAAAATAAAACCAAAGCAGCGGTATTTGTTATGTTGGGGTTAAAAAATGGTACATCAGCGCCAAGCTTAAAGGGAAGTTGGCGAGACAGGCAATGCAAATTCGGGAAGAATGAAAGTACGGAGCAGCGGAGGCGTCCCCCATTAAGGAAGGTGATAAGACAAACGAGAGTTCCGGCGTATGCCGCCAGCGCTATTTATGACTACCTTCCTATGCTTCTAAACATCGGATCAACGACTCCTTAGACCCTGATCCCCACTAAGGGCGATTTAAAAATAAACAAAGCCGCAATATCGCAAACTCAAACCGTTGTTTCGCGAACGCATCTTTCCTCTACAAGACGAAGGTCACAATTTTTACGAAACAATGAAAAACATCCCCGTATATACCACGAAAAATAAAAGGAACCCTTAAATAACACGATGCTTACCTAGGCGTGCGCGTAAAAAACGTCCATTTAGTCAATCTACATTCAAACAGAAATTTAAAAACAGGAAAGTGTATTTTCGCAAAATCAAGTTTTACTTAAGATAACAAGTTTGAGTTAATGCAACGCACCTAAATAAACACGACCGGTACTTTTTTATGATAAAACACTGCCCTTTAAAAAAATGTACTTTTGTAGTTATTTCTATGGTAATGAATTGTTAGTTTTTCAATAGAGGCAGTTGTTGCTTGTGACTGTGAGTTATTAAATACCTAATGGAAATGAAACAATATATGCATACAATTATACTCAGAGAATTTTTATAAGAATTCTGAGCTCAAGGATGAATAAATACTAATGCAATTAAAACCTGGACTTTACCGTAACAACGGTACAATGCAGCTAAAAAGGGAAAAGTCCACATTTGTACCATAATTTATGAAATGTTTGGCATTAGTTACCCATGCAGGACTACCAATTATTATAACAATAGAAAGTAAAAAATTAATCTCGTGAAGTAGAGTTCAAATAATTTATAATTGGGAATTTACTGGATTTACCTTAAATATAAAATGAAAGGTACGTCGAAAAATATTGGCCTATGGTAAGCATAAAGGCATTGATTATCTGTACTTTCCGTATCATTCTCTTGGCTGAAAAAATAAGAAGATGGAAATAAAAAATAATTAAAAAGAAAATATTACGCTCTTTAAGCAATTTGACCTCGTGATCAGAAAAGTGATGATGATTTGTTCTTGAGAGGGTTTTTCATACATTTCTGTAAAAAAATAAGATATTCATGTAGTAGTCATTACAGCATAATACTAAAACGTTCCCTAATAACAGGATCTTTGTCCATGGTGCTTTAACCAATATCCCTCCGTTAAAACCATGATTTTCGGGAATCGCATTGCAATGCTCCTTAATAACTTTCAATTTCAGAATAGCTCCTTCAGAATGACCCGTCTTACACCTTACATCATCTCCATAAATCGCTTACTTACCAGTGGACGAGAATATTAATGACTCATGAGCATAAGTGATTCCGAATTAGATCTACGCTCTGGTCGTGGAAAAGATACGAGGAAGCGAATCAAGATTAAAAAAACTCGCCGACTTAAATCCACGTCATCTTTGACAGATGACTGCCATATTTTATCATAAGTGTGTCACCGCGTCATCAAATAGTTGCTGGCGAAGCGAGCACAATTTAGGCAATGCTTGAAATAAATTAATGGCGTAAGGATTAGTCACCGGAGGAACGAAAGCAGCTTCAAAACCTGCCTATATAAACTTGCCTTAAAAGCATATTCCCAATCTTTCATTACTTTCCCGATTTAGGTCGAATAGCAAAGAGAAGAAATACTTCGTAGTTACGGAAATATCGCCTGAGGTTATATAACATATTTTCATCTTATCTAAACTTCTCGACTATTCCAGAACGAGGAGTTTAAATTGAATATCCTCCACGGAAATTAAAATTTCTCAACGATAATCTGAAGATTTAACTGCCAAATACGAGTCAAAAAACTTATCTATTTACTGATGATCTCATATACTGCAGTCTTTTAAAAAGTGTATCTTAAAACAACCGCTATCTATGATAATATGCTTAGCTAACAAAAAATGAGGATTAGTAAAACATTTTAAGATTAAAATCCTGAATTTATGCGAAGTAATAAAGAAGTATTAAACAACTATTAAACGGAATTATTTCCGTTTATCCCTGATCATAAGAATTTGATCAGATTTCTTTGATGCGACCACCCATAAATGACCTTTAAGCTCCGAGGGCACCAAGTGAAAATAATTGTATTTTCGTATTTTTCTACTCAACCGCAGCAGCTTTTACGGCTTATACTATGTTCCAAAGATAATCCTGACCTCAGATTTTTTGTCTCAGCTAGTAAATCGTGTAGTATCAAAAGCTATAAAGTTTTTTATAACTAAGATAGAGAGACTTATTTACCAATGAAAGACTAAATATGAAAATATCTTTCAAATTTCAATAAATAACCTTTTGAAGAATGTAAAAATCTGTATAATTTCGTAAGAATAGACAATACGCAACAGGATGCATGATGCAATCAAACATAATCCAGAGCACATTTTGTTTATTCTAATATCTTTTCGTCTTCTAACAATTAAGAAGGAATTAAGTTGGTGATAATCTTAGGTTAGTCTTTCCTCAAAGAACTTTGTTGATAATTTATATAACGTCGAATGTATATTTGTAACAAACCTTTTTTTATTTACCTCTTATGAATTGAATTATTTATAATAGTATATGCGTTTTGGTAAAACAGTATGTATTCAGGCATTTATTTTTTCACATTAAAGCTTATCACTTTCTGGTATAAATTAAATAAATAAATGAATAACGTCTATATTTTTGGCGAAATCGAGACTTTGACGTAATCATCGATTTAACTTACGGTCAATTTAAAAGATATCTAATTAGAAAAAATAGTAAAATCCCAATTTGCAGGGAATATTAAAAATTTTATTAGTGGATTTATGAAAACCTAAGCGAAGCTAAAGGAAACGTATCCACAGCAGGAAATACCCAGAAAGAAGGAACCTATGAAAAAACCACACAAACCTACTGAAAGAAACAAGTACCATACATTAATAAAAGATATCCTTGTCATGAGCTACGTAGAACTGAAAACATGGATGGTGTAATAGCATAATTGGATCCGTTTGAGAAAGATATCTGATAACTTCCACAGGGAAAACTTGACACTAAAGATGAAAGCGAAAGTAAATGCCATCAAAAACTAAAATCAAATGCATAAAACATTGTTTTTTATGCTTAATAGTAATTCCTCACTAAAATCAAAAGCATAAAAATATATTGTTATAGTTATTAGTTTAGTAATCGTTTAAATCATATCCCGGTAAACTTTACTTTTATCGAAATTAATTCCCTTATCTAGTCCAAACCGACACTAACTAAAATAATATGCATAAAAAATAGCTTCAATTAATATTAATTGTTGATATCATCGAAAACTTCAATTTTAGCGAAAACTTCCATTTCGATTTCTATTTATGTTATTAAGTTGCGCTTCAAGCCATCTTGAACGAAAACTGCTACCAGTTTGCGACAGCGCTTATAGTTTAATTTAGTAGTAGCGGAATAACACCAACTTTTATGGCCGGAAAACGTAATGGGGAGAGAGCAAATGATGCTTGAGAGTAGACAGCGCAAAAAACCCGTTTCTTCCCGAAAGTTCTCCAGAAGTCTCCCCGACTCGACGGCGGTCTCAAGTGGGGCCTCGGCGATGACGAAGGAGCTTCTGGGTCACCCTCGCAGGCGGATGGGCTAAATTAATTCGAGTTTTACTCCTTAATAAATCGGTCGGTGCTCCTACGAAAGCCCACACGCAGAGGCCGTCCTACCCAGAAGTTTACTTCTGAGAAATTAATGCTCGCTTGAGTTCATCTCCCATTAGTCTGGAGTAATATGATACTTATGAGGTAATGTGGGACTGCATAATCGTAGGCGATTTAGTCCGAGTGGGCGAGGGAGATCTTTGAAAAGCGAATCTAAGGTAACTCATGCAAGGCTTGAAGGAGGAAACCGGATGGAACAATATTCAATTTAGCGCAACTGGAACCTATGGTTGATAAAATGAATTGAAAAATTCACATGTGCAAACATTAACGTTGACGTATTTCAATTTATGAGAGGTGAACGACAAAAGTATACGAGACAACTGAAAATGTGAGCATCATACTTCCAAGCGTTCCTGTATTTCCATCTTCATAGCGTTAAGTTTTATATTAAAATTTCTACAAAAATTATAACTAGTTCCAATATCAAAACACGAAGCTATAAACTGAACTTACCGGGAAAATGTCGTAGTTAAAGACCGCAAAGAGAGACAATGGTAAGTAGGTTGCCTGATATAGACCTAAACTAGTAGCAAATTCAGAAGAAAAAACAGTAAAAGGTCCTTCAGAATGACTATTTTAACTCTGCAAATATGCTCATGTCAATACCGGACGTTTTTAACACTCCGATATACAATTTCGGGTTAGCATAGCAGACATTAAACTAAAAAGAAATGAAAATAAGTCTGTATCTAAGTTCGCTAACGATGAAGTCAAAGAAAAAGGTGTATCATAGAATAAACCAAAATATGATATAAGAATCTACCACGTATAATGAAGGCTAAATCTATGAAAGTTGTTTTAAATCCAGGATAACTATTTTTACTGGACTAACTCTAAATTAAAATTCAAGGAAATGGTCAAATAATTAGTCAACCAGATTCGCTAAACGATTATCTGATAATGAAATATCTCCTTAGGTAGAACATACTCTACGGAGTAGAAAAGATTGTACTTATCGCTACCAAAAGAGATACATTTCCTCAACTATAGATCCTATGCACATTATTTACGGAGAAATAAAAATCAACATGAGAAAAACTTGAAACAGATGAATTATTCATTTCCATTCTTAGCCGCGATTACTGCACGGAGACATTGAGAAAAACAGAAATGGTCCACCAGGAACAATGAAGCCCGTTGAAGACCTATTACATCTTACGGTAAAGGACTCCCGACATAAAAATGGTAGCACATTCCATTGCCATTACTGGATGGTACAGTTCTGGTTCTGAAAATAGGAGCCCCGCCTTCACGGTTTACGACCGCTTGGTATCGAGCACTACCGATACTTGTAGGCAACATGGCCGAATTTATAAAATCTTCCACTTCATCAATTAACTACGTAAGAAATTACCCCCTCAGCGGGTGGCTATCAAGAATGTCCAAACTAAACCGAGAGGAACTTCTATTTCAATACACTAGGAACAAGATTCGGCTCAAACATAGACCGAATCATTCCGCATCGTCGCTTAAATAGAAGCCGAAAGTGCAGGTGGCGTTTGACGGTCGTGTCTCCTCTCGGAACGTCTGCGCCGGGTCTCGATCCCAGACCCTCCGAAACCAGACCCGAGGACCGAGAAGATTAAACCCCTAAGACGATCGATGCAAATACACGTCTGTGTATTGCGTCACCGACAAACATATCGTTCTCCGGATAAAGGCAGCATCGACAAGTAGATTTGGGATTTCGTGGAAGCCACAGGTGGGAGGGGCTCCGGGACCATACTGTTGCCAAGTGAGGGGAAGGGGAAGGAGCGAAACAAAGGCGGAGCGGAGGAATAAATCGGGCAGCGAGAATTTCGAGATCTATCGATACGGAGAACGACGGTCTCGCATTTAAGCGAGCGATGTTTTCGCTGTTTGAATTGTGAGGCGAAATTTGCGAGGAGGTCGTTTATTCCATCGACAAGCAGCTGCAATGCTTTTAACCTTTTTACTAAACCAACGAATTGGACGAACCATTTATGCGAATGGACTATCCCTACAATTGCTTTGTGAGATAAAACTTATATAAACCTAATGTATTTCAAGATTTTTTATTATCATATTACCATATTCGTTTCCTGTTTCCTCATCTCGATTTGTAATGAATTCAATTTTTCTTTTGATACCACATAGAACTATAACTATCTACCATAACAATACTATAAATTTAGTTGATAATTAAAAATGTGAGTTAATAACAAGAAAACTTTGAAAAGTTTGTACAATTCCACAAATAAACATATATAAAACTTTAGTCAACCGGTTTCGATGAAATTACACCATCATCAGAACTATAAAAAAGTTCTTTTTAGCTCAGTTCTGATGATGGTGTAATTTTACCGAAACCGGTTAACTCAAGTTTTAGATATGTTTATTTGTGGAATTGTGCAAATTTTTTAAAGTTTTCTGGTTATTAAATCATGAAGTTCCACCAAATATCGCTTACCAACATTCAATTTAAAATTGTGAGCTTAAAAGATTGATAATTCTAAGTGTATTACTGAAAGGTGCTGCGTGGATTTAAATTGTCAATACGTCGAACTGTCGATATGAGTGAACGTTTTACCGCATATCGATGAGTGGAATTAATTACAGAAATCTACATCTACATATTTGCCCAGAAAGGGGGTATGCACCAAGGAATTAATTAATTATAGAATAGACTAGATTGGTAAAATCGATACACGTTAGAATTCAAGTTTCGAATTCTAATCCATTAGTTTAACTCATAAATTCTTTACATTTTCAAGAATTACAGCATTTCAATTCTTGAAATTCAAAAGATTTGCAAGAGATACATGCGGGAAGAAAAAGTTTATTTCCCCTTTTCTAAAGATACTAATTATCTTCAAACACAATCAGAGAAGACGCAGTAAAACACGGTACACGGTACCCTTACACGGTACTCAAATGGTGGCTTTCTAGGCATCAATGTAGATGTGGGAGAATCGATTTGCGAGATATTTTAGTCCTTTGATTACCAGGTGTAAACTTTCTGAAAGACAGTAAGGATTCATACTCGTGGCAGGAGATTGATTCACATTTGAGTGAAACATTCCATGAATATTATTCAATCGGAACTTGATCTAATTACTTGGCATTTGTTTGCCACTCTTGCTTTCAACAGTTAGTCAATCAAAAATTCGAACTTCGCCAAGAGGGAACTATAAATACGTTCAGTTGCGAACAAAGTATACCGCTTATACGTTAACATGGAGAATTCTCCTGTGACGCCAACCTCGAATACGAAACATTTTAAAGAATAATTGTTCCAATAATCCTACACATGTTTTTAAAAGGTGATGATTTTCAATGAGATCCTCACGGTGAAATAAAGGATCATGAAATCATATTTTACATGAAAATGGAAAATTACGAAGGCTTCTTAAATCTAACAATATGCGTTGAATATCGGTATTAATTGTAAATTAAATATTAAGAATTCCCTTTTATTTTTTTTGGAAGAATTATTTAACTCACGCTATGTTTTAGCATTGAAAATTACCGCGAAATCAGTGACTTTACTTAACGAATAAAAATATTCAACGATAGTTCTATAGACTTTGAAATTTCTCCTTAGCATATGAATTTAAAACTAAAAAATATTTAACAGAAAATGTTCTAATTGGTGAAGCCAAATGTAAATAATTTACATAATCCTTGATAAAAGCGTCTGAGAAAAAATTTAGAGTATCCACCATTTTAGTGATCGAATAAATTATAATTAACATGAACTAGATTTTAATTACGCTACATTCTGTTTATCCATGGAGATCATATGACCAGACTTAAATTGACCAAATCTGTGCATTAATAACTGAAATAATTTTATGAAATCCATAACCTTAGGAATAACTGATATAAACTGCGTAAAACTTCGTGTTTGAACTCTGACTAATCGTCTGCGCTAACATCGCTCACGTGTTTCGGATCCATTCCTTTCGAAATACGATCAGTCATCTTAATTTTATCGCCCCCGCTGTTTCTGAGGCATTGCGCACAATAAACCCATTCATTACACTCTATATACACATATAACATCCTGTGGCAAACATCCTGCATGCCATCCGAGTCCATTCATGGCAGCCTCCAGACTGGATAGAGAGCAATCGGAGCAAATTTGCTTCATCAAAAAGCAGCTTTTCATCTCCTTACTTGATCCGGTGAATCACGGCGCAGGTTACGACTTCTCCAAATGATTCCGGAGCAGTAAATCCAAACCGTTCCATTAAATAAATAGTTTGACGACGTGTCCACGAAATTCCGTAGATAAGCGCTGTGAGCTGGTGTTAACAAGGAAGAGATGGGCGACCTTTGCGAAGGAGTGGAAGAGGGAGAAGAGGCCAAATGAAATCCTCTCCCTCTGATCGCGGAATCTGCTCTAAAAATAGTTCCTCCTAGAGAAGAGACTGTGGGGCGGTGTGTGTAATGACCTCATCGCCGTGAGTGGCAGAAGATGCAACGAAGAATTGGATCGGGAAAAACGGAGTTTAAAGAGTAGTTTACTACAGGAAACAAAATTAGAGACAAAGAACTTTAGAATGGAACGTTACGTTCAGGAGACTTCCAACAGAGAAGAAGTCAATGATGTATCAGTCATGCTGAAAAATTGCATTCATTCTGGTCAATTCTGAATTGAATACTATGTATAGTGTTACTGGAGGAATCATTTTGTTATAGTTACGTATACTTGTTTCGCTTATAGCATACCGGCTTAAAGAGGAAAGGAAAGGCCAACTACTTCATTCCTCATTCTGCATGGTTGCCTCATACCCCTGCCCCTAAGTTTTTTATAGCAAATGGTGGGGCTGAGATTCAAACTTCCCTTCGGGTCTACAGACAGAAATGTTAAGAGCAGAAAGACAGACAGAAGCTAGGATATCTGAGTTGATCTACTTTAAACTAAAAGACATAATTGGCATATTTCAAATGTTCGCAGCAAATGAAAAGATAAACTTTTACTAACCGCAGGAAAACATTTTTTAAATGTTCCGCAAGAATGAGCATAAAATTTCTTTCTCTCAATGACCAGAAAAATCTATTAATAATAAATAAATATAACTATAAATAAACACATACAAAAACAAAAATATATAAATATATACATCCAAAAGCTATACCTAACTACCCTAGTAGTGGAAAACATCAACATGAAAAGTACTATAATTATAACCATAAAAATGACCAAGTCAAATAAACTTTATTTTACAAAGCGTCTGGTCAATAGAGTAGATTTGATACTGCAAGCCAGAAAAGTATCCTCTATTATCCAAACCTGTTTATTCTTCGGTTATTTATCTCGATCAATCTTAATTTCTCTTTCAGGTATATATTTAGATGATCAACGATAGAAAACAGCGAAGAAACCAAATCGTAAGACATTTCCTAAATAATTTTTTATCGGATCCGTTTCAAGTTTCAATAATTTATTTAGTAATTATTCCCTGAGTATCACTGAGTCTGATAAATATAGTTTTAATCATTGATCAAATCAATCAACATTAAAATACACAAAGATGTTGAATGCATAATTTTATCCTTGGAGTGGTCCTATAATACTCTTCCAAATAAAGACACAAACAACGAGAACTCTTAAGACAAATAGATGATATATGGCTGAGTCAGTACTGCAATTAGCAGCTACAATATTGCTCATTTAAAAAAATATATGATAATATATAACTGCAATTCAAATTGATCAAAGAAAGAGCATCAAATATCGAAATGAAAAGATGAGATAACAATCTACAAAATGAAATCGAAACTTAAAGGAAATAGAATAGAAAATCAAACATATGGGCGAACGAAAAAAGACTACTTTCGGAGAAACGACAATTCTGTGAAAAACGAAAGTGGCGGCTGAATCAGATTCAAATAAAGAAAGAGGACAAAGGAGTGAGTTGAAGAGGACGGAAAGACGGAGGGGAGAGGTCGGAAACCCTTATGAGGACGAAATTAGACGGACGAGCAAAACAAAGTAATAACCGTAAAAAACTAACAAGCGGACGCCTCCGATGACGTCACCCTGAGTCATTCCTCACTTCCGCGTTAGCTCAAAAATTGAATTAGAAAAAACGCGCCGCCGCCGGAGGGAGAGAAAAAAGAGAGCGACGTTCGGCGAAACAGCGCGGCGCAACAGTATCTTCGGCCAGACATCGTCTCACAGACGTTTTCCTCCCTTTTTTCCTCCATGGGAATCCCCTTCGCTTCTGTTCCTTCCTATACCCATTTATGCTTTTTATACTTCCCTTTTCGCTAATCAACTGCCCTTTATCGGAGTTTGCCATCCGTTTTAATTTGCCCTAAATCTTTCAGACTCTCTTTTCGCGACTCTAAATCACAGTCGACAAAAAGGCACCACACGATATTTCATAAAGCTGTAACGGGACAGTAAAGAGAAAGCCTTCTTACGTACGTGTTTGAATACTCCTTTCGAAGATTTGCAAAATTATTTTCACACCGAAATATTTTATAATGCGAATGGGGGGGAAGACAAAGAAAAAAGATGTTGGATTAAATGGTGGAGTAAACTATAAATAAGTGATGGAGATGGAATTGAATTGGTATTTTCGAATTTTAGTTTTGATGCACATAAACCTACCGGAGCTTAGAACTCTCATGTATGTAATTATAGTAATACTAAATCTTATAATTTTATTAAGGCTACGGGACACAATAAAAAAGTCTCACCTACTTACGTGTTCGAATACTGATTTCTCATTTTGGCAAAATTATTTGTATGATGAACGTTCAGCGAAATCCTAGAGAATTTCAGATCAGAATAAAGGTTTCGTTGTTTATTACAGATAATATTTAATTACGATTCATTAATATAAAATGTGAGTTAAAACGAGTATAGCCATGAAATAATGAGTATAAACAAAGTGTTAATTAATAATTCAGAACATTATCTAAGTATACGCTCAAATTAATAAGT
Organism: Sympetrum striolatum; assembly: GCA_947579665.1. Classification (NCBI taxonomy): domain Eukaryota; kingdom Metazoa; phylum Arthropoda; class Insecta; order Odonata; family Libellulidae; genus Sympetrum; species Sympetrum striolatum. Next base: position 44,396,837 of record OX388350.1, read on the forward strand.
TGGGACACATTGAAAATGGTTGGATATTTTCAAATGTTAGGAAACAGGATTATGATTTTAATATAGACTTGTCATGAATTCCGAAAGAAATGTTTCCTTTATAAGATAATTATTTTATGATTGAAATGTCGTAACAGTTACATACATACGTCACAGCACCTACATTCCATATTTGATTCTTTAAGACATAAATGATAAACAAAAATCAAATAATTAAAAGCAAATCTAGAATATTAAATAAACGGTAAGAACCGCTAATGGAACGTTGACAATCGTTGTCTAAAATTGTTACAATATCCTGAAATAGGCCCGATCTCAAATCAATTTTGATGGACTAAATATAAAAATTTCTATCAAAGCATAACAAAAGTCAATATGAACAACCTAGGATATAAATTCACTAGCATGACGCAATCCTTAGCTAAACTTAGCAATTCAACCTCCATTCCTTTACTCATCTTTTCCTCCATCTCTACTCCTCCCCTGCCCTCTTCAGCCCAACCCTTCCTCAATTCATCTGACAGGAACATTTATACAAGCGGCTTTTGACGACGTCATGCTCGAAGCACTTTTTTAAGTGCATGCAACCAGAACATCACTTTCGCCAGTCTCAGTCGGACCAAGTATGGAAGACAGATATTGATAGCGAGACTGTTTAATGCCTGCGTGTATTGTTCATGTACGACAAAGAGGAATTCTTTTAAGAAGCTCGGATAGAATAATGAAGACCGATAGTCCGATAAAGTTCTTGTTATGAAAGCCATGCTTAATTTACTTTCGCAAACAGGCAAAGTACAAACACAGCGAATTCTCGATCTAACGTTTCCAGTGAGACCAAGGAAAACTGAACTTTGATAAATGTAAACGAAATTAGTGGAAATGAAGACAATATTATTTAAGGATGCGAAGAATAACATCTTAGGAAACGAGAAAATATAATTAGAGTAACTTTTATTTTAAGACCCCTACACAACTATAAAATTCATCCATTTGATCACATATTTCTGCAATTCTATGGCTATCAATTATCATTAGTAACATATGTTACCAAAACTAGTTCTAAATTTAATTAGTGATAAGCTTCTGGATTAGGTTTCGTCAGATATAACCGTTGGAGCTTTCTTGTAAAATTCAACAATGGACATATATAATAGATTGTCGCTTAAAATTAATTAAAAGCTACCATTAGATATGACAAAAGAAATTAACAGTGTATTAGCAATACAAAATATATGTAATACGATTTGATGAGCCTCCAAGCAATTTTTCCATATTTATTGGAACAACCAAAATACGATCTAATGTTCAGAAAATATGAGAGAAACTGGTAAAACAAATCTTCATTTATAGCTGACCTTAAATATTTGTAGTATAAAAATTATAGTCAATTTAATAATTTCGCGGATTCATTAAGTTCACAATTAAATTCAGATAGTAAAAGCAACTAAATCGTCTGAGTCGGCTCAGTCTTTTCTGCGATACGACGCAAATTCTGCAAATCATAACTACTTTCCTGAAACGGAAACGTTTAGAAAATAAGAAGATACTAGGGGAGCAAAATGAAGAAAACGTGTCTGAATGCACTAATAGAGTTCGATGTGAACCTATCCGAAAGTAAACATTGAGAAAACACATACAAAATCTGATAACCTGGTTTATTCTTAAGAGCCTCTCTTGCGAAAAATTCTTCAACATACAAGGTTAAGTTTGGCACCTCCTAATCGAACTTTTCGGGCGCGACTCGCTAATCAGTGGATTACCTAACGCCTTCCAAAAAATAGAAATGACGTCCGAAAGCTTTTCGGCTGCAGCAAATAGAATGCTATCTTCCTCACACAAATTCTCGAGTCATCGACCGATAAAAGAGTACGGGAAGACGAATTATCTTCATCTCCTTCTGTACATTTAATGTACTTTTGCGGACCTGAGACCTCGACTGATCTTCCACGTGTAAAGAGATAGGGGCATAACTATCTCAACTATGAATCATCCATTTCTCACCAAATGCGTGAGGCGACACATTGTTTTAGGAAGTCAAAGCGAAACATTCCAAGATAAAACTATCGAGACGTCCTTTAGTTGTTAGCTTAAGTTGTCACCCTTTGAGGTTAACTTTAAAACAAAGGTGATACATACAATAGCCCACATATTTGAAGAAAGATTTAAGAAAATACTACATAAATCTTTCTAAAGAAAAAAATATTAAAATTGAAATGCAACTAACTCGGACTTGAACATAAATACAAATCAAGATGGTTTTTTTTCCAAATATTTTGAAAATACTCATACAATCAGAGGAAGATAAATTAATGGAGCTTGCAGAGAATTCTGGATGAAATTTGATTCAAAAATTAGTTATAAATTAAAATTCAGAGTAAAAGGCGATATATTGTGGAAATACATCATAAAAAACAAAAAAGGTTTCCTAATTATTATATTTAATTAGAACTATAAACTGTTAAAAGTACAAAATCTTTGTCTATTTCAAGGTACATTTAACTAACATTGACAAACCCTTTTTAACATCTACGATTTGAAGCAAAGTAAGAGGCGGAATCTTTCAGATCTTCGAATGAAAAACAACATTCCGTAGGTTAGTGTAGATCCATTTAACACCTTATATGGTCATATTACAAATTTTAACGAAATTTAAATAAAGTAACGGTTTTAAAATAATGATATGCCTTACGATGAGATGCACGAAAAATTAACACCGGCGGAAATAGGGCAGTTAAATCTACATGCTGTTTTTATATCTTTCACGATAACATATTTCCATTTCTTCGTAGAGATTTGGAAGTAACAGGAAAGTTACATTCATATGAAAATAATCTGGCAGTAAAAAAAGATGGAAAGGGATGCACGTTATTAAAAAATAGTAGGTTAAGCAGAACACGTTGGACACCAATTGGCTGAAAGAGCATACTCTAGAACAGGGTTTCCCAAACTTTTTCTGCAATGAAACACTTCGCAAAGCTGGGAAGTTTAACGGAACACTTAGCTTATTTTTATGTTAGGTATTCCACGAGTAAAATTTTAAAAATCATTTAATTGCAACAAATTATTTATCTATTAATTATTTTTAAATATGAAATAATAACATAAAGATAAATAAGAATAAATAAAGAATTTGATGACTTTTATTCTCCAATTCTCCATTAAGACAACAAATGGTCGCGGAACACCTATTCAGGTTCAGCGGAACACCGGTGTTCCCCGGAACATAGTTTGGGAAACCCTGCTTTAGAAAACAATCATTTAGAAACTTTTTAAAGTCATATTTTTAAGATATCTTTAAAAAAAACAAAATTTCAAACACAACTCTTTAAAATAAAATTTTTAATTTCTAATACTCCCAAATTGAACATAGAGTGCAAGTCGCTATTTCAGGAATAACTGTATGGAATCTACCAGGCTACATTGTCATTTCCTAAGATATGCCATATATTTACTCTGTGAATACTGCAATAAGAGCATAGATGCTTCCAAATAATTCATCCCACGAGTTATAATAAAGAATTCATCCCGTACAGTTAAATTTTCATCTCGACAATAAACGTAGAACCCTTGCTTACTTCGGTGAAAGAGTACAGCTGTTGAAACCGGCCATGGATGTTTCAGAGATACGAAAAGGAATGAGATCGTAGAGGTGACAAGACTGAAATATCTATCTAAACCACGCATTTGATAGCATCCCACGGAATGTCCTCAGCTTCCGTAGCTTTTTTCCCAAGAAGCTTTCTCTGCCTCGGAAGGAATGTTAATCCCCAAACCAACTCAGCTAATTTGCATCTCGACCACGAGAAACTAGGAAAGTGGGAGTGTTCTCTAGAATAAAGTCAACTCATTCATCGCTACGCTTCTCGAAAGACGGTCCAAATACCTGAATTACAAGGTCTTCTCTTTAACTATAAGGAAACGATCGGTCGTTTACCTTGTGATGGCTCCTTCTGAAGATAACGGTTAGATAAAATATAATTGACGAGACGAGGAAAATCAACAAACGAAAAAGACGGGACAAAAAAGCTCAGTTTACGGTAGAAATTCAAGGACCGATATTAAAACATGGCGCTATGGACTAATATCAAAACAATGCTCATAAGTAACAAATATACTTTCCAGGAATAGCTACAAAATTTAATTAAGAGCAGATTTAGGGCCGGGGTAAGTATGCAACCGCCTAGGGCCTTGGGCTTATTGGGTGCCTCCCTTTCTGAAAGAATGTTGGCTCCGAAAATTGGAAATTAAGGGGATATTATAGTCTCAAAAATTCGGGCAATGATGAACATTAATTAATCCTTTCCCTAGATAGGAAAAGGATTTTAAGAATAAAATTACTTTCCACAGATATAAATGATAAAGACCGTTGTCGGTACAGATCGGCCATCATAAGGTGCCCTGATATATATATCGTATATTATGTGTAATGATATTCTTACAATCCTTTGATATGGATTTTCACTGAGTAAAGTCTGCCACAATCGATTCTATCATAGATAGGAAAATTAAAATATCGTTATTAAAATTTAAACAGCAAAGAGCAAGTAACTTCCTGGATTTCAGTGAATCAATTGAGGAATATAAAAATGCCAAAAAAATTCTTAATGTGATCATGCTTTAAAAAATTATCGCAGAGAAATCCATGTATGTATGTATGTACAATTTGTGAATTTGAGTGACAAATTATTGCGATTGCCATCAGCCAGGGTCGACATCGAAATTCAGTGGGCAAAAATAAAATGTTCATCTTTCGCATTCTAAGTATCAAAACAGTAAACTAAATTAAATTAGTTCGGCATGATTTATTGATTGAAAAAGATTGAAAAAAATTGAAATCATAGCCATGCTTAATATTCACACGGTTTTTTATTTACGACCTGATTCAGTCTATATAGCATCTTACTACAGGAGAGGACCTGGCCAGGCATTATTACATTAGTAATAATGTAATAATAATAGTACAAACATTAAATTATTAGAGTAGTCGATTTATGAACCGTCTTTCGGGAGGCATCACGAATGACAAGACCTCATTAATTTTCAATTTTGTCGCGATCACACTTTATTTCAGACCACATAATTGGCACCAACAATAACAAGACCACTTAAAAGATACGTTAACGTAAGAAATCCATTCATTAATTCCACAATAACGTTATAACAGAGGAAAGCGACAAACTCGTTGAAATTGGCGAGACATGTCTGCTGTCACTCACTTCAGACGCCCCTCAAAACGAGTCCGTCTCAAAACCATGATCGTGAAGTGAATTTTTCGAAACTTTCATCTTAACCTCTTCTGAAAATATGTAATAGCATCACTTCTGTTCTTACCTAACTTTAAAGATAGCCGACATACATATTGAAGATAGGAGTCTAAGGCTCTAGAGCAGACATCGAAAACAACATAATCTATGACATAGTTATCTGAATATCTAAGATATTTTTACAGAGTGATATTTAAAGTATTTTAAAATTAAATAATCTACTACAAAGAAATCAAAGCTCTAATTCGTATTCGATTAAAATAAAACTTTAAATCGTATTATCCCTGAAATTAAAACACAGAACTACAATATCGGATTTAAAAACTACGTTCAAAAAGTTCCCGAACTATTTTTTTCCCGCAAAAACGCCGAGCAGGAGATAAGTAAAATTCTGGTGGAAAAGGTGGTAGATAGCTGTAATTACAATACGCAACGCTATCTACTACCAGAATATCACATTTCTCCTACTCGGCGTTTTCGCAGGAAAAAATAAGTTGGGGAACTTTTTTAATATAGTAGCAAATAAATCTACATGCAATGCTTTGAGACACTATGTACATCCCAACAACTGAAGAAAATTCCGATAAATGGGGAGATTAAAATCCAAGTTATTTGAAATTTCGATGAAATAAATCTTTCTAAACGGCAGCCAGGATATAACTATATCCGACAACAAAAACTGTGACATTCCACGCATTATTTTAGCTTCTACGAGAATTAAAACTACCGGCAGAGGACATTTCAAACGTTCCTTCAGTAGATTCAGCAGCATGTTACTGAAAGGGTGTTTATTTTTCACTATGATTTCTTTCTGTGAACGTCACCGATGAAACGACCTTTTTGTACGTTTGATCCGCACATTATTAAAAGAGCCTACGAAAAATATCTGAATGGCGAGAGAGAGAAGGATTCAAAGGAAATTATTTTTCTTTTGAATTTCACGTTTGAACGAATAATTTACCTAGAAAATTCGCCGCGAGTTAAACAGCATTTTTGACACATTGACCCGGATTTTAAAAAACGCGCGTCATAAGCTGGGACAGGATTTTTCGACTTTAAATATTCTGACATTTAAATATGTTTTACCTAATAAATATCGCGTCTTAACACATTAACTCATTAATTAATAGGGTGGAAAGATTCGATTAAAATGTGAATGAAAGGGACAAGGTAATTTCTTCTTAACTGAGTTATCTAAAAGTAATTATTATTTGCCTCTGTTTTACTGCGGTAAAGTGACGGCCCCAACTAACGTCTACAACACAACACAAATACATATTGATATAACGGCACGCCTTAAATTATACAACATCCACCGGGTACCCGTTCTAAGACATATACGCTCAAATATCCTATGATTCCAGTAGTCAGTTTTCATCGTTTCTTTACAAGTTCATTTTGTCAAATTACCAATCATTTACGCTTACAAATGTATGAAATATTTTACAAAAACTTCATATTCAGTCCACAATGATCCACCATTTTACAATGAACGCCAAAATCTACATCAAAATTCCTTTCTGTTTTCCGGTTAATGTTTGAAGACTTATTCAGACGACGTATTCCATTTACTAACTCCGCTATTAACAAATGAATAATTGAGGATATCTAATTACTTCGATACATTCGAAGAGTGACCTTATAATGCTGAGGGGATTGATAAAAAGTATCCAACAAAATTATAGTTCGGTGAGAAGAACGATGTATTTTCATAAGCATGTTTTTATATTATAATTTTATCTAAAATAAAAAATGTACCTATTCATACCTGTATGTATATTGTAATATAGAATAAACAATATGAAATAATAATGTTACATTGATACACATCAGTGTTTATGCATTTATGTATCACTATGTATTATTTTATAAACATTTTGTATCTGACAAGGCATCTGTTCACTTTCAACGTATTATCTTAATATAGGAATTGTGAATTTTTATGCCAACTAATATAACCCGTATAAGATCATCGGGACGTTTGAAAATTCCCAAAAACCCTCTATGTGACATTTGTGACAAGTCGCAAGGTTAAATCCTTTCGAGAAAAGGAATCACCAATTTAATCCGTGAATTTTCCCCAACAAAGTACTGAGTCACATCTTGGAAGGAGCAATAATTAAGGGGTACACAAGAAAGTCTTCCATCGGCAAAAAAACGGAACTCTGCGGAGGCTATTGCGTTCGCCGCCGCGAAAGGCAATAAAACTAAATCTGCACGAGGAACAAACAAAAGAATCACGCAACCCGAAGAGGCAACATCTCTTAATAGAACGGCGAAAAAATAAACGAGCAACGAAATCCGGCTTTTGCGCTCCATTTCTGTTCTGGTTCGAAGTAGTAAGTGCAAGGCTTTGAGCGCACAATCGCTTTAATTGCGAAAGAGAGTAATTATTTTCGCGAGCGAAAGAAAAAAATTCGGATTAAACATATGGATCGCTGCTACGGGATGATTTCGCTTCTTCGGAGATCAAACGCGAGGCGGACGTCGCAGGCAGCACGCATCGTTCGTCTTTTGTAGGGTTTTCACAGAATACGCGGCGGGAAAAAACCGATAACCATGTTCAGCCCTAAAGGAGATGGAAACAAAAAAATATTGCCCTCCGTTCCTCTTTCACGTTTCGTGGTTTTCGTTGCATTTTGTCATGTTGTTTTTCGAATGCATACGATATATATAAATATATATGAAATATATATAAATATATTATATACGAGTAAAATGTAGCTTGCATACTGCAAGCAGATCGACAACACTAATTTCATATCGGCATCATATCGGGACGGACATCGAAAGAAAAAAAAAATTCAAAATATTCGTAGAATTCGCTGCAATTTAATCACCTGGCAGCGAACCCCGGTCTTCCTGGTGTACTTACTATGCAGCAAAATAGAAAATTACCATATCAAACTATGTGTGAAAATTCAAGCAAAACTATTAGGTGCAACTACCTCAAACGACGTCCTACTATTCACATACACTCCTTATTTGAGAAATTATAATGTGCTCTGGCATCGAACCCAGGAACAGCATGGTCTTATCTATTTTTTTTCTTAAACAAAGTGTTAATATACATCTTCCATCTAAGCAAGAGCTCCCTTACATATCGATAAATGCATAAAAAAATTATGAAAAGATACCCCATAGTATTATATATGGGTGATATTTTTACCGCCCGGCATCGAACCCGGGTCTTTCAGGCAATACTTTCTATGCAGCACAAAAGAAAAACACCATCTCTAACCGCATATGCAAATTCAAGCAGAAATATTGGTTACAACTGCCTCAAATGACGTCCTACTTTTCCTTTATATTCCTTATGAGAGAAACGTTATTGTGCTCTGGCTTCGAACCCAGGAACAGTACGGTCTTATGAAAATTTTTTTCTAAAACTTATTCGTACCATACATCTTCCAGCCAAGCACGAACATCCTATCATTTCGATAAGTGCATCTAAAAAAATAATGAAAAACGGCTCCCATGTATTTTAAAGGGCAGATCTTTGCATCGTCCTAGCATCGAACCCAGGATAACTTTTGTAAAAGTCATTGATGTTTTCGAAAGTCCAAGACCATAAATATAGGCACCTTGAGTTTTACTTCTCTACCTATCCGGAAAGTATTTTTTTTTAATTCCCGAAAATCACGGCAATGCATTCAAACGGGAAAAATCGGGACTTTGGGGCCCTCTGGAATCGAACCTATGACACTGAGGATCAAAGTCTCTTTTTTCCTGGGGGTTTCACGTTATGGCCAATATGTCATAAAAATTTCAGATCAATGACGCTTGTAGTTTAGGCTGTGAATTTGTATCCTATCTATCTATATAGGTATACGAGTAAATTGTAGCTTGCACACTGCAAGCAGATCGACAACACTAATTTCATATCGGCATCATATCGGGACGGACATCAAAAGAAAAAAAAAATTCAAAATATTCGTAGAATTCGCTGCAATTTAATCACCTGGCAGCGAACCCCGGTCTTCCTGGTGTACTTACTATGCAGCAAAATAGAAAATTACCATATCAAACTATGTGTGAAAATTCAAGCAAAACTATTATGTGCAACTACCTCAAACGACGTCCTACTATTCACATACACTCCTTATTTGTGAAATTATAATGTGCTATGGCATCGAACCCAGGAACAGCAAGGTCTTATCTATTTTTTTCTTAAACAAAGTGTAAATATACATCTTCCATCTAAGCAAGAGCTCCCTTACATATCGATAAATGCATAAAAAAAATATGAAAAGATACCCCATAGTATTATATATGGGTGATATTATTACCGCCCGGCATCGAACCCGGGTCTTTCAGGCAATACTTTCTATGCAGCACAAAAGAAAAACACCATCTCTAACCGCATATGCAAATTCAAGCAGAAATATTGGTTACAACTGCCTCAAATGACGTCCTACTTTTCCTTTATATTCCTTATGAGAGAAACGTTATTGTGCTCTGGCTTCGAACCCAGGAACAGTACGGTCTTATGAAAATTTTTTTCTAAAACTTATTCGTACCATACATCTTCCAGCCAAGCACGAACATCCTATCATTTCGATAAGTGCATCTAAAAAAATAATGAAAAACGGCTCCCATGTATTTTAAAGGGCAGATCTTTGCATCGTCCTAGCATCGAACCCAGGATAACTTTTGTAAAAGTCATTGATGTTTTCGAAAGTCCAAGACCACAAATATAGGCACCTTGAGTTTTACTTCTCTACCTATCCGGAAAGTATTTTTTTTTAATTCCCGAAAATCACGGCAATGCATTCAAACGGGAAAAATCGGGACTTTGGGGCCCTCTGGAATCGAACCTATGACACTGAGGATCAAAGTCTCTTTTTTCCTGGGGGTTTCACGTTATGGCCAATATGTCATAAAAATTTCAGATCAATGACGCTTGTAGTTTAGGCTGTGAATTTGTATCCTATCTATCTATCTATCTATATAGGTATATATATGAATGAATCCGGAGAAGCATCTATATATAATAGATAAAAACATACCGTATTCTTATATTATTTTGTCTATATATATAACTCTTTTATTTACTTACTATGAACATTTTAATTCAGACTTATTTTTATGAAGTTTTCAAATTTACTTACTATGAATAACTTAATTTTCTACAATACTATAGCACCAAAATACTATATGCGAAGCTACAGGTGTAATTTCACATATTTGTCACTTTCCGTGAATTGGTAAAAGAACACAATATACAATCTAATTATATACCTAATTTCATTATACCATAGTTGCTTCCAAATCATGTTAAAAGAATACGGGTTGACACTAAAATGATTGCTACATATTTTTACAAAAAGCCATAGTAAATTACACAAATGAAATCTAAATTTCTAATTGGTGGATCATAAATCATTAAATATTCCTTGGGTGATTAACTGAAATTTGTATGCATGCAAAATATATAACTTATAACGGTCGTTGGATAGTAACATAATTTATCATTAAATAAAGAACTTCATGATGAAATTTTACTTAGCACGGGGAAGCGTGCGCCTTATGTGTGCGCCGTCCCAGTCATGTCACAGTTTTTCACTCCTTGTTTAACCTTATCATTAAATAAAAATGAAAGCATATGATATTTAAAAAATTATAATCCTATGCTATCGCCCAGTTTTAATGCTGTACTCCCACACTTCACACAGCCACATAGATGATTTTTCGACACGTGATTTATACGAACGTGAAGAGAGCCTGGAACCGATGCCAAAACGAAAGGTCTGAGAGTAAATTAACTATCGCAATTAAGCTCTATCTTTCGTCTATCCTTAATCAAGGCTTGTATCTTAATCCTAAAGTAAATTCATTCTATTTAATTGCTCGTTAGGTTGGTTTTTGAAGGAAAAATTTTCTTTGCACACTATTTAAATGCATCTCCCAATCCTCACTCAACTCCCTCATCTTGCCATTAAATACTATATCAGAGAGATTCTGACACAAAACTTGTTTTCAGATTAAGTAAAAAGAGAAACCAATTAAAGGAGAAACCTGTTTCACGAAAACTCAGCCGTTGAAATCGCATTTCCATTATAAATTGTTGGACACGTGAGTGTACATATTTTTGCAATATCTGATGCTCCAGATATTTTACTACTTACTATTTCAACAAAATGAATTCCGCTCAGAAACTGGGAAAATCTGATACTTTTAGATCGCTTGAGGCAAAAACTAAGAACAAATTCCTGTTTTCAAAGGAAATTTTCAAAGAATACCATTTAATTCAATTAAAGATGTGGAAAATAATAATTCAATTAAAGGTGCGGTTCCACGAAAGTAATGCTCACAAAGTTTTTATTCCACACAAAGGAAATGATAGTATTTTACCCAGCTTTAAAAGTCATAAGATAAATTTTCAAGACAGCAAAATGGGATTGTCATAATTTTATCTTATGTCTTACTAGTAATAGAAGTAGTATTGTTTTAAGTGCTGGGACAACTTACTTTATTTCGAACATATGAGCTTCCACCGAGAATAGAACCCAGTACCACTTTTACGGAGGAATACCAGTACATTTCAAGGTGTTTCAAACGCCATTGCAAATCACAAGTTCTAGAAGAATCACAAGATCTAGTTCCATTATTAATGGTAAGGTAGAAACCGAGAGTGGTATCTCTCATAAGACGTTTCTCTAACTAGAATCGTGCTTTGGTAACCATTCATCGGATAATCTGGAGCAGTTGCTTGCGAGGTACATAACGGTTTGATTTAGCAGCAAGCTATTCCCGAATAGATATTATTATTCTACTCTTTTGGTGAACGTATTCCAAAATATTCTCTCCTCTACCTATTCTGTACAATTATTGTATGAAAATATACACAAAGCAAAGCGATCGTTTACAATTGACTTACATCCAGAAAACATAAATCAATACGAACAAACGATAGAAAAAAGGATAAAATTCATAAAATATCATATATACAAATTAATAGACACATAAAGACATACATTAAGTTACAATGTATAGATACGAGGGTCGTTCAATAAGTCCTTAGAAAAAGATGGAAAAACACTTTTTTTTGGGGTAATTATTTTTATTTCTTAACATAATCTCCTTTCAGCTCTATACATATTTCCAAACGTTTTTTAAAATATTTTATGCCGTTCAAAAATAGGATTGATGTGAACAACTTTTGTTTGTTTATAACAATGGAGAAAAATGAGTTTCGGGCTGTGATTAAACATTTGTATTTGAAAGGTTTAACGCCGAAAGAAATCAAAGCTGAGTTGGATGCAGTTCATGACACATCTGCTCCTGTGTTTGCAACTGTTTACAATTGGGTGAATGAGTTTAAACGTGGCCGTTCATCCACAAAAGATGAATATCGTTCGGGACGCCCAGAGGAAGTGACTACTTCCAAAACGATCGACAAAATCCACGATATGATTTTGAGTGATCGATGGATTAAAGTGCGCGAAATAGTTGAGGCCACAGGCATATCGCAAGGTACAGTCGATTCAATTTTGCATGAAAAACTATCTGTGAAAAAAATTTCTGCGAGATGGGTGCCGCGTTTACTCAGAGAGTAGAATAAGCGCAATCGTGTGGTCGACTCTGAGGTTATTTTGGCGCTCTTCCGTCGCAATCCTGCCGAGTTTCTTCGTCGATACATAACTGTGGATGAAATCTGGATTCATTACTACACTCCAGAAACAAAGATACAGTCACAACAGTGGATTTTTAAGGGTGAACGGGCTCCGAAGAAGACGAAAACGGTGGCATCGGCCGGCAAGGTGATGGCCACGGTCTTTTGCAATGCACACGGCATCATCTTTATTGATTACTTGGAAAAAGGAAAAACGATGAGAGGGACGTATTATGCGTCATTATTGAACCGGTTGAGAGATAAAATCAAAGAAAAACGTCCACATTTGAAGAGGACAAAAATCCTCTTGCATCAGGGCAATGCACGTGTGCACACCTGTGCTGTTTCGATGGCCAAAATTATGGAATTAAAAATGGATTTGTTGTAAAATCCACCTTATTCACCAGATTTAGCCCCAAGTGACTATTTCCTGTTTCCGAATGAGAAAAAATGGCTAAGAGGACGACAGTTCACTTCCAACGAGGAGATCATTAAGCAAACGAATGAGTATTTTGAAGAAATTCCAAAATCCTATTTTTCGGACGGCATAAAGATTTTTAAAAAACGTTTAGAAAAATGTATAGAGCTGAAAGGAGATTATGTTGAGGAATAAAAAAAATTTGTCCCACAAAAAAGTGTTTTTCCATCTTTTTCTAAGGACTTATTGAACGACCCTCGTATAGTTAAATATAGAAAGATTTTGATTGTGGGGAGAAAAATCCTTAACTGAATGAACAAATCTACAGACAAGTTTGGATTGTGGGTGATATGTACATGCTAATTGTTTCATTCTATTATTCTACTCTAATACTTATCTATGATAATTTAATGTATTCATTCTAAATCTTTCATTTTAGACTCCTTCCTGACATTCACTTTTCTTGTTTTGTCATTCTTTATCCCCTTAAATTTTCGCTGCAACTTAAATTACGTTTCGCAAGTTTTTCATGCTTCCCTTATTGTTCGCCCTTTTCTGCAGGATGGTTGATTTAACTTTTTACGTGGTAACAAAATAATTCCTAATTTTTACTTTTTCATTTATTCCAGTTCTTAAAACCTCTCTTGTGAAATATTCAAACAAATTGGGTTAGATGTAAGATGAAGCTATTAAGTGTCAATCTCCCTTATAAATAAAGTCATTATCAATATTACATACCAATTACTTTGGGCGCTTTCGTCATTGCACTCTCTTTTCATAGTCCTGAATAAAATCCTAAATTCTTATTATAGCCTATTTTTAACATTGATTTACATATATACATTATGTTATTATTTATCATAAGACAATAAGGGATCGATATACATGCCGATATTACAAGCCAACTACTCTAGTCGCTTTCATTTGAACCATCTTTTCATAACCCTAAATTTTCCACCTAGTTCACACATTGATATACACGTATACATTATTTACAGATATTCATCTAATAGTTGACAATACGGGACCGATATCCCGAACGATCCCATAGAGAAAGAGTTGTGTGTATCCACTCGTAGATATAAATCCATTCTCTCAGCGTCCATTCCTCTATCTCGAGCGTCACTTCACGTCTGTCACACTGCTCGCCCACGCTTCGGGATTGCCGAATATGGCTCGGCCGAGAGAGCGAGTGGGCGAGTTGAAGGGCGGACGAACTCCGAGATGAATGGGCCGAGGAGATTGGGTAGAAAAGGCGCGTGGATTAAACGGAGGGAAATTAGTCCGCGCCTAGAGTTGTTTTTTGGGTTAACGATTCGTGTCGCGTCCAGGAGAAAGAGCTAACAACTCCACCTTCGTATTTTTCTCCTAAAAGGCTCACGAAATTACCGGGTACGAGCCGATGAATAGGCTCTTCGATTCTGAACTATATCCTACTTATATCTTAGACGTGAAGCTTGTATTTGCACTTTCATAATGCATTACGAGTCAATCTACATGTACTTATGTACTTTGCTGGCGCCTTTTCATTCTGCGGTAGGAGGTGAAAGCAAGTTCCCGATATGGGCCCACCAAGCAAAACTCTGCGATAACAGCCAGTTTCACCAAACTTTCCTGGCTTTGGGTCCCTACTAGATATCTGTACGATCAGCCGGATATACACTCCCGAAAAATTAAAAAAGATAGAACAATTATCCATAGCAGTTATTAAAGTACACTTACAGCAGCACACAACAGCTAGCAAAGTACAGTAAATTGCCAGTCATACAACTATTATAAAATTCTGTGCACATCTTCGGATACTCATTCCTACTCATTTACATGCATGGATTGTTATAAATTCATACATAAGCCGCTAAAAATCCTACCTTAATTGTTAATCCCATTTATAATGTTGTTAATGAAAGCAAAGAATGGCCAAGGACTTATTACACATTCCAGTGGGACTTGTAAGGTAATTTTAAGCTTTGCTATGTTTAAACTATGTTTGAACTTGAACAACCGCGAATATGAACAAGTGTCCTTCGGAAAGGAATTCCTTTGCCCATTTTATTACTTCTATCCCTTTCTTACGATCAGGAATATTTTTTCAATTGGTACGTGATCTATTAGAAGATATTTTAATTGGTTCAGATTTGCCGATGAAGTAATCTATGGAGAGAAACTCTATTTAACTTCCTCCGAACCTTCAATGATCCTCACCATTATTCTTTTACCAAATAAATAATTGCGGTTGTCATAAATTTCCCAATTTTTCAAGAGGACTTTCTATCTCTATTTTTACAAAGCTTCGTGCATTAAGATTTCAGTTCTTCTACTCGCATCCACAACCTTAAAAACTATCAATACATCCTACGTATATTTTCCAATAAATCTCCATTCACCCTCGATTTGAAACAATATACGTTTAAAAATTCTACTTCAACTGGAATTTCAAATAGTAATGAATCTCTATTCGTTATCTATCTTTCAATAACCGCTGAACAGGTGAACAGCGATTTCATCATACGAAATAAATGGTAGGAGATCATTATATTCTGATCAATACGACTCTATCCTTTCTCAAGACAGAAAATCCCCTGGGCCAGAGCTCGAAGAAATTTTTCACTTTCCCATATCGATGGCAGGTTATCTTCTCTAGCTCTTTTTCAAAGGAGAGAGTGCTATAAATTAACATGCTCGAACGTATCATTTCATGCCAATAGCTATCCGTAGCTAAGGCCTGTCAGGCTAAATACACACTGAAAATGTAATATGGGATTCTTTTGTCATCCACTCACCCGTAGAAGCTATTTAATATAAGAATCAAGTTTCTTTTGATGGAAATCTGAATCAGTCTTGCATGAAGGTCGAAGCATTGAACTTCGGTGAAGCATCTATGTAATCAAAGATGATAAATCTAAATACACCAAGGTTTTTGATTAACAAAACAATGGAATCACAGATTATCTATCAACATCACCTAACCCCTCGCAAGGCTTTTTGAAGACAGTAAATTCTTCAGTTGGTGAATACACCATATCCCAAGCTATAATTTAATTTCAACCATACCCGGAAATAAAGGAAGGAATATACCTAAGAATCTCTCCTAAATAATTACCTTTACTCTATAAATAAATTCGTAAAATTAAACTCATTAACTAATCCTTTTAATTAATTTACATCTTTTGAATAGGTTAAATGTTTGATATTTTAAAAACACTTTTAATAATACTTATTAAGCCAATAATTTTGCGATCTAGTTACCGCAAACAATTATTTGAACCAATAACCTAAATAATTTCCTTTCCTTAAAGAAAATCATAAAATTAATCTCATTACTTATCCGCCACATAATTTTATGACCCAGATACCTCCAGTACATATTTGAACCAATAATTGTAAGCAACTTCATTCGTTGAGTTTTCTCAGTAATTCCACGCGAAAATATATGAAATTCCAGCGATATTCTTTCCTGAGAAAACACAATATAAAAAAAAATTCATAGAATTAGAACACCTGCCCGGAAGGTGGGAGACCTGGGATCCAGTCCCAGCTAGTCACTATTCTTCACTTCTTGTACAAAGTTGGTGAATTTTAGTGCATAATCAAACACAAACTTCAGATTCCCCTATGTAGATACGTAAATTTCATTGCTTTTCAAGTATATAGTACCTTCCTTATACAGCAACTTCCTTCGTAGGTAAGGGGTCAAGTCACCTAAGGCACCTTAGATTCCAGAGACATTCCTTCCTCGGCAAACACACTATCAAAAGTAATGCAAGTGCTTGGGAATGAGAAAAGCCACTGCGATCGAAGGAGAGGCTAATTAGCAGATAAAACGCGGCGACGAGTGGGCAATAAGATTACAGATGCTTCCGCCGATCTAAAGGGTTGATCTCCTGAAGAGCATTCTAATTACCGAACCTCTTAACTCGAAATGCAATCGACCTGAGTGGACGGCCTTGGCAGTCGCGTGTTGTTGGCCTTCGTACGATCGGTCGTTTGAGCCACGGGCATGTACAAGGGAACTGCTCTGATCGTAGGTGGGATAAATACCGAGATGCGATGACGATACGCATCGATGACATCCGAAGAGTGACCACAAATGAGCCGATTATGAAGAATAACCCTCAATTCTCTGGACCGGGTACAAAGAAACTCCAGACGAATTGCAGACGTACACAAAGGTTCCTCAAGGCTGATCATGTCCTTAGGAGTCATGAAAAGGAAATCGGTACTGAAATTGGGGCACTTTCCAGATCGTTATATATTTACACTGTATACATTGAAGATAAACCGGAGGGCATTAGTATGAATACAAGAGACGTTTAGGTTCCAAAACTTTTATAATTTGGGCGATTTGAAGGGAGGAGAACGGTGAACAGCAATTTTGAAACGGTATTACGTTCGCACAACAAATTTCATAAACACATAGTATAGGTATAATTTCTGTAGTGTACTCAGTGGGAAGGCCAATTTTAACCGCAACCCTTCCATCGACTACCTAAGTTTTGGACTGAGGCTTACTAGGAAAGATGAGGAATGAGGTAGTTAGCATATAGATTCCTCACTGGGACATGACTGAGAATCACTGATACCTCAGAACTTTTAATATTATCACAAGTACGAACAAGACAAATAAATATTAAATGAAAAATACATTTCCCCTATCCTATACATAATTGTGAATGGAATATATTCCGTAATAAGATGAAGCAGAAATATAACGACAGAATAGAATATAGAAGCAAAATTAAGATGGCAACAACGAGCTGATAAAAATGTGAAACAATAATACTCAGAAAGTATTTCAAGAAATATGTTCCCACTACCAACAGGCGAGATCTATCTATAATTACGGTACATTTTACAATTTTAGAATTTCAAGGCAGAGAAAATAAACTTTTGGAGAAAGAAAAATTGGGAGTTTCATTTGTCTCTACAAACCAAACCATCTGCAGTGTATGATATACATGAAAGTGCCCAGTGCCCCAGTTAAAACAATGAAAACTAGCGCAAACGTTTTGATAAAATAACTTAACTAAATATCCTATAAACATGCAATCTCTTACGTTACCATAATTCCAACTGTCAAAGAAGTTAAACATTTAAAGTACCCCAGGAGGAAGATTGGACCATAAACAAAACATCCACAATAAATCGCCATGACCTGGTCCATGAATAATTCAAAAGTACAATACAATGCAAGTCCTCAATATTCTTATAGCACATCTACCGCCACCTAGCGCTACTTTTCCCTTAATTTTTACGCAACGAAGCCCTTTCAGCTTGCTGAAACAGCGGCAATCGTAACATACGTAACAATCCCCGTTCCGAATAAGGAAACGAGTTAACTCGGCCAACATCCATCACACGATCCGAAAAGAGATTCCGAGGAAATCGCGCGGGGAAAAGAAAAGAACGATCCCGCGTAAATTACGCCAAACAAATGCGCATCGCGATGCGAAAAAAAGAACGACGAAAGGTCTGCCAAGTAGCGCGCGCGTGTTAGCCCCGCTGATTTAAATAAAGCCGAGTAGAAAGGGAGGGCCATTTACTTCGCGGACCGGGGAAAGATTACGCAAAGGCAATTTCTGGTGAAAAAGCGATTTGAGGCGCTTCGGGTTCCCTTCGGAACGGGTTGCGTGCAGATGACTCGGCGGGAAAGATTACGAAGAGAAATCCTGATTATCTTGTTCGATCGCTAAATGGCATGGGGTGAAAGCATGCGGCTTCCGTATTTAGAGCAAGCCCTTTGGCCACGAGTAAATTTTGAATATTTACCACCAATGGAAGGTGTTTCTCTGCAAGTGGATTTGAATAAACAGTATCCTAGCAACGATATAAATCCGGCCATTTGCCGATTTTAAATCAGACCGATTGATACGTATTATTATGAAACTATGTTTATACATTCTTTTATTAGGTAATTTAATAGTCTTGATTTAATTGAATTAAGTCAACTCCCTCACTGAACCCGAGATTTTTCTCAAATTTAATCAAGTATACTACTGAGTAGCGTAGAGCAATCAATATACTGATTAATATGAGACTAAAAATATGATTATATAAAACTTAATTAGTCATAACATAATACTGAATTAGGACACCCTCATTACTAAACCTAAAATGTTTCTCAAATTTGATATAGAGCTTACAATATAAAACATATGTTCAATTTAAAAAAATCATGAGTAACTGTTAATTTATGAATACACAATTTGAATCATTGCATAGCTTTACCGCATTGATTTCCAATTCGAATAGAATAAATCATTAGGATAATTATCAACATCAATTCTAAAAGAGTGCAGAAAGACTTGATACTATCTCGACGCATTAATTAATTATTTATTATTTAATTAATGGTTAATTGTTAATATTATTAATTATTTTTACGTACTGATACTACAAAGTTATTCTTCACTTCTTCAGTATGTCTTTCTACGATGTCCGGCCATGTGATTTAGAATTTACATTGATTTAATTTATAACATCATCTTACATAATTAAAAGGAAAATTTAGATGATAATAGGGTGGATTTAATCTCGTTAATTATCAGAAATATCCTAATTATAACATATCTATAACCACCTAATTTTATGTCCTTAAGAATAAGAGAATAATTTTATACAGATTATTTACCTCAGCTTTTACTTCATCTAGCACCTTTCCCTCTCTCTGTTTCTCAGCCTCCTACGTCCTCTAAAGAATAACTTTCTTCGGCGATCTACCTTCTCTTGGTATCTGACAACCTCATTCCTTTCATTCCTCGAGGCAGACATTCCTGACATCCTTTATTATTTCTTGTTTCCTTTTACCCAAATTATTCTCTCCGTGTTTCAAAGCCATAATCCACACTTCCAAAGCCTACTTGAACATTAAAACAACTCTATTTCTCTAACTAAGGAGTATATTAATATATTTTAATGTACGCTTCCTTTTCAGAACTTCCATTAAGTAACTAACGCATAATATAAGTAAAAAGGTTAGGGAATACATACAAAACTATTACTGAAAAGCCTTCGTTGAAATAATTAAACAATAGACTCAGGAAACCGGATTACCTCGGGAGAAACGGCCACAATCATAGTCGCTACCCTTAAATAGAGAACAGATGTTTGTAAATTTTAATTTCTAAAGCGGGGAATAGTAGAATGGAACAATTTACCTGGAGAAGTTTTAGAACCTTTTCCCCCTTCTTATAATATATTTATCAATAAAATTAAAAGGGTTTAATGACTTTATTGTAATGTTGTGATTTTTATAATATTGTAATATTATTTTAATATTTTAAATATTGCATGATTGTTGTAAACTTTGAAATATTTTTGTACACTTTATAATTATATGTATTACAAACTGCCTTCGGGAGGTTATGGGGGGTTTTCCTCCCGACTAGGGTGAATGCCAGGCAGATTATGTAATTTCCTTTCCCCCACAATAACCACCACCTGGCCTTCTGCCTATTTGTAGTTTTGATTAATAAATAAAATAATAACGCATTCAAAGAGGTCAATTCGAAGTATTGTGTAGATTTTTTCATGGCTTAGAACCGCTAGAACATAAATTACACAGGAAATTAAAATAAATATATAAGGAATGTGTAATACGTATGAGTTTACATTAGAGTCGAAGGATACGTAATCAATAAAGATATCATCCTCAACTAACCAACCAACAAAACAATTTTTTTTTAATAATACAACTTCCATTACAAATTATAAATTTTGGTTGAGAAATCTTAACAGTTCTCTTAAGTCGCGATTTCCTGAATTCTCATTTTGATTTAGATAGGTAATCAAGGAAGTGTTACACTGTCATGACTTAAGTTATATAAAAAATAAAAGCGAGGATTAAAATAATCGTAATCGATCTTCCGAGAAAATTGTATTTCTCGCTGACAGAAAAAACATTAGCGTAAGTTCTTCAAATGGTTGACCAAGACAGAGGTCCCTAAATTACGGCCTGCGGGCTTAATTAGCCCCGTTTTAATACGGCCCGCGAGTAAATTGGTGTCTGTATTCATGACGAAATCTTTAATATTCATATTTAAATACCTTCAAGCACATTTGTTGTTTTTAAATTTTTTACTTTCCTGAAAATGAAAATTTTTTTAGTTATTCCTTTGCAAAATTTGTACACTATATAGTTGATAAATTATAGTATTATCGTATTAGTATGATCATTATATTAGTATTTTATTTTATGATGATATTTTTATTTCACTTAAGATAATGTTTTAGTTTTTGATGATGTATTTTATTTTACTATTTGCACTCTGTTTTAATATGTCTATCTACTACTAGTATTTACGACAGTCATTTTATGATAGCAAACTCTACCATATGGTTTATGCTTATCTGCAGATTTTACGTAGTAATAAAAATAAATAGACTCAACTCAATATTCTAACCTTGATAACATTAATATTCTATTAAATTTCTTAATATGAATATAAATAAGTAATCTTAATCCATAAATAAAAAAATAAATAACCTCAGATCCGGCCTTTCACTTTCCTTCACTCAAAGTCTCCGATAAACTTCGCGACCCCTGGACCAAGACTTTATAAAAAAATCGACTAAGGCAATAACTAAGGAAAACCCATCGGCAAATCTCATCGGAACAACAAAGAAGACCATTATGCAATTCATCACGCAAACCATTTCATTTCCATTCCGAATGCCATTTTTTCTGCGTATAGTTTGTGAAAGACGAGACCGGAAGATGCGTTTCTTACGTACGTACATTTGAGCGTGGGTAGCTTAAGTCTGTTAATCTTTCAATGAGAGATAAAAAGTGTTAACGACAGCGACATAAATGCTTCCAGAGCACGTCTCCGAGAACCATTTGGACATGAGCGGCGATGTGAGGAGGAGGATCGGAAATGACGACATCTAAAATAATAAATACAATGGATGGCTGAAAAGGAAAACACTCGTTCGCCCACGCGAGAGGATGTTTTACATTTACACCACCGCCGATATATAGAGGGACGGCCCTCGCGCTTGCCAAAAATGCATACTTATTATAATTCACTCGACGGATTCAAGTATTCTATCCTCGTAGAAAACACTAATAACATTGAAAATCTTAATACAAAATCTATTAATAAGAAACAATAATTTAACAATGGGAAACGCTTCTTTAGTTATACTAGCACTTATCTACGTTAAACGTACAAAAGCACTAAGTTTTATTATTTATCTATGATTTCGTTCCACCAAATCTAGCTTAATATTATAGAGTTTAATATATAGTAGCCTAAAGTAATCTATCATTTCTTGCAAAAATATAACAAAAAATGTATTGGTATCACCTCGTTTTTAAGATAACAAATAAAATTTTATTGATGGGATTTTCAAATCTGTATATAGTTAATGCATATAGGCGTTTATATAAATGTATTCAACTGACCCGAAACTTTTTCACGGGCGGCTCATTAACTTTTCCATAAAAAAATCCCAACCAAAGGAATTCTTACAGAAAAAGATTCTATATTATACGATTCATATTTATTGCTCATGAATATTCTACTTGTATAGTACGCGGGCGTATTAAGAGGAAATAAAACCAATAAAATCGTTATTGACATCCTGAAAAAGTACCTATACGTAACTGCTAACGGCAATGTTACAGCCGTGACAAGACTTTAAATTTCTTTCAGTATTTCATACGGTGATTTCTAAATTATTACTTCTCACTATATACTTCTTGAACTCACGTATAATCTCACATGTTTTTCATATCTTATTGGGTGTAGTGGAAGTTCTAAGCAAAAGAATGGGAAATGAGAAGACAGATGAAAATTTTTGGTGTGGAAGGATATTGGTATGCATGTACCACAACAGTTTGGTCAAAAGTCATTGAACAGCATCATATTTCATAGATAAGGAACAATATGTTTTTACGTAGTTTGGAAACTTGTTTAATACACTCTATAACATTCTTCGTCATGTACTTGTCATAAACCTAAAATCGACTTTGGAACAAATAGCCTACTTTAACCGAAAATATTACAAGCTTTCCAGTCGGGAGATTATAAAAGGGAAAAAAAATATTTCATAATAACGTTAAAAAAGGAGATTGAACCTTATATATGTGACCATTTCCTAATAACGGATCTCTCATCGCACAAACACAAATGTCTCTAGATATTATTTTTTAAATTCAAACTTAATCTTGTCTCTATCGACATATTCCCCGAATCGCTTTTCAAGCCTAGATGAGAATAATTAGACATTCAGGATCAACAGTCGCACTTAGGAATTATTTTAGCTTTTTCACATGTATTTCAAAAGTTTCCCTGCTGAAACATCACATCGGTATCCGCAGTACTAAACCTACGATTGAAAAAGTTTCGCATTCCTGCATCCCAAACCTTCACACAGTAAAATACTCACCTCTTCAACAGTTAATGCCGCTCTCTTAAACTTTATAGAAGGATGGAATAAGGACTCGTGACGCCACTCAGCGACACTTTCATTGACATTTTCTCAGCAAAGGAACAAATAGAAAGAACAACGAGTGGGCTGCGAGGGGAAGGATATAAAAAAGTCCTTTAAGGAAAAAATGCGAATGGGAAAGCGCTGTGGGGAATGAGAACAAAAGGGAATGAATCCGCGTTGCAGACGTGCCTCCCGTTTATGGAAAGAGGCGATTCCGTACTTTCTTCCTCAGCATTACGCCATTCAGTAACGCAGTCGCCTCGAAGCAGCTTTCCTTAGCGAGAGAGGATGTGAATGAAATTCCCCCACAAGAGGTGACAACAAGTTCAAAGAGAAAGGAGCGGTGCAAAGAACTGAACGATAAAGAAAAAACAAAATTCAAGATCGCATTTTTTCATCTGGGTAAATTGCATTGAAGTTTAGTTGAACAGAAACAAGTACTTAATTAAAAATATGATAAACCTGTATGGTGATAATAATAAACATCATTACTTGCATTATTATATTAATACTTATTTCTTACATCCTTATAATAAGTGAGAGATATGTGCATCTTCAACCAAATCCTGAAGTACGATTTTTCATTTTCATTTAATCTAAACTACTTTTTGATGTCCGCTACGAATGTTAAAAAGTAAGAAAAACATTATTAATAATTATTATAATACGAATGGTAAAAAGTAGATACGAAATCCAACCATACAAATAAACAGAGAAAGTCCATTAAATGCGAAATCAAATTGAGTTAAGAATTTGCATTCGCGGTTCTGCAAAACTTTCATAAACAGAATACACGAAATCGTATGATTCGTTATGGGCCAAGATGTTAATTTCGAATTATCAAGCGGTCCCTAGCTCTAGTATTGGTAAGTTATTTCAACTACTAAATTATGCAATATTAGCGATAAAAATATGAAATAAGAATCGTTTCATTTTGTGATAGAGGAGGTAATGAGAAAACGATTAGCCTTTGGGATTATTACTTAAGAGAAATGAAAAGAAGGATTACGAATATCGTTAAAAATATTAAATTTGATCCCTTGGTGTCAACGTCTGACATTTAACAATTCTATCATTGGTGTAATCAATTCATAGCGAATCTAAAAGCACAACAGGCTAATTTTCAAAATAAGAATCATTTTCTATTGTCGTTAATATGAGTCTGGGTTAATTCTGACTCCATAATGAATAAATCCCATCATTCGTATTCTGTAGAATAGACGACAATTGATTCTGAAGCGAAGCCATCGAATAAATTACAAAGAGCAGGAGTTAAAGAAGGGCAACACCAATTCATAAAGTTGTCTTTTCTTGAGAGAAGCAATCTGAAGGAATGATTTTTCTCTGAATAAAAAACGAAAGTAAGAGAGGGAGGAAATAACTGGATGAGGTAAAGAGAATGTAGCGAAGAGTATTCGAGCAGCTAGAAAGATATAGTTCGCTACGAGAATCGCAAATTCATTCCCGGAATGCAACTATTCAAATGGAGGGAACGAGGAGCACATTTAAGATGATTTCTTATAAGTAACGGCAAGAGAAAAACAAACAAGGGAAGGCTGAAATCCTAGTCACGAACTCACAGGTAAGATTGCATAGGGCAATGCAATGTGTTGCGGAATTGGCTCTTTTAAAATCATCCCTAATTAACTTAATTTACCTTAGCAAAGGGTTATTTTTCCCTAAATAACTAGAATAACGTGATGTAACGTAACTTAATACACAGTGACGTAGTTATTTATAATTATTATGAGAAACATAGAACACTTAGAAAATTGGCCTAATTATCATGATGGCGGTATTTCTCCTATTATGAAACGTTAAAGAGAATACGTTTTTCTCGATACAAAATTCAACGCTCAACCATTTAAAATACGTAAACAGATTGAGCGTCTATATGAATTCATAGTAGCTCATTATTTTCTATAGAATAATTGACCTTAAATTGACATATTCCGCTTAAATGATTAAATCTACTTGGTCTACCAAAGTGACCTTTTGCAACTTCATCCTTTAATTTAAATTATTTCCCGACAACCCATCTCCGCTTTCGGTATCGCACAATCGAAATCAAGGTACTGAAATTTAAAGGGAAAATAACTTTAATATATTCCAAGAGTCATAAAATATAAAAGGGAAAGTAATAGCGCTTTATGTGAAATGCCATGCACATGAAATATTAATACTAAGAGTGAAAAATTCGAAAGTTCAATGTCGTAAAGAAAAAATAGAATAAAAATTCAGAAAAATGGATGCATGGTGAACATAGAACAACATTTGGGAAACAATAAAAGGTTTTTCAAATCAAAATAAGAAAAATGTCTAAAGTGATAAGTCGCTGAAATTAACCAGCCAACAGCAATTCTTCGAATTTAAAGTTTCAAAGCAGGGAATAAAGAAACCAAACGGAATAAAGGTAATCTAACCTTAGATGATAACCTACGATATAAGATAAATACGTAAATGAACAAACCGAAGAATTTGTACACTTACGAAGATAGACCATCAGCATTGGAAGTAATGAAACAGTAAAATAGAGTTAGATTTAATAGAACAGTTAAGCAGTAAAAATACTACATTCGCGACGATGATATTTAATAATTCCTACTGGAACAACAATCACCCTTTTTAGGAGTTTAAGAGCGCCCAACAAATCGAAGAGAATGGTGGAAGGAAGCAATTACGGATGATGTCGGTAGAATTACAAGAGACAGATGAAGGTAAGTATAGAAGTTAGGAATTGTGAGAAACTGAAGAGATTCAACAAGGAAATGATGGCTTAAGGAGGAACAGCAAACCAATTCTACGATTGATAATGACCTACTTGCTCGAATGGTTCACCTGATTTGAGAGAAGCTGCGTTGCAAACACGATCATTCCAGAAGGGAAAAGTGGCGAACTCCATCCCACTAATCCAGACAAAACTTCATGTGGGGAAATTATTGGTTGAAACGTCTCCCAACTTCTACACTTGAGAACTCTTAAGACTTTGAGGAAACGATTCCCTACATGAATTTTTTGCTACATTTGATGGAGTTACATTTGGATTCTCAGCATTCATTTCTCTGCAGAATAGAAAATTTACAACGTTTTACAGTACCGAAGAAAAGGTTTTTCTACACTTCTGTCTGTAAAGAATTCAGCCCAAAGACCGGTTGTTACCCCACCCCCTCTAGCAACCAGAGCTAGTCGAAGGGAATGAGGCAAGATGAGGAGTGAGGTAGTTTGCCCTCGTTTTCTTCATGAATCCAGAATACTATAAGTGGAACATGTCCACGTAAGTAAAGCGTAATGACTCTACGAGTAACACTTATTTTGACATTCCATAAAGAAAGACCTTAATCAGTGCAATATTCAGTGTACTCAAACCTCAGTGGCTTTCGTGTAAACACAGCCAAGAAGAAGACAGTGATAATGTAAATTAAAGATACATATTTCTCTATGCTGCATCAAATTGTGACAATGCAATCGGTCAACATGCCTTGTCACAATAATTATTCACTCAATTATTCTGTATATTACGAACTTTTTGTATTTATGCCCTATTATTTGTAAAATTTTATTTTTTTTCGATCTAGTTATTGGTGATATTGATGTGATTACAGAAGTGAAATTTTTTCTAGTTTGAAACAAAACTGGTATATCCAATTTTATAAATAAAAGTTAGATCAAAAATATTTCTTTCATCAGAATAGTGTAGTAAGAACGTTTCTACAAGCACATGTAATATTGTAATCCTTTGAATTAAGCTATCGAGAAATGGCATACTTTGAAACTCTGATCATTATGCAAGTTCCAGGAGATATCGACTCGAGAGCGTCTCCATCGTCTTGCATGAAGAGCGACTCCAACAGGTAAGTGTTATTGAGACTAATTACCACGCTACGAACTTTCTCTGGGGAGTCACGTTCAAAAGCCGTAAATCTTCATTGGCCAATATTCTTCCCCTGGTCTTTATGTAATCCATTTAATTACATTCTACAAACATCTCCAAACTTCAAACAGCTTCTAACAAGCTTCTCTCTATCAAATACGGCGAAGCTCCAAAGGAATCTAAATTATAAGATTCGAGCTACTTGGCCATAATTATATGAAGAGAGTGGTTTCTAAGAAATGGAAAGAAGTATGAAACGACAGGAAAACTTTAGAGGAGAAATGCAGTTCAAAAAGGCTTATTATCTAGCAAACCCCAAGAGGAGTAGAGTATTTTATTATTTCTGTAATACCTCCACAATATTTCACTAGTTATGGGAACAAAGAACGGTCTGATATTCGTCAATCACTTGTTACTTTGTCTGATAGCCAAATTCGTTTTACTATATTTTTTACTCTATCAAAGGGGTATTTGATTTCTAATCAATTAGATGGATTTTTGAGCATTTTCTGCGCCTTTTGAGTTGAAATAGGAATATGAATTACTAAATTTAGAAAATTGAAATTAACGATTCTTATGTTGTTTTGTAAATTATTAAGTACGCTTTTAAAAAAATAGTGAATAAATTCAATTTAAATCGTTATTACTATTATTACTGTGTTCGTATTGTTGTATTTGTAAATACCTCTGATTAAATTAGAAACTTTAAACAAATATTGTCATTATTAAAAATTAGAAAATTGAATGAAGTGACAATAATTTGGAAAAAAACATATATAATAATAATTTCTAATATACTCTACAATTCTTACGAATGTTCATTTAATAACTTCTAACACGAGTCAGGACATAAGTAAATGTGTTTGCATACACCATTAATTAGTCAGACCTACTTCAGTATAAAAATATTTGACAGGAAAAGAAGATTCAAATACATTTTCAATCTAAGAAGTTAAATTTGGGTTTGAACCTCTGATCAACAAAAAGACAATTATATACCTTCACACAAACCAAAAACTAGACATGCTTCAGACAAAAATCCGAAACGAAAAGACGTGAACGAAGATTCGAATACTTCTTCAAATAAGAAACAAGGTGGGTTTGTGGGCGGGCTACGTGTGCTGTTCAGGCCAAAGGGCTAAGAAATCCTGATTGCGGAGGACTAAGACATAAATAAACATCGGAGCGAGAAGTTGGTCCTTATAAGGAAGAGACTGTTGCGTCACGCAATTCGTGTGTGCCTCGAGAAACGAAGCTTCCATGAAACGTGATATTCAGACTTGAGTGCTTTGTCCTTATTCTCCTATTATATAAAAGATGCGCTCAGCGTGTATATGCATTTCATTAGAGATCGCCAACGCATGCAAAGGAGATCAGCGAAAGCAATTTTGAAAATAAATTTCTACCAGCGAATGGTTTGGAGCTCATAAAGAGAAAATTTCTAACGCGAGAACCATATGCTGATAGAAGAGAAAGATTATGTATATTACAATTACTCACCGTATGACAATGACAAGAAAGTTGTCTTTTCCTAAACAACATTCATCAATGCCGACCGCTTAAAATCGGATCAAATTACTTGAATCACTTTCTAAGAGATACATTATGCCAGTGAAAAGCTTCCAGCGAAACTCATCGACTTAAGATTAATCCAATTACTTACTCTCCGAAGATCAGCAAGGGAGTGAAATGAAATCTGGTAATCTGGTACTCACCTAAAAATAAGAGAAATCGATATAAATAACAGATTAATTCGAATTAATAAATCTATTTTTATCTATATTAAGATATCAAAATCATTTCGTTTGGAGAAGTAGAACTATTAAAATTATAGTTTTTAATTAAAATTCCCACAATTTTCATTGAATAACCTTGCAATAGAGGGTCATTTAAAACCTACAAATAAATTCCCAATTAAAATTCCCAATTTGATTACACATATTAAATATAAGAAATTTGATAGCTTTGAATACATGATACTATTCATGTATTCGAATTCATATAAAAACCGCAAGAGGTGCTTGAAAAAAGATAACCAAAATGTGAATAGCAAATCAATGGGGAAAGCTGTGACCAGATTTAATGAAATGCAGCCATCCAAAACGAAGAACTACTGGAATTCAAAGCGAAAGTTTGGATTTAGTCAAAACTGGTCGGACCAGCCCATACCAAGACTAATATCTACCATTATGGTAGGATGGAAAACGTTCCATTAAAATTATGACGCACCTACAAATTTGACAATCAAGCAACGAAGAAATTCAATAAACCAAAAATTCCTACTATCATACGGGAAACTACATTCAACAGAGACCACCAGCTTTGCACTATAATAGATGAATAATGAAGTGCTATAAAACTCTATAGAATATTAAATTACCCGCAGCAATTCCGGGAGACAATTTTTCATAGAGAGCGGTTTCCTATAAAAAAGTGTTTTCGATCCTATACGCTTTTAATGATTTATATAGACGCAGGAATAGATAAGGAGGGAGTTAGCGACTTCAAACATGTGATTATCTCCCAAAAGAGACATACCTAAGAATTGGAAAAAAACATTACTACAATGGAGTAATATTGACTGCCACAACTACCATAATACCGAACTTTACGACTTCTTGAAAGCGATAAAAAATAATGCATATATTTCACCTTTTGTAATTTTAGGTAGAAAGTAAGAGTGCATCTATACTTATTTTTCCGTATTTACAAGATTTTGGGTATATTTTTTTCACCCCTAGATAAAATTTGAATCGCTTAATTGCCCTAAACCAATTACTTCGGCAAATCCTGTCCATACTCCTTTATAAGAAACAATTTGAACACTAACTGCTAGCAAACATCAAAGCCGTAGCGAAAGTTTGATCGAGGGTATAAAATCTATACAAATATTCTAAATAGGAGACATATAGCATATCAAAGAATAAATATTGAAATTATACATGCTAAAGAATTACTTTTTTGACAAAAAATTTTTCTACTAATTTCAATTCGCTCTTTTCGGTACGTATTGGTCCACCTCTGTAGAAGCAAAAGAGAACAGTTATGAGGAGATTTTCGGATAAGAATGCCTTAATGAAACGTGTTCTCTGAATTTAACGCTAAGATGTTCGTACGTCACATTACTGGCTATAATCGGGTCGTTTGATTCGCTTACATTCATTCTATTTAGTTATTAATAAGTATTAGTATTAATTCAACTGGCGTTTACATCCCCTGCCACACTCTGAAAGGCGGCTTGTAGGGTATTAATGTGGATGTAGAATAGTATTGCTACCGGCCGTTTGTAATGGGAGCATACGAATTCCTCGAAGACAAATTCTTCGAAAGTAGATCACTCTAATGTATCTGAAGTTATCCAAAGTTTAATTTAAAGGTATAGATTAGGATGTGATTATTTATTTATTAATAATGCCTGAAAAAGCATAGGACCAATTTAATTTGACGATCAATAATAATTAAGTAAAAAACAACAATATAAATATAAACTCAAAAGGACGATAGTACAGGGATAAGAATTGCAGTAAGAGACTAAAAGAGTATAAATATAAAACTTATATGAACAGGAGAATAATTTAACTGTAATATTTTAAAACATCAAATTTCCCAAGCGTTGTAAATGCACAAATATAAAAATATCCCAACTGAAACCTCATCAATTCACCAAATAGAAATAGCTTTGATATTTATGACTTAAATGTTAATGTACAGCTAGTTTAGCAAGCCTTCTTGTATCTTGGAGTAAATATAATTATATTATTATCATTAAAACACAAATTTAAAAATCCAAATAATCATAATTATATCAAATTAATTACATTTTAAAGGTGAATTTACGCTTGCGAAATCGTTTGTTCATTAAAATTTATGTGAAAAATTACAAAGTAGTTCCAATTTGTTGACGTCCTTCCACAAAGCCACACTTTCAAACATTGATTTAACCAATAAATTTAAGCTTCGACAACAACTAAGCTATTCCACAAAGAGCCTTAAATCCCACACCAAAACAAGGTTCCACAATTCAATACAATCGAATCCACTTACGATGACGGAGACCGCGATATTTCGGCGGCGAAAAGAAACGGCGCAAAAGGGAGCGAAGGAACCCAACGCCACCGTCCTTTTTATTTCCCACCGGAAACTAGAAAAATTACTCTTCTCCCTCGTGACAGCTTCATTTGCCGCATGGCCGAGATTATTTACGGCCGCGGAAACTATTTTACAGCATCCCGAATGTAAAGTGGAGCACGCATATCCTTTATCGGCGTTATGCCCTCCCGCAGAGCATTTGCAGCCCTCATTTGCGCGGGATTTCAGCGGTGGACCACCGGAGTGGGGCGAAGGAAGACACCCGAGGTCAAAGGATGTCCCCGGATGTATCCGAAGGTGTTTCGGACGAATCACTGCGCTCGCGATTAATGATTCTCCCTACAGAGGCCCTTTCTCTTCGTATCGTCATTATCTCCTATTAATGAATGCGGACTTGCATCCCCGAAAGAAGAGTCTTGCGTCGCTTTCGATCGGTATTCCTCCACGCGCCTCAATAAACGAGGAGACAGAAGTAGGAGTTGAAAGAAAAATCTTCCCTTCCTTTTTCAATGCCGAAAGTTAGAATCGACGTAGGTCAAGTACGTGCTACCTACAAATAAACGTGACGCTTATGAGCCTAGAAGCTTCTTTACCACCATCTCCTCGCAAACGGTCGTAGCTTATCCACCACGATAGTGATGAAAAACATTGCAATGAAAATGACCGCGTCATGCACTGCTTTTGTTTTAAAGCCTACTGAGATTAAAATATTCTCACAGAATATAAGTCCTCGAAAATGCATCCAGTAGATATGATATGGGTCGCAGAAGAGTCAAGTAACAGGTATACAAGTAACCATCATGATAAAACTTTCACTAATATGATTTTACTATTAATAGAAAGGTAGCCTTACTTTACTGTTTTACGTTATTGTGCGGGAACTCCAAGAAAGAATGTAAAAGATGATACAGATATATGAAGACAAAAACTTACTTCCCCGTAAATTTTCATAATGTTGTAACGCTGCACATTAGGCTACTACATACACTACAGGCTAGGTTTAGAGGCAACGTCCTGGTTTACCCCGATTCAAAATTTGATAAGTTTCGGTTTTTTGCTATTGCAATAAACCTACATTTGAAGGTATACAATAACGTGGAAAACCATCAAGCCGATGGCAAATTAGTAGGATTGGCGAGTCGAATCGCAGGGCGAGTGGCTGGGCGTAGTCGGTTCACTTGTCATTCGCCTCGTCCCTCGCATTGTCGCTCGTTGGTGCTCACGCCGGTATCGGTTTTATAGGGACGAGTAAAAGACTTGTAGCCACGTTTATGGCCTCGTCTTAATGAACTTAACACCCTTAACACTTTCATGGTTCCTGATAGGCCTTCACGGCTACCGTAGCGGTCACGGGGCCCACGAAGTCCCCATCGTACATCACCCTACCAGGCGATCCCCTACTTGTCTCACATTTCGTCACCGGCAAGCTCATTCGTCAAATTTATAATTTTACTTATCTTTACTAAAACGTTAAATATTTTTTGGGAAAGATTCGAAGAATATCGACGAGCGACGAGGCGAATTATGGCGAGCGACGAGGCGAGCGTAACGAGTGACGAAGTGAACTATGACAAGTGGCGAGGCGAACTATGACGATTGACGATGCGAATTATGGAGATAGACGAGGAACATATGTAAAAGTATTTTCTACATTCACTCGAAACACATGTATAAATGCAGAATAAGAGGAAAGATCTAATCGTCGTAGCTGCGGGAATAAGTCGGACAGCTTTCGCGAAAGAATCCGCGTATAATGTCACGATTGGAAGCGAGGGTTGCTGCGGGAGGACAAACTGACGGCAGTAGGCAACCAGGTTTGGTTAGCGAGGGCGTCGACTGATTTACGCCTCATCCGTGGGATAACGGTACAGGTCTGGCGGGGATCTGAATAGCCGGCGCCAGCGCACGAGTGACGTAAAAAGGTTAAGGAGAAGGTTCAGCCAGATAAAGAGAGACACAAAGGATGCTGGTGGATGGGCACGTGTGAAGGCACTTCCGTGGGCGTATTCTATGAGATGAATGGTCCAGAATATCTACTCGTTTCGTTTCTTTTTTTCACTTGCACCGCTGAAGTTGACAAACGAGCACCGCGGCTGCATATTATTTTTCCGGCGATTTTTTACCGCGTGAAAGAAATCCATTAAAGCTTGTTGTTGAGGATCCGGAGAAAGGTAGGATTCGAGATTAAGAGCCCGATCCGATGAATCGATGAGTCGACGGGGAATAGAGCGAAGACTGGAATTTTTGGGAGCTTTCTCCGACGGAATCACGTTTAATGGCTGGGTTTCCGCCATCCATCGTGGAGTGAAAACATTATGAAAGGTATACACAGAAATTCACAACTACATCAATCACAGTCATTGCTTCTTCGAATAACCCGGGAT
The DNA here is from genome assembly GCA_947579665.1 of Sympetrum striolatum. Taxonomy (NCBI): domain Eukaryota; kingdom Metazoa; phylum Arthropoda; class Insecta; order Odonata; family Libellulidae; genus Sympetrum; species Sympetrum striolatum. The sequence goes on from OX388350.1 coordinate 44,430,912, forward strand.
TGTAAAGTTTCCAAAAGTCCTGAATCGAGAAGAATATAATCGAGTTAAGGATAGAAATAAAGAATATTAGGATATAAAAGTAGATGCTGTAGTTTACGCAACTGATTGGATTAAATATTTTAATGTTTTGTATTATTTGGATATTTACAAAGTGATATTTTGGCCTGAAAAGTGACATTATTAACTGTGAAATGCAGTTTTTGTGATTAGAGTAAATATGTTGAGTACATGTTTTGGAGGGGTACCGGGGAGATACTATATGTAAATTAGACCTTGTTGTAGTCGAATACTGTTTGTGGGTAGTGATGATGATTTTGGAATATTTGTTGGTTTGTAACGTCAGGTGTGAGGGATTGGGGTTAGAATTGAATTTTACATAGACAAAGGTTGGAGTTGCCATCGGAAGAAATTCCACTTGCAGTATATGTAATAATAAATAAATAAAGAAATTCCACTTGCAGTATATGTAATAATAAATAAATAATATTGACACAGAATAGTTTAAATAAATTCAGTTTCTATTGAGCTAACAAATGTGCACTATATTTTAATTGAGAAAAATGCACGAAACAGGACCTGCTCAGAGCAACTTTACTACATCGCTCCTAACCGCTAAATTTACACTACTTTTTTCGAAAAACAGACAAAAATAATCCCGAGTTGGAATATAGACGGTTTCACAAATCCTCAATTATTCTGGCAAAATAAATATTTATCAAACATTATTATCCCATAATGCACGAATGGTGGGGAAATGGAGCTTAAAGTGAGGAGCTGACGATAAGCAGAAAATTACGAAGGAGAGGAGTATTGACAAACGAAAATGAATCGGACCAGAAGGGGATGGCTTCAACTACTACAATTTGATACCTCCAACTGACAAAGAAGTCGACACCATTACATTTACTAGCCCTATAAGTCAATCGCCGTAAAATCTATATCGTTTATTAGTATTGATACTTAGCCACGTAGGGTGAAAGTACACATAATAATATCTTTTAAAAATGAAGTCATCTTCCCAAACTAATAGCTCATTTTCACGGGACATAAAACGTGTTTATGTGTCACCTGGATATCATAACGTTTATTTTATGAATCTAATTCTCGGATAGATTTATGATCCACTCGAGGAGGGCGTTAAAATATCTTCGTAAATGTGAGAATAAAATGTAAGCCGCACATAATCGTAACAGGGTTTTTTATGACCATAAAACAAAAGATGCCTGTTCTATCTAAAGGAAAAAATATTTTACGTCTTGAAAACGAATTACAATGAGAAGGAAAATTTAAAATGAATAACATACATGGATGATAATAAAATTTGAAGCTGGATATCGCCTAATATAATTTATCGTCGAAGCCAACCCTTATTAATTATGATGCGTAACAAACGTTAATATAGGAAGAACTTAAATTTGAGATAGAAATAAACGAGAAACTACCACTGAAGTAAACTGACTGCTTCGGCATAACTTGATGGAGGGGAGCGCATATAATGGAAAAATGCAGCTTTTGCTATTTTCGATCATTAGTATATTCCGAAGTAATCTCCTTCGACATTAAACTCAATGCACTATTCTTGTATCATAAAAACATAGTATAATATCCAACTTTTACTTTCTTAAAAGAAAGATCAGCCTAGAAATTATAATAATAAAGCGACTCTTATTTGGTTCAGATTGAGACAAATAAGTCTCTCCTTATATCATACTAATCGTAATTACAATATAAAAGAACATAATCAAAAGCGAATGATTAATTAATAAGATATATAAAATTAAGAAATATCAATAAAAACATAAGAAGCGAAATAATAGAAATTGTAATATCATATTAACCAGTGGTAACTAGATTCATAAATTCTAGCGAGTGAAATTAACTATTTTTGTTCTTAGTTAATGCTAAAAATATCAGAGGTTAGGAAATGCATAGCTCCTCCTTACTAGTTAAAACCTCGTCCATGAGTACAATAAATATTGAAAAACATTTCAAATTATACAAACAGTGAGAACTAATCCCAAGGAAAAACGGACTTGAAAAAAGTCAGACGGGACCGGGAATCGAACCCGGGATCTTCCTCAATCCGGAAGGTTGCCTTAACCATCCTGGGTGCTTGCCTGGGTACCTTCCTGGGTGCACGCCCTCATGTGCTATACACCTTTAACCCTTTCCATTGAGAAATAACACAAATTCACAATTCACAAGCGTCTATGCTCTACCTATTTCTCATTACAGTTTTGCAACTGATCATAAACTATGTACGAAGAGTTCAACTGCAGTTGTTACACAGAATATTCTCGAGCACACAAAATACCGTCTTTGAAACGGTAGGATGGACAAGCAGTTCTTTAAGTAGCAATGGGTGGGTAGAACCACCCATATGCCGCCATTTTAAAAGAAGTTCACGTGGGTGTAACTCTGATGAAGGCCGAATAGAACGAAACATGATTAAGTAGCAGTTACTAAGAGCTCCCTCCCTTTAAATATATATTATGCTAATGGAGAGGGTGTGTTCACTTCCGAATATAGAGATAAGTCAATCTTCGCCGCATGAGAAGCCAAACCTTACCAATGTTTCTGGACAAGAGGAAGACGTTAGGAATATATGAGTGCTTCAGAAATAAAATAAAGAAAGAAAAGTAACAAAGAGTCGATGATGTGTTTGCAGACTGACATACGCAACAAAGGAGTAAGATATCGGTAAAATTTACAAGTATCAAACTTGAAGTATAGTCTTGATTTATGTTCGTAACTTTTTTCCTTAAAATCTTAGCGCGAAACAACCTATACTACTTTCATGAGACTGTGAGAAGAAGTAAGCCATAGTTTTTATTGCTCGCAGCCCTGGTTGCAAAGTGACACATGCGGTAAACTCAGCCGCAACCTAGAATCAAGATAATGCATGTTTTAATAACGGATCGTAATAGATCGACACTTCGAATGAAATGGGATTTAAATATTTTATGGTACACCCCGACATAATTCATGCATGCGGCGCCAACTTTGCTTTATGGTCTGAGTTAAAAGAAGTTAGGTCTCATATTCATGGTCCTCTATATCCATAGTGTTAGCATTAATCCAGTGTTTATCAGCCTTTTTTCTTATTGGTAGTAATTGGTAATGACTTAAGAAACCTGTACTCAGTTCAAAATGTCCATTGAAAAGTTTTAGAAGTGATTTAAAAATTACTTTTTATTTTATTTTAATTAATATCTTGATAATTAGAGCCCCTATAATAAGTTAGATAGCTAAAACTAAGAAACGATGCATAAGAAAGACACATAGGGAATATTGGTGGATACAATTTATCATCTACCTCCTCCTGAAATTAACTTTGAAAAAAGGTAAATGAACTCAATATCGGGTAAATTTGGCCAAAAGATTGTAAAATACATTTAAAATTGCGTCACTTAATACTAATGATCCTAGAAAATATACATGTAGATTAATATTGATACGTTATACTCGTTTTAATTTAATGCTATTATTGTTTATTATCCCCAATTTAAATTCCTTTTTCTATACGTCGTAATATTCGTATTTTCTTAACTCCTAATTATTAACTACTACTATTACTACTTTTTGATCCTTCTTTTGTGACAGAATAGCAATGGAAAATATCCCCTAATAATTGATAGAAACCGATTTATAAATACTAATTATTATTAACTTCTAATTCTTCCATTACATCGTCATTCATTGTTGTCAATATCAATAATTCGATTTTTAGAGCAATATTTTTCCGTTCTTTATTCCCTCAAAATAGCAATATCATATAGCAAATCACTATAGAAAACCAAAAAAATTAATTCTGTATATATTATATAGGCCTTCAAAATATACTGAAAATCTAAAAGCATCTCTAGGGTATTTCTCCGCCGCACTCCCAATATCAAACCATCACTTCTCTAAAGGCCAACATAAACATCCCCAAGTGGCCCTTACCAGATCATCAAAGAGAGCAAAGTGATTTGAACTGCCGCGAAGTTATGGCTCACCACTGAAAGCTTCGAAATAAAACGGGATTGGAGAAATGCTACAGACGTAAAAAATAAAACAGGACCGGACTGGACGGAGATTTACGGAATGGTATTGAATCGAACCTTTAAAACCGTACAAGATGAACACCCAACGTGTAATGCTTTTTATTTCCATCTTTGGCTAGGTCTCCACCACCACCGTATTTCAGCACGCCTCTGCACCGAGTACTTATGATGAGGATGCAGAATGCACGACATTAATCTCGGAACACGGCTTCAACTTGGTGCTAGAACGTTACGCCATCTATATTCAGAGGAACAAATGCTTTTATGAGAGGTATCTTAATAGTCTCACAGAAGGAGTGACATTTTTATCGCCTTTCCGAGAATCTCGTAGCTGAGCTGTCTTTAGATGCGGAGGATTCACGCTAAATAAATATTTCCCGAGGAAAGGATCATGCGTTATTTCAGGAGTTGGCTTCATGGAGGACGATAAACATATTTTTAAATAAACACAGAAATGTAATCAGTGTTATCTTGTAGCGTATCTACAATTAGGGACCATAATGATTTTTTCGAGAATAATAACGATGTAATACTGTGATACCGGAATAGGCATTACTGTCTATATAAAAATTGAAATGAAAATTACCAAAGGTACACAACTCAAGCCAGTAAATAACCAATAATAGTAAAAAATATGTACAAACGACTAATTTAAAAACTCCTGAAACCGTAAAAAAGAATGCGGACAAAACTCCGACAGTGAATAAAATTATGTATTGGAAAGCTATATAGTTTCTTTGTATAACTAGAATACCATCTATCCTTGTTATTATAATTATCTTTGTATTTAACATTTTAATTGACCTCTATACCTTACTGTCTTGCAGAAGATGGTACATACATGCATACCTCCTAATGAGTCTACTTTCATTCAAAAAGCCTAGCATTGACTACTTTAAACTGTAATAAATTAGCACCTACTGTCAATAAATGAGAAATAAATGAAAATTCTTAGCATATAATTAAATAAAATATAAATCTATATAATTAAACAAATATTTAAAAAACAATTTTAAAATAATTTTCCGGAAATTGAAAATGTTTGATTGACCTTTGTAACGAGAAAATTCAGGTATTCTAGTGTAGATGTACACGTTTTTAGCTCAAGAAAATAATATTTTTAATGAAAAAGGGTATAGATAATGCATTTTTATGATGTAAAAGGATCTAAAAATCCTTCTCCGGTGTTTATTTAAAGGGGGAACATATACTTCATTGCCCCCTTCTCAATACGCTACCGCCTGTAACACAAGTTATTTTGGTCACGGTCTCTTGAATATGCACCCTAAGCCAAACTTGAGCAAATGAAGGAGGAATCTAAGAAAATCTTTATCGATTAACTGATGACATCTTTATCAACAGCGAAGGGACTTATGGTGCCGGAAGACCTCGTGACGACTCGGGTGTGTCAACTGTTTCTCTACTCACACGCACACATAGAAAAACGCCAACGGATGTTGATTTTTCTGTAAATCCTTCAACTACATATTTAAGATTTTCGAAAATGTAAATTAAACGGCAATTTTAGCAAATTCGAAATACGTAAATTTCAAATTGTGCGTACTTGGATTTAGAGCAGAAAAATACCTCCGTACTTACGCAATTTTAGAAGTCAAAAGCTTTGAATTAAATGAAAGACTACCTCCTCTAATGACCGAAAAATAGATAAATGTGAACATGTTTCGAGAGAATCCAAGGCTCCTGGATTGCTGAGAGGATAAAGAATTCGGCTTCGGTGAAAGCGGTCCCGGGTTCGATTCCCGGTTGGAGCAAGGGCGCGAAATGACGTAGGCTGTCGAAACTCTTAAAAGTGCCACTAGGATAACTAGTACTATAATTGCATTCAAATTCTAATTCACATCAGAAGATGATTAACGTCATCACGTTAATTTCGACCAAGTATTTATACTTAAACAAAATCCACTATCGGTTTTAACTTGGCGGAAACTTTCCATTATATAGATAAAAAAGGCGCAAATTTTACCCTTTGCCGCAAACTTATTAACTTTACCTATAATTTATTCCCGCACGGTTCCTGCTACCATACTATGACGAATGGACTATTTTCATTTGTCATGTCGTTCAGGGTAGAGAAAAAAGTATCTTTCATTTTCTTTTGTCTCAGTCTTGATCATGGCTGTGATGAAATGAAAACTACCGAGGTATGAGTGAATAATTGCACTAATCAAGGTCTCTCCTTACGGAATGCCAAGAAAAGTGTTATTTATAGAGTCATTGTGCTTCACTTGCGTGGATACGTTCCATTCTGGCTCAGTGAGGAAAGCAATGGCAAGCTACCTCACTCCTCATCCTGCCTAGAGAACCTCATCCTCTATGCAAGCTCTTAGTTGCTTATGCCAGAGAGGATGAAGTACCAACCGACCTTCGGGCTAAATAGCTTACAGACATTCCGAAACGACAAAAAGGAAACATTTTTATTTCTTTCTCTTTGTATACCAACACCTGACAATGACGCTAAGTATCAAAACCTAGTTCGCATGAGAATAAATTTTGAGATAAAGGATATTCCATTAATCTCCATTTCATAATAAACTGTCGATGGATAAATTAAACAGTTAAATAAAGAAGTCGCAATCTAGAAGATTAGGGTTGAGGAATAACTAGTTATTGCATACGTCTACCTTCAATCAACACCAACCTAGTTTATCTAGCCCGAAAACAGACGTCCTGTCCAACCTGCAAATTCCTCTACTAGTAGCGAACGCTGATCCCGAACCTCAACGCAAATTCCGCAGGAATCTCACAACCCTAATCACAAATCCTAGATATAACTGCGGATAAACAAGAAGAAAATACCAATCACCATCATTCCTCAACCAGCGCGTAAACCATCAAAAAACTCAGACTCGCTACTTCCAGTCTCCCTTCATAAAATGGCGCGAGGCAAGTGGCCATGCAAATCAAACGCGCGGGAAAACTGCGCGCGGATATTTCAGTCGCCGCCAAATTAGGGAGGGCGTGCGAGCAATCACCGTGACTCCCCGAACGTGACGTCGCATCATCTGCACCGACTGCATCCCGTGCATTTTACGGTATTTGCGTTTCCGTTACTCCTTGTCCGGACGATCGTTCACCTCGGAAGAGGATGACAGCCGCGATGCGTGTCTGTCAACACGGAATGGCTTCATTCGCACGAACGCGACCCGTTCTGCTGATTTAAAATGGCGATAAGGACGAGCAGTTGCTTTAATTCGGGCAATAAAATCTGATTCATGCACGTGGAATGCTGGCGCTAACGTAATTTCCGAGTGTGTGCTTCTCTTTCGCAAATACCTATGAAAAATGAAGCCAATTTAATTCCCGAAGGATAGAGGAGATCGGATGCGTAGTGTGAAAGGTGTGAATGCCCCGTGGATTCATTGTGATTTATTGGGAAATTAAGACTAGCAATTAGTCCTGGGCACTCAAAACCTAGGTTTGTGAATTTACAATGATATGAATCTATGAGTTCTGTATTAATTAGCATACGAACGAAATCAAACACCCTAGATTAACTCTAATCAATACCTAGACAGAAAATTTAAGATGTGGATGTACTAGTTCCGTTATCAGAATACGAACTAAATAAATCACCCTATTAATACAAATCAATTTCTACACACAAAATTTAGGATGGTGAGCAAAGATTGAGACAAGATATAACTCGAATGAATGCTAGATTAGTTAGTAAGAGGGAAAAATAAAACCCTAAAATCATGAAGTACAGCAAAGCATAAAAACAACATATGATGTAAAAAAATTTATATTTGAATAAAACTAATGAACGATCTATCCTCAGTGTATATCTATCAGTATATCGAACACATTTTCGTTTTGTTTTCGTTCCCGTTTGATGAAAATGTCAAATTTCGATTCAGTAAGGGTTTCACTCTATCAGCCCCAGGTAAAAGAGATTCGAAATGATATTATTCCTTTACCTTAAAAATAATATATTAAAGGCTTTCTAAAAAGGATTTGTATGACAAAAGATCTATTTCATCCCATTAAATTTAACTAAGTTCAAGTATAAAACTTCATATATTAAGGATATAGCAATCAGAATAAGAGGAATTCATATTTTAATTAATATAATAAATATTAGAATAATACTTGGTTATTAAAATGCAAATTTTACTTTTTCGGTTAGTTGCGACTGTTGAGCATAATTAGTAAGTGAACACAAAACTGAACATAATTAATAACAGTTGCTGGCTACCTTGCATGTTTCAGAATTTTATTTTTCCGTTTATGGTTCTATTTCCAATATTTAAATAACTATTGGTTATTAAATAATTTTAAATTAAATGAATAGAATATTCCTTTTTCTACTGCTTACATGCAAATTTTACATAACGTTACATGCGTTAACTAAAATAGGAACAGTATTGAAAACAGCTCACGGCGTTTTTTATGTGTTTAGGTTTCTATTTTAATTTTTGTAAATCAAAATTTACAATATGCAAAATTAATGACATTAACCAGTTCCCGCTTTCATTTCGAACCCTTTAAATCCATATCCAATCTCTAATAACAAAACTTCCTTGTTTAACAAAAATAATTCTCCCGTAGCGACCTTAACCCAGCCCCTTAGAGTCAAAAAACTCCTAACACGCATCACGATCAACTCGTACGAGCCCCAACGTAACACCATCCGCGCATCAACTTCCGTGCAAGGCGAGAGAGAAGCGGGTAATGCATCCAAAATTGGGTTGCGTCTTAAAAGCCGCGGCGTAAAACCAAAATTCGATGGGCTGATAATGGAGGTTAGAGCTCCGAACAAATGAACACTCTTTTCGTAGGCGGACGTCGTAAAGGTGAGATCGATTCCGCGTAATTTTCAAACCCCATAAGGCCCACGTAATCCCTCGACGCACGCCGTTGGCTTCGCAGGGATTTTGCGGAGAAGAATGGAAGGGGTTGAATGGACGGGAAAATAAATATATGCGAGGAGAGGGTGAATTATGGGCGGTACGGGGAATAAGGACGAAGAAAGGAGAGATTGAGGGAGAATAAAACATCTGATCGATGACTCAATTAAGGGCGACTTTTTCTTGAGCCTTATTCAATGATTTACGGAGGAATCCTTACGATTTGAACAGAGGTTTTTGTACACGAAAAATTTCGCGGAAACAATCAAACCACGAGGGTTAAATTAAAGGTGTTTATACTACTAAGGTGCTGACAATGTTAGGGCGCTGACAATGCTGAAGGTGACAACAATGATGAGGTGTTGATATGTAAAGGGTTAGAGAAAGAATGAACAGCGAGAAAACTTTCATGAATGAGTTATATTTAAGCAATTACGTCCATTCGTGTCAGGAGGTAATAGGCTTACAGCTGGTATGGATTTTGGCAAAGAAACAGAAGAGACCAAGCCAGTAATGAATACTAATAATAGAATGAAATGAAAGAAAATAAATATAGTTAATGAAAGAAAAGGATAGAAATATAGGCAGCGTTGCCAGTATGAAAGGTATTATATAGGTTTCATTATATAAGGATATATAAGAGGAGCATGACTTAATTGATCTGTCAGAAGAAATAGTACTGACTTGAAAAGACGATGTAAAGAAGCCGAACTTGGTAAATGAGATTCCGAAGAGTACTGCAATAGTAATGCAAGAATAACAGATAATACAAAGAAAACATTTAAGTGTATCTAATTTCAAAGATGTTAATCAGATTTTAATAGTTTAAATATTTTAATAATTGAGTAATTTATCTAAAATACCAATGCGCTAAATAAAGTAATATTGTAAAAGCTGAGCGTTCAGTTTGAGATTTTTAATAGATTTACGAATGACTTGGGTTGGTATGGGGAACTGAAACTTGGACTGCAGGTACAAGCACCAAGAATAGATATACAATAAATGTACAAAAGATGCCATCACGAAGAAAGTTTCCAGTATTTCCATGTGAATTTTATATGATGAAATAGAATTTTTTATGCTGATACTTCTCTCGGTGCGACTATTACCATAATCGAGAAAAGCTCATACTTTAAAGTATTTGCATAAAGAATCGCGAATTTTAAAACACCCAAATCATTTAGTAACTGCAAATCACAAACTCACGAATACAGATTTGACTTTTTCGTATACGTTAGCCAATATCCGCTACCTCATCCTTAGGATAGGAAAATGTATGGACGAAAAAGAGAAAATCTGAAGGACAGGGAGAGGAAGTAGGGATGGGATGGAAGACCCAGACGGTACACGGGGGAGATGGAACTTTAGAGAAGAAGGGCTTGGATTACAAAGAGGAGTTCAAAACATCGGTAAAGGGTGCGTGAATTGTGGTCGACGGCTGCGGCAAAACAGCTTGCGGGAAACACAAGTGTGAGAGAAGAACTGTTTAAGTGGCGAAGGGATACCCTTAAAGGAGTGGGGGGGTGCTTTAAGGATGCTTGGATGTGATATTGGAGATTCAGGTAATTCGCAATGAATAAAATTTAGAAGTAAACTCGACAGATAATTCAATTTGTGCGCTAATTTAAATGCTAGTAAATCTGAGTGTCATTTTAAACAGTATCCTTCAATCGAAAACAGTAAAAGTAAAACTGTACTAAGGATGATCTGATTTCTTACAAGTTGTTAGCGGAAAAAGCAGGAACTTAAGGTACCCCCGGTGTGTAGGCAACCTTCATGTGTAATACGTCCAGTTAACTTAAAAGAAAACGAGTACAGAGTACTCACAGACACTGATAACATTCGTCATAATTGCTCTGTATAGATCAAAATCGATTATATTATGTTTGAGCGTTGTCGCATTCGGAAAGACGAACAGAGTTAATGAAAATTCGCATAGGGTCCAAATTTCACCCTGAACAACTACCACTCGTGGGATTCGGCCATCTCTAACAGTTCGATCAAACCATGTGATTGAGAACTGATATTTTCGTAAGCAAACTAATGGATAATTTTATATATTAATAAGTTTCGGCTCTGTAAATTTAGCAAAACAATTCACAAGATCAGATACTTGAAAATAATAAACTTGATGATGAATTTCTTTTTAATTACAAAAGTGATTATTGAGATACAAAGGTAGCGAGATAATGTTTACCGAACGAGATATACAAAATATTTCGCTTACAAAGTAGGATATTGTGCTTTTCTGGCGTATTAAACATGGGTATCTTCGAGAAATTTCCACCATATTAGACAAACTATTTATATTTTTGAATTTATGCATAATATCAAATAAATTTGAACCGAATGATTTAATTAGGTTGAAATATACGATAAAAATTCCAAATGTGCCTGTTAATCGCATCAGAGCGTGAGCAACAAATCTGACGCTTTCCTCATCCCTACTAGATATCTCGGAGAAAAACAAAAAATACCCCTTAACCCCGAGAAAAGGAGAAGACTTTAGCCGTACGAGGGAAGTATGGCTTCAGCGCTGAAAGTAAAATGGGTATATTTCTCCTCAAGGCTGTCCCACCTCAAGGGAGAAATAATCCATTCAAAACTGCTTCCAAGCTCCTTTACGATACGAGCCGAAGGATATTGTGAATGGGGAAGTTGTAAGGCGTATTAAGGAGCGGATTTGTAAATTAAGGCTAATTTAATAATGAAAGTGATTCCAGTTTATAAAAAACTCATTTTTAAGCGGTGGTGGTGGTGGCAGGAGATACGGAAAACGCTTCCGCGTAAAATCAATGAGACGTAATCGTGATATCAATAAAAAAAAAACATTTATATACTGCATCAAAGTGTAGGAATATACTTTTATTTTGTAGATACTATGGATTACGAATAATTTATGATACTAGAAAAAATAATATTATTACCGAAATCTTATTTCAGCTGAGATAAATTGGCTAATGCAAAACCCACAATAAAACAGCGAAAAATTACCTGTATTAGCCAGGATCTTTGCAATAATATCAGCTGAAATATTAGAAGTCAAAGACTCTTCTTGATTTTCCATTACATTCGGAAAATTTAAAATTAATGGTTAAAAAAAGGACAGCAATACACGAATCGTGGTTATCGCAATTGCTAGATTTCGATATTTTCACATATTGAATACTAAAATAAAAAGGGGGTCTGAACAATAATTAATCATAAGTATGAAAATTCGGAATTTCGGTCTCACTTTTGCGATAGTAATTCATTACCAGTAAAACAAATGATATATTTATACGAAATTCACAACAATAATTATAAGATCGAGGAGAATTTTTATATTATTTCTCTAGTAGGCTATTTTGCTGTATTTTACGGCTTTAAGAAGGAATGTCTTAAGAATCAGAAAGCTATAAAATTTTTAATCAGGAAAGATATTCGATTAAAATCCGAAAAAAATATCAAAAGGCCAAATAGGTACCTGAGTTAATTAACATTGAATAAATTTTGATATATTCAAAAGGTAGAACGAAATTAATACAAAATTTATCACAGGCAATATGAAAATGATGGTAAAAGAAATAGGTATATTTTACGAGATCTAAGATACAAATCTCGTAAGGTAGCATTACCTAAACAGACAAGCCTTTTCATGTCAACAGTATGTCTGCCACTAAGATATCTGAAACTGAATTCCCAGGAATCCTTGTAATGGCGACTTGTTCAAGGGAATGCTAGAAAATGCGAGAAAATGGTGTTCTCCGAACGCCGCGCGTAAGGATCGATGCTAACAAGTTTTCACTTCATTTCATAGAAAAAAAGGCTTCTGTCTTTCTCAGAATATAGCGAAGTCGGAGTAAATTTGCTTTCAAGTGCCATTCTCAACCGATAATTGACAACTGATTTACACACGTCCGAAGGGTCTTCGTTTTGCAAAGCGTTAAATTTGAGCTATCCGAAAATTAATCTCATTCCCACAGTCTCTGAAAACGTCATGGGAACACTAAAAGGTTAACGAATTCTCGTGAAAAATTAGAGGTGAATGGACAGGATAGCAATAAAAATAAATAAATTTAGGCAAATTGTAACTCTTACACATCATACCTTAATTATCAATAAATCCGTCTAAAAGTATATAAATAGTTCTAAGCAATTAATATGGATTGAACAAATTTTGGATAGTATTATGAGTAACAAATCTGTTGACATTATTTTAGAATGAGCACACCTGAGTGGAAGTTTATAGGATGCGAAGTAAAATGGTATTCGATTGAAGAGTAAAATAACATCATAAGTAAGAAACTATCTACACTACACTGTTTTCCCAGGAGCTGACTATTAGATCCGAAGGCACCTCATCGATTAACAGATGGCACGATACCTTCCGTGCATCGAACCCAATGCTGCTTATGCAAAAGGAAGCCATATCTTGGGTTACGCTAGTCTAAGTAAACCTAAATATTGAGTGAATAACTTCAGTAAATTCATCAAAGAAAACGAATACCACAGATAAAAACAGAAGAAATAATCAACTGAAAAGGGCATAACAATGCGCTTAACTGCTTTGCAAAACTGAAAATAGTGCGGTTGTAAAAGAAGTAAAAAAGGGGCAAGACTGGGATTCGAACTCAGGTCTGAAACTATAACGCGGGTTTAACTTATAACTCGAATAAATTTAAGTCAAATATCATTTCGATTGCTTCTGAAAATAGTAAAATAATTTATGGAAAATCCATTGTTACGTTATACATAAACTCACGCTATTCCATTAGGGGTATATAGGTCAACCTTCTTCAATCTAGTATGCTCCCATACTACTATCTAAACATATATCTTTCACTTTAGCCAATTCATACACGCAAGTAATCCCTTCAAAATGAAATAATACACACATCCAAATCAAGAAAATCAACTCATGAACGAAGCATATCCAATTAGCATACGAAAAAGCAGTTTCTTGCACAACGCGCCTTAACATCGTCCCATCACTCTTCCAAAAACTCCCCGGAAAAAAGAAAGAAAGTTACACGTGCTTACATCCATTAGACACTGAAAAAACGACCGAAGGAGACACAAACAGTGATGTAATTTCGAAATAATCCCTTCGCGGCATATGTCATTAAAAAAGCGACGATTCATCTGTTTACCAGACGCGGGATTTCTCCAGATTTCCCCCCCACGGATGATAGATTACATTTGTCAACGCGGTCAGAGATCAAACCTCAACCACATTTCCAAAACTCAATCTTTTCCTCTTTCGGTCGGCGTACCGGAAGGCCATCGAGGGTCTGCAGGCACCTGCGCCCTACCCCCACCTCCATGGGACTCTCGACCACTTCATTTTCCTTTATTGAGAAAAACGCCGGGGCCGTGACCTATCTCGCCCCTCCCCCTTCTGCAAAACATTTGAGCGATGACGGATGGCCGCCGACGACCACCTCTTCTAGTCCACTCGAGCTCCGCAAATAACTGCACTTCATCTGCGCACCTGATCCTCCCCCTTCCTTCTTTACTTATCTACTCCCGCGCTTACACTTCTTCCCACATCTCCTTGCGTTTATTTTTTCCGCTTCTTCCATTCCCGCTTTGCTTCTCCAAAGCATATCGACCCCTTTCCCCTTACAGCGCACGTACACGTATGTACTAATTCCAATTTTTCGTCCAACTAAACCAGGGCGCCGAAAACAGGAAACCTAAATTCCATATTTACGAATTCCACGAAGAGTAGCGTATATAAGTTATCAATGTATGTAAATAAATATGTAATTATTATTTAGGATAGGAAAGCCGTGCTGAATTAGATGAGTAGCAAACTACTATTATCGATCATCGGATTCGGTCTACATTTACAGCTGGACCTTTACGAATAGAATATTTTTATCTCGTCGAAAATAATAGAGAGAAATCCTTCATTTACTTTTATATCATTCTTGTTCATGGGCATGATAATATTACAGCTACTGCGAGGGAATGAGGTATTAGGTAAGGTATGAGGTGCTGAATTCATCCTGTTCGTTCAAGTAAAAAGTTTAAGAAAGGGGAGCACCTTATCAGCACAAATATTGCTCTCTGTTTTATAATTGTCCTCATACTATTTTCACTTAGAATATTCACCCCTAAATTTTTGAAGAATAATTATTTAATTAACTTGTACAAAATTTCTCCCGATTGCAAACTACTTGGAAATTGTTTTTTAATGTCCCTACTTTCCCTGTTGCAATTTTCGTCAACTATCGAGAATATCACATTTAATTTACAACAAGCAGGTTTTATGGAGGCTAGTTTCCATATTATATGCTAACTAAGAAGAGATATAAACAGACGAAATTTTAAACTAATTATTAAATTATCAACAGGGATTCTTCTGATTACATAGTACTTAGAACTTTATATCTTTATCTTTCTGTGCCCTCTTCTTTCCAATAGCACCTTTCGTCAACCGTGGATAATACGTCACATTTAATTCACAACAAGCATGTTTCCTAGCCAATACTTACATTCGATGTTAACTAAGAAAAGACAAAAAATGATACCACAACATTATTCCAAAACTACTTTCCCTTTCGCATATTAAAACGTTCACTCTCATCCTCGTTGGGTCTTTTACGTATGTATGACATGGGACGAAAAGGCATCGTGAATGTTCACGCCAATGAAATCCCCTTTTCCCTTTCGCACCATCTTTCTCCATCTCTTTAACCTTTTTATCTCCTCTATCTCCTCCCATCCGTTCTTAAGGTGCGCAGATAGAGGGGCTATTTCGAACACAAAGCACGGCCGCACCAAGTGCCAAGGAAGCCTCTTTTTTTTCTTTCGCAGGGGAAATCAGGCGAAGCCACACTGCACTGGAGGAAGTGGAGAAATTTATCCGAAATATTTCCCACGTTTTACTTAAAACATGTGTGAGATACCTACTGAAATAAAGGGGATAAAAATAACTAGCCATCTTTAAATTAAAGAATTTTACGATTCGATTAGATATTTATGAAAAGCCTTCAAAGATTTACGAATGTCATAGGAATTAGAATAGTTTTTACACATGTTCTTAATTTATCTTTACATTTAAATGCATTAGTAGTTCTACTTTAATTTAAATGCATTTGTATTTATGTTACGATATACCCTAGCAACTAAAATATTACTGATCATTTAAATGTCTGATTCCTGAATAATAACGTGCTCATACTAACAATTATGCGTCAAAGATATTCATTGAGGTTTTATAATAAATTTTGAAGTTCCTGAAAGCTAAACGATAAAGATGAAGAGCATATAAGGAAACAAGAATAAGGATATTACCCTTCGCGCGTAAAAGATAAAATCTTTCCAATAAGGAATACAAGTAAATCAGCTACTCATAGCTTCTTATAATATATTCAGGGTGCCCCAATAATGAAGGGATAATTTGAAAATATAATTAAGTAATGCGGAAAGCTATAAAAATAATGTTTGCTCGTTATACTTTGCAATCCAGTACATGTTTGTTGGTATTCAAAATTAATTACGGTGCAGGCTTTTTAAATGACATATTCTAGGTTTTAAAGAGACCCCTTTCTTTGGAGAACATTTAAACAGAGCTTCCACGATCACTTTGTAAAATATTGAGCACTTAACTTACAATAATGAGCATAAAAAAGCACAACAAGTACGAATAGTGCTAAAACGATTAACGATAATATTGTACATTCTTCATTAAGTACATAATTAAAACGTTTCCTTAGCGTGGACACGTGCCTTAACATAATTACAACGTTGCACTGATATCCTTAAATATTTTCCTACCAATTCGAAAGGCAGAAAAGAATAGCGTACGAATTTCCCAGATGTGATTTTAACCTTTATAACAATCAATCATGCAGTTATTTCAATTACAAGCAATAATGACACCCACCATATTTTCTGAAAAACATGATTTTCAGTTATTCCGGGAAAAAGGTGTCAAGCAATAAATTCCGATTTTTTTCTGCCAATTGCTCAAAGAGAAGAATGCCGTACACGCAGCGCAAAAAACGAGTCAATCAATCCGAGCCGCCAACCTGTAGTAAGATTCCATTGAGGTTACGGAGCGACATGTACGGCGGTGTATAAATAGAGAGCAGAAAAAAACGACGAGCGACGTGCGTCATTTGTCGAGCCTTTTCCAAAACATCCGCACCAACGACAGCATTCCAAATCTAATAACTTAACCTTTGTATTGCAGATCGAATGTATCCGAAATTCTGAGATTCCAAAGATTCCAAGAATCGACGATTTATGAAATATTCCTTGAGTTTTAATATCGATTGGCAACTTAGGATAGCGACACTGCAATGGTTGAAGAACTTTGCTGGGAAAAATTGAAATATAGACGTCAAATAAAAAGGTTAGGGACTATATACAAAACTATTACTGGAAAGCCTCCGTCGAAAGAATTATACAATAAACTCAGGGAACCGGATTACCTCGGGAGCAACGGCCATAAGTATGTTTTTTTTAATATTGAATTTTAATATATAATTATAATAATATATTTATAAATTTTGAAATATTGCATGGTTGTTGTATATTTTGAAATATTTTTGTAAATTTTGAAATATACTTGTAAATTTTGAAATATATTTGTAAATTTAAAAATATATTTGTAAATTTTAAAATATTTTTGTAAATTTTAAATTTTTTTTTAATTTAAAATTATATGTATTACATACTGCCCTCGGGAGGTTTTGGGGGATTTCCTCCCGACTAGGGTGAATACCAGGCAGATTATTTAATTTTTCCCTTCTCCCACAGAAATGACTACCACCTGACCTGGTACCTGTTTGTAGTTTTTAAGAATTAATAAATAAATAGAGAGGACAACGTTAAAGATGAAGAAAAACATTGAAACAAAGTTATAGTGACATAACAAGTTAATTTTTACTTTTATAGCTTATTTTACTTATATATTTGTACTTTTATTTTGTTTCCTCGTCCTTTAACTCAGACTAAATGTGCTGATTCCCTCTTTATCTTTTTCATGCTTATATTTCTTATTATCAACTAACATGAAAGATGGGACAGGACGGTACTTAGTCCCTACTTTTCCCGAAATTACGTTATTTGAATTTACTTACATAAGATCACATAAGACATAAGATAACGGGCTAAATTCTAGAGAGCGCACTTAAAACAATTTATTATTACCCTATATGACGCATAATTGTAGCGCCTATCTGAACACATAAAATAATTGAGGCATGAACAATGCAAAGTTGGCTAACCATGATTTGAAGGATACAATACCAATATCGTATGATTAGAATCAAAATAAAAATTTACGGAGATATAAAAATATAGAAGAATTAGATCGAGAGATATAGACAGATACAGGTGTATAAAATAAAAGAATTAGAAAGAGATTATTTAGAAATAAGGTAAAGGAAATTTCACATCAGACTGCTACTTAAGTAATACAGACCTAAATAATTCAAAAGGAGAAAAATTTACCATCGATATGTGGCTAAGTCCCAGCTAAATTCAGAACTCTTGATTCCACTGCTAATTCAGAGTGATGATTAACAAAACTGGGTGCTCCTTTAATGTTTGACT
This sequence comes from Sympetrum striolatum, assembly GCA_947579665.1. Taxonomy (NCBI): domain Eukaryota; kingdom Metazoa; phylum Arthropoda; class Insecta; order Odonata; family Libellulidae; genus Sympetrum; species Sympetrum striolatum. The sequence continues at coordinate 44,449,378 of OX388350.1, forward strand.
ACTCGAGGGGCGGCACCATTTCTTTTTCCGGGTTATTCTTAAATCAAAGCACGCCACGCCGACAGATACTGTAGTCTCCTGTAGCCATAAAGAAGACGGATGGCTGTGTTCAGATGTTTTGTGCTCGGGAGGTGATTCCGGATTCTCCTCTGATTCCCTTCAAACTCCCTCCGTAAAGGCTAAAAAATGGCCCGTACGGGAGAATTCATAGAAATGAGACCTAAGGGTCACCTAAGAGGGCGCGAAAATCCGCGCACGTGCCGCAGAGAAATATAAAAAAGGAGCTTCTCAAACCCTTCACCGCCAAATTGGTCGTATTTATTGGAAGAAATAGGGGTTCCGTGAAACCCCGGGGGACTCGGATTTCGCCTCTGCCGTCTTAATTTCCATGAAACAACACTTTCTCTTATCGGGCCATACAGAGTCGATAAAAACATAACTTATTCTTAAAGATGCATGTAATTCACTTATGAATATAAAGGAGTATATTCAAATAAATATCACATAAATAAACATAAAATTATTCAAAATTCAGAGATTTCGTTCTGACTATATGTACAAGATATCTCAAAGACGAGGTTAGCCTTTTGAAACATGGAATCTCAGAAAACAGTAAGTTTTATAACTGTCCTCTTGGGTGGTAACAAGATAGAATGTGGGATTCACCAATAAGAATATTTAGCCAAACCCGGTTGGCATGGGTACCTATTAGAGGTCTGCATGGGCCGGGCTTGGGCCGAGTAAACAGGCAGTCTATTGGGCTCGGGCCGGGCTTGAGCCCTTGGATGATTCGGGAAGGAGAGAATTATTCGATCTTAAAGAGCGTTAGTTTCTAGCATAGCGGCAAAGGCCTCTTAAAGTTGCAATGCTTAAACAAAATGCTCGGTCTTCGTGAAGGGTTAAAACAAATATATTTGTTCACAATTCACAAAAATTTATTACAGGGCGATTTATGGAAAGTTCGGGCTCGGGTCGGGCTTGAGAATGAAAATTAGTATCAACGTTCGGGCCGGGTCGGACTCGGGCTCAACGACGAACGGGCCGGGCTTGGGCTGAAATTTTCGGCCCATGCAGACCTCTAGTACCTACGTATATGTGTAATTAAATCTAGACCAAACACTGATAATTAATATAGTGAACATTTTGCATTATTGTTAATATTTCCCAAATGCAAATATAGCTCTGCTTCTTTCTCAACCACATCTACTCAAACAATCCTTTATAAAACACTTGCGTTTTTTAGGTACTACATATATCAGTCATTGCAGAACGGATTTTTTAGGACTAAATATATCAGAATCTATTTCAAAAATTATTTGCGATGAAATCACATAATTTGTAAGAAAAGTTACAAAATGGTTATAATCGGCTTAGAAAATAAAAGCTCACATAAATTGAATGTAAAAAGGATTGGAATAGATATTTCTTTAAAACTCCAAATATTAATAATTCCAAATGCCGATAAGACAACGCGGTTACTTTGGTAGACAAAATCAATCCTGCGGCGCCTTTATATTGTCGGTGTTCGAAGATTAGAAACACGTATCACTTCCATAATTTTGATATTTCTCACTTTCACGGGATCAATTCAAAGATTACGGTAATACAATTCAACGAGGTAACTGGGTTATCTGAGCAATGAAGATGGTTAATACGAGTGGCGCCTCAACGACATGTATCTCTTATCGCTTTGTCTATTCATCTCAATTTACATATTAGGTCAGCATAAGTGTGTATTATATTACGCATTAAAAATCAACCTGATTCAAAGATACAAAGAAATAAAAAATAATGGCATGGCTGGGACTCGAACCCAGATATCTCACCTTCCGGGCACATTGTTCTTTCAGGCGCACGCCTTCTGAGTAAACATCCTTTGAAATAAAGGAATTCTTGATACGAATCGTATCAAGAATTACATACGCGAAAGCATTCGATTAGGAAAATAGAATCAAGGTGCCTGCACCACCTACCACACGCCGAAAGTCGGCTTGCAGGGTTCTTACATAGATATAGATATTCCCTCAGCTTAATAAAATTCGATAAAAAAATGACATTATTAGCAAATAAGTTAATAACATGAAATGTGGATTTTACAGAACAGCTTGAGAAATATCTAAAAATAAATGCTACGTATTAATCTGAGCATAGATAAACATTCCAGGTCGAGACAGAGCTTACACTGACGAAATCATAAATTTTCTACGAGCTATCAGAAAAATAGGATTTGTAAAGACGACAAGAACTAACACAAAGAAATATTTGGGAGGCGATTGATTCCATCAAGAATAAAATAACAAAACTCGGGACATAATTCGATCAGGAAGAAAATATTAACGACAGGAACTCTTTCTTCAATCTCGAGCTAAACTGATAAATCTCTTCCTAAACCTCGATAAACTAAGATTAAAACAGAGCTAATGGAATTGCATTCGCGGAAGAAGTCGCGGCGAGGTCTCAAATCCCGCCACCAGAAGACTTCCATCCTCGGACTCCTGCAAAATTCAACAGTGACCATTCCAAGTCCAATAACCTGAGGCCTCCGAACATAATCACACGCGCTTCCCCGAACAAGGGCACAAATTTCACGGGAAATTCACGCTCGGGAACGTGACATTAACGACCGACGTGGAAAAAACCGTTCTTATGCCTCCCAACGATCGAACACCTTCGCAATCGTGCGACTCCGTTGGTGCACCGAGAGGACAATAGCCCGCAAAAGACCGTCCCGTTGGGGAAACAGAAAACGGTGGACGGAAAGTGACGTGCCACCAAAACGCCGCTATTAAAAGGAAAGTGTTTTGTCCGACTTTTTCAAAAACCCCACACGTCCTCCTTTCCTCGCAGACGCCAATCGATTCGTTTTTTCCGTAAAAGAAATAAAAACAACGCCCTGACGTCCGTTGACGGCCCGTGCGTGGGAAAGACGGCGTCGCCGCTAAAGGAAGCGGCGAAATGACGGCTGCACCGGGATGGAGAAACTGCCACGGGCCGAGGAAAGATGCATTCCATTGTCTGAGTCCTTTCCTTTCTTTAATGGACCTCGATGCATCGATCTGAATGGGAATGGCTGAGCAAAGAAGCTCGTCTTGGGCGGTCTCTCGAGACGATACGCCAGACTTGGAGAGCTTCTTACCGAAGACGGCGCACACGTAAGATCAATTTCTATGCATGCGTGCTCCCGCTTTTGAAGCCCACGCATTCAAACTCCCTGATGATTGCTTGAATCACTATGGTTACGCACTCTCGATCGAAAATAAAAGAAAGCTATTTTTGCATGCAGGTTAACCATATGGTGAAAATAACAAGTTGAAAGAGGTGGATATTTCAGACAATAACGCTGAAAAATAAATAAAATACATCGGCCTTAGCTTTGTGGAACATCTTTAAAACACTGGATTGATAACCAACTTTATTTCAATAGCAATATAACAACCTCCTAGTTTAGATGTATAAATGTCATTTGCACGTGTGAAAAACTAAGAAAATTTCTCAAGTTTCCTACACCGGTAGTGTGTTAAATTATACCATTTTTTTACAATAAGTGCATAAAATTACTCCAACATATTTCTCAGTGCCAGGCAGGTGATGTTGACGAAATTATGGCCTGATAAATCTTTAACAAATCGAGTTTTCTGCGGATAACAGTATGTAAAACATGTCTTACATTCGAATTCTTCACATGAAAATGAACGCTCGTCAGCATTTGTTTTTCACACCGAATATGCGAGTTTTTCCTTCTTAAGTAATTACTTTCTCCTCGAGAGATTTTCCAATGATACAAAAAACGGGTCTCTATCCGTCCGTTAATACATCATAACATATTTATGGTAAGATAAATATTGTTGCCTAATACAGAGGAAGTGTAAATCACAAAAAAAAACCTAGAAAACATGGAATAATAGTTTTAAAATATTTAAAAAATTACCATTTGATATTAAGCAGAAAAAGTTACCTATAGTATTAATCATTTTATATTATTTGATGCAAAAAACAATAGCCTACTGGCAACAAAAGTCATCCTTCGACTCCCTCACACAAAATAATAAACGGCACCGCTAGCCCAATATTTCCAATCCCGAATAATTACAAGTCCCCTCGCGAGCTGGTGTAGTTGCTGATTGCCCCACTCATTTTCCCCAATGACTTTTTCATGGCCTATTTTTCGCCCCAGGAATCCACCGATCGAAATATATTTCTAGTATTCCTCTATCTATTGGCTGGGCATCGGATGGCGTATGCAAATGAGCTCTTTTCATGCATATGATTGCTTTTGAAACTGAAAGGAAATGACCAGTTTTGAGGTTTACGTAGCAGCGTTTAAATGATTACCCTACGATCACCAAAATTGCGGCATGCCCAAAATTTAAAGCAAACCCTCTGATATCGTACCACTGGTCTGCCAGCAGAAGCGAAACAAAGAGAATTATAACTAAAATAGGTAAGAAACAAGGCAGATAATTCTCCTTTAGGCTATTCTAACTTTTTCTATTTTTTATGGGTTCTAACCACTTCTACGATAGCTGAATTTCGTAAAGAGATATGAATCTCATTAGATCTTTCCATTGCCATTAGCGTATATTATCAAACCTATCACGTTTAATTAGGAAACAGTATTCATACCGCGGGAGCACTGTAAAGTTTAATGTCCTCGTGCGGAATAGTTTTGGTTTGCTAGATTATGCATTAAATATTCTTTACCCTTCTTGCAGCCTCCATCTGCAAAGAAACGACAGCCTTCTAAACACAGATGGCACCTGTTTCAGAGCGATATGGGCCCGCATTAGAATGGGAAATCATTGGTTTTCCATAAGCACGTATCTCGCTATTCCATGCGTTACAATCACTAGATTTACTTCTATCCTTTCAAAGTCGCTTTCCGATTCACACAGCCTTTGAAGAGACGATCTTCTAACGTGATTCAGCTACCAGTAAATACGATTCCGTAGTTCTTAGAAACTTTTCGGAACTAGATGATAAACATGGTAAGCTTTAGATTCTTTAAAGATTTCCTTGATTGTATGGCAGTTTCTTTGAGCAACCCATGCGAAGCAAAAATAAATTTCAAATAATATCTGACTTTGAGAGAATTTCATTTTCGAATAATAAAATAATTATTTGATTTTTTTCACAACATGGAGGTAATAATATAAACCTTTATACCGTCAAACTGATAACCTTCATATTAAATCGAGAAGCTCATATTACTTATTAATTAAAACAGTCCTAATGCTACGATTTATACAGTATTGTAGATTTTGAATGAATTCCCCCTCCCAAAAAGAAATATGTTGTACCCGTCCCAAATGATATCATAGAGCAATTATTAAAGAGATGATTAGATAATTTACTACTCCGGCCTCGACATTGTCCTCGACCTGATGATGGCCTAAGGGGTCGAAACCATGGTCGTGGAAAATGAATACGTTTAGTGGTACGGTAAAGTGTTTCCTTATTAATGTTTTACAGATGGTTAGATATTAATTTCGCAGAACGATTCTATGATACTGTTATAGTGAGAATACCACCATACCGACTAAGTCATACTGGAAGAAGTGTTGAAGTGATGGCCTTAAAAGTGCATAACAATCTACCTAGCTCTATGAAAAACAATAAAATGGTACATTTCTGTAAAAAATTAAATAAATGTCATCTAACAAAGTTACATTATAGTTTTAATGAATTTTTAAAAGAGGGGAACCAGAATACGTTGTAGAGATGAAATGTGTTAAGTGTTTGTGGAATTGGTTAATAACAATTTTTGCTGTATCATTACTCTTATGTATGTTATAATGTGATTAATTTGTAAAGTTCGACTGTGTTTTGTTGATTTGATTGATTGTATATTATTGACATGTCCTATACATGCATATGTATGTCGTTGGATAAATAAAAATTATTATTATTATTATTACGAGTTTTTCACGAACCATCCGAGATATACTAGAAAAGCATATAGATTTTATTCCTGCTTTATTGACTTACAATAACTACATTTAAGGTACACTCGATTATCATTAATTTTTTATGTACAAGGAACAATTTTGTTGAAACCCTCACGAAACTAAGTTTATAAGGTGAGATGCGGTTCAGTTAGCATTCAATGATATTTCCATATTCATTCTGTGAAATTCTTATTTATCCAACCTAATTCTAAACCCATATTTTTACCAAGGAAAAAGCGAAAATGAAAAATATCGACTTGAATCCGGGTCTTCGGAGTAGATGAACTAACCATGAAACAAGAGGCTGAGTAAATAGATGTACTCTGATCCTTGCATATTCTATCTAATTATATCCTTAAATGTCTTCTATAGTTCCACCTAATTATTTCAAATATGCCAATCAATTAATTTTGGTCATTGCCCAAATGGTCATCGTTCCGTAAATCCAGACACCTGTATGTTCTCCCGTTGACCTAATTTGCTTTTATCGCAATCTTATGCAAAGAGAACTGCTAGAATGTACACTCCAGGAAATGAGATTATGAGGCGGAAATCGGGAAAATTCTAGCGAAAATATGTAGGCCAAGATAAGGTGTTGTAGGAATGCTTGCACTTCTTATCAAAGTACTCGGAAATATGGCAATTTAACGCTTTGGACGATAAGAGGACGATTTTCGCAGGACTGTATGCCTCTTGCACGGCGACATGGATAATGGAATCGCTCGATGAAAAGGCGAATACATATAAATCTGTGTTAATTTGATCAGTTGGCAGGAGCCACGAAGACCTTACACTATACGAGGTGGGAAGATCTAAGTGATTTATGTATCTTCATGCATGTATATGATTTACTTAAATTGCAAGAATTTAAGTGGATCAGTTGATAATATGTATTTGGACATTAAATTTCTGGTAGATGTAAAATCTTCTGTCTTACTCAACAAGTCCAAGTAATTACTTGTTGGACTTAATAAGAACATTAATAACAATATCATAATGACATAATGAATTGGGGTATTTTGGGCTAAAGTATACCTATCCACATCATCATCATACATAAGGCAGGAGGATCCTCATTCCCTATATTATAAGTTTTGGATCATAAATGAGGATTACTAAGAAAGATGAGAGGTGAAGTAGTTATCCTTTGCGCCATCCTTACAGAATCAAAATATTAAAGAGTGAAAGCTTCTCCGTAAATGCAACACAATCAGACATATCCTCAGCTCAACATCAACAGCTTGAAAAAGCTTTGGGTATGAAATAATGCTTACTATGCGAGATGAAGGATGAGGTATCAGCCCCTGCTAGCCTCATATATCGAGAATGCAATTAGTGAAAGCTTCTGAGTCAGTGCAGCAGAATGAACTTGTACTCAACATATGTCGTAGCACTCAAGACGGAGTGACCTTTGTTCTTATCACTCAAGACTCATTGGCCTTTATATTATCACATCCACGAGCGAGACAGAAAATACAGTAAATTATACATTACCATATAAGAATGATTATAAATAATAACATAAACATAAATATTCATCTACCCTGTGCCAAAATGAAATTAATAAAGATACTTAGGTGGGGATTCGAAATTCAAAGAAACTCGAATGAGAATGAAAGAAAGGATGATTAAAACCATAAAGAACAGGATGCTACGGCAATTCATCAAAAAAACATCAAGGGTTAATGATGAGGGCTAAGTTCCAGTTCATTTACGATTCCTTCCATGGAGCAACCGCGAAAACTAAAATTCCAAGAGAGAGAGAGAGAGTCATGCACATAACGCCCTTAAGGCGTGGCGCAACACCACCCTCGCCGAAATTCGAACTCGTCCTCGAGATGGGAGCTGGAGTCATAATGTTCGCGGGACGAGCACCGCCCAAAATATTTATGCCTCAAAAGTTCATGACGCCTTCGGAAAATGAATTTTAAATTAACCTGAACGCGGAATGTGATTGGTAGTCAATGCGGGGAAACAATGGAAATGAGAGACGTTGATTATCGAGGTACTAGAAAGGCGCGGCTCCGGACTGAAATTCTTACACGAGTCTTAGAGAAAACGCGGCGAAGATTTCGGATAAAAATTCAAGGACCGTAGTTAACTATGAGGTGTTATCGACCTTCCCGAGGAGCAAAAGATATTCTTCTTGCGCAATATCAGTAGAAATTTAAATAAAAATATCGCAATGTCGGCTAATAAAATAAACTCTTATTAAATTTGTGTGGGTAAGTTACGTTGATGAATGGAGTGCTTATGATTTTTATTTTCACATGGGATAAAGGAAAATGTAAAATATTTTGTAGAATTTTGTAGGAAATGTAAAGTAACAGAAATATCGTATGAGATTCCACAGTTTATATTATTCTGCACGTATTAGCTCTCACCGGGCATCGAACCCATGACCGCAGTCTCCAAATGCGAACATGCTACCCACTTGGCTAACCGTAAGTCTAGAAGAAGTTGTATCTTCCAATCTTATTTATGAATGTAATATGTAGTATGAAAACTACTAAGGTATTATATTAGGTATAATATATTAATATTGAATAATGGTAAAATTCCTGGTCGCACCTTGGGAATTTTATTAAAATAGATGATTATAAGGTCATTGTTATCAGAATAAATAGTAAAAGTAAGCTTGCTCACTCCTCATCAAGTCTAGTACTTAAGTTTAATGTAGAAGAGGTTGGAGTTCATAACAGCCTTCGGACTGAATACTTTGTAACCAGCGAATAAACAATTATTGCAGAAACTTATTTAGCTTTACATGACCATTATCGACAATGTAACTGATTGTTCAATCAAGAATTGAAAGATGACTTGTAATAAATGCAGAAAAGTGAATAAATGGTTGAAATGATTTGAAATGTGAATTGGAATCAACCCATGTCTAACCAAGCCAGAATCAGTCGATTTGGCTATGGGAGAGATGAGATTTAAATCGAGAAAATATTCGAGAATTACACATTAACGTTGACTTAAGAGAATAAATATATTGATTTAATGTCACTGATTATAGTTTGATAATATTCAAAAATTTTAGTTTGTCCGTGATGGATTTCTTAAATTGTTAAGGAATTGAGGAGTATGACCCTCTCTCAGGGTTATTCGCTTTCCCTAAAGCCGCCTCCCTCAAGCATCATTCTGTGCTTTAGGGAAATTCACCGCGGTAACAAAACCGAAACCTTAAAAAAATGTTATAAACCGGCTAAAAGCTTTGCAGGAAAGAAAAAAGGGTTTCTAAGGCCGACGCTCATGCAGATGATTTATCCCATTAAGGAATTTGCGTCAAGACGGTTTTGCTCGTTATCCATTTTTATGGCAAATTTATAAGTGCTTAGGGAATTAAATGACAAGCTTGAAGTTTTCCGACCTCACACTTGGTGAGGAATAAAGTTCACACATTATAGTGCACTTAGCGCGGCCGGCCTTTACTCAGGACTCGAAATTGAGATTTCACGTGACCGATTCGCCGAGATAACATCGCTCGTTGTCAATGAAATTATCCCCCACTCATTTATTATTTCATAGAATGCGTTACTCAATACGAAATATCTGGATGTCTATCTGCTTGAGACTAGAGATAGACCACAACTAGACAACTAGCTTTCAATGATAGCTAAAAATGCAAAATCGCTTTAACGGAAAAACATTGTTAAAAAATGAACGAATATTAATTTAAGATTCGTAAGGTTTTTACCGAGTCTAATTCAGGAATTTCCTCATTGATAAGCCGTAAACTTTCAGACAGCGATAAATTAAATAACGGTATTAGGAGATTTAATAGGAAATTGATGTGAGTAAGGATTAATGTCAGTTAATAATCATATTCCAGAAAAAGCAATAATACAATCTTACTAATTAGTTGTGTATATATATATATATGCATACAAAACAGATGAATATCCATAGCATGCCTTTTTTTCTACGTACAGGCTTTTATAGACTATGCGGACAGTATATATTATGCTAAATCTTTTTCGAATAATTATTATTCATCGAAAATTGCTTCATATCAATGATAATCAATCAAAGGTATACTTATTTTAAGATAGTATCCAAACAAACTTTGTCTTTTTCAATTGTAAAGCAATATGTTCCTCCGGATTCATTTGTATCCCATCAAAATATTTCTCAGAAGAAAATAAGTTAAAGCTAGTTCTCCATACCATTGAATTTAGATCCCCAGAACTACAAAAACGTAATTTTTATAATAGTAAGATTCACGAATTCATTTATTTGATATTCTACTCAATCTATCTCTATGTGACAACTTACAACTCTTTCTCTGTAGTTGTTCTAGACTCTGGCGAACCCACAACCCTGCAATTTCGTCATTAAGGTCAGAAAGTCGTTCGAGGAGCCGATCCTCTTTGATATTTCAAACAAATCGTGTTTTACGACGTCAAAATATTTGGGTCCTTGAATGAACTGAGTGAAATATATATCATCCCCTTCGCATACCTCATGATGGGAGCAAAGCAAGGCACCTGGCCGGAACTCGACCGGTCATTTGTCAAATAAAATAAGTCGGAAAACACAGCTTTTTGTCGCTCGCGTTGGGTCGAAATAAAAGCGTGTGAAAATGTCCCTTGAGCAAAGGAAAATGCGGGAGACATTATTTCCAGATCAAAAATGTTCATCGATTAAAGAAGTGGTAGTTTTTAAATAGCAGGCTTGAAGATACGAAAAATTTTCTCCTTTTTTCGATCGAAAAAAATTGTAGAGAAACTCCTTGGCAAACTTATCTTTAGGAAAGAAATTTCCAGATATTTTAAGAGGAATTTGGAGATAAAGTGACCGTTTAGACAGTCTAACTGAAGGTGGCGCAAACATCGTTCAGGGATAATGAATGGGATATTTACCTCGATGTTAAGCTTGTTTTCTCTACTATAATCCAAATCTACTATATTCCACAATATCTATAAAAGCAAATGAAAATGAACTATATAAAATATAGTTATAAAATGTATCAATTATCTAACTTTCTGCTTTTAAAATTGCCATCGAAAGTTATAATTGAACTGATATTTTAGACACATTTGTTAACTGAGTTCATTAATCTCATCGGGTTCTAGTGATTTCTAAATTTTGTGTTCTACAGAGTTATCTTGTAATTATTATTGTATGAAAATGTGATATATCACTGCATCGTATTACACCTTGATGCAGGATTAAAACATCATACAATCTGCAAGGATGAACTGCTGATTTCATTATTAATATTAACGTATAAACTCGAGTATAAGCTGAACCGAATATAAGCCGAGGAATCTAATTTTATGCAAAAACTGGGAAAAATAATTGACTCGAGTGCAAGCCTAGGATGGGAAATTCGGCAGCTTCTGGTAAGTTTCAAAATAAATATAGATACCAATAAAATTATAGTAATGAAGGCATCATCATGTTAGCTGAAGAATATTTGCAAATAATTGTTAACTGAGCAAGTGAGGACAGGTAAATGGGAAAATCACTCAAGTATAAGCCGAGGGAGACTTTTCCAGCATAAAAAATATGCTGAGTATATAAAGTAAATTTTTTATAAGCTAACACTTGAAATAAACGTAAAAAACATACGACTTTTTACGAAAGAAATGTATTCGTCCAATTTACCTGACAGCTTGAGAATTCGCTTTCACTGAATAGCAGAAAAATTGAAAGGACATGAAAAATAGCCACAAAGCATCTTAAGTTGTCTTAAGTCCTTACGCGACGGAATCGATGGAGAAAGACAATCCATCAACTTTTCCCCACACCCACGAAACAACCCTATGGACACTTTCCATCATTTAACACACGACTCACAGTGGCCGAAAACAACAAGGCAGAAGAAGACGAAAAGGAAGGGCACAAACCATTTCGACCTCTCCCTCATTAACATTCTGCCAAACAACTGGTGGGAAAAAAGTACGCCCATGACTGTGAATAGCAAAGGGAAAAGGGGAAGAGTAATATGCACGGAGGAAGTGGAGGAAAGAGATAAAGCGAGAAGACACGGGGAGAGGGGAGGAATGAAGCATAAATCAGAACAGATGAAGATGGGATGAGGGAGAGAAAGTAACAGAAACTGGTAGAGGAACCAGCGAGGACTGCTACTGATTAAAAATATGGTAAGTACATTTTTATATTCTCTGTATCCAATGCAAAGCAAAATTCTTGGCTATCTTCCCACCCACGTTTACCTATTTAACACTCCACTAGAGAACTTTATTTATTAAGATATTTGTGCCCATTCACTGTATTAATTAAGGTTTAATACGCTCTTGTTAATTCGAGACTACAGTATGGAATTATGTTACTGGGGGAGCATTCATAACTAATATAAAGCCATTAATAGTGGCTCAGAAAAAAATTATAAGAGTGATGTCAACAGTGAACAGTACTTCACATTCATTTCCCTTATTCTATAATTCAAAAATGTCGCCATTGATGTATTTATATGTTTATAAAGTGTTAAGGCTATATTATAATCGTGAAGGTGATAAAAAAACCAACACCTGTTACGAGCTAAACCAAGTCTAACCAAAACCAAATTGTAAATTGAATTATTCCGTCACTCTTTTTTGTATTTGGGTTTAAATGTTACTCAATTTAAACAGAAAATGTTACCGCTGCCACATCAGAAAAAAATTATCAAGTTGATTTAGGAATATCTGCTTAAATGCGCTGATGATGATTTTTTATTTAAGAAAATTATATGAAAACTGTAATCTGTAAAAAACTATAATAGATACTATGAGATACATGACATAATTATGTATTTGTTTTTACTGATTGTACGCATGGTCTATATTAATTGTTTTGATTAATTTTATGGTTTATTTGTTTAAATTTTGTTTTGACAATGAAGAGTCGGTGACCCCGAAACGGGTGATTATCACCATACGAGTACCTATATTCCAAAAAGTTCTTATTATAAATGTAATATAAAAGTGGAGGAATAAACATTATTATCATTAGATAAAAGGACGATTTAAATGAATGCATTATTTTATAATCCAAGTTCCAAGATTCCGCTATGATAGACGGGAAGCCAGTAGTATAAGTAGAGGTATTGCTAAAAATTCTACAACAGCTTCAGTATTTCTGCATATATGCCCCCATACAGGGAATCGAAATCGGATCCGCTGTCACCAAAGGCGAACGCATTACCAACTTGGCTAATCCGGAGCCCAAGCTACTCATTTCTTATAAATAGAAGGACAAACCGATACCCCCACAATGAAGTTTTATTTTCCATCGTAAACCTTTCGGCGAATATCTCAGCGAGATTTTACTAACAAGTTGCGAAAAATTTTACTTGCAAAGTTTCGGAGAAACATATAAATAGAACGAGTTACATAAAATCCTGTTATTTAAGGATTTCAAAACTAAATTCTTCCTAAGAATTTAGAGGCGACGAAAAATAGGAATTCTAACATTCAGCTAAGTGGTACGATACTCGGAATGACCCAAACAACAGAAGAGATACAGACACATCTTTAATACTGCTAGTTTAGATAAATTTGGAACTCAACAACATGAATACCATAGAACAACACACCACACACGTTGGAGACAAATATTTGTGTGCTCATTTCTGAATTTCACAATTCTCTGGAAAGGGATTTAATGAGTGTCTTAACCCTTTCAGACCCGCGTCCAATATATTCGACGCCATTTTCAGTGCTTGTTATATATTATTTATATTAGTTTAATCTTTACTTTTTTGCATTCTTTTATGAATTTGCTTCTTTTATTTTAATATTATGCCAATCTTATATCAAAGGAGCCTCTTAGCAAGATTTTTTTGCTAATTGTACAACGGAATGTCATGAGTTTTTTTTAGTATTTCGGAGGGTAATTTATGTTTCTATTTTTACTTTCACTATGATTTATATATATCATTGCATACATGTTATTTTAGTCTTTTATATGTGTTATTTACTATCAAACATAGTTTTAATTCATAACTGTACCGTTAGCGAGTTTAAAATCGGTCCAAAATATCTCCTAAATAAAATATCTCCTAAATAAAATATCTCCTAAATTGTTAACTAAATTATAGATTCAAAGTTTATTAGTGGAATAAGTATAAATATATCTAAAAAAGACAAATGAATTCGGACAAAATTTAATCGGTACTAATATAAACACCAGAGGCATTGATAATTCCGAACAATTCACAGCACTGTGAACTGCCCAGAACTGACCGATTCATTTCTGGCAAATTACAGATGCGATGAAAATTTATACAGAGAAGCGACAGAAATAGGAAGCGACGGATTATCAGACACAGATTAAAAAAGAGGGAGGTGAAATGATTCACTAATCGATTATCGCTGGAATCCGCCATAAGGCGAACATAACGGTCCACAGATGCTGAACCGGTAAGAAGATAATTCCGGCAAAAACGCAAGATGCAAGAGAAGTAAATCCAGTCGCAAAAAATTATTGCAAGCGGCTGAAGGAGAAAAAGTAACGCCCGTCGAGATGAAAAGACATTTCCCGGTGAATGGAGACTGGCGTTTTAATGACTCCATAGATTTTATGACGCTTAACGTAAGTCAGGAATAATTTTCAGAGAGTGCATCCTCGAGTATTTACTGACGCAATTTACTACTAACTGTAACTTTATTACCGATAAAACGCGAAGGAAATCAGTATACGATCAACTATGCGAACATGCAGGGATGAGAATACTTGACGGGCTGAAGTTCATTTGATTGTCCGGAAAACTCAGATGGAAACCCTTTTTAAATAAGATATTTAATAAATTAAGAACATGATGAGGTGTTTATATTAGTGATTCATAGCCTTCCAGAATTTTATCGCTCATTATTCCTTCTGATATATATATAAACAAAAAATTAAATAAAAAACTAAACGCATTTCTTGATGTTTCTTATAGCTTTCGTATAAATCTGACTGTTAATTTGCGTTAATTTATGTCCATAAAAGATATTTAACTACATACATGATGGCAGTGACTGACTTTAAGCCTACAAGACAATAAATTATTTACTGGAAAATGTGCCAGTATTACGAAACCGAGAAATTTCAACCCTACTTAAATTGACTCAATTTTTTCTTGTTTTTCAAGTAATTTCGTTCGATATAGACTTCATTTTCAGCAACTACCGATTAAAGAACTAAACAAACCCAAAAAGAGATGAGAAATAAAGGAAAAACTGGCCTTTCCACGACCATCTCGACCCCTATAGCGTTAGATGCCGTTACGAGTGAATGGTTGGATCTCGCTAACAGTCTTTGACCTCACCTGGATTCGAACTCATTACGCTCGAAGATTAGTTGAGTTTATTTCTCACCTGTACCACTCACGCCGCGGAAGTGCCAGGGTAAGAGTAGAGAGAGGAGATAAAATATTACGCTAAAAAACGAGGAAGCAGACTGAAGAAGAAAATACGAAGGCCAGGTGTTGAGGAGCATGTAGAAAGGGTATTTCAAAGAAAGCGAGAAATATGATTTGCAATGATTATAATGGAGAAGGAACTCGGGGGTGAACATGAAAGTATGGCGTTCGGCCATTGTGCATCATGTGAATAGAAGTCAGCGATGCGACTTCCGTCATTAATAAGAAATGTGATTCATTCCCAGCTTTTCTTTGCGCTAAATTTATTCAGGTTTATGGCTGGAATGATTGAGAATGAGTTGCTTTTCTGGCAGCAAAGGCACAACAAAAATACGCTCCTTTCCGTGTACTTAGCAATAGTGGTTCATTGGATACATCATTCAAATAAATCGGTAGGCTTTATCCCAATGTCTTCATTAAATTTAATGAGGAATACATCAAAAATAAAATGCCCAACTGTTGAGAAGTATATCTTAATAATATGATGGACAGAAATCCTATTTTCCCCCATAAAATGAACTTCACCTCGATTTTTGTAGGGGTGGAAAATGAATATTTCATACATATATTTTTATGCTATCATTTCCAAGCAAGATTCTCATAAAATACCTTTTAAGTGCGATTAAAGATATATTCCCATTCTAACGAAACAAAACAATAATTAAGACAAAAATATAAGGAATTTCTAATATATCGTTAATGAGTTAATGGTAATTTACACGCTTTGAAGTCAAGAATCGACATACATTTCCAAGATCTATATTCTCTTTAAATTTCCAATTCCACTAATATTCTCTTTCCACGTGTTTCCTCCCTTTATGAAATCTGATCTACCCCAGACAAATCTGATTCACTACTTCCATGTCATCTAAAAACGCATTTATACCCGTATACGCTGCGTATTACTATAATTTACATTATATGGAAAATATTTATATAACGCTTTCAAGAATCTATTCTATAATCAATTCAATCTCTCGTGCATTAAAAACGCCGGGAAATCGAAACTTTTAAAGTCACTTTCGAATGCGTATCAAAATGTTTAAGAAATTATCTTAGTATCTAATTGCGTATCGAAATCTTATCTCACAAACTTAATGAAACATTGCTTGAGATAAAAAATTTCAAGGAGCAATCATACTAGGTAATTCAATAAGTACTTGTTTTACTGGTGCCTGAAATAAGCTAACTAAATTGAATGCTCGGAGCAAAATCTTCTTCGAGAAAAATATTACTGCCAATAAAAACCGATGTAAAAGGATATACATACAAGTATGAACAAACTTCGACGACGACAAATTTACAGAGTAAATAGAATTACCCCCTGAGGTATCAAAGTTTCATTCCAAGAATCCCCGAGGAAGGCAATTTCGTTTCCTTTCTATTTATAAATTTCATCTGATAAATTTATTATTTATATATAGAACTGATGAGTTGAGGTCACGGGAAGGAAATATGGATAAAATCCTTGGTATTGAGTTTATTCGGTGTGGGTGTGAATTTTGACCTTAATTAAATAAGCCATCAGAAGATTGGAGGTATTCGAGATGTGGGTGCGGCATGGAAAGGAAAAAGTAGGTTTAGAAAAACATAGGTTCATAGAAAAACAAGCACGGAGGTGCTATAGATGGTTTAATTGAAGTAATGAAGTACCGATTGAGATAATGGGCGGTGCAAATACTGGAAGGAGACTGCTAAAGAAAATAATTGAGAGTAGAATGTAAGAAAAATACAGAGGGGGGGGCAAAAGGTGTTAGATGGTAGAAAGGGAGGGGAAAATTACGAATAAACAAAATAATTGGCATTGAAAACGGAATTCTAAGGCACGAACCCACTGAATAGTGGAGTGCTGGTGTAATAATCGGCATTATGTTAGAGTAAGTTTTATGCTTCACTGTTTCATTGCGCAATATTCTACGTCAAATATGTATTCTTTTAGAATTTTCTCATAGGTGATAAAATATTTAAAATAAAGTATCTTCCGATACGATATTTGCTCTTTAACGGATTGATAAACGGTAAATTCCACTACAAACAACGCCACGCATCACTGAAATTCCGAGAATACTTTTATTTAGAACATCTGGGAAGAAGCATCAAAATAGGTTGAGAGCAATGCAAAGAAAACCTATCCAGTGGGCCCGACATTCATGCATTATTGCAACGCAAAGGAAAAATACTCATCTTATCCCTCTCCCTAAATAAAATCCAAACCAGCCACGAAATTAGTTTTCCATTTCACCGGATAAGATTCACTCTTAAAAGGCCCTGCAAATGTAACCGACCTCTTTCGGATTCCTCCACTTTTTACCAAAGCACTCCGGAGCGCGAAGAATCCACGCGGGCAGACGGTGAGGAGAGAACGGAAGGCGGGCGTAAGATACGGGAATAAGAAGTTCCAAAGAAAAGTTTGTGAAGTCCCTGCCAAGGAGACAAAAAATAGACCAAGGGGGTAGATGGAGGAAGAATAGAATGGGAAAACATGTGAAAAAACGCTTTTTTTCGAGGGTGCCAGAGAAAAGGCATGCAAAGGATGAGAGAAGATAGGGAGCGCGATAGTGTTTAAAGAAAAAAATAGAAGAGAAGAGATTAGAGCTCGGGAATATACCAGGAAGTGGCACGGAAAGGAACGGAATGAAATTAAATTGGGATCGATTAGAGAAGCTTCCACAATGCTCCGATTCGTTTGGAGGATAATAATAGCCTATGAAATTTGGGCACAGAGCGAGTCTCTTTTGTTTATGTCGTATGTCATCCAGTTCTTGGCCTAGTAACGCGGAAGAATTCCTCGATAAACTTCGTAGCGTTTGCGAGCCGGATCGGCCGCGACATCGGTTTGCAATCTTATTTAAAATCGGCACGCGAAAACGTCTGGAGTGACCTCGATTTAGTTGTCGTCGTTCGGGAAGATTGTTTTATTCCTGCTTTGGTCGCGTAAAGATTGTGATTACCTTATGAGAGGAAAGATTTCAACGATAAAGCCGGAATCTGGACATAAATGCTTCCTAGATAACATCGCGAATTGTATTCGTGGCAGTTAATTTCGTGAAGAAATACGAGTCAAGTAGAAAAGCATAACTCGATCCAAATGGAAATCCCTCCAATTAGAGCTACGGGAGAATGACAATTACTAACCACTGTCGTTTTATGATATTTATGTTTTATTAATAAACGTATCATTCATAAAAAGCCTACATACATATCAACTGAAGTAAAAAAAATCAAAAATACTTGGTAGTTTTCACGTGAAATTTACTGTAGTAAATTACATTACCGAAGGAAAATTCACCGGGAAACTACTAAGTATTTTTAATTATTTCTAAAAAACGTAGATATGCTGTAACACTGTAATTATAATATATATAATACTCTTAATCGATTCTATAGTTTTTAGAAAATAAGAAAACGGAATTTTGGAAAATATCACATTGATGTAGACTTCGAATTGAAAATTTAAATAGATAATGATCATTAGAAAATTTCCAAAATTTTAAACCAAAAAACATTTGCGAGAATTAGCACAAAAACTAAATAAATATAAAATAATGATAATAAATATATTGAACTACGAACTAAACGCCCAAGAAGGTAATATTTTCCTCGTATTTATTACCTATTCATCATCAAATTTTTAACATAAATAATCTTTTTTTAGATTACCGAAAAAAAATATCAATAAAGGAGCATCCAGATAGTTTAAACTATTTTAAACTTCGATAATACTAGAGTTCTGCATTGAAATTTTGCCGTCACTCCAAAATGTAAGGAAAAAAAATATATATATTAATAAAAAATTAAAATTTATCACAGAATTTTGTCTATGATCTTTCCTGTAATACCGTCTCCTTCGAAGAGAAAGGATACTACCTAGAAAAAAATAAATTGTTACATCCTAAAAGTATATGTAAGGGAGAAAAACTCTGGCGTTTTTCCTCCCTTTATCCTAAGGAGAGGATGCCCCACTTAAAAAATTCTTCATGGGCATTGACGCCAGCACTTTGGGCAGCTTTCTGACAAATAAACGCCGAGCAATCGTCCGCATTCCATTGTTGCGAGTACACTTTCTGCGGCTATGAGATGTCGTCATCCATCATTAGCTCTGGAAATGCGGAGATGCTAGAAATATTTCAACTGGGCTATCGAAGTACGAGTCATTCGAGCGAAAAATGCAATCCACATCATATCGACTAATACTTAGGAGGGGAAATATTTCAAATAGAAAGAACGCGTCTGCTTTCAAGAGTACTCCAAGCAAGTCGCTTAGACTAGATCGGTAATAGGTGTTATTGATCGAACCTAAATAAGAAAAATATTTTATTCGAAAGAACCTTAAGTGCGTAGAAAATGACAGCTAATTTATATCTATTCCTCTACAAGATTCTTCGTAAAGCAATACTATTTAAAAAGTAAAAGTGTTATCGCTATAGAAGGTACCATCAAGCTATAACTAAGATGCTGAAATTTACAGTCAAAAGAAAACTATTCCTTTATAGCATTTTAACCCATTACCCAATTCCTGGAATTGCGAAATTTTGATTTTCTTTGTGCTTAAGGTTTATTCTAACTGTAGTATAATGAATAAACACGAGATAACGGAGAAAATATTATAACGATCAAATCAAATTGACCTAATTAAAAAGAGATGGCCTACCATGATCCAAAAAAAGCAGATTAAATATAAAATTTATTACGCATACACTACTTAAGTGTCAGAGATATTTAATTAATGTAATTATTTAATTATTATGCGGGTATTCTACATATTTTAGTATTTATTATAATGCATTTCCTGTTTTAATAACATGTAGGCGTAAGACTTCCTCTAGACGTACAGCCTAGCAACAGTTTAAAAATAATAATTTTCATTTAATGATATAATAATATTTTAAATTCGTCATAAATCAAGACCTTGAACTCTAAATTATTCTGTTTGCTAATAAAATATACCGTTAGACGAGAGGCAAGCATTTAAATATTTTTAAGGTGTAAAAATATAGCATTGAAATGTTTCCCGAATATATAGTGATGTAATTATAGATATTTCAAGGCGGTCGCAACGCAAACGAATGACCAGAACGTGCGAAATTGTGCAAATTGCGTAATTTGTAACATTAGCTCTATTCTTAATGAGATGCAGGCCAGAGGTGAAATAGTATGACGATTGTAAGCACAAATAAATAAATTAGATACACGTCCATGACCTGGTTATCTAATAGAAAGAAAATACGAATTCCGTCTCAAATACCAGATGAATGATTCGTCATGCGGAATTCCATTAAAATAATAAAAACGTGAAAATTATTTTCAATTATAGCTGATTTATGCTATTAATCTTTAATCACTTTTGCTAAAGTTTATAAAACAGAAGTTAACATGCGTTATTTATGAATGAGAAAGGAAAAAAATCAATAATTAATTGATAATATTGCGATTAAGCGTTTCTAGAACGCTTTTCACGAAAACTAAATTTTAAACGGAAGAAAAACAATGATAAGATCTGGAGATTCTCGTCTACTTTTTTCTCTTACAAGATAAAATTCCTTAAAACCGTTTATAACGTTATAAATGCTACAAAAAAATTTGAAAGGAATCAACAGATGAGAGCTTAAATTCAAAAGAAGCTCAAAATCTGATTTCCTGGTACACAGCTTCCACTAAGAAAGTTTTCGAAAGAGTACAATTTTGAAAATGAGTATTTTACTAAGAAAATTTTTCAATACACGAAAAGCCTCATGAAAAAAATGGACAATATAAAATCCGATGAGAAGTTTCTAGAATTAGGTATGCGTAAGTCGAATTAATTTTCGCTGATCGTAGTAATTATACAAAATGACAAACAGGTATGACAATTATAGGCAATACAACCTTCCTCTTTGGTGACTTAAGTACGTCCTTGTTGAAGTTTATATTAATGATTAATATTTACGATTGATTTTAAACCACTTACTTCGATTTCTAAACCCCAATGGATATAAGATCTCTCCATCGAATACGGCTCAGAATTTCGTACATTTTTAACGTAGTTTTTTTATCATCCTTAATTAACGAATATTTTTCGGATTAAAAATTATCTATGTATATAATTTGCATAGGGGGTTAGCTGAAATAGATGTCCCCTTAGGCTCAATCCCTCCTAAAAAAAGGGTCAAATAATAATAAATTTTTAATGTAATTTTAAAAAGTGATTAAAAGAATTTTTAAATCGAGACGTAGAATAGTTGTAACAATTTATACAAATATAGGAAAACATAAATGTTAATTGCAAACTTCAAAGCGTAACAATTTTCTCTCAAATCATACTGAATGTCAGTTTTCTAACCTCCATCGACAATCCTCTTCGCCAAAATTTTATAGGAAAAGTATTTTAAATTGAAATACAGGTAATATACAAGCCCTTCCGAAATAAATAAATCTAAGTAAATTTATCAAGAGTTTCTCAAGCTTGCTCGAAATAAACTTCGGTAATTATAAATATTCTTTGCTGGTGTCCTGTGAAACATTAACAGTGTAGGATTAACTTTCAACGATAAGAATATATTTTTTTTTTTCGAATTGTCGCAGAGGTAGGTATCACATACATACATGAACTTATCTTCGAGTGTATATACATACACGAAGAGCAGACGAAGGAAAGCCTCTATAGTATCCAGTCAAGATAAAAGAAAATGTCGCTGCATCGCTCATTGGCGGGGTTCCTCATTCATCATTGCCCGTCACAGAAAGGATGATCGATTGGACATCACGTGCTCCTTAATGGAGCGCATTCTACTGGGAATGGAAATAAACATTTTTCTTCAGGAGGATCCGCGGGATGAAAACGCTTTCAAAAGCCAATTTGATCGCTTATGAGGAATGCAAGCAAGAAGCAGAATCATTTTTACTATATTAAGACCAGATTTACAACATATATGACAAAAAGTACGTCATTCTGTTAATGTATATAGTCACATAATGAAATATTTTTATTAAATAATATTTTCCATTTTTAAGCACAATGATTAGGGTATATGCAATAAAATAATTTATCCGTAAGGTTAGTTCATAATTTGTAGTGTTCGTTTTTCTTCTCATGAATTATTATTTTACCTAAAAGTTCATCCTTCATTCTGGAAGCTCTACCTTATTCTTAGGATCATAGTAACATAATATCAAATTTTTTAATGAGAAAGTCTCATTGAAATGATCCAGCATTTAGAAATTCAGGTTGGGTGATAAAAACGTAATAAGAATGAAAACTGTAACGTCACATAGGCAAAAAGCGTTGAAAGGTAATATATTATTTTACATTTTTGCTATTTGCTTCCATATCATAATACTAAAAATAGTATTTTTGAAGAGCTTAAATAGCGTATCTTAATTTCCTTCGGGAGATTTTATTCTATACCGGGAATCGAACCAGTGACCGCTTCCTCTAAAAGTAAACGCGCAACTCAATTGACAATTTGGCCCTCATAAAGTAATGTTTACTCATTGAATTTAATATCCAATATTCTAGTTTTTATTATATATTTGAAAAATTTATTTCAAGCAAATAATTCTAATGTTTTATATTTTTCTGCAAGCTAAATTGGTATTGGCGCGGTTTTTCTTCACAAAAGTAAAATTATATCCTTTAAATAGTAAATAAATAATCCAATTTCAAATAACTTATCTCTTACAACAAGATGAAATTAAATATACCTTTACTAAAAAATGAAAACAAGCCATTTCAATCCTATCCGTTGTGCTAACGACACAAACCCTCACAAACGGCTTCTAATGCGTTACCGTCCACAGACACATAAATTTGTCTCCTTCTCATCCTCATAATTATGAATTTGACCGAAACATAAACAAGGTCTTTACTCTAACAAAATACGAGATGGCTTTCGATGTTTTCAACTTTAAAAAGCTACACCGTCCCATAATTTTCCTTGCTCGGAAGCGAAAACAGTAGTTCACGGTACATGGGGGCGCACGGATAAATAAACGCGTTTCGCCAAATCGGGACAACTGACAAATTTCCCGGACGCAGTATTTCGTTTGGCGCAAAATCGGCCGAAAAGGTCGTCGGATAATTTCGTGAGCCGCGCTTCTGTAGCCCACAGCGCTCCGCAGGGTCACCACTGTTCACCGAACTCACACAGATGCGATTTCCCGATATATGGCCAATGGAAAAACCATTCCCAAAGACGACGCCACCCCGAAACAATACATCTGAAGCATTTTCCCTCTCTTGACCTTTGGAATATGCCCGTTTCAAAGAATGCGAAATTTCCTCTACGGGAGCTTCGGATAAATGAGGGAATTATAAATGAAGGGAGAGGAGAAACGGAATGGGGAAAAGAGAGAAAGCGCAAAGAGAGATGAAGTGAAAGGAAGGTGATAGCAATAGTAGCAAAGGATTGCTCTGTTGGAATGAGGTCGCCAGAGGTCGTTTGCCGCTCCGAAGCCATAGTTATGCCTTTTGAAGGCAATGCTGACTAGTGCGGTAAAAGGATACCCGGGCAAGAGAATATTATTTCGTTTGGAACAACAAACGGAATCCCGAGAAAAAGAGATTGTCTACACAGTACCGAATCCTCTCTTTCGCCGAGCTTAATTGACATGCGAGAGCTAATAAGAAAACAGCAAAAACTTAAATTTCTCTTAAATACATTACGGTCGAGGTAAGAGGAAAGGCTCTGCCCTTTTTAGCGTTCTCTCCTCCAAATATCACTTGCGCGAAATCACAAACACTGATATAAAATCAATTAAAATCACACTAAATCTAATTTTCACTAGGTTTGTTAGTTTAAATCAAAACTAGTCGCACTTATAACTCGATCGTAATGCTAAAAGTAAACAATGAACGATAAATGCGTATCACAAAAATAAAATTTATATAAAATTTTAAGTACTTCAGCTCAAGATGCGTCCTATTCATAGCATAACTTATTCTTAATGTTGAAAGTAATTCATAAAAAAGATAAAAGTTTTTAAAATAGAAAATAAATGTTTTATAGGTCACAATTTTAATCAATATTTTTAATCAATTATTCTTGTATGATATAGTGTAGACATTTATTACGGATAATTGAATTTTATGGATGAAAATAATTTATTTTGATGCCAATTATGTATCACCGTGAAGAACTCTACAATTCCTTACATTATTACAATTTTATTGTTTAAGATTTGTCTTTTTTATTAATAAAGGAACAAATTAAACGCAGCGTGATGCGGATGTGACAGATTAGCTTCACTAGAGTAATAAAAAAATCAATATAATTTCTATACAGCTAATAAATTAGGAAATCATCTATCAGCGGTGTATAAAATATATTTATTTACAAACTGGTTTTTAATTAAAGAGTAACTTGGGGTTGTCCCTTTTACCAGGGATATAGGACCTATCAATTGACTGGCAACAATCATAAATTCGTTGATGAAAATTTTAAATAAAAACTATAAACTTTTGGTGGAACGCTCTTTAAATTAAAAAAATGAAATCTAAGTTCTCTGGCCGTACTTCGTGGAACGACATTAGAAATGATAAAAAAACTTGTTAATTTCCACAATCAAATTTTCTAAATTTTTATTGTAAAAATTACCAAGTTTGTTTATCATTTCTTTAAATTTGCATACATACAGCGTTCCCTGAAGAATTTCGTATTGTTTCCTCCAATTTTCATCTGTATATCAAATTCAGCATTTAATTAAAAAATCGTGTTTTATAGTGCCATGAACTCTCCATCTCGAAAGTCAGACGCTCGTTGTAGGTAAGTTATCGACCATAGAAGACAGGGAAAGATAAATGATAACGAAAAAATTGTCGCTTTTCTGAATAATTTTCAGTTGACTCAGGTGAGAAACTGTTTCAAGGTCCTTGCGTCATGTCAATTTCCTCTCCCAGGGAAGGTGACAGAGACAAATAGATGACAAGGAGAAGAGTTGAAAAAATTGTGTGGTGTAGAAGGGTTTGCTACTCGAGCAAAAAATGGTACGATAGACGAATTCATCGACTAAAAATAATTCCGTTTCAAATTTCCACGATGAAGTACCTCTCGGGATCTTCAAAATTATATTTTTCTTCAGATTTCACGGAAATTTAAATAGTTCGAAGCAAGTGTTCTTCACTGAAAAACGATCGATATATAAAAGTAATAAAATATATCCATACATTGCTTTTGCCCTTCCTTAACCAAGGCATTTATTTATTTGCGGGATGTATCAAAACGAGAAAGAAAGTCCAAGCTGTAAGTACAATTTTTCCTGATGATTACATTCATTAACACACCATGGAGACCTTTCGAAGCGGAACAACCTAAGCCAAGAGAAAAATGATAGTGCTAATCATTCAAACATCCACAATCTCAGCGTACGCGTAGAGATATTTCTAATTTCTACTTATCATCCTATGTCTAACAAATCTTTCTCTCACAAACGATCACATCTCAAGGATGCATATCTTAACGCATACTCATCGAAATGAGTTAGGTAAGTTATCATTTCAAAAAGGTACTGCCTTCTCTTTTGATAGTTTTTTTAGATGGTCTTCCAAAGAAATAATGTATATTAACTCATTTCGAAACCCTTCCAAAGCATATCATTATTTACCAACTATACCTGTATCTGGTGGAAAATTTCCCCTTACCCTATGTAAGGGTGCCTCAGGTAGAGAATCTATGCCTTAATATTCTCTAAAATACCTAATAATGCAACTAATCTCAAAATTTCCGTAAACGAGGTAAATATTTGGGAAACCTGTATGTTATTGAGAATTAGAATTTAAGCTCAAGTATACGGAGATTTCAATCAGATGGAGGTGAAATAACCTACTGTATACCTTATATTATTAGAGGTGAATGAACAAAATAGAATATATAGAGTATATATAATATCCGTAATATGTGTATAAAACCATAAGTTAATAAATTCAAAATCCTGCAGGAAACCACGCCATAAGGCTACCAATTTCTCTCGCTATCAAAAAATAATAATGTGAAATAGTTAAGCTCTGTACATACGTTTATGAATCTAAGTACACACTAAATAAACTTTCTCCTAAACATTCGACACCAGTTTCCATGTTCGTTAACCAAGTTCAAAAGCACAGCGAAAAAATATCACAGCCGAAAATTCGTTATCAAGATCGCAATATAGCCGAGGTATCACAGTATTACAACCCGCACAAAAAACGTGAGTTCGACGGACAATTTGCCAAACTTCCAAGATAAAAATGGAGAGAGATTAATGTTCCACAAAGGACTCGATGACAAGCGAATAGCCCATCAAGCGCTCCCGACATTGTTTCGTGGATGCAATAGGCGAGACGTATAGGTTCCTCTTTGGCCCTCGCCCAAGAACCTATTCCCACCTGACCAACAGAGCAACAGTTGATGATTTCCTAGGATCCACAGGTAGGGACTATTCTCCATCAAATATAGAGCAAATGCATATTAGTAATAAATGAACAGCGAATAAATAATTACAGGCATTTTCGCATCTCAAACCTATTCTTATGATTACAAATAAAGAATTTAAAGGTTGATAAAAAATACTAAACTAAATTTTAGCCGATTGGTTAGTGTGCCTCCAAAAATCGAAGTCCTGGGTTCGAGTCCTGCCCAACCTGTTCTTTTTGAGGTAAGGCGTAGGTGTTAGGATTCATCGTTTGTGTCTTTGGTTGTTGAAATAATAAAAACGGGTGTAATTGAAGGTTCCCGTTTCCGTTAAGTAAATAATAATAATAAACCGTTAAGCGCTACCAAAATGCTTCTTAACAAGATTAAAAGGCATTAGACGAGGTATATTAAATTTAAATCATATTCGAAAAATATATTCGGAAAGGTTTGTTTTCGAGAGATGGTAGATAATCTGTGTGCCACTTGCTAAACCGGATGACTGAATGTTGGTGTGTACACGACTAAATTTGATTGCAAGCTAATCCTTCTAACTTTAATACACCACGGAGATATTAAACACTAATTAAACAATAATATGGAAGATAACATCAGTGAATTTGAAAATTTCTGCGTTATTACACTTATTGATATAAGAGATAAATTTGTGGTAAATAAAGTATATAAAAATTATAAGTTGAATTAATAAAATATTTATATTCCTTGATTATTAGCTTTGCACTGAGAGTATTTCAAAATTTAACTCGTCAAATGATAATACCATTAAAAATCGTAAACTCTATCATTTGGATTTTAATCATTCATCTTTTACTGCGCTGTATTTTCATATTTTCGAATCATTTAATCAAACCCTTTCATCATTTTCCAGCCGTTTTAACCTTAATGGGTGAATTAATTTAAGGTTAATTATCCTTCACCTTCCCAATTTCATTCCGATCTCGCTTTCCAAAATTCATTCAAATTAGGAGAAAACTGTCACCTTCCAACCACCAAAACTCGATCCCTGGAAACAATCAATTACAATTACATCATCGACATATGATATCGAAACCAAACCGTGTCGAAGGGAAATAATCCCTTCCGAGCGAATTCTCGGACAATCAAAATTAATGTACTTTTCGCCAGAGGGCAGAACATTCGACGCTCGCTCTTCGGCGAGGAAGCGGAGGGAAACACAATATGCCGAAATGGACAAATCCTTGCATCATCCCCTTGAAAGAGCCCCTCTCGCTGGGAACTAACGAACCGTCGCGTCGGTTGATGGGATACTGTCCGATGACTTCTTGCGACGCAACAATGGCAAAACGCTTCATGAGACTTTTGCGTGGCAAAAAATCCGGTTCTCCTCGGAGGAGAAAAGGGAAGACCCTCGGGGGCTCCGTGGGTGGCGGGGTATAAATAGAACAGGCTCTCTCTGCAGCTTAATAACAGTGGGAGAGGTGTAACGGAAGAGCCACTGCAAAGGGAGGAATGAATTCTGGCCATAACAGATCGGAAATGAGAAGTGCTCGGTTGAAATGCATTCCTCTTTCGGAGGACGGTTAATGATTTGGTACCGCGAAAAGGACAGCTTTTCGTTTCGGCGAATCAATCTTGTGTTTTTATTCCACGGTGGCGCTTATGCGAAACCGGAGCAGTTCAATGAAAGAGCTCAATGTCCGGTAAGCTTATGATTGAAAGGTAAACTACGAAGATAAAGGATGTTATTTTTGTAAGGATTGTCTTTTTTTACTCGAATTCCAAAAGATATCTACCATACGCACACCTAAGTTTATGAGAAATAGAATAAAATAATAAATCGACTTTGTGGAAGGTGAGATAGAATAGCCCTAGAGCATTGGTTCCCAACCTTTTTCGGATGGCGACCCACCTTTCCTTATCGGAATACCTCCACGGTCCATCGTGGAGTAAAAAACCTCATTTGTATCGTATTCCTTCCTTATGTATACATATTGTACCATCAAATATTTCAAATATATATATATATATATATATATATATATATATATATATATATATATATATATATATATATTCGATTCACAACAAATTCGATTTGTTTAGATTTTTCTTATCTTTTCTGATGGTTTATTCGATGGTTTCTGATAGTTCTAGTATCGAGTCGCAACCCACCTGTAACCCTTCTGCGACCCACCGGTTTGGAACCGCTGCCCTAGAGAAACTAGAAAAGCACAGATTGCAAACAGCGATACAAATGTCGTGATACTTTACCGAGTATTAAAAATTACTAACCGACTTACATACTAATTTTAATATTTTTCACGCTTTCACCTCGGAAAAAAGACAATTCATTTACTCTTTCACATTGAGTGAAATTATTGAGGAAGGCCTTACTCTTGACAATAAATGGGGAAACTTAGCCTAAGATTGAACTTTTTCCTGCATGAATACCAATTTAGAATGTTTTTGTGAAACTAATTACAAAATAAGGACGAAGTGAAGAAACAAGTTGAGGGACCAAAAGAGGTAAAGAATTTGATTTGTTGGGAAACATTCAATTGCATTTATGATAAATTTAATGTAATATGAGCAACGTAGTTATTCTACTAAAACTGATTAATCCTTTCCTGATCGAACAAAAAAAGCACAGAGTATTTGTACACAGTGTCCCGTGATAATATACAATAATCGATGTATCATGTCTAAAGCTACCAGGTCTGAAGCGTAATTGAATCACGAGAGTAAACTACAGGAAAATTACGTGATCAAACACACGTGCTGCATTCATTGAGAATCCAAGAATATTCAATCAGTTCATCCATTGAGTTTTACAACATAATTCCTCAGTTTACTAAGGATTCCCCCTCAAGATAATACCCCTCAGAAAAAAGGGGTGCATGTAAATACAAATTTATATGCTATTAAAATAATTTCCAAAAGTGCGTTTAAACACTGAACACGCCCATACACCATTATTCAACAGTTTATAGGTTAATGAACTCTGAAAATCTTTACGAAAAGCCCCTTTCTATATTTCGGATACCTAATTTCGCCCTTTATAATATCCAATAACTTTTGTTACTATCTTCGCCTGGATTTCTCTAATATTCTTTCAAAAATACTTCCTTTGACTGTTCATCATCTCAATATTTGACCCAAAAATTTTTTGTTTCCGTTTTTTTCCTTCAAATAAACCCTTTTCTTTGCCACTATCTCCGTCACTTCTCGTTTTTTATCAACCCAACTAACTCTTTTTAAATTCAAATTCTTAAAGAGATTTTTAACGTAGGGAAGATTCAAAAATATCTCTAATTTACTTATGCTTAGGACTGTGATTATCGTCAAGCTACAGAGGTATAGTATACTTAATAATTAGTCCTGATTACTCGTAATATACCTGAAAGTTTTAATCGTGGTGTCACTTTCCTGCTACTATGCCGTATTTCCTACCTATATCTTTCTGACGAGTGCCTGTACAGACATTCCCCACGAAAAATAGCTCTGAGCTGAAACGTGAACACAACAGATAGCTAACTTGGTTGAAAGGAGAAATTATAGCAATTAATGTAAGGAGGAGACTGAACTGGGAGTGAAGGCTTGATAGGCTAGCGAAGATAGGCAAGCGAGGAGAAATTTAAGATAAGAGCTAGTTAGCGACAGTTAGAAGTCTAAGCAGAGAGTGACAGAGCAAAGAGGAAAGAAAATGAGAATGGGTGACGGGAGAAAGAGGAGAAATTCCACCGGATGGCAATTACGTTCAATTAGAGCCCGGCCAAGTAATTCAAATGTCACGGCTGGACGTCCAGATCAATCATACGCTCCGTTCTTTGCCGAGAGCAAGCGGCTGATTGCATCGTGAGAAGAATGGCAAAAACGAATCTGATTGGAGAAAGCCGAGGATGAAGCAATCGGATTCTCGGAGACGTTCGGGAGAATGCTAATTCCTTCATTGCACTGACTCTGTTTTTTTAGGCACAAATAATCTCTGCATCTCAGGTATGACAAAATGGCTTGCTTTCTTACATTGAGACTCAGTGATCTAACTAAATAGAATAGGTAGTTCACACTACGAATACTACGAAAAAGACAATTTGTCTCACAAACGAAAGCGAAATCCTCAACAACAAATGCAAATGAGTCCATTATGTAGACATTTGTATTTACCTGTATGCCATATACATTTACAAAATTACTTTGAGGATATTATTGGATTTAGTCAGTGAAAGGAATTTCATTCTCATTCCCAATTTTAAATTTCATTTAGTATTTTTTCTAATTCAACATAGTCTCAAATCCTGAGTACGTCTTAACATATTTTATTTACCTATTTTTGCCCTTTTACACTTATGCCCAAAACATCGGTCTGCTTAATACTACGTTTTAATTTATTGATTATTTTTATCATTGATTGGTATTCAAAATTTATTTATTCTCCTTCTGGAATTCTAGAGAAAGGGGGCCGTCTTAGAATCGAGTTCTTCTTCTATTAATATAAATATTTATTACCGATATTTTTTTAAGAATCAATAGTCATGTCGAATAAGCTCAAGAATATAGATTCGGATTCACTCTAAGAAAAATTGATGCCTTCAAAAAGTGGGACAAGGTTTGAGGCTTTTTAAAGTAAATGCGATTTAATTCTGCACTGTTTCTGGAAACAAATTAAAGTATTTTCTTGGACAGCAATTAATGTTTTTACCGTTACTTCTATCTATCAAACCATACGCAATCTGAGAGAGTATGATTAAGAACGTTTTCACTTAGTTAAATAAGCAAAACTATTACAATATTCATATGAAATTACCGCAATACAAACTTGTTGAAAAAGTCATGAACAGCACACCAAATTTCTACGAAATATCTAGGTTCAATCATTATTTATAAAACGGCAAAGGATTTTCACTTGAAGGAAATTAAAAGATTATAACATAAGTAGAGAGTACCAGATAGTAAAATAAGAGCGACAGATTTGGACTATAATAATGGTAACCGTCAGGTCTGGAGAAAAAAAAAACTAACGCCAAAACAGCTATTTGTAGATGAACACAAATGAACGACCTCTTAACACGGCAACAAGAATGAAGAAGAAAGCAAACTTCACAGTGATATTAGATGAGTATATGACAAATAACCGCACGTGTATGTTTTATGTTTTACCTTCACTCCCCGTTCATTGAGGAAGTTCCATCTAATCCATAAATGATCCAATAAACCGAATTCTTACCTGAAAGAGAAAAAATAAATCAGTATATACGTGAAAAATAATGGCATGGGAAATAGTATCAACGAACGATCAATCATCTCGTAAAATAAAACAAGAAATGTTAAATTTTTAACAGTTATTTAAATTTATATTTATTTTCTAAGTTTTACCGATATTCTCATGTAGTTACCAGCGTTGAAGATATTCTTTATAATAATAATGAGGAATAGACAGTATGAATACAATTTAAGAAGACATAGTACGATATATAAACTCATGTAAGGGACCAGGGATAGCCATGAGGGTAACGCGTTCAACTTCGATGAAAGCAGTCCCGGGTTCGATTCCCGGTGGGATTCTAAAGTGCGAAATGACCTAAGCTGTCGAAGCACTTTTAATGATACTACTAAAACTAAACTCATGTATAATTGATGACTGTAGACTACCAAACCACGATACAGAGATTTTTTGAAATACAATTCGCAATTTAAGAAAAAATTAAGCGATAAGCATTGTTGATAAACTCAATACTCTGCATGTAAATTACTCCTTGGTCAATCCAGATTACATAACCGACGTAAGTTCAATAGTCGAAAGCAGCATTTCAAAGGCGCCAATACGTCTTATCAAACATTATGGTTCTTCACTTCCGTTCAAACGAAAAAAGAACACATAATCCGACCGGAGTGGATACGTCTTTGGAAGAGCCGTCAGAGAATTAAAAAAAGAGGATAAAACACTTCTATAAAAACTTTCGTGGCTGTCTAGATATTGTACAAAGAGGCACTCG
Source organism: Sympetrum striolatum (assembly GCA_947579665.1). Lineage (NCBI taxonomy): Eukaryota > Metazoa > Arthropoda > Insecta > Odonata > Libellulidae > Sympetrum > Sympetrum striolatum. The sequence continues at coordinate 44,482,013 of OX388350.1, forward strand.
AAGGGAAAATGAAAAACCGAAGAACGGAATATTCGGGAGATAGAGAAAAAATTTGAGGCGAGGTCATCTCCCAGTCATTAGAGATAAACCTCTGGATTTCTTCTTGTGGGAACGGCGTCATTAATGCCACTCGGAAAGGGGTTTGGAAGGAGAGGGCAACCAAGGAGGTGAAAGGCTGGTAAAGAATAAGCAGGGATAAATCAGTGTGAGAAGAGAGCTCGGGAAGACTAAATGCCGGAAATCGCCATTTGCATCATTTAGCAATTATTGAAATTTACGTAAATATAAAAATTTTAAAAAATATCCATACTTAAATCTCGAGTCATAATTAATATCATCAACAATAAAAACCACGTTACAAGTAGCTAGCTAAACATTGGTAACGTCCTAAGGGCAAAACACATATCCACTTCGTATGCAGAAACCCAATACTTTCATTTCGCCCAACAAAATCAAAGCTCAAACTTACACATCAACAATTATTACTAGTAATACAGAAAAAGTTACTATCAGTCGAAGATGTAGACAGTAGTCCTTGAATTAATTTACTATCGTTTAATCAGCTTAGCAGAAATAATTTTCTAGCATTAAAACAAATGCAGAGCAACACTAATTTATTAAATTGTCAGGCATCGAGTTAAATATTATTCCAATGTTATTAGAAGGTGCATGGTTAAAATACATTATTGAAACAGAAAATATTAATATATTTTTTTAAGTTTTATCTGCGGCAAAATATAAATTCAAGTATCTTACATCCAGTATATCCATTTCGTCACCTGCAGTTAAACCACCTCTCTATCATGCTCTATAATATTAGCCAGGTGCTATCTTTCAAACGTAAACATTTCAAGTAAATTGCGACAATAACTTCAAAATTCGAATATTTTATCAAGCATAGATAAGAACACCGTTCTTTAATCAGTTCTAGAGGATAAATTTCTCACCAAACGCAACAGTACATATTTTCAGAATACAATCAAACACTACGACAAACTTTGGTACGTCTGTCATTTCCTCATACGAAAATGTGAGAGAAAAGCGGAATAATAGTAAAAGGTACTACAAAATAAAAGAAGAAAAATACATTACTACGAATAAATGAGAAAAAGTCTTCCATATTATTTAAAAAAGTAACGCGTAACACAAACAGCAGTGAGTGCAGTAAAAAAACAAATATAAAGTGCTCGACAATAATTCTCATAGAAGTATTGAATTAAAATATAATTATGAACATCGAGAATTCATAAAAACATGATATTTTCATTAGCTATTCTACAGTTTATAAATATACAATTATATCGGAATCCGAGGTTGGCCAAGAAAGAGAAATAGCAAGATAGTATAAGACGAAAGAGTGAGAAACGGTGTTCTTCCAAGATGGTGGCGAGAGAAGAAAAGTAGGAGTTATTATAAAATAAAAATTCAAAACTCGCTGGAGAGAAAAAGGGGGTTAAGGCGGATTCCTAGTATCGGGAGGGTGAGAATCTCGGAGATGGTAATAGCGTGTTCCTGTGGCTAGACGGTGTTGAGAGGAAGCAGTGAGAAAATGATTACTCTGATCGCCGAGGTTCATTTGGGAATCAAAGGGAGAGGGAAGCTTGTCGAATAAATATAATAGGGCAAGCAGCTGAAGAGGGATCGATTAACAATATGTACATTTTTAAAGGAGAAAGTTACAGAGGCACATCCAGGTTATCTCCTAATAATCGCTCCTGATAGCAATGTTTCCAAATATCGCTGAATTTAGCGAAAACACCGTTGATTGTATTATCTGGGAACATTACGGCTCAAATAAAAATTATTAATTCCAATTCTTCCTAAATTAGTTCAAATTATACAATTCCGTAGTATATTCGCTTGAATTTATGGCGAAAGATATTATTAAGAAGTAAGATATCTACACAGAAACAGTATGTTTTAAGAGGGACATTGCCAAAAACGAAAGTACCTCAAAATAAATTTGTAAGCTCAATATCGACAACTTAAGTACCTAGAGAAGATGTTACGTAAATTAATCCAAGTATTAATGCAGTTTATCACATTTCAAAGGTTATTTTTAAAGTAACCTTACTTAAATATTCAAATTTTGAAATACTACGGCTATGTATTGGAGTATTCTACAAGGCATTGTAATATAACACGTATTTTTTAACATACTTCGTAATACGTACAATTAAATGATAATAAATAATCACAAACGCTTTCTCACTTGTAGGTCTAATTTTAATTTTAAAATAGAAGAAAAATTGGAGGAAGGCTTTAAGTAAAATATTGAATTTAATAAGAAAACACTACCAAAAAGTACCAATTAATTACCTGACTACTATAGCATTATCGAAAACCAATGTAAAACCTGGGATTTGTTTTGAATGAAAATTAATCCTCACTTTAATAGGATTGTCGACGATTAGGCGTTATAATTCAAACTCAACAAGAATCCTCCCTTAAAACTTGCAATTATCACGATAACTGTTTCGCGGAGATTTGAAAAGGAAGATACACGTTTCTTTCGAGACAAAAGGTTATTGGTTCTTCAACATAATTGTCTTGTTTCCTTGCAATCTTTTGATACAAATACTTTTCATACAGCAACTCTATAATCCCTCGTTATAAATTGCTAAAGAAGTAAGGCTGAATACTTCTGTAATAGAATTCTATTCTCAATTAGCCTATTCCATAGACTAATATTGTAATCATCAATGATATCCTATCTATAGTCACCAACAAAGCTCCCCCGTATCATGGCCGTGTGGCCTAACGGATAAGGCGTCGGACTTCGGATCCGAAGATTGCAGGTTCGAATCCTGTCACGGTCGTCAATGTTTTAATATAGAAGAACATCCTGCTTATAATTTTACAGAAGAGTCATAGATGCACATTAGCGGACACAATACCGGACTTCAAATGTCAGTCAAAATGTAATTACTTTATTTTTAAGGGAGGATTTTGGAGGGTTTTTCCTCACGTACTTGGGCGAACGCCTGACATTCTCCGTAAAGAAGAACACTAGGGAAATAAGGTGCCCCACTTTCAGCGACTTCAGGGTGCGGCGCACCCACCGTACCATGGTTAGGCGCCACTCTGGGCCTCACCTTTGTGGTTTGATGCACCACTGAAGCGAGGAGAAAGTGACTGATGCTGGGAGACCGCGAAAAATTTGGGACATAAGCAAGACAAACGCAAGTTCCAGTCATTTTCACTTACAATTCATTTTCATTTACATCTTATTCAATATTCACCGATATCTATATTTTACTTATTTATCCTTTAGCTTCTAAAAACTAGTGGAAGGGAAGGCTTACTAGGCAATATGAGGAGCTTACTTACTTTGATAATACTTTCGCCTTGCTTCCCTAACGGAGCCAGGATACTATAAACAAAGAATTTCGTTTGAATAAAGCAATATTACTCTACGATTAACTTTTCGCAGCATAACATAAATACTTTAATCAGTGTTATTATCTAGCCTCACTAATGCTTCAGTAGAATTCATTTCACAACACCTATGAAAAAGACTGGGACAAAATTAGACGAGAGATATAGAGAGAGACGATTTTCTCCACCCTGGGCCTAAAGACAAATTATGAATCGATGAGCAACGCCAATATTAAGTTAATACTCCAAATCATCGTTCCAAAAAACATCACGGTAAGTGAACATGAGGAAGGAAAAAATTAGTATACGGCAGTTAATGAAATAGAGGTTTAAAATCTCCAATACCTGTCTTTGTCGGCGCTCCATACCTCGTTGCCTACGATGTTCTTGACTTTCACATCTCATTTAATCTGATTTCATCACTAAATTTAGTTTCCAAACTGTAGTTTTCGCTGTTTTTCATTCTTCCTTTTTTGAGGCTGATTTTCTGCAGTGTAATTTTTTTCCTAAGCTCTTAGCTTGGGTTTCTTTTTAATCCACAGAGTAGTTTTCTTCTGTGTACTTTCCGATCTATCTCTTTCTTTCGTATCTATAATGGCAATGGATTAAATGTAAGTAAGAGACTTAGTAGTCTCAATCTCGCCCTGAATAGTCCTTTAATTATTATTATCATTTTGTTCGGAAACAACAGGAAGGCTCGGATTACTGACCTTTTAAGTCATTTCCGAATACTGGTGGCAACGAGGTATGGATCGCCGATAAAGACGACTATTGGTGATTTAAACATCTAAATAACATGATAAAGACTTAAAGATGCATGTTTTGAAGACAACTGACACGATAAAAGACACTTTCCGGGACGGAACCCGGGACATCCCTCAAAACCAGGACGTCTGGACACCCTGCAGGGATAGCCCTCGATCGGTCGGGACACTCCGACCTAATCTACATCAGCATTGAAACCGTCCTTTGAGAACCTTTCCATCCCAACTCTCACTCAAAACGACATTTTTTTGCTTCTCGGCGTTGAGGAAGAGATAGGAATCTGTCGTTCTTGAGGGCCGATGGCCATCAAATCGCCGGAAACTGGACGGCGGAGCCACTGTTAAAGACAGAGGAGCAGCACCGCTTCCAAACAAACTCGCTCATGAGGGACAAACAATGGGAGGACGAAATGAGCCCGTGGATGGACGCACCCGCGTGCGAAAGTGGGTTAAGCCTACCGTTTTGAAAATTCCGACATCTGAAAAACTAGCCGATGCACTACGGCGGTGACATACTTCCCAAGTGGACGAGGAAAAGTTTGTCGAGTTGAGGAAGAGATTGTGGGCGTGGGCAAAGAAAAAGCGACTAGCCCTTTGGGTTTGTCCGTCTGAAAGGAAGTGGCTGCGAGAGGGGAGGGGGTGAAAAGCATAATGGAGCCCATTATGCCGAGGCAAAGGAGAAAAAAGTTGAGGGAAGATCGGAGGGAATTTTGCAGCCTGAGGACGCCTTTTATTTTAAACGGGAGTGGGAGGATGACCGCCGAGTAAGGCGACAGCGAGAAAGTGCGCTAAATGTCCGATAAATTAAAACGGCTTTCTCATGATCAACCAATTTCAAAGACCCGAATGAAGTACTACACAAATCGATGATAGTGAACTCGTATCCTGTGATATCTTATAAGGATTACTGTAGTAAAAGTATAATATAATAATTAAATTGTCACCTATGATATCTTATGAGTAAAAAAATGTTAGAGACGAGTTACGTTCGTTTTTTTTAGAGAAGCAGCGTGAATGCATGCACTTTGGTAGGTACTGAAATTTTGTTTGATGGAATGGCATTTTTAGTAGGTAAGAAAGTACAAAGGCTTTAACATTGCTAAACCAATTGCAAGCACCCAATAACGTACTATAGAGCAAACTAATGCAAACATGTATCCAATCAGAAAAAGTACCAAAAATAATTTTGAACATTAACTTACACAGAAGAGTTGTATTCGTAATTTAGAAGAAGGCCAGCGAAAATGCGTATATTTTGGTAAGAATGAAATTCGAATTATTATGACCATTAAAAGCGATATAAATATATTATTTTTTAGGAAGGCTTAGTGTTCTAGGTGTCAGTAAATTACAAGGCTTTCGATACAGCAATGTTCAAACTGATAACGATTATGTCAGAGGTCGATAAATAGAAAGACAAGCCTTTAACGCGGCTGTCAACTTTCTATAAATTGGAAGAGATGATAGCAACAAAGATTAGACTAATTTTCGCAGAACTTATCCCAAGGACTATCGGAGAAAGATAGAAATTGGAAGATATTTGTCACGAGAAAGGGTAATCAGGAATGTATTTGGTGCCTAGCAGGAATAGATAAGTAGCTGAATAGAGCATAGATAAGATGAAGACATTTATAACGACACCTTTCGAACAAAACCCTCGACCGAGTGCGATATTACGATTATACTTCCTTTCGATGATTTGGTTTGAAACTGATCCGCAGCACATAGCCGCAACTTCTCATGGGAGAGATCCTTTCCATTTCAAATTGAGAGTGAAAAGCTGAAAATTTAGCTCAATGATGCCTGAAGAGTATGTAAACCTACGAGATTTTACTGCGATGAATTCAGGGATGATGAATTTTAATAAGAGAGACAGATTATTCTCCAACGCCATCTCCGAGGAAATTCCTAAGCCATGTTCTACCTAGTGCATAAGAAAGTTGTGTACATTGTACCAAATAATTGCCATAAAGAAAAATTTACTTCAGGAAAATAAATATCTTTAGCATAAGTGAATCTTTGAGTCAGTTTACGCAATAGTAAATGTGTATCTAGGTCTAGGGTAAACTGAATTTCAAATATAATCAAAAACTTTAATCTTTATATAGAAATAGTTTTAAAGGTAGTTCAGAATTTTATGGGATATACAGATACGTTGGACAATTACATTGATAATATACTCATTACTCTGTTATATAAGTTAAATTAAAATGAAAAAACAACTGTTTTCAACTGCAAGTAAATATAGTAACTGACTATGAAAACGAAAAACTATTTAGGTAAAATTGTAAAACTTCACCGAAATTACTCCGTCAAGGGATGGCCAATCATGTTCAAGAGACCTTTAGACCCTAGATAAATTTTGTTTTCAATAAAAAGAAATAATATTGTCTTATTGGATTTATAATAATAAACTATTATAACATGTTCCAGCCTATAATAATATTTTTTAAATTTGTTTTTCTTTCAATTTATACTGACTTAGCTACTTCGCAGTGATATTTTTTATAATTCATTCGTGAAATAGCTAATTTATATTTTTGTTTATTTATTTTTTTATATATGCTTATATTGTATTTATTTGGGTTTATTGTATGTATTCATAATAATATTTTTTAATTAATTGTTATATAAGTTAACCTCGCCACCAGACCTTGCGACTAACTTCGGCGGTTTTATACAATAAATAAATCTTACTTTTATTAATAATTAATACACATCTGCGTTTATTACACAGGCAGAAATACATTGAAAAAAGTGAAAGCTTGACCATATGAGGCAAATAAGACATAAGCACAATAAGTATGAAATGAAAATTTAATATTAGACGCTTTGATTTTGGACAACTACTAAATTACAAGAATATTTTCAGAAAATCTCGTACTCTTTTAGCCTTTGAAATTTTGAGCCCACATTAAAGGAACCGCCTCATGTCAACTGGCCCCTGGTTTATCTCCACGAGACAATTACCACCACACATGAGCTTCCTCGTTCGCGTGAATTCCTCAAATGATTTATTTCCGAAGAAAGATTACGAAACGACGTGTTGCGTAATGTTGCTTTCGATTGCGCGGCGGCTTTGAAAATGCTTTTCGCACATTGCTTAATCGCTAATTGGCACCATTATGGAGATTAGGCTCGTTAAAGGGGTCCTCGTCCACAAAAATAGCGGCCGATGATTGGGTCGGAAAGGCGGGAACAAAACTGCACTGTTCAATGAACCCGAACTTAAAATCGGCGCTACTGCAATTTCCCCGACCGTGTCAAAAACAGACGGGGAAGGGCCCCGCGGTGATATTTCGGGAAAATTTAACGACTCCGTGGATATAAATCGAGACGGGACGCAAGGATTCCGAAACAGTTAGCACCCTATCCCAAAAAAAACATGGCGTGAAATAGCAGGTGCGGCCTCGGTTAGAAAACCCTGAATTAACGATGGGCGAAGACCGGTTTGTTTTGACATAATGTTCTCCAAGGGGGTTTTTCTACGCCAAATGAATTACAAAGGCCAGTGGAAACAATCATATTTAAAAAGATACTTCAAATAAACACGTTATTTGAATGATATTAGGGGTAAAAGCGGACGAACATGAAAACTCTACATAGTGTATTTTTATTTTTAGAAGTTATTGGCAGCTGAAATCTTATAAGCTCCTTGCAGGTGTACGAACAGGGGAGTTTTGTGTGATATATTTTCATTTATAGAGTTTTATTGACACTGGAGGGATCAAATGCTCCTTTTAAGAGTTAGAAACGTTTACTCGGACAACGATAAAAATACAACTGTAATGAACAACATAATGAGGGATATAAAATATTTATGATGTAATGAACATATCCGGGAATTTAAATCGTAATCAAGATCAAGAATAAAGTCATTTGGAAGTAAATTGCAGTGAGTCAATACATGGCCTGTCTGTTTATTTCCTGTATTTCCTCTGATACCACGAAAAATCGAATTCCGGTTTCGCTCCTCTGAACAACGGCTTACCGGTTTCCTCGCCTCGATTTTGAAATCATTATATTCTTCTGCATTATTTTACTTATGTATCGCATTTTTTGATTTCATCATACACATTTAATTTTATGGTAATACATAATAAAGAAAGATAAAATACAAAATATCACGAAAAAATTTGTGTATATATGCAATGGCGTAGTCGGAGGGTGCGTGGGTCGGAAGTTAAAATCCTCCACATGTGGGAAATCTATTTCCCTTTAAAACTCCTCGATAGCTACATAAGGACAACTACCTGTAAGGGACAACTTTATGGACTAGCTTATACTTTCATACATGAAGGCTTTCACACTACTGCTGATGACATTCTTTCAGTAACCTCTGGCGAGCTAAGAAAATTTAAAATATCAGGCTGTAAAATGCAAATGAATGAATGAATTAATATATTTATTGCTCCCATTGTTGCATATAAGATTCGTACCGTATAATTTACATAATGTTAACAGGTACTGGAGCTTTAGTTGTTAACTAAGGATATCCTGTATTGTTGACACCGATAATACACAATAAGTTTTGTGTTCGCAAACAATAGAAATAAATTAAAGCACTCATTTATCTTAAAATAGTGACGTGTGTTATTACGATAAGATTACGATAGCATAATGCAAATATAAGAAAAATGAAGTGACATATTAATCAACAAACATAAGTGACAGTTAATCAATAAACATTATCTACGGAGCCATTTCTTTAAAATTATTTGTTTATTTAACCTTACTCTTAACATTTTAATGGCAATGTTTTTTATAAGCTCCACATAAAATGCAGCGATCTTGGTAATAATTTTTCTAAATAATCTTAATGACATCCCCTCAGTGATTCATGTATATTAATCGTAGCAACTCTTCTTAGCCAGTATTTAGCGAAGCCTTCAAGTGATAACCAAGCGAATCACTGTTCCTACAAAGTCAATTGTAGTACAATTACACATCCTCTGGATCCATCCCTGAAACTTTATTTTTAGCGTTATTAGCATCGGAATTAACAACAATTTCTATGACAATTACGCATTGATCGTTACATCACTTTCTGGCTGAAGACGGTCCTGCTTTCATGGTGACACTGCAACACTTTTCAGGAGTCATTCCACTGTTATTTTTCCAGTCTTATTGCCTACTAATTGAGCACAGCGTAATTGCTAGTTGTCAAATTCGTCTTTCAGCATTTCACGAAAAACACGTGATGTCGACAGCTGCAGCGGGGTGAAACATCGACTGATCTTCAGTCACGACAGGCGGGACTTATATTTTAGTCCTCAGCATCGCACACGAGCGCACGATCGGTCCAAAGGGTGAGAAGAAAACAAAAACATGAGTCCGCGGTGACTCCCATCGCTTAAAAGGGGAGAAAAACCCATTCGCGGCCGCCACAAATCAACTCGCCCATTAGGGATTTGGCGTTTGGTGCACCGAAGGTCATAAGGAGCAATAAAAGAGGCCTGAAAGGGAGGACAGGCGTAGAAAAGAAGGGCTTGGGAAAGGAGGGGCCCAAACGGAAGAGAGGGATCGCCAAGAGTCAAAGGGTAGCAAAGAGATGCGAAGGGATCATAAGGAGAGCCATGTGGTTACTCCACACTTTGCTTCCGCCGTAAAAAGCAGTACGAGAATAGAAGCCATCTTCCGTCGATAAACAATCCAAATTACAAGCACAAGAGGTGTGGACAAAAATTATGGCAATAATTAATTGAATTATTTTACCATTATAACAATTTTCAATCTGTTAATTACGTATTCCATCTCATTCGTCTACGATAGTTGTACTTCACTCGTGATGTTTTCGCCCATATTTATTGTTAATATATTCATTTATAGATATAAATAATCTTAAAGTCTCATAGAAATGGCTTGGGCAAAAGAAGAGCTATGCAAGTCTCTATCACGCCCAGATAAGACGTAAATTGCCCATGTCTTTTCCATCAATATTGTTTTGGGTCAAATTATACCGCTCTACATTTCAATTTTATTATCATTCTGATTTATTATGGAACTATTTTCTATCATCAAAATTTTAAATATGTGCAATGCGTTTTTGTCTCATTCATCAACGATAATAATTCTATTTCACTCGTTATGTTTTTTCCCATACTTAGTACTTTTATTCATAGATGGAACGCTCTCCCTGCAGGTATATTTGTGCTATTTCCTTCCCAAGTGTGTACCTTCAAAGCGAAGTTAAATAAATTGAAATAGCTTTTAATTAAATTCTGTTAGGATGGGATATTAATTGTATATTTTGCATTATGTATATGTCTTGACTTCTGACAAAGGGAGGTTTTCCGAGGGGTTTCCCTCGCTCCGTGGGCAAAGCCTGACAGATATTGTGTTTATCCCTCAATTAACACTGTAAAATTAGACTACGAATATCTATATATTGCTTGACCATGTACGACTGTATGAATGTATGCTTGAATAACATGTACTGTTTAACCATAGTCACCAGATTTTTAATACATTTGTAATATTCATTTAATAATAATAATATACAGATTCTTATAATGTTATAAGGACGGCTTAGGGAAAAGAAGACCCATGCAAGTCTCAATCCCTCAGTTAAGACGTAAACTACCTAATTACACTCACATACACATGCCCGAAATTTCGTCTAATCACGCCGCGTAGACAACCCTGCAATCCAGGACATTCGATCCTCCCCAGTAGCTACCCTTCCCATCGGATACTTAGCGGGAGGAAAATAATTTCAAGCGGCGATCCGATGAAGTGAATAAGGGGAGGGAGATGCGATCTCGAAGGAATTAAAGGGATCGGTCAAGGGGACTATGAGACAAGGAGATTACGAGGGGACGAAATGGCATTACACGGAGAGTTAGGGGGGATTGAGGGGATGTTTTGATCGATGATACGAGAATGGAAGGAACGTCGCAATGCGTTTGGAAAAAGGAAACGATAAGCGGCACGAAAGAAAGCGCGAGTGAACGAGAGAATGGGGATCGACCGCAAGGTAGCCGGTTGATAATAACGCGAATCCCATTCCGGAATTTGAAACGACCGCGATTCATACAATCCTGACATTCCTGGCAGTGACCTCGGGTTGAAATGAGTATGAAAAATGTTTTTCAATGAAATAGTGAGCCATTTTTCCAAATACAGTATTGTACAGTACAGGGTTTCCCAAACTATGTTCCGCGCAACCCGAATAGGTGTTCCGCGAAAATTAGGAGTCTTAATAGAGAATTGGAGAATAAAAGTCATAAAATGCTTTATTTATTCATATTTGATGTTTATATTAAAATATTATAGATTTATATTTTAAAATAATTACTAAATAAATATATTTTAGTAACTCAATGATTTTTAAAATTTTACATGTAGAATTAACTTGCCTAAAAATAAGCTAAGTGTTCCGTTAAACTTCTCAGGTTTGCAATATGTTCCATTGCAGAAAAAGTTTGGGAAACCCTGGTATAGTATATAGCACTCAAACATAGAGTATTTTGTGGTAGTATTATTAATAGTGCTGCGACAGCTTAGGTCATTTCGCACATTGGCTTCCACCGGGAATCGAATCCGGGACCGCTTTCACTAATGGCAAACGCGCTGTCCACATAACTATCCTAGAGCCTGTATAGTATGTTTATAGATAATATTTATAGAGTATATTATATAGAGAATAGTATATAGAGTACAGTATATAGTACTCAAATAGAGAGCCAGCACAGGCTCAGACTCGCATGTATATTTTTTCTCGCTAAAGATATTAATGTTCTTATTAAAAAAAACTGCAACGAATTTAAAAAATATATTTATGCGTTCACATCTTAAACAGAATATCTATTGTAATTGTAAAACTAATAATTTAATCTTTTCCTTGATTGTAATTCAATTTTAATTTATGATGAGTCTATTAAGACATGAAGTTGAAATAATAGTATAGTACGTAACTAGCTTAATTATCTGCAACAAATTTTCAGTTACATTAAAACAGAATAACTAATGGAATGATGGTAATTGGGATTGGATTATCACTAAGGATAACAGCAATTGACACATCTTTACACCACGTACCATAGACAACAAGTCCATGGATTGCTTTGGGTTTAATTAAAAATTAAATGAAATTAAATTGATTGGACAAAAAACGCGAAGTTTCAAGAGAACTGGAAAATAATCCACCTTTCAGCATCAAAAATTTTCGAGCTCGCTGGAGAGAGGAAAAATAGCAGATGAGCATCCATACAATTAACCTTAAATGATTGTTATACTATAAATGCGTGGGGGAAATTATAGCTCATTACATTCCTTGAAACCTATTACATCGTAATAAGAAGAGGCAAGATTTTTCCCGGTCCAATTACAAAGCGACAGCGAAGAATAACCCTTGAGAATATCTCCAAGACTAAATATATTTTGGGAGCATCGCAATTCGGAAGGAGAGCATTGCGTAAGACAATCCGAGCGACGATTATCATTCCGGACCGGAGAAGGAAGCCACAGATTCAGGGGCGTTTCCCTCAAGTAAACGTCGAAGTCTATTTTCAGAGACGTGGAACACCGGAGAAGCTCGTGGTTGAGGGCTTCCGTATTACTCAGGAAGGATCGACTGATGAAGGATGCGACTATGAGGCGCATCTGGTTTCCCCAATCGTTTAAAGCGAAGACCGAAACATTAATTACGATTCTTGCCGGAATAATAGCGCGAAATTCTAGCAGGATCTATTAAAGTAACACGAGTTTCCCTGCACGGGTAAGTGTGCACGTACTGGATATTGTGAAGATTAGTTTACGTGGAAAAGTGCGAGAAAGGTTCAAATTTAAAGAAGGTGGTTCCAGAAATAATAAATCGATTTTCATTTAAATGATGCCCGGAATCTAACGGAATGCACTCGAGAAATATTAATTAAGAGCTTGTTTTTTAAGTCTTCATAGTAATACGGAATAATTTGCAAAAATGGTCAACCAAATTATAATAAAATATTAATGCAAGTTTGTAAGATAATTATAGAGTATTTTTGTATTAATTTATTGAGATTGAAAAAATGCGTATCACAGAGAACCATAACAATAATAAAAACATATAATAATTGCAAGAAAACGATATGAAAGCAGAGTAAAAAAACAAGCAAGATCTTTAAATAAGTTCAGCTAAGTCAATAGTTAATTATCAATTTGTTTTAGTTGCCCCAAGTAGTAATAAACTGATAAAATATTATTATATAAAATATGGTTATTGTATTATAAACAACCCTTCAAATAATTATAAAATTTTATGAATAAGTTAAAAACTAATGCCTGCTGGCGGAATTAATGAGTAAAAACGATCCTTCTGTTTATTTCATTACATTCACAGAAAAATTAGTAATCTTCTGAATCTCTATTTTCTAAAACAGTTTTCCAATAAAATCAGAACATGAAATCATTGACCCCGAGATATTTATCGGAACATAATTAAAAACCACAAATATAAACTTTATGTTATATTTTTTGGTTAATGTGTTTAACATAATTTAAAACATTCCTCGACAAAAATTTACCCAGTTTTATCGAGACTTCCATTGTGTTCAGAAGTACCGTATTAAAGAGGATAGAGGGCATCTAAATTAAGTAGCCTGCACCAAAAAAAGAGAATAGTCTTCCTTGCGATTTAAGATTCTTTTATTTAAAAAAATCCCTGCTCTCACCATATTAAAACTTCAGGCACCTTCATATACTTCCAAAAATTATTGTTTCCTTAAAACAACAAATCGTTAGGCATCGATACAAGGAAAATGAAGAGAAGAGAATAGTTTGATCCACCTCCTAAACTGGAAAGCATTTAAAATCGTTTTCGGGATGTTGGAAGAAAGATTAAGACTATTCTCGGATCGTAATCTACAAGGTAAACAGTGTAATTACAGCACACTCTATTGAAACTTGAATCGATTTTGAAATAAGGAAGAATCCCTTATATGTCAAGGTTAATCACTCTACATTTTCAATTAAAGCATGATTACCGTCCAATAAAATGAATCGCCAGCAGGAAAAGCATGTTTCACAGAAATTCCACACACGGTCCAACTCCAACCACACGGCCCCGGGTTCGAAACCCGGCTAATCAGATTTTTCCGGTTAGGAAATGGTTGTCTGTATATGTTGTGTGTGTGTGTGATATTAATTAAATTTAAAGAAACGCAAAAAAAACGAAAAAATTAAGAAAAAGGGTTAATTGGAGGAATAGTAGGGTTCCTAGGCTAAAATTCGCCCAAAAAAGTAAGCCGGCATTAATATTATTATATTAAGTTTATGAGACCTCATGGAGCGTATTCACAAACTTTCGGTCAAATTTTAAGAAAATATTACCACGCATCTACAAGATATCTTCCAGTAATAACTAAATTAAGGAGCCATTTACGTCTTACAGAACTATCAATGGGGTGAATTATCAAACGAACTTTGAATGCCATACAGAAGTCTTCTTAGGATTAGAAATCTAATTAGTAGGTCGGAAAAAAACGAACTTTAATAAATCTCTTCGCGATTGAATAAGGTTTCAGATAAGTCAAATCCACTCTTTCATGAATTAAAGTTTCAGACATTAACCTTCATTTACAAAACTTTCCGAAAGATTGGCAGGTTGGTCCAAAAAAATCAGCGGGCCTCATTCAGCATGCGGCGTAGCATGATAAGTATCCTCGCATAACGAAGAATCATCGACATAAAATTAAACGCGGGGACATAAATTACGGCGATTAACCCAGTGAAACGCTCAAAAAATATCGGCATACTTCATCTAATATGGACGGCCTCATGAATGTCAAAGCCCCGGACGCCAACTTGGCCTACTTAGATTGCCCGCTTAATATTTTACGGATAATAGAAAACTTCTACCCCTAGAAAAAATAAAACGAGCGACCGCAAATTTATCGAGCGGATTACCCGCAATGCCCAGCGGCGGCGACCGAGCAAAATTTAAGATCGCTCGTGGTCTAGGCTTTTCGCGGACCTGAAATTTTAATCAGATATTTTTGCCTCGTCTCGCGGAAACTTCCGCCCGCCCCTCGCAGGAGTCAATCAGCCTTATCTTCCGAATCAATTAAGCTCGTTAGGGCAGGAGTGTGCGGAAAACAGAAGAGGGTGCCCCCGACGGGGTTAGGGGAGAGATGAGTTTTATAATGGGAAGGGAAAGTTGATAAATAAGAGAGAAGGTGCGCAGGCTATAAGACGCGGACCGTAGCGGAATCGAAGAAAGGCGCGGTAAAACGGGTAAAATGGGGAAGGAGGTCGAATGGGGCTTCGAACGTTGGGATTTTCGGCGGTCGCCTAGAGGGGAGGAAACGGCGGTCGGAGTCTCACAAAGTCTGCCAAAGTTGACAAGGAATTAATCTTGCGACTCCTTGACAAAAACGTTCAACCGGATGACAGCTGATTATGTCTTCTAAAAGGCGGGTCGAGGCTTGGTTAGCCGGCTCCGGAAATTTCCACGGGCTTTTAACAAAAGACTACCGCGGGTGCGTTTCTTGTAGCCGAGAAATGGGATGTAATTTGAATTTTATTACGGTTTTTACGCGGGCCAAATTGGGTTGATTGAGCGTTAGGCACTCAACGTGTCACCACCCTTGCTAACTGCATGTGACCTAGTTTTGCATGTAGACGGGAACTTTCTTTAACAGAGAAAACTCAATTAGGTATTTTTTGATCTGACAGATAATAAAATGCGAGGGATATGACTTGTTTTATGGCATATATGAACAGAACCTCTTTTGCAGAATTCGGAATAAGTACCTTAATGTTTCGAAAGCTACCGATTTTTTTAAAATGAGCATTAAATTAATATTCATTTCTGTAGATAGTAAAAGAAATGTTTCCTAGTCAGGAGCTATTAATCCATACTGTTGAGATAACACAAAATACTAGAGAAACCCGTACTGATATTAAATTCAGTAAACTAGGATAATAACCTCGAGCTCTACCACCTGCAATTAAGTCTTCATTTTGGACGAAACTTTTAAAGTCTAGATTTCGCTTTATTAAACTGGTGTTTCTGATATATTATAGAATAAGGGAAATAACAAATTATACAATTCGTCACAGTACCTGAGCAGAAAGTTCAATTCAATCGGGTAATTCGTTAGTCTGTTAAACGTCATCCTTACCTGTAAAAGAAGAGAAAATTTCATATTAGCAGACGAATAAGAGGTACATACGTAAAACAGATATATAAACTTTAGCATTATGTAGACAAAAAATTGAAAAAAAAACTTCCAATAAGGTAATACATGACTTCATGATTCGGTAGACTTCGAGTATAGATAGTTTATATACTAACAAAAAAAATATACAACAGATGAAAGTTGTAGTGAGATACTTGAAGAACGTGAAAAGTACATGAAAGGGAAACAAAACAAATTATATCTATAACAGTAATACATAATTAATTAATTCATATCAAATTATACTACTTAACAGAAAATGCCAACTCATGAAACCGTACGAAACAATCACTATTTTGTAAATAAAGGAAAGCTAGAAAATATATGATCTAATTCTCCCTATATCTTTGGTGTGGATAATACTGGGTTCGATTTAAAGACTATAATATATTCTATTATACTTAAAGTTAAATAAGTTAGTTTAATCTAAATTCTATCTCTCTTTTGCTCCAAAAGGTTACGAAAAAAATCTTCTATCCATCCAAATATAGTAGCAACAACGCCTAACATTCTACGTAAACAAAACCATTCAGCGACAATAAGGCAGTGTATAAAAATTCAAAATTCTCGTAATACTTCATTCCCAAAAATTTTCACGATAATTGTGTATGGTGAGGGCCGAAGAACTCCACATTTTTAATGGCGTCGCATTAGGGAGAGAGAGGAAGATTCCCTCTCTCGCAGCATTTGTTTGAGATTTGTTTACTCGAAAGTAAGTGGTTTGCCTCCTTTGGGAGCCGATAGTTGAAAATCTCAAAGTAAACTACGGGGGATTTGTGTGGGAGAGCGAAATGGAGGGGAAAAGGGGAGAATAAAGAGAGATGACGAGCGAGAAAATTAATAGAATTCCTCCGAAATGAAAGAAGAGGCCCAATTGCTAAGGCATTTGAGAGTACGGTAGTGTTTTGTACGGAGTTAATACGGGTTAATTGATTTCTAGAAAGAGAATTCACTCAAGGTATATGCGTAATCAAATTACCGTGTACAGCTGAGTGTATAAAAAGCTTTCGAGAGAAAAATTAGCGACAGTTAAACTTCTTGGAAGAATAAAATGACGACTTGCCAACCTTGGTGGAGGAGTGGTATCCCTGGTATTTCCAATATCCCAGGACCGAGTCCCAGCTAACCATGTTTTACCTCTCTAGGGCACACATAAATATATACTTGTATATGTATATTTAAGTTACTAAATTTGTCCGCCCTCTCTTCGGCGCTTGAGCTCTAGGCGATTTATTAAAACGGATATGAATGGGGTCATCTCTTTAAGAATTAAAAATTGCATTCATTCTTGTCTGTGGTAAAGTTAATTTCTGAGGAAAAAAATCTGTATTTAAATGAAAATATTGATGATTTTCAGTCTTACAATATATCATAAACAGCTTCAGAATCACCCTTAACATTTAAAGATTCGCGACATGATATTTTTAAGTAAACAGCGAAAAGATTGAAGACCTAGGTTTGATTATGAGAGTTAGCGTTAAGATTATGAATTATAAGTTGATAAAGCGATATCTTGGGCGCAGGATGGTCTCTCTCGAATCATTGGATATGTTTAAAGTATCAAACGTTTGTATGCTATGAGGGCATATTTTATAACATCATGCATTCTTGCAACCTTAAAAGAAAATATTGTTTAAGAATAAACAACTATTTGATAGTCGGGGACAAATTATTCATAGACTTGCTACATCTCAATACTCAGAAAGTTACTCCTTAACGATGTTGTTCATTTTTATGTAACGAAAAAATTACATTTTTTCAAGAACTTTCTCACCCTAGCCACTTCTTCTCTTCTACGTCACTTTTTTCTCATCCATCATCATAATGCTATGCAAAACACGTTTCCTCTTGTGATCCTTTAAAGGACGTGAGTTTTACGAAATACCTGAAATCCATTCAATATTTTGGTGGAGCATAACTCAAATACCAAGAGTTCACACCTTTGTCTGAGAAATCCGCTATCCCAACGGAAGTTGTAGACGAAAACTAGGAGTGGAACCGAACTCTTCCTTAAAAAAATACGGAGGGATATATGCCCGGTGCTTTCCATTTCCGATGTTTACGTAGTCTACATTATCTTCCTTAACGCCATAACCCTTTACTTCCGTTAAACAATGTATGAACTCCAACCTTATCAAAATATTTCGCATGATCTATTTTCTATTATAACTCTCTCATTATACTTTAGGTGAAAAATTTAACACCATGACTTTCCTATAAAACTAGAATTAGTGCTAATCTTCAGTGAGATTGTAACAAATTAAGTTACTTCAGTAGGGTGTAACAAAAGAATAGAAGACCTAAAATCTGTCGTTTTCAATAATATCGCCAAAGATTATCTTGGACGATTGAAAGAAAGTATACGCTATCAAAAAAACACAAAAATATATTATCATAGGTTGCATGAATTTTTTCGAAAATAAATAATTTTAGGACAATAGCTGCATATTCTAAAATGGGCAAATAAGTGTATCATTTCAAGAGATCCGGCGTGATATCGAACATGACGTCATTTCAACATTAATAGTGCAGATGAGTATTTCTTTTTTAATTGAACGAGTAATAGTTTTTTTAGCATGGCATTATTCTAATATCTACCTACCTGTAAACAACTATTACTAAGAAGTTCA
The DNA here is from genome assembly GCA_947579665.1 of Sympetrum striolatum. Lineage (NCBI taxonomy): Eukaryota > Metazoa > Arthropoda > Insecta > Odonata > Libellulidae > Sympetrum > Sympetrum striolatum. The sequence goes on from OX388350.1 coordinate 44,500,946, forward strand.
AAAATGTGCCAAGTTGGTTTCCATCAATTTCCTCGGTTACTAAAGATTATTACCTTAGAGGTTAAATTGCATGTTTCACTTTCTAAAATGCTTGAGTGTAATTTCTTATGGTTGAAATAATACTTCGTCTCTTTCATAGTTTAATATTAAGCTCGATCTTTCTGATCATAAAATAAGATCGGGACAAAGCAATTTTCGCTTTCTCAACGTAAATAAAAATAGGAAATGATAGAGAATGAACTTATTGCGAGTTATCTTCATCTTTTCGTTAAGAACTGCAACTCTATAGCGAAGCAATTACATTTTAATTTTAACTACAATTTAGCACACGTGTCTCCATAGGAAAACCTGAAGGTTACGCAACGCTAGTTCACTGGATGCAAGACGAGAGTAGTAATCTGACAACAGTTCTGTGCCAATTAACTGTAAATCCATTTGAGTAAATCCACAAACGAAGATAATAAGCCGAAATGTAAAATATGGATATAAGTCTAAAATGGTGAAATAAACGAATACAATACAAAATATAACTTTTTTAGTACGCCTGTTTATACATATTTGACAGGATAGTTGGCTTAAATCTAATCCTTCCACCATAAGTTTCCGAAATATTTTGGAATGTTATGACAGCTACTAAGCAAAATGGGGAGTAAGGTAGTTTGATTTGCTTTTCTCAGCGTTCCAGAATGCTATAAGAGTAAAACGTACCAGCCTCACAATCATCCACTTTAAGAATCGAGAGGATATGATTTCTACTTAACTAGTAATTAGGAACATGAAGAGAAGCTCTTAATAAAGAAAACTGGAAAACATTTGGGGAGGCCTACATTCGATATTGGATTGATAATAATAGCTCATAATGATGACGAAATGAGGAGAGAGGTAGTTTTCTCTCTAGTTTCTTCTTTGCTTTTTTCACGTATCCAGAATGCTTAGACTGGAAAACATCTACGTACGAGCCTAACAATTACCCACTTTAAACCATTGGAGAGGGCATGAGCTTTACTAGGCAAGGTGAGGAGTGAGGTAGTTTTTCTAGTGTCATTGATTCAGAATGCTATGAAAAAGAAAAACGTCTACTTCCAACCCAAAAATGTAATATTTTTTCATTCATTCATACCTTAGTAGGTTTCACAGAATACAGCTACGGTCAATATTCAGACAAGAAAATTAAAGGACACTTTTCTCCATCCATCTCCATCACCGAAAGACAAATGTAAAACAACTGAACACAAATAATCGCTTCCATCTTTCCACCCAAATAAAACACATGAATGAATGCATCCTGTAATGGGAGTCTGGAGAGTGCGTGCGAGAGGAAGGTGCACATCTAAAGGAACAGAGGATAAAAGCGTTCGGGGAGGTGTGGGCGCCGAGGAATTCTTTCGCAACGGATGGCACTTCCTACGCGACGATTCATCTGCTCTCGCCTTTGGAGAGTGGGCTTCGGAAAATAAAACTCTTTTAATAGCCCCATGAGAGCAGGAAACAAGAGGTTTCGCCTCTTGCGTAAGTCGGGCGTGTAAGAGAACTGGGGAGAATCTGACCTAGGTTTTATAGAGGGCGAAAACGTCACTGTCCGGAATGTGGATATTTTGAATGAATCACGCAATCCAGGTTCAGATCAGGTCGTTCACGATCAGCCGACAGATCCTTTACCTTACAGATCCCTGGATCAATCATGCATGGTCATTGAGATGCTTTCTTATAACAGAATGGTTACAGTCTCTATTGTTTCACTCTATAATAAATGCAATAACATCTAGGTATACAAATGAACCTGATAGCAATTTCTCGGTCTGGTAGATACTCAGGAAATAAATGGTTTGAAGAATTGTCACACAAGCAAGGTTCATGAGAAATTCAGGCGTGACCAAAGAGAAATTGTTACCACCCATCCTCGCTTCGAAGTAAAAGTAAGTGGTGTTTTTCAGGATCTTTAAATTTTAGGTTTTGGCAAGTTAGAGGGAACAGTTTTTTGATCGAAGAGGCTTTTTTTACTCTTCATAATCATGAATTTCACATATCATGAATAAAAATTATTTGGGTTGGGCAAGGGGAGAAGTTACTGCTGACAAAACTTGATGAACAGGTTATATTTCATTTTCTATTTAGTATAACAGAGACGAAAACGTACCTCAAATTTTCTTTACCCCCAGTCTTATATATGGTTGTGATGATGTGAAAGCAACAAAGTAAAGACTGATGCTGATAAATGTCATTCATCTCGGTTATTCCTTATTGAATATTAAGAAAAGTGCTATTCATAGGGTTGCAGTAACAACATGAAATTTTCCGTCAATAACATTCTTGTTTACGGAGGGCTAACTACTTCACTCCTCATCCTCCCTATTTGCTTCATCCCTTCTGTAAAGCTTATGCCTGTTAATAGTGGATGGGGCAAGGATCCAAACAGCCTTGAAGCTGATGACTGTGCAAACACACAGGGGTGGATATACAAACTTGGGAAAAAGAGGGAACGATTTATAAAAATCTACTTATGTACTTAACTTAAGGTGGCAGCAATCTTACCGTCTAAACTTCATCGCATCAACTATTAAAATGCCATTTCGCGGCGATGATTGCTTTAAATATATAGTAAGGTAGAAATGTATGCCATCAGATTTGGCTTGAGCTCCTAGGCATATCGTACACTAATCGCTTGCATTGAGAAGCCATCATGAATCAACTCTGCAGCCACCTTGATAGGTTACGGCATTCCACATTGCAAAATCTCTCTGCGGCTCATAGGGCGAGTGTGGCATAGAGAGGCGGTTCCCTAACTTATGATTAACAAATTGTAATGCAGAGTGTCCAGGTTAAATATATAATATTACAAAATATAATAACTTGAGATGTAATTGAGATAATTATTGACGGTTTGTTTCTACAAGTTTGGTAACTCAAAATGTTTTCTGTTTGCTTGATGATGGTGCACCATGCCATTATGCAATAATTGTGAGAGATTTCTTGGATAATGAGTTCCCAGAGCGTTTGATTGGGAGAGGCAGTCCATTGATTGCTTGTCCCCCTAAAAATCCGGACATGAGGCCACTTAATTTTTTCTGTGGGTTTATCAAGTATTATGTGTACCAGGTCGTGATCTACCAGAACCGTGCCTTCGAATTCCTGCGGTTATTGCAAATGTTACGCCTGTAATTCTAAACACTTGGAGAGAGTAAAATATAGATTATATGTATTTCTGCCACGGATGTTGCTTATATCTAGGGGAATTATCTGTGTAAAAAAACATTTTGAATTGTCATACTCCTTGAAACAAACCGCCAATAAATATCTTCAATAACTCTCAAGTTATCACAATTTATATTATTATACGTTTAACGCGGACACCCTGTACACGTACGATTATTATTGTTAAATATAACGTATTCAATTACTAAATACTGCTCAGTGCATTTAGGATAATTCCCAGCGCCTCCTTGCACCAGAAAATCCTTGTATGACCGTATCTAAGCTACCAGGGGAAACCAAAGAATGGTCGTCCATAATATCTCGACTTTAAGAACCGGGAGATCTGTGCCACTTACGTAGTCCCCATTCACTTTCCCCTCTCACCTCGGCGTCGACCACGCCATTAAAGCCTAAAGTCATTTGTGCAAAAAATGAGCACCTAGTACGCGTTTATTACGGCGAGGCAATTTACTGCCCTTGTGACCTCGTTAAGAGAGGCTTGCGGCCGACGCTGCACGCCCCGGGCGAGTCTTCCCACAATCATAAGACGGTCCGCAGGGTCGGGTAGACGCTATACAAGTGAAGCCGTCGCCTAGAGGAAGACACCGGAAGGGTTGGGCTGATGCTTTTTTGGTTAACCCCTTCCTCACCAATTTGAATCTCGTAGCAAAAGTGGTTTATTTAAGGTAATGAGCTTTACACGATACTAAAAGGGTTCAACTTATCTGATAAACAAATTAGTCTTTTCCGAACTTAATGTATTTGCGGGAAGAAAAGAAGCAATGTTAACTGGGCTATTGTGGGAATCCTTAACAGAATTAACGTACAGAAGTTAATTATTTCTGTGCGCTTCTTTTCATAAATAAAAATTAAATTGAATTGATTTAGTGGAACTTCTTCAAATTTCTGTACCATGGAGATTTAAAGCCATCACTAGATAACTATCGTTGAATTGATTTCTTCAACTATTAATATTTATGCCTTAATAAAATAACTAATTTTAATTAGGAAACGATGAAATATCTAAGCGTGAGTTCAACGTGAAGGAATACTTTATCACAGAGACCAGTTTCAAACTGCTACAAGTTTATCTTCAGGCAGAATGACACCGTAAGAAATATTCTTATATTCAAGAAGGAAGAAACATCAAAGTCACTATACATCAACCAATCAACAACAGAAGAATTAGTGTTTGGTTTCCTCCTCGTATACAAGGATGTTGCATGTGGTATCTCTAAGCCAGGATATGAACTTGTGACAATTAGAAACCGGTTGCTTCATTAAGGTATGCGAAATCAGTATTTCTCAAGACTGTTGTAACGTATAATTCCTTGCTTTTCTTCCTTTCTCAAATAACAAAACAGTAAATTTTAATTACATTTTCCATCGATCTCCAATTAATTCCTAAATCCAATCAACCCAAAATAATGACTAAATTCTATAGTATTAGACCTGACTTCGTGGGACAACATTATAGGTAAATAACAAAACAGTAATTTTCACACATAAATCTACATTTTTCGACCGGTTATGGCTAAGTTGCCATCATCAGGCAAATAATGTGACTTATTGATGATAAATATGTAAATATGATACATAAGGTAAAGAATGTGATGATATGCACTCCTTGGAATTCTTGTATACTTAACCTGATGATGGCAACTTACCCGAAACCTGTCAATAAATATAGATTTAAGTGTGTAGATTACTAAACTTTGTTATGCATGCTAACAAAGACATTCAGTCTCCAAAGGGCTGATATAGATATCAGTGAGAAAAGCAGTTTGCTAAACTTGGCAACACAAATTTGTAAATGAACGAATTAGAACACGGACAGTTAACTAGCAATAGCTGTAAATATAAATGGTCCAGAAAACGCATCACGAAGCAGGAGTGTGGAAGAGGGCATAGACCTCCCAAGGAGGCAGAAAGTCTAGATCTACCAGCCCTGAGTCACCCCGTTTCAATCAGTGTGCTTCATTATAGCGAAAACCGCGGTGAAAAATTTATGCAAAGTTCTGCAGCGGTCGAACCGGAGGGCGAGAAATTAAGTCTCCAGACGTTTTAGATTAAGGCTGACGGGAAAGAGGAAAATTCCGCAACACGAGCTGAGTTGGCGGGATTCGGAGACGAAAGAACTGGGTTCCATTGCCTCATTCTCTCCCCATTAGTGCACCGCGTTGCCTCCCTTTAATCCAGGCATTATCACCAGGTGATTAACACGGTAGAATTGATAATTTCCTACATGTTTCCCCATTCATGAGGAACCTTATTGAGAGACAAAAAAGTAGGTAGCTGAAACGGAATTTATTGGAGATAACTAGGAATTCCTGGCTCATAGAGTATTCGTGTCCTTTGTTAGTTTATGTGAAATATAAACAGTACAAATGCTGCCAAGGTTGTTACATATGCTAATGCATACACGATAGTGAGCTCAGAAGCAATATGTAAAGGAAAAATATCGATAATGTAGACCTTGATCTGGTGGTGTTCCATGACAAACAAAATAGATTATACTTGTAAATAATTCTTTACGCTATACTCAAATTAAAAATTTAGTAAGTATAAAAAATTAAATATTTCAGAGTTATAATATTACTTATAATAATTTTTGGTATAGTTTGTCTATATAAGTTGTATGAAGTTTATATAAGTATGTAGTGCAAAACTTTAAATATAATATCGGGTATAAATAATATAGTTTAATCTTCATTCTCTCACTCCTATATATGTATATGTTTGGGAAGTGTTTAACTGGATTGGGAAACCAATTCCTGGTCGTTATACAATAACTAGCCATTCTTTTTTATGCCTAAGATGCTTCGCATTTAAAAAAAATACATTTTTAGTAATGGTGTTGGCAGTTGAAAAATGTAAATAGATATATGATATCTTGGTATTTTCTTTGCATTAAAGAAAACAAAATCCCTGTGAGTATACAGAATTTTTTCCTCGAAAAAGCAAACACGTTTGAAATTTTATTTTTTTCTAATCCAAAAATATGGCCCAAAGCCATTGAATTTCGTAGATTTAGTTTTAGTAATCCTAACATGGTCATATTTTATCACGCTAATTCCCTGTCGCTATTAATTCACCCACATAGAAGAAGATAGTAAACCACAGATCCTTGATTTGAAAAGGCTACAAATGAAGATGGATGCGGCAAATTAATCGACAGAAAAGGAAAGCCTAACCCGTCCTTGGAAGTAAACCCCACAAAGAAAACTTTCCATAAATTTAAATTTGTTTACTCTAACAACGCTTGCTACCCTCATTAGTACCATCTTGATCCTCCCCAATTATGCACATTTTAAACGGCATTGTTTCCCGCTAATCTGAAACTACAACAAGATGGAAGAAAGAAGAAGACATGCTCATTTGCAGCGCTATCTTTAAATATTCTAATCGACGTATCTAATTATGAGCTTACCTTGACACTACGACAGTGTCGCTTTTATCACCCTCAATGTCTGAATGAAGTGACTGATTGTCTCTTGTTCCTACCATTGAAAACACTGCGACAATCGTATTCTCCTTCAGTGACGGTAATCTAGGCGTCCAATTCACTCGGTAGCGATTGCAGCCTTTGATGCTGCAAACTTTCGTTGCGACTAATTCCGCGTGTTTTCCATCCGACGTACTTCAAAGTAAACCACGCCTTTAGGAGGAAAATTTTGGAATAAATTCATCTCTATTCTTCATTCCAAACTCATCTATGGCTGGCTATTATGCCATGAATACGAAGACAACGCTAAATCTGAAACTATTTTGAATAAAAGTTTGGGAGGTCTTAAAAGAGCCGCGATTCAAGGATTATCATTTCTAATGAGTCAAAATTTGCCTTCGCTGAGTAACACCATACGGCGTAACTTTAGAGAAATGAGGTTACTACAATGCTTCTTCTTGGTAGATCTCAGAAAACAAAAGTATGCCCGATTCTATATATTAAAATTAATTATCGGAACGAGGAGTTTCATTTTCTTAAATGTTGTTATTGATAAATTTTCGTAAGTTTTCGGTCTTCAATGTATTCATTCCCGAAGCCGATTAGAACCTCAGCTCCTCTACAATTAGCACCCTAAAGATTTGGATGGGGGATGAGGCACCTAGGAAAAGTGAGGAGTGGGTTACATTTCCCCTTGCATTCCTCTTTGAGCCAAAATACGATGTCTGCGTAAATGTTGGGCAGTTACTTAATGAATAATATTCTTCCCAACATTAAAAACAGCAAATAAATTCCTATAATCAATATCGATCATATGACCGATAACGGTGGCGGAGTGGTTAGCACTCCAACCCGAGGGTCCTAAGTTCGAATTCCGATAATAGGATTTCAATTGCTAGGGAAAGGTAAAGTGCCCGTATGTATGATATTGCCGGGAGGAGTATTCAACTCCATCATGGAAATCATTACCGTTAGTCGTCAAGTATCATCAGGCGACCCCATCAGTAAGGAAATAAGACTAAAAAGGAAAAAAAAGTATTGTCTATATGTTTAATATAAATTAAATCACCTTCAAAGCGGTTTAATATGTTTTTAATTTTTGGAAATTGGCCAAATTTTGCTGATTTAATAAGTATTAAATTATAAAGATATTCCACCAGATATCGCTTGAGACGTTCCGTTGCCTATATGACCTCATACGAAATTTCACTCCAAACGAACCGAACTCATCGTTAAATGCTCAGTTAGCTTGCCTTGTCTAGTCTGTCTAGTCTAGTCTGGTTGTATCCTAAATAGCGGACCAATGGATGCTAAAAATCTTCTCGAATTCCCAAAAATTTGCAGAAACACTCCTCCACGGGTCGTTGAATTACGAGTGGACGCATATTCACGGATGAGATTAACCACTTCGCGAGGGGAAAAATTCAAAAATGCGAAAAATCTTCCGCGGGGAACATGAGAGAATTTTTCGCGACAGAACACAAACAGACATTAAAGAGAAGAGGGTCGGTGAACTTTTTAAGCGAAAAATCTCCTTAGCGGAGGATGAGTAGCTGAGGCCCGAGCATATGGTGGCCAATTCCCAGCCTTGGCGAGGTCATACTGGCAGACATGGGATCACATACACACACATGATGTTTGCACTGGCGAAGGGATGGTGTGCTAAAAAAGGGTGAGAAAGGGTTTGGAGAGGGGAAAGACACATGGCAAAGGTGGGCTGGAAGGGGTGTGCAGAAGGGTGAGAAAGAAAAGTGCTGGGCGAAGACGTGGGAATGAGTGAATGGCTCGGGGTCCATGGAGCTATTTAATGGGCCAAGTGAAGACTGCTGGGGGAGGGAAATTGTTTGCCAATACGATGAGCGTTTGGATGTAAACACGGGAGGGAAGATTTTAAAGAGTCCACGCTAATCCTTTGAGAGGTAAATATTCTAATTCCCCTACTCCATCGGTTATTCTCCGGGTATTAATACTACAGAAATTCAAACTAATTCCAAATACACGCTCTTGAAAAGGTGGGGATAGTATTCAAAGCCGGAAAATATTTCATAAAGATTCCTGAGAAAAATTTCCACGGTTTTAACGTCAAATACTGCTTCTGCATTTTAAACAACCAAGCTCATTTTCGCAGATAAAACCTAATGTACGATCTAACTAAATACACATTAATTCGATAAAATGAATAAAAAAAAACTCCGTGAAGAGAAATAACAAGAAGCCAATAGTTTAAATGCATTGGAACAAGTTCCCTCAATTCCTTTTTCCTCCGATATCAATACTTCATAAATCCAAACTAATTCGAAGAGCACTTTCTTAAAGAGATGAGTGAACTTTCCCCAGCTGCGAATTTTTTTCATTAAACTCCTTGTATTATATCTCCATTAGAGTAACGTAAAATACTGATACGGCAATTGAGATAATAACACATACGTTTTCATAGTTCAAGCTCAATTTTTTATCTAGCTTATCACATTTTAATAAGACATTATGAGTAATAAAGGACAATAAGAGAAAGAACGAGAATTCAACCTATTTGACCGTCTTGGAGCAAGTTTCTCCAGCGATTATTAAAACCATGTTAATTGTAGTAAACACAGTGCAGTAAAAAATTGTAGCGAGTACAGAACAAAATATAAAATTTATTAAATTTTCGCTCTAAGCATTGTTACCATAGCTATCTCAGCATAAAGTCTTCGGTACGATATTTATTAAGTTATTCTTATTTAAATATCTTCATAAATGAAATGTTCGTTAACTACGAATATCGAATATATTCTCAAGAATATTTACAAAATGTTCCGTACATTAAGTAATGCTTGAAAGTAAAGTACGAAGTCTGTGCACCACGTCAAGAAGGCAATGATTAGGATGCGGGAAATCCCACTTCAAAGGAAATCAGACAAACAAAGGAGAAGGATGCACGCACTTGCACGTTTGGCGTGAACTTGATACACACTGATAGTACTATTCTAGGCAGATAATAGACGACCTTCGAAGTGACATAAGATAAACCTATGCATAAATAGAATCTTCTCTTAGGTAAGATTGGTTGGTGAATGATTAAACATAGGAATAATGAAAGAGAAGAAGCATGCAAAAATAAGCTACGATGACTGCGATATATGCTATATATGTTTATTTAGTTTGAAAATGATTGTTGATTTTTACAACTTTTAATTTTTATTAACAGGTGCAAATGTACTCTGTTTAACTGTCAATTACATTAAAATATTTTCTTCTGTTGTTTCTGTTTCATATTTTCTTGTGCAATAGATAAAGGGCGTTAATACTCTATGCAAAGTTTTATTCCTAGGATAAATGTGCAACTATTTCCTTTGATCGTTATTATATATGAAATTCCCAACCATGACACAATCACAATTATATGATGAACTGAAAAACAATTAAAAAAACCACAAAGTATTAAAAGACAATATAGTGGTTTTTCGAGATATTATAACAGTATAGAAACTACCTCATTCCTCATCTTACATAGTAAGCCTCATTCCCTCTTCAGGGCTTGAGGTTCTTAATGAAGGAGATTTTGAGGTTTAACCGACCTCCGGAATACTGTACAGACAGAAGGACGATGAGTATGAAGGCGTAGCATTAGCGTCTTTCACTGCAATTAAGTTAAAAGAAAAGCACCGCGCGTGTAAAAGTACAGCCGCATTAAGTCTTCAATGACTTCGGAAATCCTGCGGAAGACGTCTGACATTCAGTCCATTCATTTAGCTTTAGGCGGACGTTTGCCGTAAGTGGAAACCGGCAGTGATTACGGGCTTGCGTAATGCCAAATGATTTGAAATCATTCTAATTATGGTCGCCGAAGGATGGCGCCAGTAAATGAAATGTAATTGCCGAGAGTGAATTAAAAACAAATCGTCAACTTATATTTCCTCCGAGAGTGCAGCATGTCTATTGCTTTCAGAGCCATAAAGAATTCCATCCTCTTCGGAGAACCAGTACACGTTCCGCAGAATCATGTCCGTCTGGAGCCCTTGAGCCCACGCAAGAAGCGACATTTACACGTTCTTATATATTCAAATAATGAAAAATCAAGCGATTTCTTTTAGTCGGTAGAGTGGCGCCTGTGAGTTACAGGTAACTTCCGTAAGATCTACCGTATGTAAATTTTCAAGCTTGGCAAAGCGATAAACTTATGTCTTGTTAACATCAGTATTTGAAGAAGAGCCAATAGTAATAAGGAACCAAGGGATCTGAAGTATCAACGATAAGTTATATAAATGAAACGTAAGAAGTATGGATCAGGGGCCTGCGAATACATTTAAATTTTCCCTTTCCTTTATTAAAAATAATGCATAGTTCTAAAAATAATAGCATTTTTATGGATAAGTTTTGTTGTAGACACCTCTGTAACATCTTCAATTATTCAATGTTCTGTTTTCTATATGCTTCCAAGCTTTTGAAATTAATTGTACTGTTTGTAATTTGTCTATTTATAGATGAATTGACTGTATTTTCCCTAAGTTATTTCTAATAAAATTCAAGATGATGGAATAATTCTTCCTGGTTTTGAATCTCACTAAATTACTAAGAAATATATATTCATCCACGAAATATTTAAGTAATTAAAAAAATTAAGTTGTGGGAAATTACAGCAATTCACAACTAAAATTCCATTACAATTATTTAGAGCGACCGGTTAAGACTTCTATAAATCTCCATGTAGGTATAATTTGTTTCTTTCCTAAATCATTTCTCTTCTAGTTCTTTTAAATGTATTAATGAACAATGGCCGATTTAAATAAATCAAAAGAAATGTCAACAAAAGTTAGGAAAATCTTAGTAATATCTACGCAAATGTTTTAATTACTCGACCAGTTTCAGCTACACAGCCGCCATTATGTCTTTCCACGAAGTCCGGATAAATAACATAGAATTAAGTCAACAATTACTTTAATTTAATTTACTTAGAAATTTCACATAGGCAAGGAATCTATCTATAACTAAAATGAAAACATTCGAGTCACAGATGAATTTTTGGCGACGAAAACTGTTTCTTGACTCGACCTTCTTCGACGAAAATTTAAACAAGAGCTAAAATATTTCGTCTTCAAATCCTCCAGTGAGCCCGAAATACAATTTTAAAAGCAGACCGTGACTTGAACCTTGGCGGACATTTTACGCAGAATAAAGCCGAACCTCGGCAATTTTCCTCTCCTTTCCCCCAAGTCATTGCTTTAAAGCTGCCGAAGTACCCAAAGGATGCGAAAATAACAGCGAGAGAGACGGCAGTTGAATCCGAGAGTAAACACGGCAGATAGTGTCGGCGAGAGGCGTTGAAGAATTGCGCTCCACGTAGTGGCGAGCGGGCCTCAAAGGCCACCAGGTCAGCCGACCTTCTGGGTGAACACAATGAAACGGTTAGGTCATCCCGTGGGTGGAGGGAGATTTATGTTAAAATGCATTAATTTTGCCCGAGTCCCGTCTTGATGGGCTGGGCGCCCTTCCAAGATTCATCCTTGAGGTGGTCTTGATGGAGCCGAACGCACAAAACGGCAAAATAGAAAGTGTCTCATCAGACGCTACGTTGGAAGTCTTCCATATAATGAGTATGGTTAAATGGCGTAATCAAACATGAAGATGTATGCCAAAATACACACCAAGGGAAGATCAAACTCCGGATAAATTACCACTTGTTTGAGCTTTCTCATTAGGAATTACACAAGCCGGCAAATTTTAATATTTTCGGTAACATGGAAGATAGTAGCTGTTCTAAACTGATTTATTTTATATAATTATCAATCTGAGCAGGATTATTAGAAACAATCACTTTATTTAAAACTGAGGTATGGAATAACTTTCGATTTTAAAATCCCATCTTAAAAAGTCGCTTTTTTTATCACCAGCCTTTACCATGATTAAACTGAACTAAATTTCTTGAAGCTCATTATCATACTAGAAGTAAAGAAATACCCCATCAAAAATAATGAAGCTGACTGCAAATTTAAAAAATTACAACTATTATTGCTTAAATCTGATCTTTCTGAATAACCAAAAAATAAAAATCATCCCTCCCCTATTTTAAATATCTATGATATCCAATTGAAACTGTAAATATAAAAAACGACTGAAATAAAAAAATCGATAAAATTTTAATTGGACCTATTAAATGCGAAAGAATTACTTAAACTAGAACTACGACAAATTCTTTGCATATATACGTGGCTCATTTTTGGAAAACATCTGCAAAAGTTTTTCGCTATGTTTTCTCTACGAGAAACATCTGGATGTTTCCTATTGTTCTTTGTTCAGATAGATGCAAAACCAATATCGTTTTTATGTGCATCATTTATCCTGGAAAACATTTCGATAGAAAAATTTTCCATGTTTATATTGAGAAACAAAACCTTAACAATTTAAATTTAGCGCAAATTTATCGATTTTTTGGCAAAAATCAACAGGAAATAATTCTCTAGTCGATTCCTATTAAACATCAATATATTAATGTGTGTAATTGCACATTGATGATACAAAACAAAAGTTTGCATTTATAAAAGTCTCTCCAAAATTAGACAAGAATAACAATAGAACAGAAAAATAGTACTGGATGCAAGAAATCTAAGTGATATAAAACGCAAAGAAGTTCAGTACGAGTCGTATCGTCTGTAAGAAATATTACGAACGTTATCACGTACTTACTTCCGTAAATAAAAACGCATACCTAAAATAATTGCGAAGAGTGAGTACACTTCGATCATTTTCTTATTTGTCTGAGGATAATTGAGATATCGGACATTCTTGAGATTCCGGACGATCATGCATCTTCCGATCTTCACGGATATCAATCTCAAGAGATTAAAGCACATTGAATTCTCGGTAAATTAAAGTTAAAAAAGCCTTGAAGATATAAATCGGCTGGATGTTTACTCAGGCAGCACGATTTATGGTACATATTCCGCTCTTTAATCCCGATAACCTCTTCAAGCATTACGTCAGTTAAGGAGAACCTTTTTCCTGTAAATTTACGATCCGATATCTGAATGTAGCAGGAAAAGTTTGGCAAAGAGAGAGGACAAAAAACTTAGGAAAATTTTGTCTAATATAGAAGATAAAAGATGAAAAATGGACCGCTACTTTATTTGAATGAAAAATTTCCTACTTATATTTTAATATTTTATTTATTTATTTATTATTATTTATATTATATTTTAGTTTGTATTATTTATTTTACTTATTTTAATTTTTGCTGGAGAAGGTTGTCTTAGATTTGGTTTTTACTCATAAGTCTTGATTATGATGGCTGTGATACTATAAAAACTACAGAAGTACTACGATGTCAGTGTATTTTCATTCATTTTGTTACTCCTTTTGAATGCTATGAAAAACACTCTGGCTCTGTGAAGACAAAGTACCTTGTCTTCATGTTGTCACCTCAATCCCTTCAAAAGCATTTTCCTAGAGATCTTGAGAATATAACCATTCTTCTGGATGGCTTAGCAGACTGATATATACGCAAATGAGCGAATTAATATCTATATAAAACTCGAGTAGTAATTACAATAGTTACATTATTTGAAAAGAGTGTGGCAGTTTTGATTCGTATTTTACAATTTAGACTCCAATTCAAATCAAGCGAATTACTGATTTTGTAACTATGAATAAATAACCTTCTTTTGTTTTGGTTTTACATTGAAAAGAAATTATATCATATCCAAAGTTTAGGAATCGACACAAGGAAACATATGGTGTTATAAGATATCTAGCATGAGTTGTGAATCTAAGTCAATTTGCCTTGCAACAACGAAATAAATTTCAAAGAGAACGCACATGTTATAATCAATTGCTGGAGCTTTGTGGATGACTCAATGAGTCGAAACCTAGATCTTTTCTAAATGAATTAGAACAGTTTGTAAAAGTTCGACTTCTTCTGATTCCTTCAGAACGTGCACAGATTGACTAATCGCTTTTCATGGAATATGATGAAGAGGTCAAAGCAAAATATTTTCTCTAATCTACAACCAATGAAGAAACTAAATACAGGGAAATTCGCCATCTCTGGCTCTTTTCCTTGTCTTTCACGTCCACCCGGAAACAGAAACTCGCAAGAGCTGAAAATTTCACGTCTTCAGATACGATTCCGTCTTCCCGTTTGGATCAAAGTGCGAAGAGAGGCTTTATCGAATTATGAGCCCGTCCTTGGATAGTCGCCGCTTGAATGAACAACGATAATTATATCTTATCAATCGAAGGTTAAGATACGGGCTCCTTTGATCGAAACTTTCTTCGATGCATCCGACGGGATTTCACGGAACTCTTTGACACGTGCCAGAAATAGGTATCCAGATATTCACACCAGCAAATGACCAGCTGAACAAAAATGTAAAAACAATTCTTGTCCTTGCTATTCAAACTATCTCAAAATGTCATCGTTAATTCGAATTCTGTTTTGATAAATATTTTTAGGATCAACATAAAATAATTTCACGTCAAAAACTTCCCAAAAAACAACTGGCGATGTTAAAATGCTGTTGAAAGTCATAATAACGTAAGTGAATCCATCTCCCAGTCATTAAATCTACTAGATTCATATATTATTACACTCGCGACTCTGATGCGCTAATCATGAAAAGAATGATACAGAATCGATGTAAAAATGTTGGACCACTTTTATCTAACGAATTTAGCAAACTTCTGATAACTAATCATACTAGTCGCCAATTTTTATCACTATAAAAACGCTTATCAAAATTGGGTCACACCCGATTATATAAAGCTATGAAATTATATAATTTAGGAAGGTTTTTACGACATGATCTTTTGGTAGGCGTTCTTTTTAACGATGACGTACACGAAATCGAGCTTTCAGCGGAAGCAATATTGTGTCGTATTGAGAAACTCAACTATTGTATTCATTCTTTAATCATTCATTCCGCATTCCTAGATGTTGGATTATTTATTGAATAAATCGGGAGCTATAGCCGAACCTAGCCTCTTTGCTGAGGATAATTTCGTCTTCAAGATGACAGGAGGAAGAGGCCCTTATTGTCTGACGGAGTCAATATCCAAATGTTTTTGTAATGTATATATTTCCTCTAAATATTAATATAAAAGTAATACAATATATAAGTATTACAATATAATTTACATAATTTTATCAGATATTAGAGCTTTAGGTGTCAACTAAGGTTATCCTGTATTGTTGACGCCGAAAATACACAATACGTTGTGTTCTAAATACAAATACATTAAAGTACTCATTTTTGTTAGAATAGTGACGTGTGTAATAATATTAGGGTAGCATAATGCAAATAGAAAGAAAAATGAAGTGACATATTAATACAAAGGAAAGTTAATACAACAAAAATTGAGAAAAAAAATAAAGAGAAGGAAAAGAAAATTTAAGAAGTACGTTAATGAACAAAGAATCTTTCAAAAATGTGCTCTGCTGTGAACGATATCTTGAATCTCCCATAGTTCACTCGCCAATTCAACATTCACAACGAACTGGGTCTCAAACAAAGGCTAATACTTAAAAGAACATCCGATGAAGTGGGTCAAATTCTAGAAATATAAAGAGCTCAACGATCCCTCAAAGCTTACAGTAATCACTTAAGTTGGTTACTTTAACAGAAAACTGTAACTTCTCGATAAAAGACACGAGGGGGTTAATGGCCTATCAAAACACCCTCCTTCGCTAAAAAGCAATCACCGAATCCATAAACACTAAGCTTCCAAATACCGCAAACTCATAACGCGCGAGATAAGATATGCATCCGACGCTGAAAAAATTCCATTTTCCGCTCGATTGTGCCTCGATTTCCTCGGTAACTGATGGCATCAATTCCGCTGTTTTTGTGTGTGCATCATCGGGAAACGAACGCCGCGGGTTCAAATTGAATCTTCCGAGGCTGTGATTTGATCTCGGGAGTTAAATAAGGGGGAGTCACGCAATTGTTTCAATTCGCGGCTTTGGAAGAGTTGAATCACTCGGCGTAAACGATTGCATGATGCGGAGAAAGTGAAAAAAATAAAGGACGGGGTGCCCATTTAAAGGAGTTTATGCTGTCATCTCCGGGGAAATCGACGCTACCATTTAGAGAAAGACTGAACTTCTTCATAAGTGGGCGCTAAGTTGATTATAATTCAAACGCGGATACGAAAAACCATTACGTAATACGTAATATGAGGCTTTGGAATGATCATTTGGAAAAGAGCGGTAAATTATGCGGAAAAAAACTGCCTCAATCGATTAGCTCAAGCAAATAACGTTACAGGGATATGATTCCCATACATATTCTTTCTTGTAAGAATGTTAATAAGTAGTAACCATTGGAATCATTACATCTGGATTCGTACCACTTTTCACCTGTGCTACTACTAATAATTCTATAATAATACAGCTATAACTTTTAGTCCTAGATCTAAAACTCTTCTAACATTACATTAATAACAATAATGAATAGTAAAATAATCATGTCAATAAGAAAATATCTACTTATTACACTTTACTGAACACAGGCCGACATCTAAAGAGATAATCGGAAATGTCGAAAATGCTGTTAATATAAATCTTCTAGAAAATGCTATTAGAAAGATTTGCTATTTCTAGAAAATTGTGAATGAATTAGACCAAATAAGTGGTAACAGGGAATTTCAGTTTTAAAAACGAAGAACCTCAAAAAAACTTGTTTGTTTCTTAAGAAATAATTTAACTTTTTAATGCAGATTTCATATTTTTTATTTTTACATCTTATTTTATATCTTATATTTTTTATTTTTATAGATTATCTCTCATTTCCTTCAAAACTCATCTCCAAGTGGCTCTCCTCAACTAAACGGACCGATTAATCGGTTGCAACACAGCACAACATCGAACTTAATAGCATTCAACACAAAAAATTATGATTTCAATAAAAACTATCATTTTACTCTTAATTTATTCAATAGGAATGGAGAGGTTATCGTCCTACACCATCGAGTATTCCATCATCCTCCGAGACATGAACGGAATAATATATAGAGGTACTGATGCATCACAGCCAAACAAATGGTGCGCTTAAAAGCTTACAGCCACTTCCTGTAATCGAACGCGGTAACGTACGAAAACAAACGTTTCCGGCGATTGCGCACGTGGGCATAAACGTACTGAAAGCGCACTGACCGATTACTTCTTCGCTGCCCACATTTTCCCTGGCTTATGCCCAGAATATCGCCTAAACACCGAACTGTTTCCCAGGAAATGGTCCTTCGGTGAGGAAATGGGGCCCGGAAAATAAACAGATGGAGAATGGTTTTGGTGATCCCAATAAGAGCCTACTTTTACACCAAAAGCTATTTGGAAGAGGTGAAGCTGTCAAACATTCGCTTTCGATTCTCGAAGATGATTATTTATGATCCGAAGTGGATACACGTTTGAGGGTAACGAAATCATTATTTTCTTTGAATATCTAAGACTTCCGTTCACTTGAGTTATAAATAAATATTTTCAGCTTTCGTATTTTCTAATCGAATTTTCAACGCATCCTTTTTTCTTGTTTGTCTCTCACGTATTTTTTTAGCATCACAGATTAAATGCAGCCATTAAAATTTCCTATAAAACATTGAAATGGAATGAGTTTCAAATCAAACCGTAAAAATTGTATTTAAATTGATAGATTGATGCTTAATTATTTAATTACTCAAGTTCTTTTTTTACTTAGAAGACAACTTAACATTTAGTTACTTAATAAGTCAACAGGCCACTCAGAAATAAAAAGCATTAAAAAAAATATTAAAGATTTAGAACAGACACATATTTCACCTGAAGATGCTTCTTTTGGGAGCGAAATAAGTATCAGCTGTAAGTCTTTATTAGATGGTTACGGACTTTATTTTAAACTTTACTTAGTTACTTAACAAAATATTTTGATGCTTAGAAGCGACACTAAGTAATTGAAAAGTGGAGACTGAATTTTACTAAATACGATCTTCATTTTCTTGACAAATATTGATAATGGTTATTTTTATTATAATTCATCCTCTACATGGCCCGCCGAAAGATACAACCTACCGGCAACTAAAAATTTTACGATTGAGTTTTATATAGGTAACGTTTTCAGTTACTTGAGTAATAGATACATATGCTTATAATGATGGTAAATTCCCTATCCGACCCACCGAAAGATAGTGCTGGGGAAAAACTCCATACGCGGTCCAAAAGATGAGTTTGCTCCCTGTCCTTCGTCAAACAACCGTACAACTCCCCTCCTCACCAAGAATGCGACAAACATCACCATCCATCCGAATGGATGAAATCATCCACCAAACCAAATCTCGGGTTCTCCGACCTTTCAACTCTAGTCAGCAGACTTACCAAAAATTCTCCAAAAAATAAATTAACAAAAAGAAATTCGTGCGCATTGAAGCCATGAAGGTATATCCAATTTTGGCCTTCGGAGAGATCGGAGATAAGAGATAAAGAATCGCGATATTAGGCGTACACGTGGACCCGATGAAGAAGCGGATTCGGTCGAGAGTAAAAGCGTAGCGACTTCGTGTTTTCGGGCGCTGCCAGTCACGAGCGAGTGCAGAACCTGCTCGGAACATGTGAACGCACTCCGTGGCCATGGTCACGAAAAACGTGACCCATTCTTTCTCCTCTTCGGTAAGTCTCCCTCGATCGGCGACCTCTCCCGGCGACTGCCGCTTGGAGCTAAAAACCATCTCGGAACTCATGAATCGAGCAAGCGACGATTTGAGGCGGTGCCTATCGATTAAAGATTAAATCTAGAAAGGGAATGTGATATCATCATTGTGGGAAAATATATCTAGGCACAACTTTTGAGGTTCCGTAGATGCTCCACCGATTCTCACCTATGTGTTTTAACAAGACTTATCTACAACCACCATTCCCTTACTATTAACGATGAAGAAAAGTGAACCTAGTTACAGCTACTGAAGTATTCCGCATATAAATATGGAGAGGTAAAGCATCCAACCAGCCTCACTGATGTAGGCTTTCAAACTGATGATTTTAAGGGGATATATAAGAGAAACTGCAACAGCAGATTTTGTGGTGTTTAATTACTTGTAATATTAATCTCAAAATTTGTACCTTGACCAACCCAAACCATAGCTTTCAATAGGTTATTAATTTGACTCATTCAAATTCCATTACTTAGATACGTTGGAGTCACTCATCTCATTTTCAAAGACAAATTAATTCTACAAATAGAAAACGCTATAACTAACATTATAAACCGAAGCCAAGATAGGTATTTGGAGGCACTGAATAATCAATGTGGTTTAATATCAGCCACCTGAACTATGCAAAAACTACTTCCAATCGAGTCAAAACACCTATCCCGAGCACAGAATGACGAAGCGAATACATTAGCACACTTTTTCATACTTCGACTGCAACTCAAAAGGCGCGCAAATCTGAATTTAATGACCCGCTCGATACTTAATCACGGACTGACATTTAGACGACAACGGCTCAAACACGGCGAAAAGTAGCCAGAATGTAATGGCCGCCCCTTAATGCTTTAATAACAGTTATTACGAGTCGGTTCTAAAGCACGGCTGAAAGCCGCCGACTTCATTTGGCGGAAGAAATATCGTCGCGAAGGAATGGCGCGGAGGTCGCACCAAAGATTCGCGAAGTCCAATGAGAGAGATGAGTGTTAGGAAAGAAACTGGAATACGGCTTATTATGAATTAGAAGTTTAAAAATCCTCCAAAAGATTTATGGGCCAGCGTTACCCCGTTGCTACCGATTACAGAACTAGAGGAGGCACCTGGATAACTGACCTTCTAAGAATCACCCGATGCTCCATCTTATTCAAGTTTTCTTTTCCATCAACTTTCACAATGAACCTCAGTATCTATCCACATCATTCAATAGTATGAACACAGTCCACCAACGGGAGGATCTCATTTAATACAAATTCTAATTCACAGATCTGATAAATATAACAAATCTTTTCATGTCACCGCCTGTAGATGCTGGAACGCACTATCTCCTAACGTTATAAATTCACCATCCCCACCATCATTTAAGAAGCACATTTCGAAACTAATACTCACTGAACAAAATTTCAAAGTCCCCAAAACGGCTAGTTAAAATGTTCTGGTGGGGTAGCCTAGATGGTTAAGGCAACCTCCCGGTTAGAGGAAGGTCCCGGGTTCGATTCCCGGCCCTGTCAGACCTTATTCAAGTCCCATTTTCCTAGGGAATTTTTTATTTTAATTGTTTCATAGGTTAAGCTTTTACTTTAATATTTCAATATGTTAGAATTACAATATTTGCATATGATCGTATTTTAATTTTGTATAAGACTGTATTATATTAGTATATAATTTTATTTTGTATCATTTTATATAGATTTATAGGTTTGTATTTTATTTCAAGTTTTTATACTTTGTAACGTCATTTTCATTTTGATATCTTTATGAAATTTCTTGGTTAAATGGAAAATTTGCAAAATAAAGTTCGTTAATGATAATAATGTTCATTTTTTATAGTAATTCCATCATCTTCAGAGGAACGGGAAGAAAAGCTTCAGGGGTAGAAAAACTGTGTCAACAAATAACTAGGAAAAACAATGCAAGTTTTTAGGATGGTCATGGCTTTCCATGATGCACGGTCATAGTGTATGTTTCATGTATTAGAAGAATTTTTCTACCTATGCGCTCTGTACTAATGATAGTTATGTGTTGAGGAAACTCTACCACGTCATGCAGAGAACAATCTATCAAGTATTGTAACTAACCAATTAATTTAAAATACATAAATATTCAGAAAACCTTTCTTTTTCCGAAATGTAATCCTTGAAGAACCCTTACAAAACATTTTATTTTATGCTTGAAAATTTCTCATCAACGAAAGTTAGGAAATTTGGTTCTCTGGACACGAAGGAATCACATTTGTCTGTGGTATCCAACGAGAGAGAGAAGGTTTTTTTATTTTTCTGTTGCAACAATTTCTGTCACAATCGTTTTTTTTCATCTTGCCCTGAAGATGATTGCAAGGCTATCGAAACGAACATTGAGAGCTTATTAGAAGATCAGTAATCCGGCCCTTCCGTTGTTCCCGGATTCAGTAGGAACGCGGTGCGGAACGCTGACGAAGAGGGCTTCGGAGAGTTTTTAAATCTCTGGTGAAAAGATATTCGGTGTAAAAACCCATTTATAATACACGGAAGCGAAAGTCTCTGACAAAGATACGTAATCTACGGAGGAACGGACCACCTGGTTGGGTCGGAGGACCTGTCGGCGATCATCTTAAAAGAAGATATGCTGAAAATAATCGGGCCCCGTAAAGATGTTGGCGGAAAGGTCAAGAGGGGATTCTGCAACATTCCTTAACAACGCTTTCATGCCAGAAGGTAGCCCGAATTAGCTGGCGATGGATCCATGGCCAAAATTTCGTCGTGAGCTCGAAATTTAACGTGGATTACCGCTGGTTAACATGCATACTTGTAAAGCATTCAGCCTGAAGGCTAGAGGGTACCTCACGACCTCTAACATGAGTAAACAATAGCTATTAAGGGGAATGGGCATTACTAGGCAAGATGAGGAGTGAGGTAGTTTTTCCTCAAAATGCACTGAATCCCAAAAATTAATGCAACAGTTCTAAAAATATTTCTAAAGAAGTTATCACTATAAAGCGAGTAGTTTACTTTTAAATAGTAAGTCATACACGTTTCCGTGTACGACACTCTATCTAAGGTCAGCTCAATGCCTACAGCAATCTATTCTTACATTAAAATCACCTCCAGAATAATTCCACCTCCCCTCTTTACATTTAAATTCATTACTTTCTTCTTGTTCCCTATTCATCCAAAAATCCTAATATCAAACTCTGATATGCAATGATTTCCCAACGTTCATTCAATTTCATGAAACTTAAAGCATTGTGACAACGTTTGCACAAGGTACAGAAACATTTTGAAAAATTCATGGGTTCGGAACTTTCAGACGAACGTAATTCCAGTAAACGCGGTCTCTGAAGACAAGAAAGTGATCAGAAGAAATAGATATTTACCTCTGGTCGTTCTTTAGGCAGATTACAAGGGAATCTAATAAGGTAGATTAAATGATTTTTGCTGGAGTTAATTCCCCTGTCACTGGAGGTTCGCGAGGTATACTCCTGGCCAAAATTAACGCAGCACTTCCCTAGCGATCCTTACGGCCGGTGCTGCGTTAATTTTGGCCAGGACTGTACATACATATCTAAATATAAACAACCAAATTTCCCATCGATTATTATCGACACTATTATCGAATGCAAAACGTGCTTAAAAACAACAATAGCGATATTTTATTGATAACTAATTATTGATGCTACAGACTAATTGTCTATTTACTTAATTTATCAAAAAAGGCACATCCCACCTCTCCTAATTTCTTCTAATTAAGAAAATCCTTGAGCTATGATTTTCCCGACCGCATACGTGAAAAATTGGAACAAAAAACTCAGAGAAAGGTTAGAACATAATCATATAATGACTCCAAACGATTATTTCTCCAAATCTGTGAGCCATTTTCCACTACCCCTTCATCTTTCCCAAACAATTTACGCCCGCCAAGCCCACGCGCGGACGTTTTTAGCTCTGTTAACCAGAGACTGCGTACAAAGACACGGATTTGTATCGAATACCAAAAAAATCTATCAGAGCGTCAATCACTCGTTGGATGCAAACGAATGGCAAATGGCGATGACTGTAAAACTACTCGAAACTGAAAAAGTATCCAGATTTACTTTATTTTGCATTTTCCGTTTATCTTCGCCTGTAAAAAAGAAGTAACCGAGAAAAGTTTTATTTAAAAATATCTGATACGGTCAGCAGGAACTTCATACAAAATGCGGAATATAGTAGACCACTGATGGCAAACGTATATTGTAATAGGAAAAACCAAAACCCATCAGTAGTTGACAGCTTAAAAACTTTTGATGGTTTCGGTTTTTAATGTTACAATTTAATCCAAAATACCTGAGCTTATGGTATTACTTCATCATTCTATAAGAAGATACTTCAATCCTCGTTGGATTTTGGATCATTAAATACCTCATGCGTTATCTTGAATATTGGCCGCGTTTACACCTTTTGCTAAAACATGAGATAAACTCAAGGATTAAATCAACCGAAAAACCTGAAATTATATTCTTATCGCCTTATTCTTTAATAGAATACCTCATTCCTAAGACTCATAAGATTTTAGATTAGCGAGAAAAGCAAGTACCTCCCTACTCTTCCAGCCTAATTGCTTCATTCCCTCTGTAGACCTTTTGGTAGGTAATGAAGATGGGGTCGAAAATTCTATAAGCATTTAGATAGATGATTTTGCACACTTCATTTACTCTATAACAGAGAAGGCCAACGCACTTCTGGCAACGACCAACGTAAATAAAAATTGTTCGAGTTAGCAATTCAATCTATTACCAACTCGGTAACAACGCAGTAAATTAGTTCCTAATTGTCTTAGCCGAGTTTTCTTTCCCTAAGAAGCAATTTCTTCCCACAGATTTCTTCTGTATCGATCCAAAAATATTTGTCAGGTCCGTCCAACGGCGTTCTCATTTTCGGTAATACGATCATTAAATTGTCATCCTCGTATAATAGCTTTCCGTAAAATACATCCAACATTTTAAATTGCTTTCCGATGGCGTCCTTCATTTTCATATATTCGAGGAGCTTATTTCATCCTGATTGGCTCACTTCCCAAATTTCCTCGTTCATAATGAACTCATCCCAAAAATTTAAAAACATTATGATAAATTTATATTTTTGTATTCATTAACATGATATATATAAATAAAAATCAACAATATTAAATATACATATATTTATTTATTTACGATTAGTATAAATTGTTTTATGCGATCATCAGACTTCTATCTGACTACCGCATAAAACAAGTCAATGAAGAAAATATCTACTATATACTGATGAAACAAAACTACAGTAACTCAAATTTTTAAAATATGCTAAAATATGCTTTTATGCATAAAATATACCTTACTATTTCATTCTATTGCCTTCAGAAAGGTAACCCATTACTATATAATCGACTCATTCTTTGCATCATGTCTTGAGTATATAAAATTTCTTTCATTTAGCAAGATAGACTTTCAGTCTTTATAACTCAATCTACGTCGGATTAAAATTCCTGGTAAACGCACTGATCTACAACTGGCAAATAAAACAGAAAGTGCATGCTATTTTTTTAATAAAGCGACAGATATACGGTGAAAACTGCCTTATATATACCGCCCTATATATAATCCCCTCTACAGGGGTGAACGAATCGTCACAAAGGTAGGGATAAGTCGAGTGGAAGATATATCTGTTACGCGGGAAATTATATTCCACATAAATATATGCAGAGAATCATGATGATGAGGAAGACGTAACAACTGAGATAAGTACGCTTAAGAAAACGTTAACTTGGCCGAATATCTTTAATATCGCAAAATTTAGTCGTAAAACGAGTTGCCTGATGGAAATTAAATTATGAGGAAAAATGTTACGATTAACTTTGAACGACTTCCATGCTCTTTGAGTACCGCCGCGTGGTGCACCGAAATTTCTTCGAGGAGACGGGCGACGACTCTAAATGCGTTTATCACACTCATATCGAAATTCAGCCGATAAACTCTTACTTCAAAGAGTACCGCACTATCTGAAGGAAAGGTCTACGAACGGCTACGTTACTCTAAAAATAAATTTATATGAAGAGTCGAAGAAATTTTGATCTCTTTTTGTATTCGAGGTTACTTTATTTTTATTTAAATTAATTTCTATCAGAAGATTGCTGCGGATAAATCGCAATGAAGTAGTAAACGAACATTTGAATATACATTGTTGGGTAACAGTTTTTTTAATTAAACTACTATTAATATTTACAAGGATACCATGGCCGTTCTTTTATTGTATTAAGTATGGATTAAGTATGCATAAATCTGTTATTCCACTTGCTTATCTCATGGAATACCATCAGATCAACCCTCTACCATCGATAGTGTGCATTAAGTTTTGGATTATTACGTAAAGAAAGTCGAGCAATATTGTTATGAATTCTTATACACAAAAACTATACAACGTGTCAGAGTAATAATATCAAATAAAATACATAAGGATTAATATAATTAATGATCAAGCTCCTAAGAATCCCTAATGAGAAGCAAACAGAAATCTGATGGTGCTCTAGAGTCCGTGATGACACAAAAAGACACCAACAAGACACACGGGAGCAAGAAAACTCGAGACAGGGGAGCAGGTCCAGAATAGGGAATAATCCGGGCAGCAATTCAACCAAGGATTATCGCTTCGAAAGGAAATCCTCAGCCAAGGACTCGAAAAAATTCAGTCGTCCTATGATTCATGATTTGAGTCGGCGGAGATCTGAACACGGAACTCACCTGAGGGCCTCTGATTTCTTTTTATATTTCCCTCGAGGAGTCTGTGAAGAGGATTTCGAGATGACTGAGACGCAACAGGTGTGGGTGGGGAGGAACGGAGTAGAAGGGGGAGGCATAAAAGATACGGGAAGAGGCTGTCGTATATCGCCGCAGGCCCGGGGCTTTCTCTTCTTCCCCATTCCACATATCTGTCTGGATTCCCTTCCTTCCACACTCATAATCCACGATTCGGAAACCGAGGGGTCTGGATTTACCCGGGTGCTTAACCCTATCCCGCCCGATAGAAATGAACCCCCCCTTCTAAACACTAATGAATGAACCTTCCTTTCCCAACACTAAAGAATGAACCCCCCATCCCAACACTAGAAAATGAATCCTCCTAAGAAGACAAGACCTTTATTTCCTCACGTCCAGTATAGACGTTCCTGGCTTAATATTGTAGAACAAGTTATTGCACCAAGCTTTGAATAAGGTTCTTTGAAATTTTAGGGATTGAAAATAAGGTCTACAGGAATGAGAATAAAAATATTAATAATAAGACCAAAGTCTTGTGCAATCGAAATCCTAACTTCTAGATGAGTGATAAGTACATTAAGTGTAAATTCTATTTCAATATCCGCCGACCTAAATCAAAATAATATTTTTAATGACTATTTTTCCCTTTACGATTAAAAGATCTTTCCGGTAGATGAAAAGGATGAAATACACCTCAGTAAGACGACGCTTTATTTTGAAACTAAACAAATATTCGAAAAATAAGTTATAATTTTAACTTATTATGAGAAATTGATAACTATTATTGTAAGGTTTCATTTTGGAAAGAACAAGGTAAAAATATTCATAAAAACGATTATTTCCTGATACAGCGATTTCGAATCTAAAATAACATTCGAAGGTAAACATTGGGATTCCTATTGAATTTTCTTTCAAACAGTACAATACAATTTTTACATTCTGTCTAGAATTGAATCCCCCTTCCCAACACAAAAGAATGAATCTTCCCAGCATCAAGTCCGGGGAACAATTCATTTTTCTTCACGAAAGTTTCGAGAGCTTTGCCACTCACATTCAAAATATCTAACTTCGAAAATATGGCGTGTGGCATGACTGTCGTTTTGACCGATGACCGAACGATTTCGCTCCTATTCATGCTCGGCTTCCAGGAGTATAATAAGAGCGAAAAGGATACACATGGAAGAATAAGAAACGGCTTAAGCAGAACTAATGCTGACAGCCTATGCTAGAAATTGCCTAGCTAACATCGCTTCGCACAAGAATAAATCGTAAACAGAAATGACAAAGCGGAAAAAAGTTGTAGAATTTTACGAAGCTAGAGGTGACTGAAATCACCAACCAAGTTTTAGAAGGCTTTTTTTTAGTGGAGGTTTGCTATGGATGACTAATATAAAAAAGAGTAAACAAACTTGTTGAATATACATTGTATTTGGGTATTCCTTAAAGAGAGTGGAGTTATTTCGTTAGGAATTCATACACGCGAAAAATGTCCAAGGAATCAGAGAGCAATGCTATTTTATAGACATCTGTAAGAATCAATAAAATAAAAGATCAAGTTTCAATAAATTCTTGGAATGAGTTCTCAAGTAAAGATAATACCCTCATTTCTCCACTTCTAGTTCAAACGTTTCTGGCTTATTAATGTAGAAAAAGTTATTTTAATTATTTCATTAATTAATTGTAATTACCTACTGTTGCTGGACCTCTCTATTGCACCAACTTTTGTATGGCGACTAACTTAAGAATTTTCGGGATTGAAAATAAGGCCTACTGGAATGAGAATAATAATAATAACACATATAATCCTAAATAATACCAAAATCGTAATTCCTCAATGAGTCTTGAGTAAATTATATGTAAATTTCATTTCAATGATATCAGAATTGATTTTTTTATTACAATTTGTTCCTGTATGACTTAAAATTTGTTTTCAGATGACAAAATTGATGAAGATCCAAGTCCGAATGATAGGAAATTCTCCTAAGCATATCTCAATGACGAACATTTTATTGCGTAAATAGTAAGTAAATATTATGGATTCCCCAAAGAAAGTAATTAAAGATAGAATTCAAGGAAAAACAGAGGGAAGGTCATAGATAAAATATATTAAGGCATAAAGGGGGGATAAGTAACCAAGAAATTAAATAAATAGCAATATATTGAATAGGCAATATTAAGGCAAATTAACCTACCGAATGGTACCATACCCTTATGTATGCATTCATACATAAATATTTCCATTCGATATTTCGTATTCATTGTAATGTTTCACATATAAGTGTTTGCATTAAACATCACCGGTCTCAATGTCTCACATCTCTCAACGAAGCAGCTTATTGTCGCGCAAAAGAATGAAGCATAATGCTTCCAAATCGCTACGCATACGGTGAGCAACTCCAATTAAAAGCAACACGTGAGAGTATAACGTGCTCCGCATGTTCATCGGCCGACCTTTTCCGCAGTGACATCACCGATGACTCCTAGGCGCCGGCTGATGTAAGTCCACTCCGTGCGTTACAATTACGGAAAAGGAGATGCGCCCTTGAATTCCTGCGTCGATTAAGCCGTTTCTGCGGGGGATAACCGCAAATGGTGACAATCGGATCAATTGCGCCTAATAAAAACGTTGGCTTCACCTTGCGTCTCCCGTTTGGAAAGGGATGGGTCGGAGAGATCTAAGCGCTAATTCCGAATGAATGCCACCAAGGTTGCGCATTTCATCCCACAGGTAATGTCCTTTTGAGGATGAGGGAATGCAATACCTATCATCAATGATACTTGAGAATTCATCAACAAATTCAATGGAACACGTTTAAGTAGAGAAATAGATTCCTGGAAGCGAGTTCGAGAAATGTACGCATCTGTCACCCCAAATGTTGAAGTAGATGCTGTTAAAGAAATGATTTCGTTAAAGAAGGGAATAGGTTACTTCCGAGAATAAAAAATTCACTGGCTGCCCACTTATAACAGGAAAAATACAAATAAATACTCAAACAAACATGTATATACACACGTATAGTTGTATTGAGGGCGAGGCGAAAGGCGCACGTTCCAAGGTGTTATGAAAGCTCTAGCATAACTCGAATACAGTACTTCGTATTTACCTTAAATTGTCTGGAGAAAATAAGTTCTGTCTTCAATTTGCATTAGATGGCGTTCCAAAATGTTAAGTCAGAACACCAGAAGTATGAACGAATATTCCTCTAATCCATTTCTGCTAAGTTACATGAAGTTCAACATGTCTAAGGAATCTCAGCACATTTTAAACATCAATTAAAGGCTCCAATCTACACTTTATTAAATATGAATGGAGAAGAAAATATCGTTTACGCCGAGATTTTCGATTTATTCCTTGGAAAAAGATAGTGAAATTGAGCGAGAGATAAGCTCAAACAAGTTCGAGGTTAAAGGTACTACCCATTCTCGGGTACTAAAGAAAAATTATAGAATTCCATCCAGACGTTAAAATTCGTCATTAAATTAATAAATAAGGCCAATCATTTACAACGGCCTTATTCAACGCTTGCATGATGCACTGATACTATAAAGCTGAAAATATGCATAATTAGCTACGATAGAATGTAGGTTTCAAGCAGCAAGAACGAAATGATTGAGATATAATTAGCGAAAGGCGAGCTGCGATAAATTTTTATCGAAAAAAATGTAGTGGTCGAGAATGGAGTTTCAGGAACTTTAAACTGAAAAATGATTGAAATGGAATATGAACACTGTAATGGTTAGAGGAATGTTGATACGATAGACGAACAGAATAAAAAGAATATGGTTATAAAAGGAAATAGAAGTAAATTAGGCAAGAACGATTTCACTATAAGGCGCACCAGGCGCAAGCTTAGGGCCTCGCAGATAGAAGGCTCCCAAAGAGTATTTTTTATCGTTTATTAAGGTGAATAAATTCAAAGCAGAAATGTTTCTTGAGCCTAAGGACTATGATCGATGAAATAGCTCTGGCTAGAAAAGAAAACGGGAGTAGAAGTATATTTAGGGGACTAGTAAAGAAATAGAAGACCAAGTACAATATGATGCGACTATGAAAGAGATCTCGCAGGATAAAGTGATAAACAACCAACTTGAATACGGCACAATATGGCAGATGGAGCTCGAGAGCTATTCCGGGAGACTGCTCAACAGGTGATGAAGATGACGAATGAATCGCATCCGCATTTAACTTATCACGGAGAGAAATGTGCTCCAATAATCCTGAATAATAGCTCTCAACTGTTACGAAAGGATAGGAGAACACGTTCAAGGCGTTTCTAACAGTTGAAAGAAAACAACAGCTAAGAAATTAACAGTTGAAAGAAAAAGTAACCACTGCTACATGAAAATACTATTAGAATGAATCGCAACCACATTTAACTTAGCACGGAAATAAATGTACTCCAATAATCCTGAATAATAACTTGGAACTGTTATGAAAAGATAGGAGAGCACGTTCAAGAGTAACAGTTGAAAGAAAATAACAGCTAAGAAATTAACAGTTGAAATAAAAAGAACCGAATGCCACATGAGAATACGACTCTATTTGAAATGCTCATTCAAAGAGAAGGAGAGGAACATATTCCACATCTGAAAGGAACTTGCTTCTCGCTTTTCCCAGGCAGATTCTTCACGGCGAAATAAAAATAACAGTGACGCTAAGCAAATACGACTCTGGTTGCTATAAACGATATGAAGCGGAAGAAACTGTTTTTCTTGGAGCGGCACCATGTTTTTGCTCCGCCTCGTCCAAAAACATGGGAGGCGCCGTATGGGGTCATTCATGTCTTATGAGAGGTATCATGTGGATCTGATGGTTGGACCCATCCTCCAGATGAAGAGATGGAGAAAGAATGACTCACAAAGGCGCCAGGGAAAGTGAAACCCTACCCCGGAGGTATAATTAACACCATCCTGGAATCGCTTTCGCCAAACTGAACGCCATCCTGTCCGTGTCAATCTTAGTCAAGATAAACAGAAAGTGTTGGTTGAATTTTCACTCGCCTTCCACCCAACAACCATCTGCTTCAGCATGTACCATTTTTCACTGTCCCACAGATAAAAATATTCTTAAAAACTGTTAATTTCGTAATAAACTAATGGTGTAAATGCTGTATGATAATACTGTAAATATCAAGATTGTCAGTTTGTCCATGGCCTAAAATGATACGAAAAATGAGGAACCAGGAACGTTACGATTTCTTGACAACCATTACTTCGTAAAGCGCGTTTCGAAAGCCTTTCATTAAAAATGTTTGTAAAATTCGTTTTAAATGAAATAAGCCTCTTATATCCTTCATCAAGAAACATAAAATGACACGATTGAAAGCTATGATCTTAAATGAATTACTCGAAATATTTTCCATGCAGTAGAATTAAAAAGTATCAGAAAATATTGGTACAAGCTGGGAGCATCTTCATAGATAGAACTAGCGCTTGATACTTAACTCCGAATTCTATCTCTATAGATATTCTTGCATTGCACGAAGAGCTAGCTGATACTGTTACGAAGGCTCAATAGAATTGTGAAGACTTCCGAAACCTTTCCGAAAATACCCAATCATACTTCAAACTTCTAGCAGTGATATCAAGTATTGAAACAACGCAGCGGTAATTTTCATGTATGAGCTATCAAAGAAAATACAAGGGGGTCAACATCTGTTTTCCTTTGAAAGAGAGAGGAAAAAAATGGAAAGAGACAAGAAAAAATATTCCTTCATTAGAAAAGTAGGATGAAGATCTACAAAAGAATGAAATGCAACAACGTTGGGGAAAATAAAGGCAACTTTATGAGGACAACCGAAATATTCAATACCAATCACACTAAAACATGCACCTATAATCTGACATGAGATTTAATGACTTTAGACGAAAAGTTATACTATTCAAAACGTTCATTAATTTTCTAATTTATATTTAGATTAAATTAAAACTAAAATATCAAATATCATTTAAGAATACTACAGCTGAAAAATTGACTGAAATCTAGCTTAGCTTAAAACATGGAATCTTCCTAATAAATTTAATTTTCTAAATTATTTCCACAGGTTGTTTCAAGAATGTCAACTACGGAACCAGTGAAGATTGGTATCTACCTTCGGATCATAAATGACACAAGGTTTACTTCAATAAGCGACCCGTTTATTTTCCACAGGAATATTATACACCCACTATTATTCAATTAAACGTATAATGACATTAATTTCTGCGAGGAAATCTTCTCCTAAATTCGCAATAATATCCAAGGGCGACTTCTGAATAATAACACTCCTAATTTCGTTCTTCGATAGACCTGAAGAGGGATACAGTTACGCAATTTACAAATGCAAATCACCGAGCAAAGGGCGTTTAATTTAATCCTCTGAAAATGATACACGATCAATTTTAATGAAGTCGTCAGAAGGATAATTTGTAAGGCGGGGATTGATTACGAGCCCTGAATTTCTCTATTCTATGGAGACGCGGATGTAACCGTGATTTGATGAAGGACGTGTCCTTGTTGGAAAAAATCAGCCTATGAATTAATTCTTAATTAAGCAGTAAAATACATAAGAAACATAAACAGCAAAATTCCTGATAATGGCACATATATAAAGACTAAATTCATATGTTGGCTAGAGTTTAATGGTGATCCCATAGAAAATACTAAATAAGATACCGAATCTTCATACATGATTTTTTTCTGTACGGTCGAATCCTAAATATCTTGCCTTCTTATCGGAATTATATGTAGTACTCTCTCGTAATAATCCGTAAATGCTAATTCAATTGACGACAAGATAAAATGTTCTGTCCATAACGCTGGTTATGGGTTCTGAATGAATTGGAAACATAAAAAATCCAGCCTAATGCACACAGATATTTACGGTTCTAAAAAAGACTATTCCGGAAACCACAAAATCCCTAAGCCCACATAAGCTAGGTCGTGCACGAACAGAAGGTAAACCAGGAAGTTCTTTGAAAGAGATTGAAAAATCAGGGATGAAGAATCGTGAATAAGTTTGACTAAGTCATCTTCAACAATTTACTTACTTATCTTTAAAAAGCGACGCTTTTATTTGATAGTATACAAATATTCTAAACATAAGTTATGTTTTATTTATTATAGAATATTATTTAAGTGAGTTGTCTTAATTTATAGAGTATAATTTAGGAGACTAGATAATGGATTTTCTGAAAGTCATCGCGATTTCAGATCTAAAATAACATTCGGAGGTAAACATTGGAAATTCTTTTGACTTTTCTCTCAAACAGTTCAATTTTCACACTTTCTGTCTAGAATTGTTACGATCATTGTTCTAATTGCATACGAAATAAAGTGTTTGAGAGCGAGAAATATTGATACAATATATCTCACGGTAGAAATAATGTAGTTATATAACTCATTCCACGTAAATGGCAATATTCTATAATCTCATCCATAATAATTCGATTCCTATCGATTTTGCAATCGCACGTGTACAATTTCTTTCGTAGTCGAAAATTTCGAACGAATTAACTTTATTAGGCAGGGTTTCAATGCACCGGATGTTTTCCTGAGTGTAAGCGAGTGACTTAACTCTCCTTTGGACACGAAAAAGGAATCCATACCTTTCCGAAACGAGCACTGAGCACCTATGATGTGGTTTCGCTCGGGAAGATCGGTCATTTCCACCACATCCAACACGTACGACGCCGAGATTAAAGGACTCCGAGAGCCGCCGTACTCAGTGTCATGACCAAAATGAGCCGTCGAGAGACAATGTCGAAAGGAACAGGAAGTCCTCTTTCAATGGGCAATCAATTACCGCCGTCTGCGGATCGGTAGCCACCCTTCCTCCCCACATAATGATTAAATCATCCGAATCCGTATTTATCAAGCCAAGCGATCTTAATAGCCTCTGGCTTGAAAGGGGAATGATAAATTAACATCCTTTCGGCGAACTTAGGAAGAGGGGGCCAAAGTATCGGTGAAATTCGGCAGGTAGAGGGCAGAACCAATATCTATCACCCACCTATGATCCGAAGAATTTGATTCTCATAACTCAGTGGCAATGATTTTATCAACAACTCAAAATAAACCTAATATTATATATTCCTTGCGCGACTGGTTTCGAGAGTTGCGTCATTTACGTAATTGAAACCCGAACTGACTGAAGAGTAACGTTGTGGAATTCCCCGATGGTAAATTTCCTACTTTGTTCTTGTCCTTCACTGCTTTGAGGCTATAAAGTTAGGATCATATGAAATGGAGTTAATGAAAAATGTTTGCCTGATTTTTTTCTAAAATGAAGGTTTCTTAAGATTTGTTACATAGAATCTCATATCAAATGTCACAGCTACAATAACGCAAACAAGTCCCTTGCGAGCGAATTATATTTTCTGACAAACTTATTTGTTAAAAAATTAAACAGATCAAGATACGCGTGACTTCTCAGAAGAAATAAAGGAGTACCATAGATTTGATATTACAAATAAAAGATTCCATCAACAAAAGAGGTTTCAGCAGAACTAACATCAGCACACAAGGTAGGATCTTGTACGAACAAGTATTTTCAATAAACGTAATGAATTTTATACTTATGCGTCAGTACACATTGATTAAAAACTGTTATAATATCTAAAAGATAATCAATTTTTTATACATAAATCAACAGCTACATTAATTAATATAAATATTTATTATTAAGTGATTCTTTCAATACTTGACATACATACAGTAATGGGCCTGTGATTCATTTATGGATGCATCTCTTTTAGGTTCTTTCCGATTGAATAAGTTAACAAGATCTTTAGGCATCGCAATAAGCAAATATGTTTATGTAAATTTTAAATATAAATATTATAAATAATGTATGCTGTGTAAGTAATGTGTAATATAAGATACCTAGTTACAGGCGTATATCGCTCAATACCAAAAAAGACGTCTCAGAGATTTACAAAACAAAGTTTTACATGGCACAAGTGAGGAGCATAAGGAAAAAGGAACCTTACGAATAACTATGATGAAAGAATTCGAACCGCAAAAGGTTAATTCAGAGAGGTCGTTTATGAATAACCAAAGGATTCCATTAACCAAGTGCCCTCTCGTGTTATCAATTGAGGTCAACGGGATTCAAACGGAATAACACAATCTTCCTGACATTTAAATCAATGGCAGCAAATTCTCAGCCTCGACAAAACCCACGTCGGATAGAGCACATAAACAAGAAGTTTCCTTTTCCTTCGAATAAAAATCCGACGGAGGACCTCCCTGCATAATCCGAACCGAAATGAGCCATCCACGAACGCAACTCAATTAAGATCTCCGTGCCGATAGGAACAATTTAAGCCAATCGGATTTCTGTATCCAAATATTAGCACAGCGGTGGAAAACCCTCCAACTCCCTCGTTCTTTCAAGCCACTGCAATCATTTCCCGCTGTATAACAAGGCCTGACCAATTTCTCACCTGTTTCAATTTTTTTGCTTAGAATATTAATAGGGGTCGTAAAAAAAACCACCGGAGGTGTATACGTGGAAAGAATCCCAGGCCTTTGAGGGATTCAATCTTTCTTCTCGGAGTTTAAATCACCATCGGAAAACGTTGGGGGCACGTAAGGTTAAAACGAAGAAGCCAAATAACTTAATCCAAAAAGTTAAAACTAAAAACATGAAGGTTTCCCATCGTAATTTTTCTTTATTTCGTTAAAATCTGGCTTGCAACAGCTTACTTACATGGATTTGTTTTGGAATGTCGAGGTGTCATATTGCACTCCGTGTAGTGCTTTTCGCAGTAAATACAGGACGAAACAATGTCAATTATTAAATTTTGAAAATTCCCTAATTTTGAAAGCGTGATACAAAAAATAATTAGTTACGAGTACCTAAAAATATTATAATAACCTTAACTAACACGTAAGTTAGGGAAGTGTTCTTTATTTATCAATAATAAGTGACAGAAAAACTTTAGCAGGGGAAAGAAGTATATCTTCAAGTTATTGCTTCGTTGTTTCTACAACCAAATCTTGATGAAATGAAGTAATTTTTTTCATCTAAAATTTATCTTTCATTTATTTTGTATCAGTCTTCATGGCTGTGTTAAAATGGAAGTTACCGCGGAATGAGTTGTATTTTGCAATAAGCATACATCCGGGAAACTCCTTACTGAATTACTTATCACTAACTTATTAATATGTAATTACTAACTTAGAAGGCAGCGCTTTCAGCTTCGGCGAAAGCGGTCCCGGGTTCGATTCCGAGTGGGAAACTATGCGCGAAATGACCGAAGCTGTCAAAGTCCTTTTAGCAATACAAGTTCTACCACGAAAAAGAAATGTATGTCTTATCGTGACAAAATAGAAGCAAAATATGCGACTAAAACATACCGAAAGACAAAATTACCTCTTTTGGTATAAACAGCATTTCGAATCAATAATTCATTGTTTCCAGCACTGATTAAAATCAGAAGTTTATAAAGCAAATAGATAGGGAAGGTGATTCCGTCCATCAGACCCTCTGCTAACGTCCACCGACCACTCCCTCCGTCTTGAGCGTCCGCTCCGGAGGGGCAATGCACCACGGAGGAACGCCCCATACGGATCCTCGCCCACACATCTGGCCGCTTCACCGCCTCCTCCCACACATCACTTCCTCTCTCTCGATTCCTACCTGTTCCGCATCCGACTTCCTACAGTTAGCAACCGAGATTTTTTCCACTGGAAAAAACAACGGCGAGCACCTGCCTTTCCGTAGAGAATGAAAGTCGAAAAACATCTCTCAGAAGAAATCGATGGGGGCGTTCGTGGTCTGAATGGGCGAATAAAGGGGAACCGATAAATTAAGGCAAAACCTCCGACGGCTGCTTATCGCGGCTAAATGATATGACAAATGAGGCACGCGAGAAAAACGGCTGCTCTGGGAAAAAGTTAAGAATCGTTGAAATTATCGCTTCCGAGGGTTTGGGCGAGATTGGATTTTCTTTACGATTTCTTTACAACGTAAACTAATGTAATACAGCTGAAGACGGTAGTGGAATTCCCGGCATGCAAGCTCACGCGAAACCAACGCAAAGGTCCGTGGTTCAAATCCTGGCTAATTTAGTTTTTCCTATATTAGGTACTGTTGGTTTTGTCCGACCATTGCTGCCATCTACGTCCAGCACTCCATTACATGGGTGGATGCTTGTGAAATAAATATAAATAAACTGCCTCTAATTTTTCATTCTATCTGAGGGTCCTATTAGTGATGTATAAATAAAAAGCTTTTCAGTAAATTTTCGTACGAGATTTTTTCCAGAAAATATTGAAACTTTCTGTTCAACCCATTGCAATCTTCTTCATTGAATTGAACTTAATGAGGTTACTGTACACGTTTTTTTAGAGGATAAGAACTTCGAATCATGCTTGAGTGTGACTTTCAAGAGAAAAATTAAATAAGCGCTAGACTGGAAAATAAAATACCAAACAGTGATCTTAGACTAATTCCTACCGATTCAGCTCGAAATTAAATTTAAGCAATGAATAGATTAATAATATACGTATAATTTTCCCGGGTCCCGGTTCAATTCCCGGTGAGAGCCAATGTTCGGAATGACCTAAGCTGTCGAAGTACTTTTAATAACACTACTAATAAATTTCAGCGATAACAATACTGACAAACGTCTGTGGAAATTCGATAACTATAGTGAGAGTGAGAGAACAGCTCGGGATCCTATATAGGGATTGTTCGAAAGTAAATTATGTAAAATTCGAACAACTGAGGGAAAAGGTTGTAGGGATTTTTTTTAGGCACACATATTTACGTGAACTTTAGCTATAAATACTTTCTATCATCATTTATACCCATAGAGATGAATTGAACACGATGGACAAACAACGAAGGTACCTGTTACTAAGATAGGTATGAACGCAATACCTCACTCCATATCCAGCCTAGTAGACTCAATTCCTTATTAGGACTTTTAATTGCGTACGATGGAGGATTTGAGGCTAAAACCCAGCTCCAGGCTAGATATCATATAGACAGAATGCAGTTGATAACTCATTTATTAATAAATTTTACAACGACGCTTTGGCACATTTACCAAATGATGGTGTAGTGAGTGTTATCCAAAATTCCATAACTTGGCCATTACAAAATGACTATATGGCTGGCAACGATATATCAACAGTATTAATGTACCCCTAACATTAATAACTTAAATCAACTAAACCTAATTAAACATAATTTCAATGGATGTGATTTGATGGCATTATTGCTTACAATTAAATCGAAATATGTGCAAGTTATATACATGTATGAACATTATCAAAAAAGAGGTGAAGGGAATTGGTTCTGGTTTATTTTTTTCATTTTTAATAACTTTGCTTTATATTTTATCTATTTTTGTTTGGGTTTTGTTCTTTATTTTCTTATTTTTTCATTACTGTTTTAGCGTACATTATTTCTATTGAGGAATTTACTCAGCTACCGCAGAAAAGGAGACTTAATAATCATTCGATACCTGATTATAATGTAGCAAAAGCTTTCCTTGAGGACACTTTTTCGGCAGCTTTGGTAGACCGTTCCAAAATACATGGACGATTTAAATCCAAATCAGGAACCCCCACGCGGGTGCATCAATAAAGCCAGTCGGAATCTATTTCTGGGAGAGCCCTCTTTGGCCGCGGATTCAATAAAGTCGAAAAAGCTTTTGAGATAATCTACAAGACGTTCGTTTCTTTCCAACGATCGCGGAACCTGTCACGGAAATGCTTCCTTTTGAGTTCATTTCGATCTGCTGCGAATCCACCGATTAGATAAAGGCGACAGAAGCCAGAAGAGAGATATCCTGCCCTTCTACAGCTTATGACAGAACGCTCCGTTACAGGCTTGCGTGAAATCGGTTCCGAGATTCCGACTAAAAATAAGAAGACGTAATATTAATGAACCACGAAATTAATGTAAAAGGTATTCGAGATAAGTGCTATCGATACGTTTTTAATTGGGTCGATTCTAAAAGGATTGATAAATCGGCTCGACATGTATTGAAGGCCGAGAACAAATGCACGCTTATCGATGTACCTGATAAAAGATCTGAAAATATTTACTCGAAAATAGGCCTCTATTCATTCTTTCGAACTGTTTCTTTTCCACTTTCTATAAGAAGAGATCAGTGAATTCAGAATGAAATTATTTTATATGAGACCATCTGAAATTCGTATAATATATTGATTACTCTGTCTATACTCTTCGTTGGCAATAAGTAATCTTACATACAAAAACTACGAAGCGATACATTCGAGTAGGATATCGAATAAGATATTAGTAAAATAATTTTACTCTAATATAAAACATCTAATTTTTATTCTTATAAACAGCCAATTCAAATCTACGAAAAAATATAATAAATTATTTGAGATAGCAGGTCACAGAGCAGATGCAAATTTTACGACAATCAACCCGTTTTTAGAGACCTTCATTAATTTTTGAGAGCATTAAACGAAAGTCATATGTAGTTACAAAAAAGGACAATTAGCAAGCTCTAAATTGAAGCTTTTTCGGCAAGTTCCCTCAGTAATTAGAGTTTTATCGAGTTATAAATGTCTTTTCAAGATGCAAAGATTGATCAAACAGAATAACAGTGAGAATTGGATTTGATTTCCACAGCCGGTACCATTTATCAAATAAAAATTGACACGCAACTAACTGAACAAATACCGAAGAAGTATTTGCGACATTACCTCCTAATGTTTTTCTAAAAATGTGTCCATCAAAAATTCGAAACTACTATTTCCATACGATTGATCTTGTACACTCGTTTTAACTTACTTGAAAAATTTAATTTTGAGAAGTTAAAAAGTACTTAAATCTCTTAACTAAGTAAATCTCTCAGCTGTAATTAGCTTAACTTCAGATTCTAAAAATATTAATAACCATGTTCCTTAGATTATAATCTAATAATTGCTTCTTTAAAGCTATTTTCGTTAACTTACAAGAAGAGAACAGCTTTGACCACACTTTTTATTTAATTAGAGCAAATAGCTGTCTCAAAAAACTTTCAACTGTAATAATATCTGACTTACTGACTGATTGACTATATTCATATTAAGCCCGTGGTTAAATTCATTAAGGGAGAAACTATTCTAATCTCAGTATCGGTGCTGCCTATGAAAAAAATTTTCATAAATACATATTTTTAACATCGTCTTAAACGGTTTCCGAATAATAGTATATATTATACTTTTTTTAATTACAATTAATTTAATTAATTTATATTAATATATAACATTTATGTGACAATATATAATTAATATTATAATTCAATTTATATCATGTTGTAATTGATAAAAACATAAAAAAGGAAACTTAATTGTATGAACATTTTACGCTCAAAGGGTAAGTAATACAAAATCAGCTTACACCACAAAAGTGTTAAACTAGTTTTTCAACACTTCGATAAGAAGGACGTTTGACACTGATCAAATCATGCTGGAGCAGCAGAAATCGAGTCACTTTGTTACCCCTCAACTTCGAGAGCAGTTGGAGTTGGCATACTCTCGCGAATGTTGATCCATGCATGATCCAGAATCAACAGGAGGCTTAACCGACGGACGCTTCATTACATTGACGCCCAGACGCTTGTCACGCCGTCGAATTTACGTCAAATCCTTATCCGCGATTCTTTCGGCTTTTCCGGGATGCGATCACGGGTTCTCCGACGCAAAGAGCGCCGCCTTTAGACATCGTTACGCAACTGGGAGAATGATGTCATTGTCACCGGTGAGTTATCCTCTTTGCTACTCCGAGTGATTCCTTTAGAGGCTTAGCGAAGATTGGACATTAGCGAGGGGGAGTATCATAGAAGTCGTGCATTCTTCCATTCGTCCTTGAGGGTGAACCGAGCAAGTGCTGAGACAATCTGTATTGACGCCTTGCTGAGCGAGTAATCGGTGATTAAAATGTCAGCTTGAGGATTGCGATACGTCCTCGGGTTTGTTTCTGAGAAATATTTACAATCGAAACTGCAGTTTTTTTCTAAAACATAGATTTTTAAAATATTATTCATAAACTTTTGATTCGATAAAATGATGTATTTTCTGGGTTTCAGTATACTATATTTTTACTTTAATTATCTATACCACTTCTTTTCTTTTGATATTGAAGCGAATTGCGAATTTTTTGTTCGTAAACATTTTTCTTTTATTGCCGTTAAAATATTTTCCTTTTTCCTTAAAAATTTTTCATTCATTAAAATGGCGAGTTCATTGACTGGACTTTGGCATACGACATTCAGAACATTTGCTTTCTTTTGGTATTGAAATTAATTGGATTTTTATCGACAAAGATACTACACGCTCAAATTTATATGACATTGAATTTCCAATTTCCTAAAGCTTGATGTATAAGCTATGACAATTAGTGAATCCTAAAATATGTTATTAGCGATATTTATAACCATTTTATTGCAACGTTCCTACAGTAATTATCTACTCTGAATATTCTACCGTTGTATCTTCTGTACTTGTAACTTGCACTACTTTCATCTTTTCTTACAGGGTTTTCCTATATTCCTTACGATATTTTCGAATGTGTTTTACGACCTTTATTTTGCCGGTGGATTCCCGTAACATAGTAGTCCTTAGTCGCCCTTACTTCGCAAACATTGTATAAATCAATGAGCAATAAGTCAGGAGATAGTTATAGAAATGATAAATTTCTCGAGTCAGCCAATTAAAAACACATACTTCAGAGAGCGATCAAAATAAATTAGCATTGGCACGATTTCAAGAGGGAATGCGTCTAGAAATATGGGGGAAGATGAACCAACTTCCAAACAGATATGGAGAGGAAGGGAAAGGCCGGAAAGAAATAGAATGAATATTAAAGGCGATGAGAAATACTTGGTAGAAAATTAAGAATACAGAGCTAAAGTCAAAAACATTCGGTTAAAAAAACATTGGAAAAGGGATCGAAGAAGATATATTAGAAAAATATGTTTTCACTAAGCGTGTGCAGCTAAACTTCTCCATCGACGTCAGAAATAATTCTGAAGAAATAGCTCACCTTCGAGAAGTTTTTAATTTACGTAATTTTCTTAGAAGGACTGAAGTTTTTTATTTTCATTTAAAATATTTACAAATTCAATTTATCGATTCTAGCTCAAACTCTAAAGTCAATAAATCACAAAAAATAGAAAAACATAAATCACAAGCGTTATTTTCAATCAGAACTACTACTTTATATAGGAAGGCAGAAAGCTCAAAATCTCTCTTTAGGGATAAATAAATTGAGTTGCAAGGAGGAAGAGATGAAAATGTTTCCCTTGACGATTGATGGAGGTTGAATATAGACTGAAAGGAAGTTATCGCCTTTAAAAGACCAGATTACGATCAAAGAGGACATTAATGTATCTCATCCAAGGATAATGATTCTGACTGAAGCAAAAAAGGAGAAAAATATGAGGGTCGTGTTTTGATATTCACCCGTAATTTACGGAACACAAGGTTAATATATAACTTTGTCTTTATTCCACAAATAATGGTGGAATAAAGACAGTCGATCTCTTCTTTTGAAGTTGAAGTACCAGAAAGTTAATGACGATGCGATTGATAATACAAGGAGCATTTTAAAATTGTAACCAGTTTTTCGAGGCGGTTTTTTAACATTTAATCTGTAAGCACTACTGAGTTGTGAGAATACCATCTCAACAGTAGTAATCGAAAAAGATTTATTGAGAAAAAACTCTGGAAACATTACAATAAACTAAGGTTAATGGATTTACATGGAAACTTTCACAATGAAAACTTGCAAAGCATAGAAAAGTTCTTTTAAAACGAGGGAATTATAATTCCAAACAACAAACTACACTACCACATATCCCATGTGGTCTAGTGGCTAGGATATCTGGCTTTCACCCAGAAGGCCCGGGTTCGATTCCCGGCATGGGAACATTTTTTGAGAAATCACACAATGACTGGCATATTTTTTTCATTTTTTGTGGAGCACGCTTGAAACAAATGTAGCAATTCTTCGGTTTTGGCTCTGCTTTAAATGACGGTAATTATACGAAGACTTTTTAGATATAAGTAAGTCATGGTCCACCATTGTCAGTATCCATTGAATGCTATGAAAAGTGCGTTGTCTACCGTCATTGTGCTGCACTTCTATGGACTTAACCTCTCGTAGCATTCTGGCACAGCGAAGTTAGGAAAAGCGAAGTTAGGAAAAGCGAAGTTAGGAAAAGCGAATTACCTAATCTCTCTACCTAGCTTACTGAGCCTCATTCCTTCTTTGATGCTTTTTGTATCTATTTGTCGACGAATTGAGGTTCAAAGATATACTCTTAAGAGACACGATACAATGGTTTGCGAGAAATATTTCCACAAGAGGCAAAAAATGGTAATTACTCTTAAACTTTTACACCACTACAACATTTATTTCACTAATTAATAAAGTAACTATTAGTTAGAGATATTAAATTTGCATCGAAACTAAATTTGATAAGAAGAAACAGAAAACACTATCTACGCTTGTAGATGTAGATAAGCTCTCACACATTATAGGTCACGCTTTTTGTTTAACCCTGGTTTATTTTTTATGATATGCTGTTAACTGTTTTTAAATAAATAATTACTAAAATTCCAAACGTTTGACTTATATCAGTCGAAAAGAGAACTATTAAAGGATATTGCATTAAGCTTTCCAGAATTTTCCCACATTTTCTACGGATACAAGCTCACATACATCTCAATTCCTTCACTCCGCAAAAATCAGCGGCCGAAACGTCGGCCGACCCCGAATGGGAACAGCCGCGCGCTGAGCAATAAATTCAGCGATAGTTACGGAAACGAAGACAGGGATAGAGGGTCACCCTCTCCCAGGCAAAACAAAACGCTCTTTTCGATACTCTCGAAAATGGAATCTGCAGAAGCGAGGGAAGGACAAAAAGGTGGAATAAACGGAGAAGCGGGAAGATTATCTGAAACACCCGACACGTATTTCGCAAGTGGTTGGGGGGGAGCGGA
The DNA here is from genome assembly GCA_947579665.1 of Sympetrum striolatum. Classification (NCBI taxonomy): domain Eukaryota; kingdom Metazoa; phylum Arthropoda; class Insecta; order Odonata; family Libellulidae; genus Sympetrum; species Sympetrum striolatum. Next base: position 44,544,929 of record OX388350.1, read on the forward strand.
GGACGATTGGAGTCCCGCAAGAGCCTTAAGAGCCATTACCATCTTACGCGCCCCACGTGGGGACGATCTTTCGAAGGTAAAAAGCGGGAATGGTAGGTATCGATTCCTCGCAAATCGTCGGTGAAAACCCCTCGCCGTCGACGGGACGTAACGTAGCGGTGCCGCGCCAAAAACGGCCAAAGGCATCCCGCGGTCGGTAAATAATTCCGGAGCTATCCGGAGAAAAAGGGAATGAATAAAAAGGCCCTCCGAAGGGGTTTTTTCTTCTCGGAGATAGGGCTGTCAAATGCTTTGAATTCCTCGGGAAATCTGCTCTTCCCGCGATCGAAGTCTCCCGAATTTAAGCCCACCGACCTTGAGCTCCATCTTTGGAAATTTTTCCATCATTGCGGCGCATCTCGTTACATCCCTCTTAAAAATATTTCAAACTTCAAACGGACCGCTTGGTTGCGCGTGAAGGTGCCGCGGTTATAAAAAATGTGATTGGAGGACTCTCGGGAGGCGATTCCTACGGGGATGGTGGGGGGAGTTGAAATCGCAGAAGGTGACATTCAGTGATCTTGAGGGCCGATTTTAGGGGCGTCGGGGAGCGGGCAAATCAGGGAAGTTGAAGTCGTAGAAAGTTATCAGCAGGCATCAAGCATCCTAGTTCATTACCTAGAGATAGTGGTTGTAAGTATTGCATCCATTAAAATGTTAAGTTCTTGCAACTTTCTAAAGAGAGGGGTCACGCATAAAATAGGTAGATGTCGCTTGAAAACCTTCTCTCAGATAACGGTAAGGATTATAAGACCGGGAAAGTCTCACGATAGACTATTTCACACTTTAATATGTAATAGTGTTTTGAGTATACTATTCCTGATGATGCAAAGAAGTTCTACAAATTAAATATCATAGAAATCGTGCGCCTTGAATCCCTAAGATGAACAGAATCGAAAAATAGCGACATGACTGGGACTCGAATCCGGGTCTCCCACGTTCCGTTTTTTCGCTTCATTTTATCGTATACTTTTCTTGGTTTTGTTTTCAGGTAACATAAGAAATGCTTTTCTTTAAAATTAAACCTTAGAATCATTATATTTAAGATTCGAAGATTTTACACATCCCTTTTTGTTGGTGTTTTCCACTACTGGCGTACTGTTTCCCTAAAGCATTAGGTTTATTTTTTTCAACACACACAACATACAGCATTTTTTGTTTTTTTATATTTTTTTCCTCAAACTCAAATTTTAGCGTGTGTTCCTTTCTTTAATTCCTTAATTTTGACCTCAACATGGCGATGGATAAACTGTAATAGGGGATTTCTTAAGTCTCAAATTCCCAATTATAAATATATTATCTAAATATAATGAATTCTATTTACCCTCTACAATCTATAACTCATAATTACGACGAATAAGATTTGGGGGGGAATTTTTCATCCCAAAGCTCGTCATAATAAATATATCTAAAAATATCAAAATAAAATTTGTTAGAAGGCCTAATTCTCTCATTCAAAGGTAATTGAATACGAAAACATTAAATCTTTTTGAAATTCTAAAGTTTCTTTACGATAATATCCATTCCTCCCATCTTTCCCTGTATTTTCCACCAGATACTTTCCGTGGTTTTCCGTTGATGCGCTGCTCTAAAAATGATCCCGTGCCCTTCAAGTCGAATCAGCAACAAGGGAGGAAAAAATAATTCCAAAGGCCGTCACTCGACCTTTCAATTAATAATTCAACCTCTCAAGCCCTAAAGTGTGAGCTGCCAAAAGATAGTTCCGCAACCACTTTTTCGCTGGACTCATATATCACTTACTAAAATAATTCCTTTAATATCAAGGGGAAAATAAAAAGCGGAATCCTACCGGATTAATTTATGGTCGTCCCTAATATTTGCATGAAAGATCGATTTGCATTTTTATCTTCGGTTTTTTTAAAGGCGGCCTAAAGATGAACCATTCCGTGTATCTCATTCAACCCCGCCATTTTCTTTAAAATATCCCTTGGACCAGATTTCTTGCGACCTTTTATATATTCCATCCAGCGGACTTTCTTTTAAATTACGCCATTACGCTAAAACGAGCTCCGCATTTAATTACACGCCCAAAATTCTCCCGCTGTTCGATATATTAGAGTCGCCATCTTCTTAATTGCTTACTCGAAATTTATTCCACGAGTCGGAGGAACAAACCGGTTTCTCGAGGTTTTCACAAGTACCGCGAGGAATTCTCGCTATTTCCGCTGTAGCATTCTCAGTCTCCCTACTCTTTAATCATATAGATGTCTTTTGAAGACAACGAGATGAAAGATGTAAAATAGACAAGCTTCCTCCTTCTTAGACATAAATTAGCTTAGATTGTTATTTCATTAGCTTCGTAGACCTCCGAGTTGAACTCCTGGTTCTTTGTCGGTTCTTTTCATCGTTAAAATACGAAATTTAGCTCTTCAAGCCTTCAAGGCAACTTAAATAATTTATTTCTCTTTCCATTAATAAAATGGTTACATTCAGTGGTGCTCAAACTAAGGTCTGCGATCCAACTCTACCGCCACATGCATTTTATCTGGCAGGCGAAAATGATAATAGCAACCTACATTAACACTGATCCTTCAACTATAGATATTTTATTAATTACACATGGCAATAAAAATTTCCTTCGATTATTCCGAGTTAAAAATAGAATGAAGTCGAAAAACTAAACGAATACTTAATACTTTAAAATTAGGTGGTTAAGGCAGTCTTCCGGATAGAGGAAGATCCCGGGTTCGATTTCCAACCCCGTCAGACTTCTTTCAAGTCCGTTCTTCCTTGGGATTTTTCCTGGGTGCACGCCCTTATGTGCAGTTATCCTTTAACCCTTTCCTTGTAATCTTAATTAATTGATTAACAATATGTTTCACTTATTCCATGCCACTGTTAGTTTAGGGATAAAGAGAGAGATAAAATTACTCGTCAGTTCACTGAAAACAAACTTTACTTAGACCAATGTCGACTATATCAAGTCATTCTCAGGTTCACGCGAAAGAAATTAAATTAGTAAGTATTTTTATTAATTTCTCTTCAGCATTCCACAATCTCAGTAGGTTATATTAGATTAGGGATAATGAACTTTATAAAATAATATCACAGAAAAACGAATGCAAAACTATGGTCCGCCGATCCCGAATTATGTTTTATCAGGACCTACGGTTAAGAAGTTTGGGCACCACTTGTATTAGTAAAATCTTTTGCCATAGCTACTACAGGTTGTATGCACCGAAATTTATTGCGTAATCTTCAAGTATCACGACCGTCCGGAAAAGACTGGATTTTCGAAGTGGCAACTTCTAACGTTTATCTTTCCCGTTTTTCTTGCAGTATCTAATCGTCTTATGGAATTGGGAGGATGTGTAATATTTACTACATCTTCCTGGACCTCATTATCTCTATGCTTATTGAGGAAGTTCAACCTAAAATATAACCTTCTTTCTCCGAACAGTTCCAATTTTATCAATGAACTCTTGGTAATGCTAATCGTTGATACATTTTGCGACAAATATTTGTCCAATAAATCCACATAATATAATCTCAGGCTATAAGGAAAATAAAAACTGTGAAAAAAATTTTTGAAAAGGGTGATCATCCAAAGACGAGCACTTGACAACATTCGAGTTAGTATCAAAATCCGTCATTAAACAAATCAGATCTAAATTATAGAGCAATATAGAACGAGCCAATTTTCAATGACAACAAAAGTTTTTTAATTCTAGTTTCGGTTTGCTACAACACATTTTGATAATTCTAAGGTAGCTATTATCATGAATATTTATGGGCACCTATGGAACTTGACAAAAATCTCATGAAAAAGATAAAAGAGTGATTTGCTACTTTCATCATCTTAATGGCAGATTCAATTAAGTAATGAGATTAAGCCAATAATAAGGAGTATAAGTTATTACGACATATACGAAAAAAGAGAAGTATACGCAATAACTTCTCGAGGAGTAGTAAATGAATCGACTGAGCCGCATTTAGGAAAAACTTTGACGGAAACTCGAGGCAACCAATTAATAAAGGACATTGCGAAGATCTAACGGAGAGGTTAAAACCAATGGGAAAGGATTCGGGGTAACTAAGCACGTTTATATGAAACCCAGGAAGTACATAGAAGATTAACGGGAGTAAAAAGTCTGAATTGACCGGGACTCGAACCTAGGTCTTCCTGTTTCTGAGTATGAGCTGCTCTCATCCTTCAGAAAACCTATTTCAGCCATGATGATTAGGAAGATTTACCAGAAATGTGCCTACGTATAAGTTAACCATCTTTCACGCAAAACCGCACGTAGATATAACCCAACTTGCGACGGAACTAGAGCTGTCGTACGTCGACGCAAACGCGCTGAATCCGACGCCCGATAGTATCCTCCGCGTCGCCTGGCAACGAATTCCCAATTCAATCCCACTCCGTTGTCCTTGGAAACGATTCGTAATTGTTCGTACGATTGTTCCCTTTTGGGGGGTCGATGATTCCGGTGGGCTTTGGGCGATTGACCGACATACAAGCTCGATTCCTCCGCGGGTCAGGAATTCGTAATTGGCGGGAGCGACTCTGTCGAACGCCGAGGGATTTTTTTATGGGGTTTGGCAAAATCTTTGATGGCGTGCGCGCTTAGCTCACGAACGAGACGTTTGGATTTTTTCGGCCCGCCGAAACGTTCTTTTGATGCCCGAGAGCTCTTCGGGATTAAGGGGTTATCCGGATTGTAAATCATATGCGGAGAGGCTATTGAAACAGGGAAACGTCCTCGTACTTGGAGGATGGTGATTTATCTGTCGTCTTATGAGAGCTTTCCCCTTCGCCAGACGGTGGTTTCTTTTAATTGCAAAAGGGTGGAATAAAAAAAAGGAAAGGCTGGAAAAAACGCGAGGTGGTTCGGCGACCGAACGCGACTTTCTCGGAGCGGAAAAAAGTTTTTGAAGAAAGGGAAAACTTGCGCGTGAAGAAGGTTCTTTGAATCGGCTCGAAAACTCAAAAAGCGAATCATGGAAGTGATCCTTAAACTAAACTTTGAAGTTCCTTCTACTCATCGCCGGGGCGTAATGTAAAAATGGAACAGAAGATTCATACACAAATACGAATGTACAGAATACGTACTTCACTTGTGCACACATCTATATGCGTACAGAATGTCTACCCCATATTCATAGGGATAATACAGCAAAGCTGTTCATCTCATTATACGGATTTTCACACGATCTCAACGCTCAATGAGACTAGAATGTGATGTGAAAGGATCCCATTCTTCCTAAATCTAAATGCGATTCATAACCATTTCGAAATAGTAAAATATGTTTAAAATGCTGAACTATTCATAATACGTTGTCTCCGCTTCATATAGAATAGAATATTTCTTGGGAAAGAACTCACTACAATAAATCAAGTTTGTAAGTGTACCTAAGTAGAAAAATCACGAAAAATATTCGAATTGATGGATTTAGATGGTAACATTTAAAATTTAAATCTTGGTAATCGAATATAATGTCTTTAAAAGGTGATTTGACAAATAAAGGAGGTAACCAATCTTTGAACGATGTATAACAGGTATGTGGTCTAGTGGTTAGGATATTTGGCTTTCACCCAGACAGTCAGGTTCTATTCCCGACATGGAAAAGTTTTATATTCCAGCTACCACAGCTTAATGGATGTAATATTTTCCTCGGTCTCTTGATAGAGATTTTGAGGTTTAAATGAACCTTAAAAATAAAACTTCACAAATGTTTGACACTCTCACCACTCATCACATTGCGACATTGAAAATTATAAAATATCTGCTGAAAAAAATAATAAGTTAAATTGCGTTCAATCAATTACCCCTAATTTAGATGTATAGAGTAAATATCATAAAGGAATGGTCCTAATTTTCCTACTTATTCCTTCCGTGCAATGATCCCACTAGTTCGTAATATGCATAGAAGAGAACCGGTTCGCACAAAATTTGTGCCCCGAGCGTCATGCCAGTCGGCCAACCGTTAAAACTGAGGACTGTGAATATCTTTAAAAAAAATTCTTTACTGCAGAAGTTTATTCTTAGTTGGTAATGCTTTTATATCCCCACATAACTTCAATAAATCGGGTTAATCACCTAGTTTCCTGAGCAACGGATTAGAGAAATCTGTACTAATGCAACTGGGAGCTCATTTCATAATTCAACAACAAAATCTTACTATATTAATCGAGATAATTTCTACTAGTAAATTTTTTTCATGAATGTTTCACTGGTTACTAACTTTCCTAACCAGAACTCGTTTTCCTTTCCGTTCCTGATACGCAAAACAACGTCACGAGTAAGAATTACTGTAGAATGCGAGCACTTCTCACATAAAATATGACGCCAAAAAATGCGGCACCGTTATGACGAGGCAAAAACTTGCGAACGATCTTCCGCTAAAACTGCTTTTCACTTCATCCCTTGCTGATTTTATCTCAATTACTTCCAGAGGTATACTCACAATGTATAAGCTACGGTTAGGATATTAACCCACCAGCCAAGAGGCAAAGACATTTCTCTTTAAAAAGATACACTTTACTGTTCATTGCACACTTGCCTACCAATCTTAATCCAGTTTTCTTCTATCGAAGCCTAGTCAAACATAAATTTAGGAACATATGTTCCATATCTTCCAGGAAAAATCGTGCGAACGAGTTTCAAATAGGTTAGAACAGATATATAGTGACGATTATAAAATCTAACCCTTAATCAAATACTTTTAATAGTGATATTTTTTCCATTTCATATAAATGTAATAGAGAAACTAGATATACTCCTGAAACAAACTTATGGATCTAATATATAGAGGCCCTAAATTATTATTCATAAATATTACGTAATGAACGAAATATATCAATATATAGGTAAAAATAAATATAAATTAAAAATATATATAAACATTTACGATATCGAAATATATGTCAAATTAACTCGTGCTAATAATAAAAAAAAAAATTCCTAATTTTTGTGGAAACATAATTTTATATTCCACAAATTGTAATTTCCTTGAAATACTAAAAAAATTTCTTGGTCTAAAATTCAACGAATATTTATCATCGTTTCCTATGACATATTCTGTATATACTTATTTGATATATAGATAGATAGATACATATATACTTATTGCTCATCAAAGCAATAGTGTGCCTGTAATTAATGTGCCTGTAATTAATGTGCCTGTAATTAATCCAATAACCTTTAAATTAACTTACTGAATATGATCATAAGGGTATTTTCTATTTGTACTACAAGTATAGCTAGAAGAAAAATGAAACATTTTTAAAGGAATCTATGGGTTTAAAACCAAATTACTTCATGCTGATATACTTCTGGTCAATATATTTCAGGACAGCTCTGTGAATGATCGTTAAGTATAAGTACTTCCTTTGGGCCTCAGTAGTCTTAATAGCATGCGAAACCAACAGAGCACGAGTGATAAATACTGGTGAATCACCAAAAACATCACTAATGAGACGAAGGAAAACTACCCTCAACACCTTGCCTATTGTCCTTACAGACAGCACCTCCACAAAGTAACGTCACCCAAATAGTAAACCAAAAAAAGAAAGATTAAAAAATACCAGTCCGACGCGGCGGCAGATTCATGTAGGACCCTCATTTCTCTCCATTCCCGAGACCAAAAATAGCGGAACTCGCAAAAGAAGGTGAGGGAGGCGAGAAAACGTGCAAAAAACAGCAGACCACTTCGTGTCGGAAATAAAAAGGCCTGGTTTATGTTGGAAGGAAAGAAAGCGGCAAAGAAAGGCAAGGGAGTAGCTCTTTTGGCTGACAACGAAGAATGAAGATTCCCTTCATCCAGCGAAAGAGAGAGTCTCACTTTTAATTGCCTCAGCCGCTCAGCTATCGGTTCCCAGGCATTCTCTTTCATCTCTCTTCTCCAATGAGATCGACAGCAAAAAAAAACAAATCCGGACAAATCTCTAATAGACATTTTTCTCGATACCAAAGAGATAATGAGAGGCAAAGACAGAATATTCGATCATTATTATCTCGGATTGGACAGTAAAGAAATTCATCATAGTTTCTGATGGAAATCGTATAGGTAGCAGAGTTCATAATAAGCTGATAATTAGTACGAGACAAAATAATTGCCAAATTAGGTTGTAACCATGAAAATATTTGTAACGTTTTTGATAACGAATGTTACTTCTCTGTATGGGAGTTCTTTGAGTATACCAATATAGATATATAATTTGATACAAAGTTTCACAGAAATGAAAGTTAGTGAAATGAATAACTGACATGAAAAAGTAAGACAGCACCGGGACTCGAACCCAGATCTCCCACTTTAAGAGTTGGCATTCTAATCTGTAAATTACCTTTCCACGTAATTTGATATAAAATCAGTATCTTTCTCACTTCATGCTGTGATTTTATTTTTAAATAGTATTTTGTGTATATTTATTCCTTGAAAAAAATTGTAACCTGTAACTAAAAAGTTATAATTAAATTGTTTTCATGTATAATATTATAGTGTCATTGTTTTTCGGAAATCATATCAGTTAATGATCCAGAAATCGAAGAGATGTTAACTTCCAAACCGTTTCTTCCTACATTCCTTTAAAAGTTCAAGCTGTATATATCAATAAATATGTTATTCTATACCCTTAAATGCCCAAAGCTTGTAAACGACAGAACTTTTGCGATGGTTGAAGATGGAGAAGATACGATAAAAATTCTAATACGTGAGGCTCAATTATTACGAGCATAATCAGTAGAAAAACGCTGAAATCATCCCGATATCTAAGATATAGTTTTGCTGTTTACTACTGTTACTGTATTAGTAATGCATATGATCTGCTTACATCGCTTTAGAACACTTTCCAAAAAAATAATGTACCCTTAATCATGAGTATGTGCCTATCGGGTTGCTCAAAGTGGAGTGGCGAGACCTAATTACAGCGTATAACAACCACATCTTAGTTAGTTAGCCCATGGTGCGGCATCCCTTTGAGGGATATGGCCTAGCCATTCACCGATGGTGGCGCGTGACTGCACCAACTCCCACGCCGTCGTACTGGGCTTTTATAGATCGCTAGGACCCCCAACCAATTAATTCGGATAGTTTCCCATTATTTTCATGATTCTAGGCCAATATCAAGGTTGTAATGAAAGCGAACGCGATGCCCACTAAACTATCCAGAGCCGTAATAACCCCAATTATATACTTCAATTTACTTTTCAATACTTAAAATGCAATGCATATTTAGCTCTCCATATTCTCATGAAATAATATATTTCCTATATATTCCACATCCACCAATGATTTCTGCCGAGAATACACTCACACGCCGCGAATGAAACTTAAATTTCATCAGAAATATCTAAACTTATCAACAAGAGATTGCAATGAAGCGCATTCTTTTCCTCTAGAAAAACCTTTTCTGATTCCGGTACTTAGGTCATAGATGAAGTTTAAATTTAAGCTTGTTATTAAATTACTCATATTATCTATCAAATAGTTACGCCTACAAATATTTAAACCATTTCATTTAATCATCGCAGATAAAAAAGGCAGTAACATTTAAAAAACGAACAAAACAAAGACAACGCGCCTAACAGAGTTAAGCTAAATAAAAAGTAAAAAGTATTTATATTATTTTTTTATCAAAAGCATTATGGATAAATGACGCAATACATAAATGAATACACAAATATGAAACCTACTTGAATACAAAGCAAAAATTATCAAGGAATTAAATTAAACTAAAAGAACTTATGAAGGGGCTCTTTGGCGTAATGCCAGCTCTCCGCAAGTTAGGCACAAAAAATATGCGTAGTATAAAATGATGCATAATAATCTTTCGTCACACCTGGTTGGGCAAGAAAAAATTATATTCCTGGGGAAATAAATGATCATTGATTAAATATCGTTTTCCTATAAATGAATTTAAAAAGTTTTACTTTACTTTAATTATAGCTATAGAAGTAGTACTAAGCTGGGCAAAGATAGCCACTTCCTTTCCATTTTACCTAAAATACCCTTTTCTCTCGCAGCATATTTGTGCGCGTTACGTGAATTAATCATCACGGTGATCAGATGAGAATCGCCGTAAAATCGAGCCACTTCGATCTTCCTCCCACGCGAAATAATGAAAATCAGTCGATCCTTCCCAGCATTTGCTCGTGGTTTCGCAGAAAAGAATGAAACGGGTGGTCATTAGTATCCTAAGCTACCTGCCACCACTTCGTGAGCTGCAACAGAAGTTTTTTGGCTCGGAGGACGTCTACCAGTGGGGGAACGCTTTGGCTTCACTCCAAATCGAGATACATCGTGTCTGACCATCCAAACAGGCATTTCCGTCTTTCGCTCTTCCTTCGCCGACGTCTGCGGGACATTTCTCCCGATTGACACCATCAAAAGGACGTACGCGATTTTTTGTGGCGCGAAAACGGCTTCTCGTTGAAGAAGCTTTAAGATTAATCAGCGATAGTCTTGATGTATTTGACGACGTTTGACTTGTCTTGAGCTTTTCAAACAAGATTCGGATTCTAAGGGAAGCTTAAAAAGAATAACAATATAATTCTCGTGAAATTCAAACGGTGGTTTTCTTCAACCAAAACATCATCTGTTGTAGCTTAGGGCGACAAGGACGTGAGAAAGAAAAATGATGTTTCTAATTAAAAATACGTGGTAATAGGAATTAAAACTGAAAACTTCCTATAATTGGCAATTAATCTATTCATGTTAGCTTCAATTGGCACGCAGTCAAAAGGAATTAAATCGTATGGTACTCACGGAGCTGCAGCAAGACCAAAAGAGCGTCAAAGAAAACAACTCACCTGAAATGAAAAATATAAGAATTAATAATTGACAAAAAATCCACATTTATATAATATTATAGCATCTTCATTTCCGTATATTTACTTTTATTGGAATTAGCAGAACTTGGCTGGTAATGTAACATCTTGAGAGTTTATATTTTTATATAATGTATTATTATAGAACATGTAATAATAAGAAGTACCTAAAAATATAATTCACGCATTGCTTAAAAATTTGAGACAGCTAACAAGCACGAAGAAAATCTTCATAAGTGAATCTGCTAAAGCTATTTAGGATCTCAAAGAAATATTTATTCATAATATCAATATACGCTACAAAATTTAAAAAACTGGAAACTACACATATCTTCAAAGGATATTTACTGAGGATTTTTTTTCCAATGCTTAGAGTCTTTTTGTTCCAGAAGCCTCAAAACTTTCAAACTTCACACAATCGTCATGTGAGCTTGTCGTACTAATTATCCCTTGATTAACGTGACACTCCATCAGATACTAACAAACAACTCATCATTACCCGAAGGAAGCAATTTTACCCTTAATAATTAGATACAAAGTGATAAGCAGGTGATTCCTTAATGTTTTAAAACATTTCAAAGAGTTGCATGAGTTCCGATGAAGGGTGAACCATCATAAAAGAAGTAAGTAAGGAATTCAATATGCTAGCTGTATGCTAAGAAATCGATAAACGATCTTGCAGAAGTAATTTTATACGTACAGTTTTACATGCTACGACTTAAAAAATACATACAATTCTATCTTATTCTGAAGTTTACAGAGTATCATCACGGTATGCAGTACTACTGACTCAAGACGTGTTTGCAGCATGGTCTTGCAAGTGGGATTTGGATCTCTTCCTTAAAATATTTTACGCCTATCACTGCTCCGTACCATAAAAAATGATATGCCAGTTATATGTTAAGAAATGACTAAAAAATATTCCAAATACAATTCCGCACAGACATTTTACATTCCACAAATGACAAAATTGCATAAAATTTTATCTTATTCTGATTTTGAAGTTTATAGAGTAAAATCACGATATGTAAAACGACTCCCTCAAGGCATTGTGTTTGCACCATCTTCTTTCGAGTTGGAACTGGATCTTCCTCTTGAAAAATTCTCCCACTGCTCCCCAACCTCGCATTTTTATCTCATGACGGCCTTTCTGAACGCACCATTTCCCCGCACCCGCAAAAACGCGATCCGCCTGCGTGATGCGAGCTGAGTCCCAAACACGCGTACGGACATTGATATTTATCGTAAACTAGAGTCGCGCCTCAGACTGAGGAAGGAATGCATGCGAGAGGGAGGCTCCTCTAACGGTAGCTGAAAAATCCTATGTCGCGGTGGAATGCTCGGAGAAAAAGAAAGAGTTTCGAGACTGTTGGACCACTTTCGCTCCTCCGAAAGAGGGAAAGGAAGGGGAGGAGGTTAAAGAGGAAGGAAAAGAAGAAAGCAAAAGTAAAACCAAAGGACACATGTTCCGACTTCGCAATCTGTGAATATTTAATATGCACCCATCCTTTGTTCCCTTTGTTCAGTTACGGGGATAAAAAGAGAAATTAAATTTCGGATTCGAAGAAGTGTAACTGTTTGATTTAACCGAAGTTAATTATCCTTTCGCAAAGCATTTAGTTAACACATAAGACATTTACTTCAAAATGAAATACTTTACTTAAGTCAAGGATTATAAAAGAAAGCATAGGAAACGACTAAGGAACGATCTTCCATGTTGTTTCATGTTTCCAAAAAGATATGAGGGTTACTCATTACCGGCTAAGGTACAAAAGCTGAGGTCAGATGAAAATGTTTTCAAAGTATACCTTGCTTGAATAAAAAATGTGAAACATGATTTTTTTCCATATCGTGCGGAATCATGTTAGACGTTATTATTACTCCTACATTTTCCTGAATTAAAAAACCAAATAGTAAAACATTCCGCAATTGATTTCAGCTGAGGTAATCTACCGTCAGGAACCGAGAATCGAAACTTTTCAATATAGGCGAAGGGGATATATAGGCTTTCGGAAAAAATATCATAGTAGAGTAAATACATTTCACAATAGACGTGCGCCTTCAACTAAATGATAAACAATGGAGAAAAATATCGACGTGACTAGAATTCGAACCCAGAACTTGCACGTTCTTGCTAAATATTCCAACCACTGAACTTCGACGCTTTGAAAAAAATAATACCAGGTCTTAAAAGAAGGATCACTACATAGCTTCAATAGAAAATTTATTGCGACCGGTTCGTCAACGTGTTGTCAATTTCAGGTGTTCTAAAGACGTCAGCTTGAAAACGTCAACCTGAAGATGTCGACTCATTGACAGAACCAGCAGCAATAAATCTCCTGCAGAAGCTACTTAGCGTTCCCTCATTAAAGATGCGTCCGGAGTTCCACAAAGAGACGCTTTATCATATAAATTTACCTCGGAAGACCAATGTTTCAGTAGACGTAGTAGTATTGTAAAAATAGCTTCGACTTCAGTTTAAAATATTTTTCATTCCTTACGTTCCAGAAACATAAAACGTTGTACCCTACTGTTTAGGTTTCGCTTAGAAAGATCCTTCGTATGAGACCGCCAAAACGCTTCGGATGACCTCCATCACGCGCGAAACTCAACGGTGAAACAAAAAGTCCGAAGTGAGGAAGGCCGGCAGACGAGATGGAGGAGGAACACCGCGATAACTGGAAGAGTGAATATCCCGTGGTCCCGAGGAAGGGCTGCATCCGATCGGACAGATACGCGTGGGCGTAGGAGGCGAGGAACAAAAAACCCGCTCCGGGAGGAGACGAGAGGCGTGGGAAGGGTTCGTTGAACTGTCCGCCAGGAGGGAGTTCTATCGGCGCGCACCTACGCCGCACCCAACCAGTGCCCTCTAACCCCACAGAATCCATCGAAGGCCCGGGTATGTCCTCCCCATCTCCAGACTGGAAACAAAGGAATGACTGCATTCCGTAGGCATTATCGTCTCGGAAAAAAAGGAAGGGGGCATACAGAAAACGGGTGGAGTCCTGACGGTAGGTCCACCGTGGAGTACCGAAAAATCCGGTTTATGGCCAGACTTTTTTGGGGAATCGGTGGAATTGCACTTGAAAACGCTGCTCCCAATCCTCCCGCTCTATATATGGTTATACTCTCCCCGCGGCCCTTTCTTTCCCGTGTGTGTATAATTTTACTTAAGGGGCATAAACCTATATTAGGAAATGAGTGTTCCTCGCTCCTTCTTTTTGTTCGCCGGCCTAACTGGGTTAGTGGACTCGCTTTTTATTCTTTCCTTTAATCCCCCGAGCCGTCTGGGTTATTACGCTCGGGCAGGGGCGGATTTGGAAAATTTCCAGGGGAGGCGATTCTCGTAGAAGGAAAGATCCTCATAATCGCAAAGAGCGCAGACGGAATGACTTAAGTCTTTAGTCGCGGCCTTAAAAGTAACTGGAACCTAGCGAATCGGTAATTCCGGTAATCCGGCGTTTCAGTGGTAACACTTGAGTCGCGTTACAACGGGAAAAGTGCCACTGACCTAATCGTTCATAAGAAATTCCTTAATAATTAATTCCTTATAAATTAAATTCAGCATAGTTATCTTTGAAATATATTCACATTTTTTACAAAGGCAAGGTTGAGAAAAATATTGTCTTATTAAAGACTTGGGAAAGACTCGTTGAAAATGGGGAGCAAATAAAACTTTCACCGAAATTCTAATTGCTGTAAAGAGTGGAAACATTTAGCAATAAGATCACTTTTTCGTAACCTAAAATAAGAATCAACGAATTATGGATATAAAAATATGTCATACATACTTATAATTCTCTTGTCCACAACAAATAATGCATTGAGATAATATTAGAAACGACTCTAATTATGCCCTTGCCGTATTTCATATAGGTCTGTTGTATGAATAATACTCGTAGTAAACGAGAATAAAAACCAATTATAGGCCAAATTATCATTTCTTGATAGTTATCCCAGTATATTGTGATGTTAATTACTCATGAGTTTCGGTAATTAAAATCTAATTAGAAATCAGATCTTAATTTATAATTTCAACGTTATTTCTACGAGATGAAGCAAACAATTCATGTCACTAGATGAAAATTTCTATTGCGGCTATAATTATCAATGAAAGTATCCTGAGGCGGGCTGAATTAGATTCAATTTTCAACGAAAATATCTGATTCTGCATTAAATCAATGGTTTCCATTAATGAATCATTTCCGTCGACGGAAACATTTCTTTTCGTTTAAAAGAACCGTCATGCAAAGGGAATCTACGTCATATTAATTTGAAGCTCTCCTCCTAAAAAAACATCGAGCTTATAGACGAGAAAGAATGTGAAAATACCAAATGCCGTGTTAAATATCTGCTTATAGCCACTAAAATTTCTGAAAACTACGTCATATTAGTCGGAAGTTTCTAGACATAAAATAAAGTAAAAATATCAAATGAGGTGTTGAATATATTTCAATAACCAGTACAATGTCTATCCTAAGGTAGACTGATTGTCAGCAAATGATTTCATTGCTTTTATCGAGAGAAATGTTCACTAAAAATATTCAAAAGACAAACTGGTCTCCAGAATCACCTCAAACGATAGTGATGTAAATAGAACGTGTGTTTCCACACACTGTTCCATATATGGCTAGAGAGTTCGCCATTCATTTGAAGCAGTTGAAAAGTGACTGGTAGTAAGGAAGTGACACGCTACCTTATTGTACGGGTGATAAAACAATTTTGCACACAAAGGTAGTAAAATACATTCCAGACTTGACAAAGAATCAATGTTCTCATAATGAAATATTTTTCAAACATCTTCCATGAATGGTATTACTTTGACCATATTGGAAGATAAGTACCCCGTTGTCAATCACTTTCATGGATTAAATATCTCGATAGATAGGCACGGGTGAAATCGCCGCGCAACCGCTTTCATCCGACCGCAAAACCTAACGACAACACCTGCAGGGCTCAAGTTCTCCGCTTGCGTAACTCGGGTTCTTAGAAATTAATTTCTCCCCGAGACCGCGATATTTTCCATCCGATGCTATTCATTTGGAGTAATTAAATACATCGACTAGAAAAGGAAATCGCTAGAACCGCATGTGGTGAACATTTTTTGGAGAAGAATATTTTCTGCAGGGGAGTGAAGAGCTGCCAATAGAGCTAAGGATTTCCATTTTCCGCATGAAAGGAGGGATAGGAGGACGTAAAATCATGAAATCATATTTAAATGCTGAAAGGTATGCATACTTCAAATTCGAAAAATTTTAAGGCACGGAAATAAGGCCAAGGGTGGAAAAAGTTATGACGAAAAGTCCGCTACATATTGTCAGTTTCTTCATGTATTTATTACTCCCACCTCTTATGGATTCGGCAAGGGATTACTAATAATCACAATTAATATTTGTGGTATTTTGTATGGCCAGATGGTCTTACTACTAATGAGTGGAAAACTAGGCTCACCCCTGGGCCCGAGCATAGAATCGCTTCCACGAAAGGAGGACTTACTACAAATTAGCCTGAGGGGTCAGTTTCTACCATTACTAGATATAAACTGGGACTGATTCTTAGTATAAATTCCACATATTCAGTTTTTTCTTACAATTCCAACCTCAGAATAAATTTTAAAAACATGCGTTTCGAAAGTATTTTTTCGGGTACCCAAAAATGACCTTTTTAGGGTCAAAACCGGTAGACTGCCAAACGAAGATGAAGACAATCGCCAAGGAATCACGAATGAACCATAAAAAAGTCGGACAGAAGAGGGACTGTCCCGAATTTTCCTAAGTACATGGCTTTACGTGTGGAATAACCTATAACCTTATGAAGATGAGAAATTTAGTAGTTAAAAAACAAAATCAACTGTGAGAGCCTTAACCTGGTAGCATTCCATGACGAAAGAAGCAAGCTGACAAAGAATAAATTTGTTTACTTTATTTAATAACCTGAAGATGATGCCATGTATTGAAACCCGGGTCGTCTAAGGCTACGGATAGTCATATGGACAGTGCGTTTGCCTTTGTTGAAAGTGGTCCAATGGTCCCGGTGGGAGCCAATGTGCTAAATGACCTAAGCTGTCGAAGCACTTTTAACAATACTACTACTGCTATATGTATTTATTGTGGTATATTTGTATAAATAAATTTATTCTATGCAAGCTTGCTTCTGTTGCAATTTACTAGCTATTTAAAAATGTATTTTATTCGGTCCTCATCTAAGTAAGAAGGAAAAAAATTAAATATCAAAAGCGCATTACATAAATGTCACAACGAAGGTGTCAATTAAGTGATTTAGACTGCAGATGTAGTAGAATAACCGAATAGACGCCGCTTCGTTGCAAAATTATTACAAAATTCCAGCCATCAAACAACTTCAAACATCGCAACAACGCGATCGAACGCACTTTCAATTACCTGATACGTAATCTAGCTCCACTTTCATTATCATTGAATTCAAACTCTTCGCGTAACCTCATTTTGGCTCAACGAAAGCACGCTTGGACCAGTACCGCCGAATTCCCAAACTGTCCTCCACGTGATCTGCACATTCCACTTGCGCTCCATACGCGACTAGTCACTCAAACTTGAGACAAGTTTCACGGCCGGATCGTCTCTCCCGAGTACCAAACTATTTTTTTGCGATAAATCCCCGAACTCCGTAACTCTCTCCAGATTCCCAAAGAAGGACCGCTTTTAATATGCTCATCTCGTTCGGCTGTCTCAAATCGGACAATGTTGCCAAGTTGCCTCCACGGATTTGATGGCAGGATGAATTGTACGCCTTCTCGGTATTGACCTAGATACAAGATAAATCGGCATCTTTAAAAGGTGGGCGAGAAATTAAAAGGGGAGATCATTATCACAGGAGTTATACTTTTTGGTAGGTTCACTTGCTTCAATATTCTGTATTCAATGCCATTTCGTTTGCTTTTATGGCAACTTTCCTCACCCTGTATGTCATCTAATATCTTATGCCTTTTCTTCTCATCTTTTCCTCATTGTTCCTGCTACCATACTATGATGAATGGACTATTTTCATTTTTCATGTGGTACAGGATAGAGAAAAATGTATCTTTCATTTTTGTTTGGCCCAGTCTTGATCATGGCTGTGATGAAATGAAAGCTACCGAGGTTTGAGCGAAAAATTGCACTAATCAAGGTTTCTCCTTAGGGAATGCCAAGAAAAGTGTTACTCATAGAGTCATTGAGCTTCACTTGCTTGGACATTTTCTGCTTATAGAGTTCTGGCTCAGTGAGGAAAGCAATAGCAAACTACCTCACTCCTCATCCTACCTTGTAAACCTCATTCCACTCTGCAAGTTCTTAGTGGCTTATGCTAGAGGGAATGAGGTATCAACCGGCCTTTGGGCTGAATACCTCACAAATTTTTAAATACCTTCAATTGTTTTTCATGTCCCGATTTTCTTTGCATATTTTCCTTATTCCTTTATTTAGACCTAAAATCTGATGGATGCAGTTCCATTCACGAAGGGAATCAGTTCTTTTCGCTTCACGAGTTTCCACATTTAAAATCCTCAAATTCCTAGATTCCATCATCCTTTCTTAGGACAATGTACCACATCCTTGCAGAAAAACACTCCACACCAAGGGTTTAACGAATCCCCGCCATTTTTTCTTCAGCTAAACCTCGAGTCATCGGCTCCTTCCACTTCACGAAGACTTCTTTGGCAAAGCTATTATTTTTTAAACCTTCCGCATCCATATAGGGAAACAATCCCAACCAAGGATTTGGCAGATCTTTTCCTGGTCCCCCCATAAAGACATTTTGTCATCAACTCGCTTCGCTCCACGATATATAGCTTCCTTGGCTACAGCTATACTTCTAGCATCATCTGTGTAACTGTGTAACGGTTCTGCATCGAGCAAGGATTAAAGTTAGCTCCAAAAACCATCAAATAAAGGCTTACAGCTAATATATATGCCGCTCCCAGCAGACATACTACCTATAGCCTGTTCTGAAGATTTTCCCTTACAGAACGAAATACGTATCAGCTGCTATAAGACGTATAAGTATTTCTTTTGACTACGTGCATAACGTAAATGGTATTTCTATTTCTATGTTATCAGTGGCCTGTAGACTTATTATTTTCCACTCCAGAGAATATCAACAACCCACTTTAGGTAACTGACCCATCTGCTCTAGTTTTTCCACATCAACCCTCAGCTGAGCCTTTAAACAGACAGATAAGAAGTGGCGCAATTGGGGAGAAAATAAAAAGGTAACGCCCCGGAGGCGCTATACCTCTGCCCCCGCGTCCACACGCGATAGTCATCGGAAAGCGAATCCGCCGCGTGGATGTGAAAGTTTAGGGAAATTGAATGAGTGGAAGGCGAATTTTTCGTTATGAGACGATGCATGAGGTGAAAGCAGAGGCTGCGAACGGCGATTTACATAGAGGGCGATAAAAACGGACAAATCTGCAAAAACGGCTTGCGCACGGCTCGAATCATTACTGAATTCATTACCGGCCAGGCCATCGCAAACATTTCCTCGTTATTGGAATACAAATATTGGCAGGTTGAATTATCGTCCGAAACTTATCTGCACGCCGATAGGTCTTGAATGAAAATTGAATTTTATCCTGAGAATTCAAATTCGGGAAACTTTTTCTATTTGAGAAATACGATGCTGGATCGTGCCGCTGAGGAAAAAAAATGATTTAGCATACTCGTGTTATGAAGTGATACAGAGTCAAAATCAAATCTTACACTGAAAAATACGGAATGCGGAAAAATATTTTACAGAAAACATTTTTTACATTTAATACATCAGATAAATAGAATATAAATTGGGATTCAGTTAAACTAAAGTCAGGCTCAATTCAGCTGCGCCAAGGGAAACTACAAAGATACCTACAATGACGAATTTTACCGGTTTGGAAGATTTCGTACATTTTTCTGTAAAAGAATTTTTTAAGGGTGCTCGCATAAATGCGGGTGCATGGAAAATTCACAGAGAACCAAAAAAAGGAAATTTCCCAATACTTCCTTACTTACATAAATGAGTGTAGTTACTTTTTCAATGTTTATACGTAATACAACTTTCTTGTATGGGAGAGTTCGATTTTTTCATCTAGAAATGAAAGTTTTATAGTAAGGATTTGTAACAAGTTCAGAATTATAGTCATAAAATACACAAATCAAAATACGCAATCCTACATTCAAAATGTGAAGAAAACAAAACGTGCCCGAAAAACGTTTAAAATTTCTAGGTTAACGAGAATTTTGAGGAGTTAACGCCATATATAACTGTTATATTTAGGGGGTGGAAGAAGATATAGATACTTAGTTGTGGAATATAGATATTTCCTTAGCAATAGTCTTAGCACAAGCTGATACATTAGTTAGAGGGAACCTAAATAGATGCACTGTTTCCTCGAGGAGTTAGCACTGATTTAGCGTTTCCTGGCTAAAAATGACGTTTCCCTTCAATAGTGCAACCTAAATACGTCCGTCGTTGTGATTGGAAATCGATGAAGAATCTGGGTAGAATGCGTACCTCTAATTTTTTACGTAACCCGCAAAAGAGTCAGAAATGCTTCCTGAGTTCACCAAATCTTGGCCTCCTTTGAAAATATTAATTACAAACCGAACTCAACCGCAATACCACCCGTAGAACTTTTTGCCTCCGAAAGCAAAGAAAACCGTAAAAATTGTCCTAAATACGTTCTTGACGCAATTATTTATGAGCTAGTTACAAACCAAATTTTCAACAACTGAATAAATAATAATAATAATCGACTTTATTCGGGCGAGATTGAGATTAAGTCTTCTTAAAGACTTTTTCCATCCAACCCATCCTCATTAATTATAGAATAATTAAATAAAAGAGAATTGTATGAGAAATATTAGAAGAATTGTGGGTGTAAAAACCTAAGAGATTTTTAGGAAAAAATTGTATCCACTGCAGGAAAACACCCACAAAGAAGGGAGGTGTGAAAAATCTGCGCAAACCTACCAATAGTAATAACTAAAAGATGAGAAAAAAGAACATGGCAATATATAGAAATATACAACTAGTACGTACATGTCTGCAAAACATCAATAAGAATCGAATGGTAACATTTAAGTAAATGATATCAATATCCATAATAACATCAAGCAAACAAAAAAGAAAGAAGGAAAAAGTACGTGGATTTGCATCCATATGGTACAATAATAAGCAAACAAATAAATATTATAAAAACATTGTCAATACTATATATATATAGTATTGAAAGACTGTGACAATTCAAGATTGCGTAAAACGTAGCCATTAAGGTAATTCTAAATTGGATAAAGAAGTAGATGATTATTTCTACCCGCAGAGGCAAACAAATTCGAATCTAAATGTAGGTAGACGCCAATAAAAACTACATGGGAGATAGGTACAGCAGAAATCGATTTTATGGATTCTAGCGCTGGATGACTAAGAGCGAAATTATCTTATTTCTTATTCTGAGAGTTGATTGATGATAGCTCGCGACCTCTATCCCACTTTCGAAACGTGGCGTGCTCTTTTCCCTGTACTGCGTACACATAAGGTGACGGGTATTACTGTATGGGAGCGATGAAATGCCAATAGCTTCTTAGCCAACGTCAGTACCACATGGATGAGTCAGTGATTGCATACAATGTGATGGGGCAAAAAGAGGAAAAGTACCACAATCTTTGTCGTAAATCTCATCCCTGCTTGGCCGGTAATAATTATTTTTTGTGCTCCTAAAGAAATATTCGATAGTTTCACTATTGGAACATTTACTTCTTCATTCTGAAAGGATGGAAATCAATTTCAACAACATCATGACTGTCTCTGTGAACATAACATACCTAAACATCGGAAGCATTGAATTTTATTCAGTAATCTTAGCATATTTTTCAATGTCGATTATAAGTAGACAAAAACCACATTCATAGAAAGAATTGCAACACATTCCCTTCGTTTATTCCCAACTAATTCTAATAAATACTTAATGTAAGAACTTTTCTGCATCATAAATTAATAATTACTTATTCTAATTTGCATAGTAAGAAATTAATAAATAAATTATTTTAAATAATATGATAATCCTAAAGAAATAAATTACTAAATAATAAGTTATAAATAATAATAACGAACATTAATATTCAATCAAAAACATTAATAAATACTCAATAACAAATAATGTAAGAATCTAAATAAAATAAATTGCATCATCTCATAATTAAGAAAAAGTTGATTGTAAATGAAAGTTGATGATTCCTAGGGTATTGCCCTACCTGGAGGAAATTATTTAATAATATGTGATGGGAAGTTGTACCTCATCTATACCGTAAATATTGAGAAGCGATCATGAAGCATAAAAATACTAGAAAAAGGAGGAACAGAAAGCCAATAGTGAATACCTAGCAAAATATTTAGGGCAAACTTAATTAAGACCAACTTATTCCCAACTTATTAATGACGTTCCGAGGTAAAATACGAAGTCGATCCTTAATTGAAAGTCCTTCCACGAAAAACCACGCCTTCGAATACTGAATTTGCCAAAATTAATTGCTTTTCGTGTCGACAGGAAAATCAACGTTACGAAAAAAAAACTAAGAAGAATTGTGCCATGTTACGTAATTAGGAAGGAATTGGGACGCGCAGACTGAATTACGATTGAAGCATCTGAATTACATTTGAAGCATTGAAGAGGAAATCAGCAGCAAAACAAACAAGCTGGCCCCTCCGTCTTCTTATCGTGGACATCAAACATCTGAGAGAGATTTGATCGAGAAAAGTCACTAAACACTCGGAAATTCCACAAGAATGTCCCAGTTTTGATACTCTTATCGGCCTGACGCTCAAGGTTGTTTCAATCACTGTCCCAAAATCAAATTAAGAGAACGTATCTTCAATAGAGAACATGGACGGATTTTCTTGCAATGGCGATCAACGTTGCGGGTTTTACCATGAACAGCATTAATTTTATCTAATCTAAATAATATAAAATTTACACTTGGATACTACAGTACTACAGCAATCAATTCCATGGCCAGCTTCGATCAGAAATAGCAACTCCAAGGGTTAGACAAAACTTAACAGTATATAAAAGGGAAAGAGACAAACAGAGGAAAAATTAGGATTAGTCGTCAAGCTTTCTACGACGTGAGCCTAATTATTATTTTTAAGATAATAGGATTCAACAAAGTTACGCCACAACCCATTAACTATACATATTTGAGTATTTTCTGATATATAGAAATAATAGCGATATCTTTCTTCTATTTCTTTTTACAGGTTAAATGTAATACGCCAATATTTTGTACTAATTTCGCCCGAAACAATATCGTTTGTATGTATGTATATCTATAAGAGAGAATTTCGATGTTGACAAATATTTAAGCTTCTTTAATATGAATTATTTCAAGTAGGGAAAGGAAACAACAACAATTAGAATGTCTAATTTATAAAATTTAACTAGATTGTATCAAGAAAATTTTATGGTGGATTTATTTCGTATACTACACTGTATACACTATCTAAAACTGTACAATTAACTTACACTCAATCTAATATCCTAGTTTTACTCTCATAATAACGATGGAGATTACAAAGAACATCACTTATGCTCGACAATGATTGTGATTCCATAAGAAAACAATGTATCGCTTCTTTGAAGAGCTATTTTTTCTAATCAGAGCACCTTTGATTATCAATAACAGAAGATAAAAGTAGCTTCTCCTTTAACAGTTCTAGTTTGCACAGTTCAGTTATAAATGCATGACTATCTGCGGAAGAAGACAATAGTGCATCGTAAACTTCTAACAGGGATGGATATTTCATGATTTTGAGCTGTGATTCAGTTAATTATGACTACCTTTGGGAGACTTTGTACGCCTAGCGAGAGATGTGTCCATGAACATTAACTCTAGTTTTCCCTTAAATTCTTCCATAAAATTTCTATATTGTCAATATCACTTTTATAATAAGAGTCCCACGAGAATATTACACACGAAAATTTCCTCAATCCTGCGAAAATAAATAAATTGTAGAATTATTAACCGTAACAACTTAATGACAAAAGTCGTTTCATACCGAGGGGTAATTCTTACCAGATTCAAATCAGACAGCGGTTTGACATGGAGAGGAAAAGTCTTAATTCATTCCGAATCCTACACAAGCCCGGTCGTGTACTTTCCATCGGCAAGAATAAATAACCCAGAATTTCGAAAACACCGCGAATTTTATCGCTGGATATCTTCCGCATGACAATCAACTCTTATTCCTCCGCAAATGCTTTCCAATTCGCCCGACCGGTATCTTTCGTCCCACCCGTAAGAACCACCGCCCATTGCGTGCCCAAATGCATACATTTTCCCGAATAACCACCGAGACGAACAAAGGGTCGTTATTCTCCAACTTGTTCGGCCTCAAATAAAGCGAACCTTATCGACTGCTCGAAAAAAAGGGTTTGCGGCGTTGAAATCTCCGATTAACAATCGGTCGACCGAAGGACGATTTTCACGAACAATTCTACATTTGAAGGAAGACGGGTTTTCTGAGACAAAAGAAAATTCGTGCACCCACCCAGCTCCTCTGGACAGCTAAATCTAAGCGATATGGCATCCTGACTGGACCCACGTTTCGGAGATAGCGGAGACTTTTTGAAATCGCGCATACTTCAGTTCACGAAATAAATTTCTTACCAATTCGGCGGTACATTCTGAGGAAATTTGTTGTTACAAATGTGCAGCGTACAGAAATGGAGGCTGGTTCCAGTGCCACACTATATGCAAAACTGTGGTTAGCCTCGATGCCTTCGCGGTACCCTAATGTACCAGCGCAAACTACGCGTAAAACTTGGCCAGACGCAGTTGAGTAGTTTCGGATGCAATCCTAATTATTGAAGAAGAGTCACCAACAAATGCAGTAAGAAAATGATAACAATTTCATTTAAAGCCGTCTTCTAAAGAGATGTCAATGAGATTTCCATTTATGAGGGAATTTCGTTTTCTGCTCCTTTTCTATCAAAGTTTCATCTAAATATCTCTCTGCTCCGATTCCATTAAAAACACGCTACTTCACATTTTTATGTTAAAAAAGTGAATTTAACTAGTTATTACTTCATTTTATGTTATATTATCTAAGAAATACTTTTAATTTCGTAAAAAACATATTAAGCTGAAACTTCGTCACTAAGGATTACTCGGGAAAGTGTAATAAATTTCAAAACTTAAAAAATAGAGGTTAATTTCTGCTCGATTTTCTTTGAAATCGCCCAAACCATTTCTGTTGTTGGGAGCCTCTGTAATCCCTTACCCTTTCACAAAATCAAACATTTATTAGGAATGGAGAATTAACATTAGGGTCTTAGCAATGCAAAATCATTAAGGTGAACTGAACCACAGAAATAAATTTAAAGTTCTTCATAGTATCCAAAATTTTACTTAACTATCGCTAGAATTGAATAAAAAGCATTTCCTATTTATAAAACGTCTCGCATCCCTAAGGGTGCATGCAAGACTAGTCAAGTACCACTGCTCTATTTTTTGAAATAAAATTAAGCATTATGATTTATATATCATCACTTTTAAATACACTTCATCTTGATTGAAGAATGTTAGCCATATTAGAGACTTCTTATCCAGCTTAAACCTGTTGGAAAGCTCTGGAAAAGCACTCAGTATATTGCAGTATCGTTCAAGGAGATGTAGAGGAATTTTTTATTCCATAGATCTCCGTATTAGTTGACTTGTTGACTTTCAAGCGTTCTTATCCAGACATTAAATATCCCAATTCCATCTGAGAGTGCCCCCTCGTACCATGCGTCGCAAATGAAACGAGAAATGTAGCGTGTTCATTCAAAATGTATTGATTCGCGGGGAGCGAGATAATTTAATGGGACGGCTCTAATCCATGAATGGGGATATCGTGACTAGATAAAGGAATTCCGCTGCCAAATGTATATTATGTCTAGGACACTGTACAAAGGCATCCTTCCGTTAACGAAGTCACAGGATAACAAGCATATTTATGAACTCAGCGCTTGACATCCAAATGCTTTCTCTAAGAATCAGGGAATACACCGCCTAACCCGCATTAATCTTTAAACCGGATTAACTTCACTAAAAATTTTAATCGAGGGAACAGAGAATTGAATTGAAACCAATGTATCTATAATTAGCACGACAAAAGTAAGGGAGATACAATTAGAGCCAATCGTATCAAGTTTTAATACTAAAAGTAACAAAATTTCGCGTTTTTATTGAACTTAAACCAAACTTGAACATGATCGAGATGCTTTAAACTCGTACTTTATTTATCAAACAATGAAAAATTCCCATAAAAGGAAAATTCAATTCATTGAGTTAATAATATCGATTTATTGCAACATCAGATGTTTTTATAAGAAATTCCATCCAATTTATGTAACTCCCATTAAATATCCATCGATGAATTAATTAAATAATAAATGCATTTAAAGACATGCCATAGCATTATAATAACTATTCAATGATTCACATGAGAGTCCTAATTGAAAGTGGTAATCCTCTGTAACTTATATAAAAGGATCGTGGGTTCGACTATAGACAATTCCAAAATACCCCCACAAGAACAATTAAACATCAAAAATATGCACACGAAATCTTATTGTGCATACTATTTTATAATATTACCAAGATATAATAAAATCAACCTATTTCCACAAGCGATATAGCCGACATTTTTTGATGGCACGGGTATTATTAAATAAAAGAGATATACTTTCAAATTGATCCATAAAGGGCTTTCGATGTTTATTTATTTGTTGTTAACCGCTGTTATATAACACTGCCCTAATAAAACATTTTATCCAGCAATTTGCTCTTATTTCACGATGTTACATTAATTAAGTTAACAAATTCGCTTATATAAAGAGGCGTTAGCTTTATTGATATCGATGTTGGTGCTAATAGAACTTATCGACTATGTATTAAGTGTAAGATAATTAAGTACCCTAATAAGCACAATCTGTCTCTAAAAAAGTTCACCGACGCTAAACCATTAAGCAAATACGACTAAAATTCATCACTGAGTATGAAGTACCCATTCTCATATTTTCTGAATATATCCTATCTCAAGAATTCTTAACTAAAAACGGAAAACCTTCCTTCAGTAAGAGTTTCAATTCGAGATGGTGGAATTTCCTCGGCATTTCCTGCAATTAAGCCGACCAACTTATTCGCCCGTCAGCGCCAAATGGTAAGCAGCTCAAGGGTCAGAGATAAATGGAAGATGATATGGTGTGGTAATATCAAGTCGCACTCGCCTGAGAATCTTCAAACTTTCCATCTTGCAGAGGATGTTCACACCACCTCGAGTACTACACACGAGAAAATCCGACATGGTGACGAGAGCATGAAGAGTAGTAGACACATTTTTCAAACTTCTTCGCGCATACACCACTGCAATCGTAATGTCTGAAATGTAAATTGACTGGAATTGATTGTATAGGATAACTAGTATGCGCCACGGTTGACGAAGGAGCTACATGACACGAAAGGAAGAGGTGGCAAACGTATTTAAAAGGGGAAATTCAAATGCTTTCAAGGCGAAATCTTAAGGTACGAATGCATCTAAAATTCGGGTCATTTCCTGTTGTAAGAATTTCAAGAAGATGGAGGTTATTTAAATTCCTGACTTTAAAATATTTCAATTGATTGGAAGTTTATCTACCAATAAAGTATAATAATAATGATAGTAATAAAACGTCTTTATTCGGGCGAGATTCATCCTAAAAGCCTCCAATTTCAACCCACCCATCGTCATTAATAGTAAAATAATGAATTTAAAGTGTCACTATGAGAAAAACTTGGAAGAATTGTGAATATGAAATACCTAAGAGGCTCTTATAGTAAAAAATTATCCACTACAAGAAAACAACCACAACGAAGGAGGTGAAAAACCTACTCAAAACTAGCGATAGTACTGACTAGCTGAAAGATGAAAGGAAACGACAAAAAAAAATATATAACAACTAAGAGTAATTATGTAAATGATTATAGAACCATTTACACTATAAGATAATAAATAGTTTCTAAGTCGAGAAAAGTCCTTCTGTTTACGTAGATTCGTGAGAAGACAAGAATTACCCATATAATAGCTAAAAGATGAAAAGAAACATCACAAAGAAATTAAATTCACGCACATTCAGAGTGATTGTATAAATTATTATAGAACCGTTTACACTATTTGGTAAGAAATAGTTTCCTATTCGAGAAAAATCGATCTGTTTGTTGTAGACTCGTGAGTGGACTAGAATAGTCCTAACAAAGAAAAACCGACGCTATTACTCAGGATATTCTGAAGTGAGAAATACGTAAGTTTCTCAGCCGAAACATTTCTATGAGGATAATGTGACTTGCACAAATGTGTACATAAAAAGCAACACGAGTTTTTATTGCTTTCTCCGTGGCAAAAATTCACTCTCCCCACACCAGACGACAGTTGTCGAAGTACGAAAATCGCAAGTGGGCCTAAAGTTCGAGACCACGCAAAC
Source organism: Sympetrum striolatum (assembly GCA_947579665.1). NCBI lineage: Eukaryota > Metazoa > Arthropoda > Insecta > Odonata > Libellulidae > Sympetrum > Sympetrum striolatum. The sequence goes on from OX388350.1 coordinate 44,573,252, forward strand.
CAGAATGAATTAACACCCAACTGCGAACGCATTCGGCGGGGGAACGGTCTAAGTGCCCCGGATTAAAAATTCGTGAGAAGTATGAGAGTGGCTTGAGACAGAAAAAAGTAAACACAGACGACCTTTCTTCAGATGAACGTCAATTAAATCTACGGCAAGGATCTTCATCGCTATCGAGGATGTAAATACTGTTATGAGATTCATCTTCGAGTCCCTAGAAAAGACGTCCATTCTACTAAGGAATAACGGACCGAAAATGATTGATCAAGCAAACAGAAAAAGTCTTCCATAAGAGTACAAAATTACTACAAAAGCATTTCTAAGGATTCTGCTTATCGTGGTTTTCTTGAGTAGGAAAAGTATGTTTGGGAAGAGATAAAGAAATAATTTGGATGCAGATTGTGTAAATTCAAGCGGATCCTTCCTCGATCTAAATTCTGAAAACAAATAGGCAGAAATGAGCCTTTTTGAGCTCGATAGTTTCGGTTATTCCACAGTAAAATTAAAAAATGAAATCAATAGCTACAAAGTTTAGTCTATAAAATTGTGATAAATTTAGAAATAAAATTGTTTTAGACATTGATTGTTTAGTTTTCGTTCCTCCGATCTTGAGAAATAATTATAATATGATCCAAATGCGATACCGGAAAGCAGACATTAACGTCATAATTTGCTGAAGGAATGGGAGTCAGAATCGTTTAATTTCATACGACATCATCGGGTAGTGTTTTTCAACCATTCAACAGCGAGCTTATGTATTAACTCAAACTTAGAATCGCACTTAAGAGCACGCAAGTGATTTTCAGTCTATATTAGAACCACAGAGGAAGAAGAAAATAATCTTATTCTTAGAGCTTTGTTTTTCGACCACAAATCTTAGAAAATGCAGTTTTCTCGTCATAAATAAAATCGCACCAACGCTTCGCTGACAGTTTCTACTTTATAATTGTCCTCATATTCAGGGGCTTCCAAAATTGAGTAATTAATGAGTAAGTAAGTTCATTTTAATTTTGGATACGCTGTAAGATTATAACATTTAGAAATGAACAATTATGATTAACTACAACTAAAATAAATGCGATCTAGAGAATTTAGTGTTAGGTCGTTTTGTGAATATCGATGAATATAGCGTGTGTATACGAGAAGTTGATTGAGTACCTTAAAATCAATGTCCCTCTTAGAAAACTGCCACATATATTCATATACTACGCCACGATTGATGGGTGAAACAATGGTTGAAGACGAATCGCAGATGCTACAAAGTCATCAAGGTTGGATAGGACCCCTCTCTGGATCCGCCAACGACTTACGGTGGAAATATTCTAGCATTGTCATCACCGACTCCCATTTAATAACACACTCTACAATGTGACACGCATATAGTAATGCGAAATTAGAAGAATGTGCCACCACAGGATATTTCGTTGCACACTAAGGTGCCACGGCACACTGCATGGGAACCGGTACAGAATGGTCTTTCAGATCCCTTAAGCGCAACCACCGAGGCCCTCCGCTTTCACGGTTGGATCCTCGTTAGAATCGGCTCTCAGACGAATTGTAAGAATCCAACGGGCAATGGAGGAGTGGTCCTCAAGACCACATACATTACGAGCCCCAAGAATGGCGTGGGCGTTGACCGGGAAACCTAACACCATTGGAGCCTAAAGAAGACCAAGATCTATGGAAGAATAGAAAAAGGACAGGCTTTCTTTTCCTCTTCGTTCAGGACTGTACCTTCCGTCTCTCGGACGAGATGCCATTCCAGGACGGGCGTGCACCTTCCCAAATAACGAATTCAACAAACACTCTTCGTCCCAGAATAAACTTAAGCGTCCGTAAATGATGCTTTTCAAGGGCTGTATTTTAACGAATGACTTCCGTGTCGGATCTCTCCTCCTCGGAAAGAAGGCGAACTTTATTTGTACGTATAATTTGAGCTCTTTCAGAGATGTAAGTTTCGTACTATTTCCCATTACAACGCGCCTGAATATGCAACGGGAAGGTGAGTTCCAAGGGGTTCTAAAATGCACGCATTCTTCGGAGAACGGTTAGCCGTCCATGAAAGACAGGTGTGCAGTGAAAATTTGGCGATGGATATTCTCATGCCGTGTCGATATACGGATCATGTGAAATCTGTCGGTAAAGTGATAAATCAATAAATTAATCGGTTGGTTCCTCAACCCCTCCAATATTTTCCCAACCCTCGTGGAAATCTTTATTGGTTTCCAATTAAATTTTCCAATACATTTCCAATAGAAATCCTATTGCTTTCCTATTGAGTTTTGGGCATTGGTTTCTATTGGTTTATACGAAATCCTATTGTTTCCCTATTGGTTTTAAACAAAATCCTATTGGTTTCCGCATATATTCCTATTGCTTTTCCAATTGGTTTCTACTGATATTTCTATTAATTTTCTAATGGTAAATCTTAATCGAAAGTAATCTTGAATTCCACGAATACATTTTAGAAACCTTTGCTAATTTTCTGTAATACGTCACGCACATTTTAAGTGGTACGTTTATTGGAAGTCCATGACAATCAAGTTCCATAAACCCTTCTAATGTTCATTGGTATATCCCAGTAATATACTCCAATATGCAGGAATCCAATAAGAGAAGCGAGCTTCCTAATACTTATACACACCAATGAAGACACAATAGAAAACCAATAGGCTCCAATAAGATCCTGTAAAACGTCCCAATAAGAAATGCAAAGCTTTCTAATACCAATACAAACCAACAAAGACACCAATAGGAAAACAATAGGAACTAACAGAAACATATATTAGAAAATGAAAACCAACATAAACCAATAGGAATACCTATAGAAACCTAGGAAATTCTTCAACAGGGAAGAGCTACAAAGGGAAATGAGGCTCACTAGGCAGGATGGAAAGTGAGGTAGTTTTCCTTTGCTTTTCTCACGTTATACTATGCATAGTATAGAAATATTTATTTACTGAAACTAAAATGTATGCATTATCATTTTTGCTTGATTGATTAAAACTTGAAACAATGTTCTATATCATTTCTTATTTTGTGCTTTCCATTTGGAACTACACGAAAATTACTAATAATATCGACAAAAAACTGGTAAAATGTATTAATAAACTACTCGAAGTTGCAAAGGACACCATCATTAAACTTTTGCTCATTCAATTTAATCCCGGATGTCTTCCTCTTAGATGCTGGGAACTGAAAAAAATCCAACTATTCAAGAGAAAAATATTTGAAGTCTCGCGTTTGAAGAATGAGAAAAATCGAGATCTATAATTTGCACCCTACGAGAGGGTGATTTTACAGCTATAAGAGCTAAATTTTAAATCATTGGCGTAGCTAGGATGGTGTATAGCTAGAATATATTATATAAATGAGATTAAGTCAATAACAGTACAAAAACATGATAAAATTGAGATGAAGTAAATTAAGCAATTAATAGCAAAACTCTACGTATACAGTTCCAGTTATTTTTCTTTTGATTTACATTCTACAGCCTGATATTTAAGTCCCTTGAGTTATCAGCGAAGAATGAAAAAAATTCATATCAGCAGTGGCTTGAATGTCTTCATATGTAAAGTATGAGCTAGTCCATTGAGTCGTTACTCATATCAGAATGTGAGCTCCTGATATTTATTATTATTATTACAATTACACTAGAAGTAGATCAAAAGTCTGGTGGCAGTGGTTCAACATTACATATCATACAAGCATAAATTCATACAGTCGTACATTGCCAAGCAATATATAGGTAATCAGTGTAAATTGAGGGGTAAATACCATACTTGTCAGGCATTTGCCCACGGAGGGAGGGAAACCCATCGGAAAACCTCCCTCTGACAGAAGTCAAGACATATACATAATACAAAATTTATAAATATATACCCATCCCATTTAAAAAATTAGCAGAATTTATTTGACAGCTATAAAAATTTACTTAACTTCGCCTTGAAGGTAGGCACTTGGGAAGGAAATGGCTCAAATGAAGCTTTTGGAGTATTTTCAAAGATGAAAAATATTTTTCACATGCCTCTCCGTTAGGGTTTAACACCAAATGCCCCCTTCTTTATGCCATTGCTTAAATCGCGGTTAAACTTCTAGAGATTTTCTCCGTCACCCACGCCTTGAACTAGCCAGAGGCTAATTTTCGCCCACCTGGCAACCCTGCTTAGAAGCGATAGCGTCACGATGTGATAGCGATTTAAACGCAGCGGACAACGCGTCGGGAAATTCCTGTTCACAGTCCCCGGCCGAGAAACTTTTCGCTCGGTCGTCCTTTGAAAAGCGATACTCTCCGCCGGAATCTTTCCGCTTGGCTTAATTTTTCGCCCTCCGCCTGAAAAGATAAACACACGGAAAGAGACACGAACGGTCACTCAGACTGCCGCCGCTTTGGCGAAGGAAGAAGATTCTGCGATTGACAGGATTCGGATGGACAGGAAATAGCTCTCAACGAATGAATTTTAGAGGATTCTGAAATGAATCAGACTGTATCTGTTTTAATTGGGGAAGCAACTCAAACAATTTGGAAGAGTTAGTATTAATTGGTATCTACTACTACATACGCGTTCTGCCATTCAGAAGGTTCATGTGCATATGTGGTATATTCCCTTTCCAATGCCATTTCCTTGATATATTAGTAGCTTATCCCACACTGTAAGTTATACAACGTCTTTTTTCTTAGTCTTCCCCTCTGTTTTTCTCTTGAATTCTACCCTCAATTGCATTCTTTAGCAGTCCCTCTTCTCTAAATATTTTACTTATCTATTTCCTCTGTAGATGCCTGATTTTTTTCAATTAAAGCCTTATCTTCCTCAATAATCCCTAGCATCTCCGTGTATGTTTTGTCATTCATCTTCCCATTCTAAACTACACCCAGATCTCAAAGGCCTCCATACCTTTTATATCCTCTTTCGAAAGTTCCACGTTTTATATGGGAAGAAATGACACACAAAGGATTTTACCAATCCTTTCTTGATTCCTTAATTGTCTACTGCCGTATCTTGATAAATGAAGCATGCTCTGTTTATTTTGGTATATCATAGGGAAAATGTTATCTATCATTTTTATCATATCCATTTCACTAAAATTATAATATAAAAATACTAACTAATGAGTGATAATTGTACAATGGCATTCGTTTCGGTGTCTCCTTATGCTCGAACGCTATGGAAAGTGCTATTTAAAGGGTCACTGTGCTGCACTTACGAAGGTTTCTGGGTCAGTGAAGGGAGTGAGTTAATGCACTTCTCTTTCAGTCTTGTCGTCTCATTCCATCTCCAGGACTTTTCATAAGCAACGACGTAGGGGTTTCAACTACCCTCTAAATTAACGGTTTTAAAGCAGAGAGAAAATTAACTCAAAAGCAACATTCATTGTTATTAATTGGAATTTATGCCGAACATCATCGCACAAAAGTCTGACTACCACCTGGCCTAGAGCCCACTTGTACTCCTTATAATTAAATAAATAAATAAAAAGTAATTCAAGTTAGAATAAGAGCAAGTAAGACAGAGCTGAATATAAATGAAATTTTAACCTCAAAATCAATACCATATAACGTTCCTTCCTTAGTTAAATCTCTATATTCTAAATATTATAAGGGAGTTAAATAAAATCGTAGTTACGGTATTCAAAGTTGCATCTGGGACTATGAAAAATTAAAAAGAGATTAAATTAGTTCGACTTTCTATCCTGATAATTAAAGAAACCTATTTTTTTCACTTGAAAGATATCTTTCTGCGATATTTTCTTGCAGATTTGCAAGCCATGGATGATGACAAATATAACCGTAAAGGGAAAAGAAGTTCGAGTTATAATAAACTGAAGGAACAAATAATGGAATAAAGTTTTACACTTCACTAAATTTATAGAAGGGATGAAGGGGCTCGGTATTTTGGTTGGTAAGAACACCTGCCCGGAAAGTGGGAGACCTGGGTTCGAGTCCCAGACAAGTCACTCTTTCTCTCTTTTTGTATAAACTGAAGGAAAATATATAGTTAACAAAACCACCGCTAATATTTTCATAATAATAATGTATAACCTGGGAAACCGATACTACCCACATTCGGAAATTTTAAAAGCTTCCGATCACGAAATAGAAAATCAATTTAAGAATCTCCGCATTATCCTTTCTTCGAGGCAACTAAACTGATCATAAACAGAAGGGAACGTAAACTTGAAATTCCATTGATATAGCCATAATCAGAATTTTTAAACAGGGAAATCACCATTCATACTAATCCAGTGAAGGCTGTATTTAATAAATTTTCCGATCGCAAATTGAAAAATCAGTTTAAAAATCTCCACAGATGTTCCTATCCTTCGACTTTCACTAAGCAGGTAACAGCCTTTTTTACCACTCATCCTAAGTAAAACGGGATTTCTTTCGGGTGGTCTTCCATCAATGGAGGGCGTTGTTCGATGTTATCGCCGGTATCCATTCAGAGCACATGGCGCAAAAACGCGGAAAATTGAATATGTAAAACGAGAAAATGGCTGTTTATTTCGGTAACAAGCGAATTCGCGAGCAAATCTTTGCCCGCTTCGAATCTCTCGAATTTTTAACAAATGCCACCCACAGGCCGACCTTTCCCGGCAGCCCTTTGCCTCCCAAATCGCTTTCCGGGCGGAGGCACGCCCGCTGCTTCGGCGAGCGTGCATTATACCGAGAGAGAGATTAAAAAATAAATAAAACGCGCTCTTGTAAGAGCACCTTTCGGGAGGAAAGACGCCGCCGAAAAGTACACGGAGTTAAATTCTCAAGTGATTCGGAAATGAATGCATCTGAAAGACGGGAGAGTCGAAGTCGCGGTGTGTGAGTGGAAGATGGTTGTAAGGGAGGAAATGTTTATTCCGGAATGGCGTTATCCATCGTCTTTCACGTATTTGAAGATTTATATATCTTTTAGTATAATGTCAAAGGCGTAACTTCAACGATCGTTGTAAATAAAGTTAAGAATTTCTACCTTTTCCTCAGGTTGTTTTCTTCTTCAACTAGTCCCAATGACCGAGTGAAATCCCCTTTACTTTTCAATTTTTCAATCTGAAATTTGACCACTCCATGTTATATAATTCAAATTTAGGCCGGAGTTGAACAAAAAGGAGAATGAAAATTCTTTTACGAGATGTGAGAAAATATAAGCATAAATGATTGTTCCTTTGTTTTTCAAATTAGCCCGATTTGCGACTACATTTTCTGTTACCAATTGTGTGGGTGAGTCTGTAACACCTAAACTCTGAATATTTCGCTTTTGCTTCGACCAATTACCAATTTCTTGACGAAAAATTTCAACCATTTGATGATTTTTACATAAATTATAATTGCATACACGTAATTATGAGCATAAATTATATATTGAGTATTATTTACGTTACATTCGGCATTACACAAAAAAATAACTCGCAACTTTAACACAGAATTCGATCAAAATGATTGGGTCATCATAGGGAATGCTTATCCCTAACTCTTATTACATATTTTAGTTCGAATTTTTAGACAAAATGACCAGATTTCTAAAATAGTGTAAGATAGAGTTAGGATCATAAGCTACTGAATTACTTCGTATTACATACATGGTACAACGCAGCCGATACTGACGGTTGCAGCTGGTAGATAGTGGCGACAGCTTGACGAAACCATTATCCATAAAGAGTACTACCGAATTATTAGTGGTTAGAAATCTTACTTACATAAAAAAGTACTTTAATGCCTTTGATTATCTATCTTTATTACTCCTGATGACGACAGTATCTCTATTGAATTGCACATTGGGAGTCCATAAAAGATCGGTAATCCGAGCCTTCCTGTTTTCTCCGAATACCGGTGAAGGAGGCGAAGAACGCCGACAAAGACGGCTATCGGAGATTTTAAACCCTTCCGGCACCGGTCCGATCCGGGTCCCGGGCTCCAAATTTTCTTGCCTTACTACTACCATATTACAATATATTCATACCTGAATAGGAACATTGCGGTGCGGAAAGCGGAAAAAACAGCTCAAAAGCGGGAGCGCCCCGCCTAAATCGTAACATCTGGTATCCTAAGTGTGCCTAATCCTCATCATAAACCAAACAACTACAGTGTGAAATAATTCGGAGCTTGGACGTTCATTACCATCGCTTTGGTCGCAGCCTACAACAATAGGAGAATCTTAAGGTGCGGGATGGAACAAAAAACAACACAACTTTTCCAGTTTCTAGCGGGACAAAAAAATAGTAGACTGTCGGGTGGAAACTAGTAAGGTTGACAAAAAAGACAAACGAGGATCGTAAATTGGTAGCAAATGAGCGTGCAGCTGCGTATACGCGGCCTCACGCGCGGTCGTGTTTGAGCATTCGACTAGTTTTTCTTTTGTGTGTCTCTAAGAGAAGAGAAGTGCAAATAGAAATCCCCGATGAGGAATTCGGGAGATTTGGAGACGTCATCGTGCTTTATGGCCAAAAAAGTCCATCGAAGACGCCGTGGAAAATTGCCTCGTGCTTGGGCTCTCTTCTTTGCATTAGGATCACAAATCGCCGTGTTTTGTCGTCTGACCTTAAAAAGAGGCCTCTATCCGGAATTACCATTTGACACACTAAATTCGATTTTCTTGTATGAAGAAGTTGGAAATCAGGACCCACATCGCGAGCTTCCATATCGTGTGAGATTGATCGTTTTCAAACCAATTTTTTTAAGAAAAGGAATTAAGGAATAATTACGCAGATTCACGAACCTGAAAACTAAATTTTAAAATATAATATTTGACTGGGATTCAAACATTTCATTTTCCAAATTGGGAGTACACTTAAAGTTACCTGGCTGGTAGGAGCTCTCATTGTCCGTTTTGATCACTTCAATTGTCCTCGGTCGATATTGAATAAAATTAGGCTTAGAGAAAGATGTTTGAAAACTTTGCACCATTTTTATTTATCCTAGGGGATTTATTATCAGAGGGGAGAACTTATGGTAGCAGAAATAGTAAATGAATATTAAAACATTAAAGAAAATTATATATGTTTATCTTCCACTTGAGAAGATTTCCTAGTTCATACGAATTCTCACTAATTCATCCATCCCACGTTCTTCGCAAATTACAAAATGTATACTATCACAAATAGAGTGAGAAGAAATATTTTAAAATATAAGAAAATAAATTACCGAAAGAAATTGCAATTTTTAGATATTTTATCAGTGCTGGCAAACAGAAAATGATTGATCCATAATGTTTCGTTCCTTATATTTCCTTATATTATGAATCCTATTTGTGACACTAGATTGTATCCTAAATAAGCGATTCAGGCACTGCGAAGGTCAGGAAAATAGAAGCTAGAACGAGTTACTTTAATAATTCATTTTTAACGATACGCGAAAGTAATCGATTAGGGAAGTAGATTCATGGTGTATACACTCCCTACTATCCTTCGAAAGGCGGTTTAAAAGGTAGATATGTATGTCCATTTACATTTATATAATGATCCTGCAAGCCACCAGTGACGTGTAGGCGTTGTGGAACCTGTATTCCTAACTCTAATTGCTATTAACTTCTCTAATGCTTCTTCTAATAATGACACTGCAAGCCGCCAGTGGAGTAAGGCAGAGGGTGTAAAACGCTTACATCCATAACTCTATTTGCTATTAAATCTCTAATGCTCCGGGAGAAGAACAGTCAGAAGTAGCTTATAACCCTACCGAGTTTTCTCTCGAACGATGTTAATAGGAGTAACTAAATCAACAACCTCGTTGAAGAGATCTGTATTGATAAATAATTCGAATATCTACCACCGGTGAATGTAGATGAAGATTATAGGTTATCATCATTGAAGTTTGTAAAGAGCAACTCAAACAAAAACCAAGAAAGTGACCCATGAAAAATGGAAGGTTGGCCACCCCTGAATTAATCAAGGGTCGATTCCGTGACTTCACCTTGGCCATCCAATCGAAGCCCCCATAATTCAAAACACCGAGAATCGAAGCGTCTGTCCTCTTTCCCTAATTCCTCCCAATCATCTCTTTGTCATTCGCCAAATGGCAGCAGCAGTTTTCGCCGATCGAACGGATCAACTGCACCGAACAAAAGAGAAACGCCACTGGCGAGATTCCGAGCGCATCCCTGAAGAAGAAGGCGTTCGAGAAGCAGCACGTCTCGCGATCGGTCGACCCTTTTGTGAGATTTCTCCATTAAGAGGATGGATTGGAAGGAGCACAGGAATTTCCTCCCGTCGGATGTATTCTAATTCTATAAATTAATCCCCGGAAGATCGGGAATTCAAAAAGGAAACGACTCTTATTGTAATTTAAGGGAATTTCCGATGCCTCTTAAATGGGTCTAGCCTCGCTAGATGTAGTCTATTTATCCATATATATTTAATGGAATAAACAAACCGGCAGTAGATGAATTTATCATGCATCTCCTTAGAGGTAGATACCATAAAAATGATCTCAAGAAAGCAAGGAATTCTCATCAAACATAAGCTAGAGAATATTAAGTTCGTGATAACTTTTCGGGATACCAGAAATGCATCCATCGTAAACGAAGATTTATTCATCTTTTCGTATAATATCCAACGCGTAACTTCGACGATCGTTGGTAATAAATTGAAGAATTTCTACGTTTCCTAAGGTTTTCTTCTCCAACTAGTCCCAGTAACCGAGTGAAATCCCCTTTACTTTTCAATTTTTCAATCTGAAATTTGACCCCTCCGATGTTATATAAATCAAATTTAGGTCAGAGTTGAACAAAAAGTAGAATGAAAATTCTTTTACGAGAAGTAAGAAAATATGAGTATTTAACATAAATGTTTGTTTCTAGGTTTTTCAAATTAGCCCGTTTTTTTAGAAGATTACCTAAAAAAAAGATTTGAAGAATACACCGATTTTTACATTAAATCTGAAAAATTTAACTTTACGTCATTATGTGTTATGAATAATAACGGACCATGTTATGAATAATAACGGACCAATCACAATGGGAAAATGAACAAAGAACTTTAGAGGATAGTAAGTAATATTTAATTGAAAACATCGTTTTTTTACGATTACACGGTTGTGAGATGGGCGGAGGATTATCACTTCATTATTAACTTTTGCATACATAAATATTGTTTGGATATATTCAATGGTATACATATGTCTATCTATAGGAGTCAGTATACAATAAAAACCAATTATGACCTACATAAATTTATAGGACGATCTTTAGGTCATGATCGTACGAGAAAAAATAACAAATATCTCAAGATAGTTGGAGTAACTGGGTCCTATTTGGCCAGAATTTAAATTTTCTATGACCTGAGGCCCATTGAATTATTTTAAAATATCTCTCGTTATTTAAATAAACATAATATAATACAATAATAGAATTATAGTAAAAATGAAAAAATAGACAATTGTTCCCATAATTAATATTGGATGAGAAGAGTAATTTCATTTCAACACGGGTTGTTTTATTACGTACTTCAATCCTATTCCGAAAAATTGTAGGGAATAAATAAATACCAATATGAATTTTAGCTATCAGAATCTACTTCGAGAGCATATTTGTATCATTGCGCAATACGATTCCTTTTCACGATCCCAGAAGGCAGAAGAAGATAACAAAACCTAACGCTATTTCCTATTTTTATTTCCTTGAGCTATATCATAACCTCCATAAAATTCTATGTTCTGTATCAACGGATATGATTCATAAAACCAACTTACAGATCTTTCCGCGAAAGACCAAATTCTAACGCTTGATTTATATCATAGGTTAAAGGACAGACGAAGAGGATAAAAAATCAACTTCGGGGAGAGTTAATTCCGAGAAACTAGACTCTGATATTTTTAGGAAAATCCCTTCATGATGCGCCACATTTCAGCTGAGACGTTAACGAGAAACAATAGAGCGTTAAAATCCGCATTTACGATACGCGCGCTATCTCCACCCGAATAAAATGCGGCGCCTCACAACGCGCCCATTAAGAGGTCATCGCTTCCCCTAAAACACGAAATTTTCCGAGAATAATTTCGAAAAAGATTTCGAAAACATTGTGAAGCGAAAAACAACGTTTCCATTATATTGCATTGCGATAGAGGAAAGCGCTCGAGGTGAAAAAGCGTCCTAAAAATAACTAGTTCCAGCTTAGCGATTTGCTGTAGTATTTTTAACCTACCACTTGATGATTTAACAGAATGATGATGATTGTGTTAATGCAATTGTAAGCGATAGGACTTACCTATTTTATGTAATATTTACATCAATTAATAACATTAATTTCAGCACTACAAAAATAAGCTTAAATTTTTAACGAAGAATTTGATAAACACTTGAGGGAATAATCGAATACGAATTATAGAAATTAATTAATGTAGCAGAAATAAAATTTTGAGATAAAGAAAGAATAATGTGGGTAGCCATACTGGGTCTGTGACTTCTTTTGAGGAAAAAAATTACGAATATAATCAAATTGATCTGACCTGCTTTAGTGGAACGCCATTTAGTATATGAAATAACCGTAATTCGCATTTTCCGCATGATTAGTTCAATTTTCCATTTACTAACAAAAATTACGTTATACTTGTAATCGACCACTATAATACATAGATACGCTTTTTCTCACTGTTTAAATAACCTCTTATGAAACTACTAAAGAGTATAAAACCACCTACATGGGAAATCAGAAAGAAATTATACATTAATTCCTTCTCTACAGCATAATATGCATGGCAAAAACTTTATCTTCCAATACCTTCTTCCTATCGTATATCTTCTCCTTTAATATTCCATTTATATGCATAAAAAACGGTCACTTTTTCAGAATACCTTAAATTTTCAACTCTTTGTCTTCCAATAAAACTTACCTCTCTCTTAAATCAATCCTGAATAAGGATGCGATAAATTGATCCCTGTAATTTCGCCTGTTTAATCCATGTAATGGTTCCTGCATTTTTTTCGTCTTATATTTTCTCTATTTAATGTTTTGATTTTATTAATTTTCTATTGTTGTTGTCAGCTGCTATTCTCTTCATACTGTCTGTTGATACATTTTTAATAAATACATAAGTAAATAGGGTCACCATACTTCAGATCTCTCGCAGCAGAAAAAAACATAACTGCTCTCAGAGCACATGAAATTTGTACTTATTACACCAAGCACACACTAGTTAGATTAACTCCACGAAAGATCCAAAAAATTGTGAACCGAAAAACAACGCTTTCATTATCTTACATTCTGTTTCGATAGGGGCCCTCGTGGAGCAAAAAGCACACTAAAAATAACTGCCTCTGGCTTACCATACGCTACTGATCATAACCAATCAACTCCCGAACGGTTAAAAAAATCTATAAAGCCCTCCGGCGTTTTATGGGCCGTATCGGCGCATGTGATGTCCAGATTCCGATCTACGAGTCGATTTTAGGGCCATCTGTGAGAGGGGGGAGGAAGGGATACCCAAAGACCAATCAAGACATCCGAGCTTCCGTCTTTTTTCATGCGGTGGGAGAATACGATGATGACGTCACATCAACCATCCTCGGCGATAATTGACTACGGGTGCAGTAACGAGACCGTGAGGAATTCGGACCGCGCCCTAGGCTTAGGTGGTCCACGAATAGGACATCAATGAATGGTCTTTATATCCTACGCCCACTGATGATCTTATCTAGCCTTACGATGGAAAGTATTTAACATCTGTAGTAGGTGACTTTAACGGTTTGAAAATTCCTCCGCCGGTAACACCTGAACGGAGGCAGACAACGGTTTGAGAACTTTCACTTTATACACAGGGCGAATAAAGTGACCATCTGCGATAACTTTCTCGGATCAGCTGAAGATTTGAGAAAGTATGAACATGCATACGTGATTTTACATCAGAATAGATTGCATTAATTGATTAGTGAATTAGTCAGTTATTGAATTACGCTATTCGGTCTTAGAAAGAATCGAGCATCAATTCAATAAAAATTATTGAACGAATAAAGTGAATTATAAAGTATTCTTATTTGCAATGCACGCCTTATATATGAAAGGAAATATATTGCTTGCATACCCTACGCTCACTAATAAAAGCTTCGAATTAAGAAGTATTTTCGAAATTTTACGCATCTCAGTTCTTTAAAGAAAAGTTTCCCATAATTTCTTAAAGTAAATTATCTTTCATTGAGAGTAAAAAGTACGTAAATTTTCAAAAATATTTCTGATTGACGTCTCGGGTAGCTTTTTACACAGAATCACCTAATATAGAACTTCTAAAAATTGATAAAGTGAATACTTGCACATTATTTACTAAAGTAAATCCTTAAAAACGACACAAATTCAATCTCTAACGGAATAATGGATTACCCAGAACTCTAAATTGCTCCAGTTATCCTTAGAAAGTACGTTTTAGCATAAAAAACGCGATTTTTATATTCTAAGGCTGGCAATCCTTGGTATAAGTAAGTATAACACATTGCTGATCACCAAAACAATGATTATAGCTATAACACCTTGCCAGAAAGCGCAATTTGAAGAATAAGATGTAATATGTTTTTAAATATAACTTATATGTTTAAACGTTGCCAAAGTTTTCCAATAGAATCCCTATTTTAATTCGTGAAAAAATGTGCCACATGTCTACATTTTCACGAAAAACAAGCCCACGTTTATACATAAATGCAATTCAATAATGCATCTCAGTGTTTTTTCATGAATTTTAGCCACTAACTGCATAAAATCTCTCCCTTGATATTTGCTCCATGCCGAAAAAACTCGCTTAGAAAAGAAAAATCAATTCCCTTCGTCGAAAATTTAGACAGTTATCGTCAGAGATAAAATCAGAGGACATAATTACGTGAGATTTTGGGAAACTACACGACTATTAAGTGTTTCTCGCCATGAAGGAGGTGCACAGCTGACGAAAGCTCAGGAGATATTGTTGCCACCATTTACACGCACATGAGATTTACGAGTGTTTCAAAATGAGGCGAATTATTCCCAACTTCTTCGTGAAATTATACTGCTAGGCTGAGTACTTACAGTGTGATACCAAGGCGTTTCAGTTAGAAGTTTAAGATGCTTCTCTTACCTGTAAGAATAAAAAAGGAATAATTAATACGATGATAAAAATTATAATTATATTGTAAGTAAATATTAGGGGTGTAATTAAAAAAAACAATTGATATACACAAATGTAACATTTGCAACATAAAGTTGAGCATGGCATCTTAAAGTAAAATTAACGATTGGTACATGAATACGGTACATCTAATTGCCTTCCAATTATTATAGGAATCACTGAAAAGCCTACAACAGATGTTAAGTCAATAGACTCTGCTAAAGGTCTCTGCTAAGACAATAAAGAGAATAGCCGTTACGAAGTAGTTACACTTATCTCCTTTACTCAATTTCTTGATTTTTTTAAGCATTAAAATAAACCAAAATGTTATTATCAGTAGATAGTAGACACATTTGTGCCTAAAAAGATAAAAGAAAAGCAAATTAATTAAAAAGCCCTGGACTTTTCCTTATACTTGACCTGAAAAGTGCTACACTAAACACCATCCTGCGTCAATTTCATGACATGAAGGTAGATACTATTCAGTAATCAAGTATTTTTTTATTTATAGGTCGCTGAGGCAAAAGCAGCCAACTTTTCTATGAACAAGCGGTCCATCCGAGATCATTGACGGATCCAAGTGGGGCGTAAGAAATTACGACCACAATTTTCACGATAAACGGAATTTTAAACGTTGATTGACAGTGTGTTTATATGGAAGATGAACATTGATTCATTAGCCATAAAACCCATCTTCGACCAATAGCCCCCATATGAGATTTTTCGGCTAACGAAGAATTATTCGCTGCATTTGCAACTAGGCAAACCATTGCATAGCTGGAAGCATGCGCTTTCACGGATGCAAAAAAGAAAATCAAAAATGACCTAATGACCTAAACTTATTATAAGCTGCCCATCCTTGATAGCTATTAAGAAAGAGAGAGTTTTGGTGGCTTTTACGGGTATTTTATGATACGATTAACAAAGGGAAACCGTAGCTCTGAGTTTTAAGATCTCGACTGATGAGTGTGATTCTAGAGCGAATAGCCTTAAGCCGATAAGCAAATGAGAACTGGAATGGTATTCCAGAAAGCGAGCTCGTAAAACACGATAAAGAGAATTAATTCGAAGAATATATTAAATAATTTTCAAACAAAAAATGTTAACTTAACCTTTTCAGACCTGATTTTTTTCCAGAAGAAAAAAATTATTTTTGAATTTTTTTTTCCTTTTTAGATATTTATACCTATTCCACTAATAAACTTTGAAATTTATAATTTAGTTAACAATTTATGAGATGTCCAATTTTTGGACACCTATTATAAACTGTCACTAAAGATAAATTTATGAATTAAAATTATGTTAGATATTAAATTACATATAGAGAAGACTAAAAAACGTATGTTCAATCATATAGGTATATGAAAAAGTTATAATAAGAGTAAAACTGGAAACATAATTTACCCTCCGAAATTTTTTTTTTTAAACTCATGACATTCCGTCATTCAATAGGCTATAAAATCTTACTATGAGACTCCTTTGATATAGGATTGGCATAATGTTAAATAAAATGAGCAAAGCCATAAAAAATGCAAAAAAATAATTACATTAAATTTATATTAATAATATGTGATGAGCACTGAAATTGGTGTCCAATATATTGGACACTGGTCTGAAAGGGTTGAAACTTCTGTTTAGTTTAGGGTTTCAATACACACGCAATGTGTAATGCAAATTTTCGTTCAACCTTCAAGGTAAACCTAGATAAATTTACTTACATATTATGCGAAGGTTATACCTCATGGGAGGCCATACATACATTCATAAATGAGTGTTCTAACTTCCAGTAGGTTCACGAGCAACATAAAATGAGGTTTATTCAAAAATCCGTATTCAACGCCATCTCCTTCAATGAGGGAAATAAAAAAACATCTTGTACAGTTCCACTAGCTCCATCAGTTAAATTTCCACAATTTGTACTACAAAATCATCACTTAATGACTCTGAACATCGTCACTTGTTGGAAAATGTTAACAAGTATACCTTTTCGTCAGTTATGAATTTCCAAGAAACTTCCATCATCGACTATAAAATAATATTCAATTGGGGATGGTGTTTTCATGGACGCAAAAGCGTATTCCGCAAGTTCCACCTCCACTTCAACCGATATTGGACCTCAAGTGGAACAAAATCTTTCCCCAAACCAGCAAAACGAGCTTGTGGGGCCAAATAAAAGTAGCGGAACCCGGTGAAGATAGTTGCGAGCGTAACTACCCTCTTTTCACGCTTCATAATCTCCGGCCGCTAATCAGGAGGGCCGGGGAGGAATCGCATCAACGTCTACATCACGGCAACAAAGAAAGGTGGTCTAGATAGAGGAAGATCGCTACTGGACTGAATGGGATCGGGAGGAAATTCTTAGAAAAATATATAGATCCCGAAACAAAGGGTCACGGCGCACAATGAAGAGGCCAGGGGCGCCGAGGGCCCTCGAAAATCTCTCGAAGCGCGCAGAATAAAGGGAAAAACACCGAACGAGCCGATCCCTGGACCAGAGGCGAAGACTCCAACCCACCGGGCAATTCATTTTCGCCTCCCAAACGGCCAAATTACACGCTTTGGAGGAGAATCTTCCTAACGCGCCGGATCCTCATCCTCCGGCGCGCTTTCTACCTTCGCCGTTGAAGCGCTGCAGTCGCGCTTTACGTAAGACCACTTCATGACTCTCGGATTCCTTGCGAGGAAATTAATTACGGCCACGAGAGATTGAAAAGGCAAATGTAAACACGGCGGCTGCAAAGAGGAGGGACTCGAGGAGAAAAAAAGGAGGATTTTCTCTCGGGAGATTCAGGGACGTACGTCTCCTTCTTCCGCGAAAATGTTTGTGGAGGAATCCGCTGAAAATATAAATCCTCGAAGAGTCTTTTTTCAACGTGGAGAGCGTGGCTTATTTATCCGCGAGCGAGGTTAACTTCTCCTAATATTGGCTGGCCATTGGTTTGCCTTTAAAGCTGCGATTGTGAAATATTGCCTCTCGCCTGGTGATGCCACGGAGGAGGCAGGGTTTTTCCGACGCAATCTTCCAATACGGTGCACACAAACACTCAGAACCAATACTCCGATATGAGGATGGATATACGCAATGCTTTTATTCACCACACCTTTAGGAATCTACTATACGCAATGGTGGGAAAAATGTGATATTTAATCTTTTTATGATATGCATGTAATCTTATTGCGGGGATGTGTGTCTAAGAAGTGAATAATTAAGATGATACAGATAAAATTAATCTTTATTCGGAAGTAGTTGGGGCTTATAAATCTTCCCTACTATCTAATACATCGCCTTATTAAGTTCTTAAATAAAATTATATCGGGATTTTGAAAATAAAATATATTATATAGGCTATTAGGGCAAAGCATTAAAATATTTTTGGAAAAATCATCTAATGCATAATAACTCTTTCAAGAGGGTTAAATCGGTTAAATATCATCGTTCATCATTTCGTCATTTTGTTACATAGTAACAGTTTGCGATTATTTTCTTATTTTATCATATAACTATCAAAGCTTCATCTCACGTACACTCACATTAACATTAGGTACCATTTCGATTACACTCATTAAATGATGTGAGTGACATTCTTCCTGCCAATGACACCATGTTCAGAAATAGCTGGCGAACTTTCAGCCGGTCTAATGATCAATTTCCAATGATATATAGATTCCTACTACGGAAGATGGAGTTATCATTATATCCCGATAGCTAATTTGTTGTTTGAACCTACAGCATTCCTTTTCCACTCGGCGAGAGAATATGCCATTTAAAATCTGCCACATCATTTAATAGCATGATACGAAGGTCGCTCTTTTTCTATTTCATCGATATGGCAAAGAAAGAACAATCAAGAACGACATTAAAGCCACAGCGGTACTTACAACATTACGAGGACAAGATTCGACAAGTTATCACGCAATTACTTCGCAATAGAAACTGAAATTAATGCTAAGGAGTAAATTGTACTTACAATCAACAGAAGCCAATAAAAGAGTACATTGCGTAGATTTTGTAAATACTGAAAGAAGTTATTGTTTTTGAAAGCATACATAAGGCGAATGAATTATGTTTAAATTTTAAACCTAAGATGAAGTAGCAATCTTTATGAAAACGAATACTATGGCTTCTGGATAGCCATGTGGGTAGCACGTTTTCCTCCAATGGAAGCTGTTCCAGGTTCTATCCCCGGTTCTTGTGAAATGAACTGTTCTGTCGAAATACTTTTTTAAATACTTCTATTATTACCAGTCAAAATATGGAAATTACTACCCCAAAATTTAAATTAATAACAAGATGATCCTTTAGTTATTTTGCCGACTAACACTCCCTTAACATTTTCAATCATTAACCAACTTAAAAGTGAACTGATATATAGTTTGTACCTGGATTCAATTTAGGGCCAACTACGAAACGTGTTCCATCACATGGCAGATACCTACTTTTCCCCAGGGTACATTTTTCAGACCTTGGCCAACGATAATTCATGCAGTCCAAATCTGAAATTTCACACCACTTGTAAACGCTATTAGCTTTCTCGAATATTTCCGCAGTATCCTTCTTATAAATGCACGCTCTTCCTCGTGGGCACGGGGTGATTGCTACACGAGCTCTCTACAGCAGTTGAGGGAACCGCTATTCCAGGCAAATGTGGATAGAGAAGCGATTAATTAAGTTGCGAAAGGAACGGAGTGTTAAAGCAATGGTGAACGGCTGAAAGCAGAAACCACTGGTCTAATCGATCAACATCAGGTGTCGGTATTTTAGGAGGGAAACTACACGAGCTTGCCGGAAATCACCAATCCTTTGAGAAAGCTTTCTAATGGCGTCTAGATTTTACGGTCTACATCGTATTAGAGTCACGCATGGTACATATATTATTACATATCACAACATGGTCGTCACAAAAAATATTGGAAATAAATTGAGTATAGGATGATGAATTTCAAACCGAAAAATGAGAATTTCTTAAAAAATGAAAGAAGAAGATAGGAAGATAGGATATATTATATTCTAAGATATTCTTCACCTATTCTATTTATTTTTTACTTATGAGAGATACCTCCAGAGCGAAATAATGGTTATTATAATTATTATTAAGGAAAAAATGCTTGGGAAGAAAAAGAAAGAAAGAGAAATTTAAATTATCAGGAAGAATACGACATTTTGAATCTGCAAGAAAAATTTTACATTTTAAAACATCAAGGCCAAACAGAAGTAAAAAATTGTCAAATTAATATTTTTCAATTGTGATTTAACTTGGGTTTAGGAAGGCTTCCTAGTGCATAGATAAATATCACTTCGAAGATTTATTTAAACAAATATTTTGACGTTTTGATAAATTCTTTTTCAATCACAAATCCATCATAATTATTTTAAACGATAATTTTTTAATAAATAGGTTGAAACATGTCTAAAGTATTAAGAAAGAGATTTTTCAAAGCTCGAATAAACTAACTCGAAGATAACCTGAGAACTAAATCACTTTGCATGTCGCGAAAGCAATCAAGACAATTGACTATAACAATGTTCAATTAATATTCTTCTACCGTTCCTCATGGAACGCTACACACAGTTTAACTAAATGAACTTCATATTTTGCACAACGAAAGAAAAACTTAAGGTTATAGATATTCATTAAATTAAGACCAAAGTATACTTAAATGCGTAATAAACTCTAGGTTTCAAAGACATTTCTTTACATGTATGAATCCATACTTTTACCAATAAATGGAATTGCATCTGTGACTGTTTTTTGCACTCAGGAGTGTCGACCTTTCCCCACGAGGTGTGACTCCAAAGGATTATGTCATTCTTAGACGTGATTCACAAATGCCAAGGATAATTGCGCGCTCGCTGGTCAAAAGATTCACCGATCGATCGAAACAAAAAATCGAGCGGCGTGTTTGATTTCCACGCCTCCGCACATGTTCTTCGTTCTCTTTGAAATCATCCGAAAAAAAATCCGTTACATAACTACGAGGAACTTCAAACGTGGCCAAGAGAAAAGAGCTTCTATACTCCATCGGCGTATTTTTAATTCAATGTAGCATATAGTAATTTAAGGAGAATTGTTATTCGAAAAGCATAATTATAATCGAGTCGAAAATTGGAGAATTTTGCATCACGTCATTTGTGTAGGACCCTTGAGATTTAATCCGCTTATAAGCAAAAATACACAAACCGAAATCTAACTTGATTTTTAAAAAAGCTTCATTTTGAAGCGAAATATTTAACCATATTGTGACAACAGGAATAATCAGTACTGCATAATCAGTATTCAAAAAGTTTAGTTTAGTTAGACCCTTTATTGGCAATGTTAGGCCCAGGTGAGCCTCTCTTCCACCTAACCTCGTACATCGTTAGAATGTGTACAAATATAAATTAAAACAAAAAGACAGAGTAGAGTGGCGACCAACTTTGCAACTGAAGTCTGGCAAAGAAAGAAACCCAAGTTGCGGGAAAATATCCACAGAGAAGGGGGTGAAAAAAAACGCGAAAACAGTAAAAAATAGCAATGAAGTATTGACACTTATAAAATTTTGTAAATTACGTATACATAAATGAATAAATTTACAGAAAAATATTATGAATTAATAGAGAAAATATAACATTTACTAAACATCAGTGGGAAAGAAAATAAAAAATCACAGAGTTAATGACATATCCTACTAATTAATATTCAACAAAAAAAATAAAAATAAAGGTCAGTTCGTTCGTTGTTCGTTGAGTGCTTGGTGTTAATGAGATGAGTATTTTTTCAAATTTATCTCAGCAATATAGTACTCCAGAGCAAGATTTTATTATTTTCAAAATTTTCAATTTATTTGCGGTGTAGTACTATTTTCCACATGGGAATCTTGTAATGAAATGGGTTATGGCGAATTCTATTTCGCGAATGTTACCGTGGTTTTAAACTTCCGGTTTCCTTGTTTGCCGTAGACGACTGATAACCAAGCCCAAGTTTCGCAATTTTATTCTACGTACGTCATCAACCAAACATGTCCATAAAAGTTACCATCAATTTTGATATCACATTTCCACCTTGTCCCTTAAAGAGGAAATCAAAAGATAGGAGGCCTTCCAGATTTGGGTGTGGTGTAGGATGGATAAAGTAAGTTGGGTTGATAGTGTGGTAAATGTTTGGATGGCAAACAGCAACTTTCAACTCTCCCTTCCACTTAGCGAAATCTTTTAAAAATACTGTCAGAAGGCGGCGATAACAGTCGGTGTATTACGTATTTGAATTATTTTCAGAAAATTTCACTAAGGGGAAGGGAGAGTCAGAAGTCCCTTTTTCTAACAAAAAAATTTCCACTACGGGAAAACAAACACAGAGGTGGAAGAGATGGTTGGGGAAGAGAAGGTTTTGAAGAAATAATAAAGCGTCGACAAAGGAAATGGGTGAGTCAAATATTAAAAGGATAGGGACTGATAAAGAACGCAATTGTTGGTAGAATGCTAGGAAACAAACAGGGCAAACCAAAGACAAAAGATGTAAGATTAAATACCATATATAACCGAGTATAAGACGACCCGAATATAAGCCGATGCACCTAATTTTATCACAAAAACTGGGGGAAATAATTGACTCGAGTACAAGTCTAGGATAGGAAATGCAGCCTTGGTAAATTTCAAAATAAAATACATACCAATAAAATTACACTAATTGATACATCAGTGAGATAGTAGGAAAAAAATTACACAATTTTTAATTGAGCTAGTGAGAAATTAACCAGCCTATTTTTGACTACGACAGACTTTTTCCGCCGGAGGTAAGTGGGACCCTCACTCGAGTATAAGCCGAGAAGGACTTTTTCAAAAAATGTGCTTAAAAAGTGGGCTTATACACGAGTATACACGGTAGTGAGTTACCAAGAAACGAAATACATGGAAATGAAAATGGATTATTGAGGCGTATAATAATAATAATTCGACTTTATTGTTGGGCGTACTTTAGTCAATCACATTCTTACGATTGACCCCATTTTTTAACACTGGCATGCAACCATGCCCAAACCAGGATTTGAACCCAGAACCTCAGTGTTGCTAACATATGTATAAACCTAACGAATGCGAGAACACTATGTATGTATCACATTATCGAACGACAAATAGCTCGACTCGAAAACGAAAAACCTAATTCGATCTTGACGCAACTAAGCCTCCCTGGATCTCATCAAACCTTGCAATACCTTCGAGAGAACAACTCCACAACCATCTCATCTACGACCATGGGATAATGAAGCATAAGAACCAACCGTAAGACAGAACACTCCAGAAGGTACCACATTTCTTGACGAAAAATAGCTATACGCGAAAGCGAAAAACCTAATTCGATATCGAGGCAACTAAGCCTCCCAGGATCTCATCGCAATACCTCCGAGAGAACACCTCTACAACTATCTCATCCACGACCATTATGCTCCCGATCTCCAGAATTTTCTTGTGGATTGCGTCATTACTCACGTAGGAGACGCGCATCAAGTCGAATAATGAGAGACGTCACGGGCGGAAAGAGAAAAAATCGGGAGGCGTTTAGCGCTCGCGGATATCTCAAAAATTCCGTCTTTAAGGAGTTGAATGGGAGGAATGACTGGAATTGGAGTGCTCTCGATCGCTGCAATCCGATGCATTCGATCCCATTCGAGTGAATCTCGGGGCGAATTTTTCCTAGAGTCACGCTCCATCGATTGCCTTCCCTCCTTTCTGGACCTTCTCCTCTTTGCCTCGATTCCTTTGCAATTAGGATGGGACTAATTTCATCCCTCTGATCGTCCAAGTTATGATTTTTCGCGCCATTAACCTTCACCCTATAACGTTGATGAGTGTACTCGGAGTGGAGAGGTTCTAGTTGACACGCAAAAAAAGAATGAATTACGACGGAATTCAGGAGTGTATATATAAACGATTCCATCAATCAAAGTATTCCGTTAATTTTACAGAATTCGTCATAATTCTAACTTTTTGTGCGAATTTCAAAGTACTATTAGAAATTTCTCCGCAGATGTGAGCATATACAATGCAGCAATGATTAGCCACCGCTACGAGCAACCGTGAGAAGGAATAGACGAGAACGGAAGGTGCTACAAAACAGCTTAATTATACTGAATTTACCTCATTTTCTAGTCCCGTAGGAGGAATCTCAGCCACCTCCAGAGGCATATAAATGGCATATTGAGGCTTGCTTATCAGTGTTCTTTGCAAGTGACATCCTTTCAGGCAAAAACTGGTCGTTTTAACCGAAAACAAATTTGAGAATTTTGATGTTTTCGTCGAAATTTCGAAACTTCGAGGCAAAAATTTGCACAGAAGATATTTTTTGATTTCGAAAAAAATTTATAATAGTAATTTCCGTGTGGGTGGGCCACTTTTCCGGATATTACATTTCGATCAGAAAAAAGTGGCAAAACGCTTCACCCTAATATGCACTACCTGCACAGTCAAAGAGCTTCCTTTTTTATTCCTATTTTTCATTTAAACTGCACATATGTTTTCCCGTTAAAGCCTTCAATATAAATCATGATTTTTTCATAATATTCAATAGCAAAGAACAAAAAGGTAAAATTTTCGATACTAGATACACTGAAAGACTTCAAATACGTAGTAAAATTGAAAAATAACAAATAATAAAATAATTCCAAGTAAATTTTGTTATCTTTATATTTTTAAACTCAAAAAAGTGTTCAGTATTGGTTGAAAGTATTACCGGACGTAACAATGTGATTTATTTTAGATTAATTTCTAACATAGTCGAAAAGAAACAAAAAACTTTAGGAATTTTAATAATTGCGGGATTTATTCCGATTTTTAGGAACGGGTACTTTGAATTGTCCAAATCAAGAAACATGCTATTGTTTTCATAAAACTCCTCATCGAATCTTCCTGTTGTGGTTGATTTTATTACTTTAGAAGGTAAATTTTTTGAGCCGAATGTATTACAGAAATGAATGATAAAGTCGACAAAATTTGCAAAAAGGCATTGAAAAAAGTAGTCCTTCACCCCTATTTTTCGTCCAATTCGCCAGAGAAAAACTTCCAGCGAAAACATTTCTGAGAAAATAGAGAATTTATTTTCTGTATCAGTCATCTTCGTTAGCCGAGATAGCAGAGTACAACTTCCAGTTCTTCCCACCCTCAACTCCATAATTTAAAACGACCGCTTGAATCAAGCCGGGGCGCAAAAATCCCCCGGACAGACCAACGAATCCCGCGGAAAAAAGCGGTTCGTGCCCCCGGAGAAAATTGTACGCAACCGGGGCCTTGCGGCCGCTCGTATTTCATCTCACCTGTAACTCTCTCTTCCGAAAGGTAATTGCCGTCCTCGAGAAGAAAAGAGATAAGGCAGACGCAGTGAATCACGCGCCCGAGAAAACCCGATCCGATACTTAGAGTCGGCCCAAACGATTCGAAATGAATGGAGAATTACAAGGGACGTCGAGGAAATCACACCCACTGGGTTTATAAGCCTTCGCGATGAGGAGTGTTGTGAGTTGTGCGCGGGGATTCCTTTTCCCCGGTCGGAAAGGACGATTTATAAATACGGGAGTTCCGTAACCTCCCGACCAAAGTGCTAACGTCTTAACTTACGTTGATGCTTATGGATGATTCGTAAGCGGCGAAGAGACTGCGTTATTCATGGAAAATCCTACTCTCTAATTCATGACACCGATGGGAAGTGGTCGAAGCAGAATTCAGTACTGAGAATTACCGTTTTGTGATGGATAAGACTTAAAACAAATATAGAAGGAAGTATTTCTTTCCCGGTGAATTGCATGTAGGAATAGTTCCCGTGACTCCAACCGGGTAGCGTCTCTCCATATCGTCGACGTTTCGGCCGCATACTTAGCGACCATCCTCAGGACAATGAATACAATTACATACGACTATGAGGCTGAAACGTCTACGATATTTAGAGACGCTACCCAGTTGGAGTCCCGAGAACTATTCCTACATAAAACAAATGTGTTGACAACATAGTAACTAAATCCTAAGTCACAGGAATTTGAATTCTCTCTCAAGTTATGTATCCTCCTTCGTTATGAATATCTTAGGTTACAAATTGTTTTGTTTTTGAATAAATAATTAATATAATTACAATAAATGATCTCGGTTTTCCAACCGGATTAATCTTTCGATGTCCATCTACGTTTCCGAGGAAGTAACCCATCTAAAATTCCACGAAAAATTCTTACATCATCTACACCGGGAAAATAGCAGATCTTTTAAAATCCCAAGTTGATTCGGAAAACAATTTCCTACTTTTCCAGAGACGATGAATGGCACTTGACCCCTGCATAATTTCATCATAACACCTGTCGCTCCAGCTATTCAAAACTAAATAAGTTTCGTATAATTTTGGCTGCCTCAAATTTGCAAGAAACAAAATTGAGCAAAATCTCGCGCCATAGACTTGATACACATAAATTGTATGCTCGCAATATCACTCAAAGTATATTATAAAGATTCCATTAGTAAAAAATCATCTAAATGGTGGTGAAAAAAGTATAACAGTAAGCGGAAGAACAAATCTTTTCGAAGTGCCCATGCTATGCGATCTTTTCCATGTACCAAATATAAGGGTATGACAAATATCGGAGTAATTAAACAACATCACACCTACAAAATGCCACCCTTAAACATTATCAATAGATGATAAATGTCTTATGGGCTTAATGAGATTTTTCAAAATATAAGGATGATTTCTCTCAAATTTCAAGATTATTTTTTTCTTAATTTCTCATCAGCCTATGAAGATATGATAATGATTTTGCTCTTCTCTGAACAAACTTGAACGTAACCCAGGGAAACATTCAATCTTCCGTTAAAAATGACTATTAGCCGTAAAATCATCCTCTGAAAGCAAATAGCGCGGAGGTTACTTTTTGTACTCATACTTTCAGGTTGATTGATGCGATAATGATGACATTAACGATATGAGATCGATGAAAAAACGTTCGATCATATTTATTGAACGTATCTAG
This sequence comes from Sympetrum striolatum, assembly GCA_947579665.1. NCBI lineage: Eukaryota > Metazoa > Arthropoda > Insecta > Odonata > Libellulidae > Sympetrum > Sympetrum striolatum. Next base: position 44,600,280 of record OX388350.1, read on the forward strand.
CCAACTAGCAATGATTGATCTCCGTAGTCACTACTCGGTACCCTGCTGAAATAAATCATTATTGTTTTATAGAGCAATGGAATATTATAATTTATGAAGTATTTATAACTTGAGCTTTGAGCCGCAATTCTTTTATGAACGCAGCAAGAATGTGCTTTCAGCGAAGGCGATCTTCCGGTTAATTGGGAAACTCAGCTACTCTGTCCATTCTTTTCTCATTTATTCCGCATTCCTTAAGTGCTATCCGAAGAAAAGTAAGGACTCGAGGAACTTGAAGAGAATAAAAAAATCCTCCTTATAAATGCCAACTTTTTTAACTCTTACAGTTTCTTAGACTCTGGGCCTCGCCTGCTATTGGCCTCTCGTGCTCTCTAGGCAAAAAGAAAAGCAACTGATAATCTTCAAAGGGGTACAAATCCCCCGCTAAAGTTCAACTCCTTAGATATCTTCGGTATAGACTTTTTGCTTCGAGGGAAAAACCAAAAAGAGAAGAAAAAGATACTAAATTCTGATCATCGCGAAGGAAGCGTAAATCCCTCGACTCTCTAGTTCTTTAAATATAAACTATGAGATCCTTGTTCCGAGCGTTTTTTTCTGTAATGCGAAGAAGTTAAAATACGCAACGTATCGCTAGCAGGTGCGGACAAAGTAGGTGGATATTTTGATATTAACTTTCATTAAGAATGATATGTTGTATCAGAAGTTCACTAGCCTAATATTTCCCCACTGCTAAAGACTCCATTTTGGATTTTCTAAAATGATGGGGATAATTTTAAAATATTATTTCAATTTCTTCATTAGAAACAGAATGAAACTAACCTCATTAGTTCCACTATGGATACATGAAAAAGTTTAATATTCAAACAATTAATGTTATTCAGTGGTGCGTATCTCCATGAGCGTTAATTCTATATGTTGAATATTTAAACAGTGATCGATAGTTTGACCACAATCAACTTTCAATACATGACTAACCTGTGTCGATAATTAACACTATTCTAGGAGAATAAAATTAAATAATAAAATTTTAATTTTCGTTAATTACCTCAACTTTATATAGTTACGGTGTCATAAAATAAGACATTTGGTGAATATTCTTGAAAGGAAACCACGTATAAAAGTTAAAAAACTATCCTTCCATATATAATGTGTTTCTCGTGAGTCGAAACTAAGATAAACTAACTTACACTTTAGCGTGCCAAGTACCTCAGTAACCGGAAAAATGCACCAAAAAACGAACGAGTATGTCAAAGCTGGTGTACGTTCTTGATAATTTATGCCGCACTTTAAACAGTGTGAAATAAAATTTCTCAATAAACATACCGTTAACAACACTTAAATAACCCCTAACACTATCTGCAGCACCTCTAACATCATAGCATGTTTTTCGTCTTCGAGTCAAAAGCTCCTTTAGTTCGGGACGAAGGAAAAGGAACGTTTTCGAAAAGACATTTCCTACATTTCTGGGGAAATGCGCGAGAAACCATCGTTTGGAATTTTCTAATCCGGTCGTAATCCTCGAAGACGCATCTCTTTTATCTTTCAGACACGCTCCATGCACTTTCTTTGGAAAAACCTTCGTCTTAAAATGGCCGCGCCTTAAAATAAAAGCTCATCGCCTTGGATGCTCGCTTCTGGAATGGTCCAGCGAGATTTTTAAAGATTGCCCACCTCCGCGAGTTCTGCTTCCAAATTCTACTCGACCTCAGTCGACCACACACGCGTCTCCGACAAACTTTTAAACTTTTTCTTCATCTTTTTCATATACATAAGGACTACGAGTAGGCATATAGGCCAGGTGATAGTCGTTAAGTCGAGAGGAAAATAAAAGGACTACACGAAAGTCTGGATGGAAATCTCTCTACAGCAGTATGTTATATAATTTACTCAGCGAATCTGCAAAGTCATGATATTTAGAAAGTGTTACACCTGGGACTTACTAATTTCATTTCAGGTAAAAACTAACGATAACATCAAAATAATAATTGATTTTTGTTATAAGAATAATATAAGATAACAATACTTATTCAGTAACATAGCCAAACAAAAAATTACAATAAATCTACACAGTGCAAAGACTTAGCAATGCTAAGTTAGTATTTCATTAATCCTATTAATTCTATTTTAAAATATACTGCAGGAATGGGTTATAGTTCCAAAAATATCTGTGGAAAAATCGGTCCGTTATCCGCCGGTTCAGAAAAGGATATTTACAAAAATGTGTACTACACTAAATAGATGATCATTTCTCCCAAGTGATTCCAGATCTTTTAATCTATTTTTCAATATACAAGAAAACTGAATTAAGGCTTTTGGCATCTTTCCTTTGTTTTTTGTATTTGTATCATCTTTAACCAATTTGATTGTAAAGATAAGAGTTAAAAGTAAACGCTGAGTTACGGATGCTGCAAATCTATTGAGCCTCGTGGTACAGGTCGGTTGAAAAGTTATGACTCCTGCGCTAAATAGGTCATTTTTCGGTATGGGTGAGTCTGTATTCCGATGATTGCATGGAAAATGAGGTTTGGGTGGCCAATGGGCCTATAAACCGATTGCTTATGTAACTACTCCTCTTGCATTCCATCCCTAAATCAACTTTCCCTCTTACCCATTCTGCAAAATCTGGGAACATGAGCTTTTTATTTATCCATACATACTCTACCCATATATATGGGGATTTTCATGCATTTTTAAATATTCCCCCAGTAATTTATAAATACGATGGTACTTTCCCTTACTGTTCGTCCGCATTGGTGCCACAAACTTTCAAACGGCCCGTACAAGGAGGACTCGTAAAACCATGAAGATCCAGCGGGTCTCGGAGTTAAAACGTACTCCCAAGAAATTGCGCGCGGTTTTACGCGATCGGGGCGACGCCTAGGGGTAAAATGCGAGCGTAATTGGAGGGAATGAAAGTCGTTAAAAATAATAAGCGCGCGGTTTGGAGGAATTCCGCCAGCCGGTTGAACTCGGAAATTAGGACTTTGTAATCCATTTCGAATAACCTTGCGGTACCGTTTATTCGGCGCAAGACCCAGTCGATAGCGACTCCTTCATTATAGTGGTGGATTCCTGACGTCGAAGAGAATATGAGCAGTGCTTTGGGCTTTTCTCTAGAATAATTGGAGCAAGAATCAGGTCTGGGGGGGAAGAATACCACATAAGAACAAAAGAGTGTTGATAATGGGACATTTTAACCTCTAATAACTTTTACAACATTTAGCATCTCATAAATACGCGAAAGCAAACGAATTTTATTTTCCACGTCCATTTCCTTACTTTCACTTCAAGCAGTTGTAGTAAAAATGAGAAAATGACGATCATCGAGAAAAAATATCTTTATCTTCCCTTCCTAAATTTAAACAAAACCATACGAATATTCACAGTATTTTGTAACCGAGTGTATAAATATATCACTTAGGCATACGTAAGTCACTGTATCATAGTCTGGTGTCCAGCAATGTAGTTATTAGCACAAAAGATATCAACGTTAATAGCTAATTGCATTATCATTAACATCCGAAACGCATCAAAAATACAGAAAATCAGAGAGCTGAGGTCCTAATTGGACCATTCTCCGTAACGTAGTAATACAACAGCAGCTATGGTACAGTCTGTGTCCTAGCGTACGATAAATTTACTGGTGAATTCGACCAGCCGCAAGTTGTAATTAAGTGTGAAGTAAATTCAAAACTAATTCATGCCATAGAAAAAGTAAAATTTTAGCCTAGGCCAGCTGAAGAGGTCTTACATTTATTTATTTGATTTTAAAAGCCAAGACATTCCTTTCATTCTATTAAAGCTCCCCGCAAAGAGTTATAGTAATGAAGCTTGTACGTTTTCAAACTATGTAAAGTACGTAGTATGTGCTAACATATCTTGATGACTATTAGTTGTATTTTGGTACAATGCAGAAAAAAATTATAGTTTATTTACTTTTTTCACAATCTTGCTAATAACAGTGATAGTATTACAGCTACTGAGTTATTAATAACGCTGAAGAATTGTATTTGTTAGGTCACTCCTTATCGGTTGCTACGGAAAGTGATATCTATGTAGTTACTCCACTTACGACTTCTTGGACTCTTTAATAACATTTTGCTCAGAGAGGTAAGCAACGGCAAACTACTCCACTCCTCAACTTGCCAAGTAAGCCTAATTCCATCTCCAAATATTCTCTGTAGCTAGTGGAGGATTTTAGGTCTACAGCGATTTCTGTACTGAACATAGCACGGACAAAAATATCCTTTGGTAACACGAAAGAAAACATGAATGCTAATTGTAGAACCTCACATCTCGGTTAAGCGGTTACGACTGAGAATGCATCAAAGAGAGCTAGTGTTAACCGCAGACTTAAAGGAAGCAGACGAAATGGAAAAGCGCCCTTATTAAATTCATAAACCCCAATTTCTATCGGCGACGCCGAGCGAAAAAGTCTCGCGTCACGGCGGTAATTGGCTGGAATGTTTTTTGGCGCGAACGGCACCGAGAAGTGCGCGGGAAATGAGCGCTTGGCCGCTTCCTTATTTTGTCCGTGGAAACATTCCTGTCTCGGTCAGCCAAAATGCTCGAATTGATGCCACGCGCTCATCCTGGGCACTCGTACAATACTTGAGGGTCGTGGGAAAGGGACGAGGAAATTTCCTGGTTGAAACTATTCGGCGGGTGAAATATAATAACGATGAGTTCACAGGTTTAGCAAATTTTTCATCTTATTGATAGGGGATATAGAAAAATGTATATTTCATTCAATTTCATTCACTCTTGCTCTGTTCCTTCTTATATAAACCTTCTTAAAATATCCTGGTACTGATGCACGAATGTTGGTGATTAATCGCATTTAGGTCACTCCTTGCACAATTTTATGGAAATCGTTATTCATGGGGTTACTAGTCTGCCCTTGAGTAGGCTACCTACCTAGAAGAGGAAAGTAAGATAAAACTACCACATTCGTTATCCAGCTTCATAAGCCTCATCTCCTTATCAAAGCATTTGATAGTTAATGCTGGAAGGTTTGAGGTTCAAAGCGGCCTCTACGCACAGTAGAGAAGTAGTAGTAGAGTAGTAAAGATCCATTATCGTTCGATTACAATCATATTATTGAGAGGTACAATTTGGATGGATCTAGTAGCCTTTTAAAAGGTTCCACTACAATAATCAAGAGTAAAAACATTAATAAAAGATACGAACATGTGAAAAGGAAAAATTGCAGCTCTATCTTGGCTGACGAGGGTAACTCGCCGTGGAACCTAAATCGTTATTTCAAACCATTGTTAGCCAAAGTGCTAATTCCTTCAAGTTGCAAAGTCCTATGATCTTATGATACGCAGCCAAAAATTACTACTTCCTATAACTAATAAGGAGTAATGGCGATGAACTTTTACGCATCACTATTACTTTGAGAAATTAGGATCCTGCATGCGTCAAAAACATTACTATTCTTTTCCATATGCTCATATCCTAAGGTGTCCTAGGATTCTTATTTTTGATTGATTACAGCGGAATATCAGAGTTTTACGTGATCTCTTCCACGCTAGAGTAATAAAAGTGAGAACTAAGGTGAAACCCCTACAAACAGTTCACAAGAAGGGACAGACACACAGTAACTATTCCTTCAAAGATGAGCAAAAGTATTTTTTTCTGTGCCCATCCCAATTGCAGCATCTAGCCTAAATCACCTTCAGTACCGCTCCATTCGACAAAAATTACACCCTCCGTTGGACGTGGGCGAAATCGCATTTGGTCACATCCTCCATTCCCTTACTTAGCGTTTATTATTTCGCTAAAACATCACCCGCTCTTCAGAATCCCTCACGGAAAACCATTTCAGCTACAACTCACCTTTGAAGGGTTTCCCGCAAGAATGGACCACTTATAGACACAAAGGGTGCCTTAAACAGCTTACCATGGGGCACCATTTCGCGGGGGCCAGTAACGTACCATTTACATTTTCACGACAACCACGTTTGGCGAAAAGAAAATTTACCCTTAAATAGTGTAAATGCATTCCAAGAGCAACAATAGGGCTGTGGGGAAAGGAGACAAGTTCTGCCCGTGGTCTTTTTACAGCACCATCCGCTGTCAACCCAATCCGCTTTGGGCGATGACGGCTCGAATCCCAAGGACTAATTTTCGACTATTTGCCCAAGTGAGAGATGTAAAAGCATCGCTCGCTGGAAATAGCCGCTAAACGGCTGCGTCGGGGGGGGAAATCAATATTTACCGAAAACATATGCGGGGATTTGAACGCCGTCCGTTTTTTCATCTTCCCCGAAGTTTCCCCGAGGTGTTAACGATCCCTCCAAAGAGTTTAGGCGACTCTATGATGCCATTCATAAATTAATGCGAGGCTCGCTTCCTCTTCCTCAGGAGGCATCGACCTAAGGTATCTTCCAAGGAGACCAGTGCCGGAGATCGAAGGTGAATCGGTAATTTTTCTATAGGATTAGGGGCTTATAGTTAGAAAGGAACTAGCGTTTGTCAATGACGCATAAAAGACCAAGTTATCAGATGTATAAAACTTTAAAAGCGAAACTCCGAACAAGTTTCTATTGATAATATTCTGTTCGATGACTTTTCTAGGCTCCCGGATAGTCATGTGGCCAGCGCGTTTGCATTTGGTGAAAGCGGTCCCGGGTTCGAATCCCGGTGGGAGCCAACGTGCGAAACGACCTAAGCTGTCGAAGCACTTTTAACAATACTACAACAAATACGATAACTTTTCAACAAATATCGTCAAGTATTCCTCGTACATCTCTGACACATGTACTTACTTACATACAAACGTATTTATTGGGTGCTATAGGGACCGAAACTTTCATCAACAATTTAATCCTCAATGGTAGATGGAACTATCTAGTCATAAATAGTTTTTGATCTCGTTATTATAAGAATATTTATCTACAAGTAATTATCAGTATCTAGTAACTAAACTACGCCCTTATAATTACTACCCAATTAGTTCAATTTAGGTATTATCTAATGTTTCGACGATACTCGCATATCCAAAACCCTTAATGATATTTTCATCCAGGACTATCTTATGCCTGGTTTTCATTTGCCTTCTTTTTTTTAATCGAGAGTGCTAATTACGATATATATCACCTTTAGAATATGTTTGAATTATTTCTTTTTTAGAAATACAGCACTATTAAACTAGATTAATGCGTGACTTGGCACGTTGACATAATAGCTGGCAATTAAAGTGTACCTGAACGTCTAACGCTTAATGCTCAACTTACAACACTTTTAACTGAACTTCATTACGCAGTCCAATTATAATGAACTACAACGTTAGTTGGATGCTGCATTCATCTATTTACTCACATATATTAAGCCATTATCGCTACAAAGCTGTCACACATAGTTAAGTAAAGATTTTTCGTTTACATAGGGGTTACTTATAGCAATTTAAAAGCCTTAAGATATTTCTTAACTAATTGAAAAGATACTGGTAGCAAACTTAGAAAAGGAAATTATTGTCTTATAATATAATTTACTACAATAAGGTAGGTAGAATTTAGCTCATTAATGTCTTCATTAACATTGAGTAATCGGTCGTCTCACGGAAAACAAGTACTACAGCCATCACCACCGTCAAAGAAAAATTAATTAAAAGAAAAATACAATCAAATTTGACTCAATAATCAACCTGGTGCGACAGCAATGATAAATAAGTACTGAGATATTTCTTTTCGGAATTCCATGAGATTATCAACTCAGAAGTTTCATTTCTTTTACGAAAATTCGAATGTTGAGTTTTAATTGATCCACTATGAATTACAATTTTCTATAAACAGCGAATGTTTGTAGACGGAAAATTCCCATCTAAGAAACGAACTAAATAGAGTAGGAGATATTTCAGAGCATTAGAGCAAGGGTGGCGGTCCAAATAGCCCGCAAGTGACACTTACTCACGGTGCCTGCTCGGGATTAATTTCGAGGAGAGATTGGCGGGTAATTTGGCGTTCCTGACTGAGGAATAATAAAGCCAAGGAGGAGATGCGTCATTAATTAACGCCTCAAAAGAACTTTGGAAACACGATAACACGTTCAAGATGGAATCCCTGGCCAATTGCGCGTTGCGACTAATCATAAACGGGAGAGATATTAATTTTTAAGGAAGAGTAGAATAAAGATTTTTTTAAAGAAAAACACCTCGCTCGGCCCCCTCTAACTCTTGGTCTCAGCTAATACCTAATGGATTTTACACCAAAAAAAGGTTTCCGAATCGAATATTTTATAGATCGATAAATTTTAATGTTTTCGTTACTGGTTAGATAACAGAATATCGCAGTAAATTTTGCGCGAGCGGGAATTTTTATGTGAAAAAGATTGAATAAAACTAAAAATGTAATCTCAGGGAATGCGAAATAAGTATTTCATCAAAAGATGTAATTGATGAAAAAATGTTTGTTGATTCGCAAGTTACCTTTCGTTTAAATATTCAACCAGAAAGTAACATAAGGGCCACACGCAGCTTTTCAGCGAATTCTGCGTATCTCAGAATTGTTAGGTCCTTTCCAGAATTTTTCGCGCATTTTTAGACAACTTAGTAACCGAAGAGGAAAAAATAACAATCTTCCCTGAAATAATAAGGCAAAATAATGGAATGTACTGAATTTTTTTATTTTCGTAAAATTGAAAATTAAATGATTGTTGGAAATGATGTTTGGGTTAGTAAAGAAAGGATTTAACTGTGACTATATATATAACTGTAATTATGGGACGTCGTTCTGTAAATATATCATAAATAATACCAGAAGGATGTTGTATAAATTATGGTTTTTTCTTGTGAGTGCTATAATATTGTATGTAAAAAGAATGGTTATACTTCGAACTTTTAATCTGTAGGAGATTTAACTGTTTAAGGGATTGAGGAGCGTGTTTGAATTGCGTTGTTAGATAATGATTGGGGTTTCCATTTTGAAGACAGTCAAACTACAATAAATAGTATATAAAGAAAGATATAAAAATCATCACCACTATCATCACTTATATATCCCTGTAGAGTGATCTATCTTTCCGATGAATTCATTTCGTAGAAAACATCGAGGCATGTCTGCGCTTGCGATCTCTAACAGTAGCTGATGGGGTCCATCGAAAGTAAAACCTTGTTAACCCCAACTTAATTCGCTAGCCTCGACATTCCTCATTTCCTGACGAAGAGAGAACCATACCTAAGCCTCGTCAATAGAACATCTACGAAATTCGCGACGTCGATTCTTCACACCTCGAACACTTGTTTCCACCTAAGGCCGTATATTTTACCAATTTTCGCAGTCCCAACGGTGTTTTACGTGATTTTCGCCGGATTTCGACCATTTGCGGACCTGTGCAAAAATAAACACTTCGACAGCGTCTGAGATAACATTTCCAATCGGTGGGACAGTTCCGATTGTTCGATCCCTTCTCGTTTTGTTGACTCAAGGGTTACATCAAAATTCAAATGAAACTCGCGACGCTATTTATTTTCTGTGTGGACATAGAATGCGAATCTTTTACGCCAGTCAATCTCCGATAAGGAATGAAAGGAGAGAACGAAGTTCGATTTTCTCGTGTCTCCGAATTTTCTTCTCGCCAACCTATCCCATTCCTGGTGTTTCCGAATAAAAGGCATACGTCTAACAAAAACCGGGCAACGGCATGAAAATACCTGGGAAACTTGCGATGAATGAAAAATGAAAAAATTACGGAAGTCGTTATATGAAATTTGTTCGCGTCTAGGATGGTAAGTAAATAAAGACGGGACCTTTGTTCGTAGTGGACTGTATTTGTCTTTGAATTGATACAAGTTCAAAATCACAGGATCGTTATGCGTCGCACTGATCTTCACCATACAAAGCCAAACGGGCGACTGAAGACTCAGGGGACACCACAGACCCTTTTCCCCACCCTTAGCGTCCTTTCCTCATCACCTTACCAGACCACAAATTTGACAACAATCGTAACAAAAATTTATATGTAATAATTGGGCTACACACTACGGTAAGATAAACCTGTGAAACCTAAGTTGAATTGAAATTGAATAATTAATAATAATATAATTTGAGAAAATTTCGAATTAATAGTTATAATTAATACTAAAAGAATTACTTCGATAACAGAATAAGTCCCAGGGATAAATTAAAGCCATTATCTTGCTAGTTGAGTGATTCAACTAACGCATGAAAACATAACTGTTGCATTCTCTTGAATTTACTTGTGCAGAAATTAGCAAAATATTTATTTAAGTAAGGAAATTCATTTGATAAAATTTCAAATTAATAATTGCACTGAATACGGCAGGATAAACCTGTGAAACTATACTTGAATGACATTTTTTAAATAATAATTTAATTCGAGAAAATTTCAAAGAAATAATTATGAAATTAATTATTTTGATACCGAAAGAAGCCTTAAGAAGAAATTAAAACCAAGATATGGCTGAGCACGTATAAATGAATACATATTGTACTTATTCCGCAAAAATGTATTTTAAAGATTTGAAACGACCTGGTTTCGACGTGCTTCTCAAGGTGTTAAATCTTCAAAATATCTTTTTATTTTTTGTGGAAAAAGTACAATATCTACTGACTCATATGCGATAGATGTCTACAACAAGTCGCCTAAACTGTAAATTAATATATAGCTAGTTTAGAAAAAATATATCCACACTTGCATGAAATGTAACTCGTTATCTCCTATTGAATTTACTAGTGGAGAAAGTAGCAAAATATCTCTAAAAATATCAAGCTTAACATTTTTTCTTTTACAAGACTAAAACATCCACAACAAAAAAGACGAACTCAACTGAAATTTTATGCTCGTACTTTTGCCTAAAAATTTTATTCCACTCAGTCAGCCATTAATTAGTGGGATGGGCATCAGAAAATACTCATACATATTTTCAGTAACATGCCAAGAAAATTTACTAGCTCTTCATGTCATAATCGCTTCAGTTAATCGGATTATATTTTTAGCGAATTCTATTCCTCAGACACGCTTAAGAATATGTTCTTAATGATGGATCTCATTATTGCGAACTCAAATTTTTCGAGCCAAGTACTTCAGTCAAATGAGAAGTGGGAACTGGGTTTGCTCCACGTACAGCAAAAAATAATCCCAATTGTGTACTCTATGCTGTGTATGTTACTTTAAATTTTTTTCTTGCACCATATCTTAGTTCAATATCTAACTGGGTATAACATTAACTAAATTAAGCGATACTTGATGGAACTAGTTTAATTGTGGGTGATTGCTTTTGGAATTTAATATGGGGATTTGTTACGTCCTCTAAATCCCTATCTCTGAGTAGATTTACTGAAGTTTTACACATACTCCTTCTTAGCGGGCGATTCCCTACTGTAGACAATTTTCTTATGAGCTTCACTTACGTATTATAAAATCCCCCGCAACATTTTTCATATTCTCTTTAGCTTTAACCATTATTTTTTCATGCATTGCTGCTGTTGCCCTTCACCGGTGAAGTCCTCCTAAGCTCTTATGAACTTATCAGGGGGTGCTTCACCGAGGCAACCGTAACAACGAACACACACAACCATTCCCTGACGGGAAAAATTCGATCAGCCGGGATTGGAACCTGGAACCTCAGGTAGGTAGTACCTCGGCCACCAAGGCCGGTATATTACTAATTGGATTTTAAATTAATTGACGATTGGGTAAATAGGAGAGGAGACTAAATCTTAATCTCTCCCAAATAAAGCCTTTTTTATATATTAATTACTTATGATAAAGAAAGGAACGAATCACCAAAAAAATCAGTTATTTGATGGTTTTTAGTGATTCGTTTTATTCAATATTAATTACTTCTTTATTATTCATTATATTTCATTGAAATTCACCTTAATGTAAAATTTATAGAGCCCCAATTGTCACAGTGTTAAAGTCCCTGCAAATTTAAATTGCGGTCTGTAAATTATAATTCGATCCTGAACTGCACATAAAAACCTCCATCCTCTTCGTAGAATGTCATAATCAGATACTAATCAAACGTAATAGTGATCTCGTGAGCTGGACGTCGCTCCGTGTAAGAGGCGTTTAAGCCAAGAGAAATTTCTCCACGCCGAGTGTATAGGATCACGTTTTCGCAGACTGGATCGGAAATCCCGAGAAACTTAATTATCCGTTTCTGCAGAACAGAAGCTCAGAGCGAGCTTCAGATTCAAAACATGAGCTACAACCCAGATCAGCCCCTTAATGAACAGCAAAAAAGATGGAAAATATAAGAATAAATATAAGATAAAAGGATCCGTAACTAATTAAAAGCTGTATAAAGAGGTACCTACTCTTTAGTAGGTACCTCTTTATACCTATGAGGTACTACTCAATGGACAAGCTCATGACTTCATAAATGAAGACATTCAAGTCACTGCTAATGAAATTCTTTGACCTTGCTGATAAGCTAAGAAAATAAAAAATATCAGACTAAAATGAAAATCAAAATTTCCTGGAACTAGATTTTTAAATTTAATTTTTATTTAAACTTATTACTATTTAACCTTATTTTTACTATAAATCGTAGTTTTTATAAAAAGCTGCATATAAAGTAGAGTGGTCTTGATAGAACAACTTTTTCAATTAATCTTAATGTAACTCCCCCCACAGTTTTTTACTGGATAAGATAGTGGATAAGAGACCATCCTAAGTAGAGCAAAACTCAATCTAGCGATAAAGTAAATTGCTATGAAATTTTTCATAAACCAAGCCAAGGCAGGATTTCATACTCTGTTAGTTATTCGTACGAGGATTTATGATTGTTAGTATAAACTCCTTATACGTGCATAAATCGCAACCGAAATGTGTTGTAGCAGGTAATATAAATGATTTGATATTAAGTCAAAATTAATTCCTCTGTATCCGTTCAGTGAGTTTAGCTACCAAACAGGCCTTGCCAAACGGATTTGCTTTTGCTCTTTCCAGTCTTCATTTAAGATTTTTGTTTTAATTAAAATTAAATATGTGAATTTTACTTATTATATCAGTGGTTCCCAACCTCGAGTAGCTTCAACTCCTTAAGTTATACTGCGAGTTACGGAGAATAGCGGTTAAATAAGAATATAAACTTCGCCGTATTATGCGAGTGGTAGTGGAAATCCATTATGGAGAAGAAGGAAACTAATATTCTTACTTTCTCCACGAATGAATTTTGTCCTCAAATGCAATTAAGGCATTCGAAGTAGTTTTACTAGCGTTTCCATACTAATTCAAATTCGTACTATAGCAACATTTCCCCTTAATACCATGTTAGTACTTTGGCTTACTTTTCAAATTATTTTTTAGTATGACAATATTACTTTAGTTTAATTTAAAATGTATTTCTTATTATGACAAATAGGGCTTCTTGAATGGTTTAAAATTTTCAGCAGATAAAACAAAAAGTTTAGGAATCCTTATTCCAATTTTATTAAAAATGGAAAGACTAGAAAAGGAACAACATAATAACATTACGCAATCAATTCCTGGAGTGACCACAGTAACCTGGTTGAATACTTCCTCGCAAATTGTAAGATTCGTTCTTTTTTAATCATTTCCATCACCCATCTTAAGGGTGAGGTCAGCATCCTTACGGTTAACAACTCTTCAATTGGATCGAAATATACGACTCTTTCAATAAGCAATCGATGACATTTCACAAGAAATCACGGATATAAATCCAGCGCTTTCCGGCGAGCGGATTTTGATTGAATATCCATCGTATCATTGCGTGACCCCACTCTCCGAGAGTTCATGTACCTGAGGGAGATTTCCCTCCTCCCTTTCTACACGACCGGTCCATGTAGCCATCCATCTCTCCGACCCAGGAGACATCTGAGGGAACGAAATAAAATTACAAGCGCTAATTCTTTCTTTTTCTTCGGACGTCCGTGACCGCAGGCGACCAAATGAGCCAACCATCGGCTCCCAATTCTTCTTCTTCTACCTATCGGAACCTTTCGATATAAGAGCAGAGCGAGAGAAAGAAAATATTTATTTCGATTCGGTAAACATTACGAGTTATTTCCACAGTTGTCGAAAATAGCAAGGGAAAACGCTAAGTTTTTAGAACGTACGCAAAATACAATTAAATTTATAATTTATTAACTATGAATTTTATAGTATAATTATCAATAACTATTATATTTTATTAATACGAATATATATTTTAATAAGTTATGTTTAATGTCAACGGTGTTCCACCAATAATTCCCATTTTCTATTGATCAAATTTGGCCGCAAGATCCGCGAGTAACCTTGCACTTCTAAAAACTATCCCAAGTATTTAGCGATGAAAAATTGTTGGTTAATATAATTATCATCATTGGTTAGCTTTGTTTGTTGCGGTTGTTCGGGCCCACCAATTCCCAGTCATTAGCTTGTTTCCTTCGTCATTTCTACTAATCTTAAATACTGGGTCAAATGCACGACCACCAACTCGTCCTTAGTGCACGACTAGCAAGTAGCCTATAGTCGTGCACGACTTCATCCAACATTGTCTCCAAGGCATTTTCAGTTGATTAATGAGTATCAAAATATGGAACTTACGTTAGGGAATCTCCCTTGTTTGTGAATTTTGGACTTCAATTTATATTTATATTCCAAAGACTCCTTTAGAAGATGAATAACAACAGACAAACCGCATGACAATTCAGCATTTGAGAAACATAATCACAAGCTGCGATTGTAACCAATTCCAACAGTTGCATCGGTTTAAACGCAGTCATGAACATCAGATAACCGGAGCAGGGCCCTAGTAGGGTCAAGCAATAGGAAAACGTGCCCAGGGCAGAAGCTCGTAGGGGGGCGCACAATCGAACCGATTTCATTTATCATACTTCATCTTTGGCTGCAAAAGTATACCCTGCCCAAGGCTGCAAAAGCCAACCAACAGCATAGGCAAGGAAAACAACGCACACTACAATATAGGTAAGAAAAATCATCGGACGCAGCTCTTAGATAGAAGACGGCAACCCCAAGAACACAATCACTTGTTTAATTCCACACCTCGCATCCCCGCGGGTACAATTGCATCCGTAAAAGTGATGACAATTGAAAAACGCTGCGAAACGGGTACTAGAGAAAGTTCGCAAGTTGAAACATGACTAGCACTCGTGGGTGGAATTGAAACAGAGCTAAAAGAAAGCTCCGACGCCCTCTGTTACACACATGCAAACTACGTCTGGTTTATCAAACACCGCTATGGAATGAGTCTCAACCAATTAACAAAATACTTATAAAAATGCAGTCGGTTTTACTTCACATGAATTATTCTTACGCCCACCAAAAACCAGAGGATTGCAATTCGACAGGTGAGTCCCTTAATTTTGCGAGCAAACCAGTTTTACAATATCCACATAAAAAGGTTTTACCGTTTTTCCTCTATTTAATTCCACGCGAGCTTCCTCGTTCGTCATTCGCTCCGACGCCGATCGGAAAAGATTGAATATTTGCATGAACGCACATGCGGAGGTTTTGTACTTTTACCTTCACCTCGTCCCATGGTCTTGCCAACGTACTCATTCCTCTGAAACTATTCTTTAACAATCCTTATCCATTGAAATTTACTTTACTTCCACTCACTAAGGATGAAAATAAGAATTTAAAATCATAGATATATCAACAATATATGCGAAAATACTCGTATGATATGATATTTATTTATTATTTTCTATCAACTTTTCTTTACAAAATAAAGTTAAAATATAAAATATTTTTAATGCAAAGGTAGAGCCAAAAGGTAGAATACCTTGTCTGGCAATTGAATTTTATTAATTTATGATTATTAATCAATATATTTCATAGGTATTTTGATTTATTAATGTAATGAGTCGTTTTTAATACGTATGGTGTTCTACGAAGAATTCTCAATTTCAATCGATCGCATAGTTGTAGCTGATTAAGTAAGATAAGGATGATAACAAGTTAAATTTAAGATTGTAATGATAAAATTTCAGTAATTTGGTGGAATATCATACAAATTCATAATAAATAAAAACGATCGTTAAAGCAATAAAATCTCGACCTACAGATTTACGTGAAAACAGATTCAATTGCGAATGGCTGGACTCAAATAGAATGATTTTGTTCATTACTCAATGAATTTCAAGTTGAATTTGTTTTAAACTTCATAATTGATGTTAATCCGCTATTTTTAGGAAATTTTAGATAGTATCAGAAGCAGATGATGTGATGTTCACAAAACATGTCCGAAAAACAATTCTCTGATTCGAAAGTATTAAAATATTCTCGAGTTCGAATGTCTGATATCTTTGTAAAAATATTCTATTTTCTTTAATGCTGCCAAATTATTCATCACTCGTTTAGAATCACATGTCAAACAAATAAAAATGTTCATATTCCGAGCTACAACAAGAAGTCAATCTATAATTCGATAAACTAACAGTACTATTATAGAATGTCAACTTTTGTAAAACCTAACTTACTAACCTAACCTGAACTAACTAGCGAAGAAAATATAAATTCTTCACTAATTTTTAAGTAAGTCTCTTTGAACGAAATCATTTCTTCTTTCGAATCACATCTCAAATAAAAATAAACATCATATTCAAAACTACAAAAATAAGTCAGTGTATTAGTCGAACACCTCTAAAAATTCAACTTATGTCAAATCTAAATTTTAGCGAAGAAAACGATGCAGATGCTGTACTTCATCCATGTATTAGTCTCTTTGAACGAGAAAAAAGTAAGAACCTCAGTGCTGCTCATATCGTTCTGTTTTCCGTAACTTCCGCTTTCATCTCGAAGACAAGGGTCCGAAAAAAGAGGAACGGGATAGCGGTGGAAATTGGAAACACTAATTAACGGATCTTGAGTTTCGGAAGTTGAATCCCGATCAAAACATGGGAAATGGAGGAAGCAACTGAGAGACTCTCCCTTTCCTCGGATACACTTTTCTCTCCCTCCCGAGAGATGGTGCTCCTGTCACTTTCCAAAATACTGCGATAGGAAGACGAAAAATAAGATCATCTATGTGTGGGCGAGGGTT
This sequence comes from Sympetrum striolatum, assembly GCA_947579665.1. Taxonomy (NCBI): domain Eukaryota; kingdom Metazoa; phylum Arthropoda; class Insecta; order Odonata; family Libellulidae; genus Sympetrum; species Sympetrum striolatum. The sequence continues at coordinate 44,617,264 of OX388350.1, forward strand.
CAATATCAAGTACTGTCAAATAATCAAAAACAAATCCATCCTACTCACCTTTTACAGTTGAAATCTTCTTTTCTAATGAAACGTGCGCGAAGCAATCGAATTTTTATCAGAATCAGAATTTCGTAATTTAATATTATAATCGGATTATTTTTTAGAATTATCTGTCTTAGCATGCAGGTATTAATTATTAATTTAAATTTTTGAACCTTCGCATCCCAGAATTCATAGCATCATTTGTGTATAAGAATCATCGAGTACCATATATTATAATAAATACAAATGATATTGTACTGAACAATCCTAATGATACTTTTTCACAACATAAGATGATAAGGCCTTGGTGGCAGACTATTTTCAAGCAATACCTATCAGTAAATGAGCCACATTAATTTTAAATCCATCATTGTCATCAAAAGAAAACACCTAGGTACGAGGTGTTGCAGTTGTAAAAGCTGTCATATCCTTGATAAAATAAAATGTTACATATGAGGATTGGTTAAAGTTATTTGCATTGTTTTTTAAACATATTTTTATAAAACAATTGGTGTCCTGCCCTTGGTTCTCCGCATTATTCTCTATCAATAACTTAATCTCAGCTGATTATGATATCCTATAGTGACGTCATCATTACAGACAACCTCGTATCTCCCCTCCTAATGCATTTAGAAAAAAATCTCCCACGCTCAATTTTCTAGAGCGTATAGTAAAAATCCCAACAGCAAGGAATAAAATTCGCAGAAGGAGATCGATTTTTAACCCAGTTTATCAAAAGTAAATTATTCAAGATCGGATCGCGAAACCACAAAGCAAGCTTCAAAACTACATACCAAACTTTGCTGAAATTTTGGTTTTTCTGTACGGCATGGTCGTTGTACCGCATTTGTGTAAACATGACCGAGTCCAGAATATATGCGAATTTACCGTGTTTTGTTTGGTTTCATACTGGCTTAGATTAAGCAAGAAAACGATATTGACCTTCAATGCAGATCATTTTAAAGACAAAAATTGCTATTTAAATCAATGTATAACATGTTAAATTATATCCGCATATGATTATAAGGGAGGCCTCTTATCCAGGCCAATACTATTTTGGTCCGACAACAGTATTCCACAGTCTCAAGCGAGGCCGCTACTTTCCAGTAGCGAGAAACTTAAACCAGATTGAAACTATGTTAGTAAGGCTTATACATCCCTTGTTCTCCTTACTTTTGCTAATTGTTCTGAGAAATGTCTAAAGGAAAGACAAGGGATGTGAATTACGTGCTTCATTCAGACCGTGACCATGATATTACGTCACTTTCATAAACTGAGCCAACTGTTTGGTCCTTCCCGAGATAGCAGTGGAAGGAAATTCCGGATGGTAAAGCTAGAAGACAAAGGATACGTATCCTGGGAAGAGAGGAAGAAGTCTATGGAGAAGAGGTGAGTTTAACAGGTGGGAGGTAAGGAAGTTTCGCCCATACGCAAACTAAACTTCGTAAGTATGCGTGACAGTTTTAAGGGAGAAAGTAAAAGCGATGGATAACCACCGAGCGACCTAAAACATCAGACGTCAAAACTGACTTCAGAAGTGCCTGTCAAGAAGTTCAAATCTATTAAAAAACATAAATTCATAAATGCAACAACTATTATTGAAAGACTGTCATTCTAATTTAAACAGTGAACTCAAGGCTCACGGAGTCTAATTCCAAAAAATGCCCGAGGATATTTTTACCAATAGCAAAAATCGCAATCCAAAGGTGCCTGTTCTAACCTTGCCGATATACTTTCTTTTGTGTTCACATGAGAAATTTCATTAAGGGAAGGCATCTGCTTAAGTTATTCTTCTACTTTGTTATAGGACATATTAAAGAAAAAGCGTATACTGCCTCAGATAATCAGTTACTCGAGCAAGTTACTAGCGAAATTCTTCGCCTAATACAGAATACTCGGCATATTTTTTTAATTTTTTTGCCGATTTCGTTCATTTGAATTGATTTTAGTTTTCTATTACTTTTAATATTGAATTAATATAAATTAATTATTGAATTTAATATCTATTTTCACTTAATACTATTAGGAAAAAATATTCAGAGGAAATTTAATTACACTTTTATCAGCTTCCTAGTATCGTAGACTACTAATGGAGCAAGAGGGAGACGATGAGGAATAGATAGTTATGCAAATTAAGCAATTTTCTTAGGCGCAGATTAGGAGCTCAAACTAAAATGTAGCAGCGAAGGTTTTCTACATCCACATAAGATGGCTATTTTTGCGACAATAATTCTTTTTAGCAGATTATTGGTTAACCCTTCTTTAGTAGCGTCAAAAACGTTAGTTCGCTGCATGAAATATTGGAAAAATTGAAAAATATTTCTCTTGATTAGAAAAATGAGGTTTATGAATTTTTAAACCAAGCATAATAGTAATGAATATTTGGCCAAATCTTAGAAATATCCACAAAAATTTGTTTCGAAACTCATTTTATTTCAGTTGGTTTGCGTGATATTGTTTTCAATCTGCACCCGACAATCATTAGTGTAATACATTATATTAGTGCGTTTAAACATCAATAAAATATGCATTCGTTTATTATTTAAATTAAATTTTGGTAGCACCGCCCAAATTGCATGCTTTCCATTATTTAAATAAAACGAAAGTCTCAGATTATCATTGCATAGCAAAATTCTTAACAAAAGGAAAATTTCGTTTAAATATCTAAAATATGTTCTATTTTATCGAAGGAAATATATCACCATATTATATTACCCATATAATATTCATATAATAGGGTCATATTTACCCTACGCGACTAATTAATGGTTAAAGATTAGTACGTAACAAATTACTCAAAATCATCCCTGTTTCTAATTTCTAGATCCACCTCCATAGTAGATCTTAACCAACAAGAACACCCAATTTTAAGAAATTCGTGCGTAACTAACTGTCCAGAGAACTAGAATGGTACTTAGCAACGACTAACCTGCGTAGGATTTAACCTCAAGCATCTCTCATACTGAAGATTAGTTGGTAAAAATATTCTCCCACCCCTGAATTACCTCCTACCCTACCGGTCTTCGTCCACCAAGAGGCCCTCAATTGCCATCTCGGCCCACCCAGGCGGCCGACCATAGTAGCCAAGGTGATCAAATCATACGGGGTTAACTCCTCCCTCCCACTCCCAAATACCAAGGACGAAGTCTGGGAGGGGATAAGGTCGTAGGTAAGTGAATGGGGAGTGTGGGAAGAAGCGTTTAAGCACCTCATTCCCATTCGCGACATCGGTTACCTCAACACCCCTTCCCTTTATGGGGTGGGCGTGATGTCCGAAGATCAGACTCGCATAAGTTAAGAAGTCCCGGAATGATGACGAAGATGAGGCTCGTGCGATAAAAAAGTGCGGGATAGTTCATCTAATTAATGCTCTAAGCATTCGGGTTTGCCGGTGGCCTTTCGGTGGCTAAATTTTAACCTCGCTATCACCAAAGTATGTGGACCCAATCTCGCGCCCTTGCTTCCCACATCTCGCCTACGTTTGGTGAGTTCGGCAAAGTTTCAGGGTAACAATTCCTTTTAGAATTTTTTATACTCCAAATATTGAGGACGTGAGATTAATTCCATTTTCTATATTTTTAGTTGCCGATACATCACATCAGGGACGGATCTAGAAACCTGCCAAAAAAGTGGTACTTCCCAAGGGAGGCAACTTCAAACTATGTATGAACTAATGACGTAAGAAGAGACTAAGTAGTCTCAATCTCCCCCTAATAAAAGACGTTTAATTATTATTGTTTTCTCCAATCAACATTTAAAAGCCATTTTGCCATGATAAATTTAGCAGATGTTAGTTCAATAAATAACACAATCTGACTCTGTCCACAGAAATATTTATTTCACTTTTCTATAGACAGAGTCAGATGGTGTTTTTTATTAAACTAATCATGGAGAAGTTCCACCAAGTGACGTATAATTGATTAATTATATTTAGCAGATAAATAGTGATAAAAAAACTTCACGATCTTATGTTAATTCCAATTCCTTTCAGATCCTAGACAAATCGCTTACACTAAAAAGAAATCAAGAGGGGAAAGACCCTTCCTTCCAACACCCCAGAATCCACCAATGCAAAACATGGCAAATTTCCCTAAATCCAAACTATTAGATACTTCGTTTGTGAAGGGAACTCCACAATGCAGCAGTATCGCCATATTACCAGATTCGATACGTATCAATGGCTAAGGAATGGATCTTTATGATAATTTTAAAGAAAGGGTAGTATACAGCTCACATTTAAGGTAAACTCTTCGTTTTCCCAGAATTTATAAATAAAGTGACGCTTTTATTCTAAGCCGAAAGAGCGCCACAGCGATATTTTTTTCGTAGAGGAAAAGTTGTTTCCATTTAGATTGAGGATTCTGGCACATTATTACGGTCAATATTCAGAATTCAGAGAGTGGATATGAGATTTCAAATTAGATTCCAAATACAGATATTTCCATTTCCGTAGCGCGGCTAATTTATATACTGGTGGCATGTTTTTTTTCCTCTATATGACAAAACATTTTGCTCTGGAAATGTATATCAGGTAAAAAAAAAGGGAAGATGACTTCGTTAAGAAAAGCTACATTCACATTCATTATGGTAATCATAAACAATTGCGAATTAGTTTCCATAAAGATTAAGATTTTGAGGAGATGCGCAAAACTCTTATCCTTGAAATTGTTAACTTTTCGAACACAAATCTTCTTTCGATGAATAATAAAGATATACAAATTTTTTCAAGGTGGAAAATGCCTTCCTTTACCTTAATTAAAGTAAAAAGAATTTTATCTTATAACGGTATCCTAATTTGTCGCTTGAGATTATAATTTTCATTGGGGCCATAAATCATTTTAAATCTCTTCTAACAATAGTATTCTACACTCATTTCCAAACAAAAGTCACTTTATTTTTCTGTTATGAATTACTATTGGAGATCATAACGGAAAATGAGATAATTAACTCATCTATACAACGTACGGGAATTTAAAAAAATTCTGGATTGTTTCAAACCAATTCTTTCTCGACGAGAGTTACAGATAAACCTGTTGTGCATGTTTACCCTGTTGAGCAAAATAATCCCAAAATAGGGGTAACCAAAATAACTTTTAAGTTTCCCTAATTTAATTTCTTAAGTGAAATTTTACAAAGTTATTTCGTTTCCAATTCCTCCATGAAATTTCACGAAATGAAATAATTTCAGAATTAATTTAATATTTTCATAATTCATTTACTTTTTTTATCAGGTATACTTTCAAAATAAATTAGCGGACATGCCGTACCAGAAAAATTGAAAAAACATAAACAAATAAAATGCTAGATAAATAAATTGCTACATAAAATATCATAATAGATAGCAAATCTAATAGTAAAATAAAACATAGATAATTACAAAACAGATCATAACAATTTAGCACCATAAAATTCTCCGCAAATTTCGTAAAGCAACACTTATTCCAGCGATCGGAAAAATATAAGAGCACATTCAAACGCACACAGACTGTCCCTTTCAGCAATTACCTGTACAACTCCAAGGGCCGGTTGGGCTTAAATCCCCACGCTGGGAAAAAAGGCTGTTATTAATGTACCTGAGCATTATTTCCTCTGATACGGGAGAAAACAAAACAGCATCAAAGACGGAATTTGCGCGGAAAGAGGCGAGTATCTTCTAGGGACTTATCTAAACGTATTAACGACTAAAAAATTCTGATTATCGCCTTCCGAAAAAGGAAGAGCTTGGAGAAACAAAAGAAAACTCGGGGATCGTTAGCTCGAAAAAATGTTTGCGGCCTCCTCCCTTTCCGATACCTTTCCAACTTTCTGCTCACCCGTACGAATAACTATTCGTTCGCTCTTGAAACGGATATCTCGCGGAAGAGAGGAACGGGCGTGCTCAACTGCAAAGCGAGACGAATCATTATCCGGGAGCTGTTTTAAAACATCGCGTTTACAAAGCGATTCTTCGGGGTCCGTGTGCTCCGGTGCCCCGACGCACGGTGTGTGTGGATTTGGCTTGTTTCGCAGCGCTGTCTGGGATGAGACGGTGGGAAATTTGGGACTGACGCACAAGTTTAACGTGTTTCGTCGATGGGAAATTAGAAAAAAGTCCGCGTGGACTCGCGAAGGGCAGGGAAGGGCTAGTATAATTCATTGGGGTAATTCGTAAGTGAGAATGCATAATGATGAGGAATATGACTGCTTGAAACAAAGACTTTGAAAGAAGTGAAAATTGAATACCTTAAGTACGTGGAGTATTATACGGGAGATTTACGATTCGAGCATTCGTATGATCATATACAAATCTTTGGCATACTCAGGGAGCAAAAGGGGCTTATTCCCACCTTTATAAGCATCTAATAGACGATATGACTTCTCATTTGAAGCATCGAATAAAACTCTGTTCTAGTCTTGTTATTACAAATATATAAACAATTATTATAGACTACTTTCTGAGTTACGTGCATATGAAATTTCATACGTGGAGTATCAAATTTAAGCGACGGAAAATAAATCATGACGGAAATTAATGAATACCTTATGACTGTACAATAATTTGCTTTAATTTTCTTGTAGCTTTACCGAAGTATTTTTACTTTGACGATGTTTTGCACAGAAGTTATTGTTGTTAAAGGCATATATTTTATTTCTATATGGTTGCAACTTTGTATACAACCTGGTATATTTTAATAAATAAATTTCAAATTTCTATCGCATAAAATTCAGTGTTGACTCAGATCGTAAACGAGTGAGTCAACTTAATTCCCAGGCTGCAGCAATTGCAGTAGAAGGATGCGACAACACTTGAATTACTTAAAGTGATATCAACTTCCAAAATTAAGAAAACTGAGAACCTCGAACTGTAACTGATCATAGTAAAGACAAATTTTCAACGATTTGGTGATTAGCAGTTGTAAGAGAAGCCATCTGAAGCCGGCACTGGTAAAACTATACTTAGACTCCAACGTAAGTGCATTTATAACGAAGAATTCAACAAGACAATATAAAAAGGGATAAATGCATTGATACGAGCTCCCAAACAGTCAAGACCAACTCTGACGACAAAACAATATCTGGAGTGATAAATAGCTATAATGGCAACACTGTGAGGATAACGGCGAAATTCGGCCATCACTATTGGCCGCGACTCCCCATCCCATAGAACACTTCATGGGCGGGACACAATTCATAACTCAGCGGCTCAACCATAGTGTCATAGATTCGGAAACAACTCGTGCGTTAACTCGCATTGACGACCATTTGAGCTATGCGCATAACAGACCCATCAACTCACGAGTCTATACAAAATGAGGAGAGAGACTACTCATTATCAATAGGTAGAGGATGTGTAACAGAACGGTACCAAGTAACCTTAACCCAGAGAAAATGGGGTAATGAAAATGTTTATAAAAGTACGCGTGGAAAGAAATGAATCAGACGTTATCTCTACGTGAGGAAAAGAAATAACCAGGAAGTGATTACGAGGAAACAACAGCACTCGCAAGAACTTCGGATGTTAGGAAAGGAGCGCGAAAATAGATCTCGGCTTGGAAAACTGCAGTTTCTCACAATTGCGCCGGACGAGGCGAAATTAGGTACACAAAACTACCCGGAAACTACCGGAAGAGCGACGAAGAACTTCGCAAATGTGATACGGATAAAAAATGCAAGGGAGAAGTGGAGTCGGAGAGCATGTTTTAAGGCGATAAAATTCCCAGATGAAGCCTTTCGATAAATAACGGATGGAAGGCGAGAGTTTAAGAAGAGCAATTAAAAGATGAAATATCCTTCGATGTAATGGGAATTTATGCCGGGAGTGGAAACATGGGCGCAATCGTAATTTTCGGCTGATTTACTACTGTTTTCCACACCAAGTAGGACGGCTAACTTCGTCATCTAAATGTATTTGCTCCAGTTAAATTAGTACTCTACATTCATAATAGATTCATTGCCACTGTCATTGTATTTTGAAATACATAATTTTTTTATTTGCTTTTCGGTACAGAATATAGAAAACTACCTTTGAGTTTCTTCTATTTCAATATCCTTCAAGGTTATCGTAACATTGAAGCTACTGAGGCGCTAGTAGTAATGAGCATACCAAGTTGGACGGTTAACTTCGTCATCTAAATGTATTTGCTCCAGTTAAATTGATAAACGAACCGAACTCTATATTCATAACAGATTTATTACCACTATAACCATAATTAGAAGTATATATTTTTACTTGCCTTTCGGTACAGAAATTAAAAACAGTATCTTAGAGTTTCCTCTATTTCAAACTCTTTCAAGTCTATCGCACCATGATACGAGTGGTATTAAATAATTGATTTTCTAATGCTAACAGTTCATTGAATGCTATGATAAAATAGTTCTCCATGCCCAGGTCGTTATGGAGCACTTATGATGACGTCATGCAATCGTAGCAATCTGGATCACTGATGATATTAAAGGAAAATTAGCTCACTCATTTTGCTCTCGCTCCAAATCTTTTGGTCCATTATCCATTAGTTAAGAATACGACTCCCTTTTCAAAGCTTTTGGTCCACTATCCATAAGTTAAGAATACGAGAAAATTAAGGAAAATTACCTCACTCCTCATCTCTCTATACCTCACTCCTTATCCCAAGCCTTTGGTAACCAATGGTTGAGGGGATGAGATTCAAACCTACCTTTGGGCTAAAGCTAAACAGGCAGAAATAAAATATTTGAAGCGACATTTTCAAACACTTATACTTAGTTTACCTTGAAAATTCATTGAGTTAACCCCAAAATATGTTCTTAGATAAGTTAGTCTTACTAATGAATATGAACGTCTGGCACCAAGGTTATAAATTATTGAAAACCTCACATTAACTTTCCCTTTACGCAAACTTCTTCTGTCCCGTTCACATTAATATTTCACCAGCCTCATCTTAAATCTTCAGCCTCGTAAAACACGTCAGTCTTAAAGCAACACGGATTCAGATGTCACTTTCGGCAATGATAATGTAAATAAATATCTATGAAATGCTTCTTTAGAACAAAATAGGCACCTTCGCAAACCAAAATTACTTTCAGAAAGCTGTTACCGAAAGAAAGTTTTTCTTATTTTTCTACATGACTTCATTCGTAAGATGGAGTTAGAAATGGTGATAACGTGATATTCCGAAACAGGGATCATTGACACAGCTACCAATTATCACACCTAGGCCTTGATATGTGGGCGTTGACGAACAGCAGACATCGTCTAGACCAGCGGTCGCTAAATAGCGGTCCGCGGACCTCGAATTCACCGTCAGATGCTGTAGGTGGTAAGTGAAGAAATTTGGGCATTAGTAGCCATTTTTTAGGTTCATTCTACCTTTTCACTATACTCTGAAACCTCTTCATATCACCAACAAAGAGTGGATAACAATAATCATAGTTTATCGTTATTCAACAACGTTTGAGAAAGATTTGAAGGGGCGTACGACAAGAGGACAGTTTGAAAAATCCACATGTTCCGCAGGACTCAAAACTGCAAGCGTAATGGTCTATGAGATGCGAATGGCTGGAAAAGGTACCAGCTCAGAAGAAATAAAACTTCGTGGATACTATGCACACATTAGCTTCAGAAAGGAGTTTAGGTAAAGACGTAGAGAACAAAATTAATCCATTGACCTTGAAATTCGTACCAGCCAAATAACAAAATATAACGCAAAATCAATCGCACGAATTATATAGATTAACATCATAATAAATAATCGAAAGATATGCTACATCCGACGCTATCTTTCTGTGGGGACATACACACAGAGCGATTGAGAATTTATGGTCCAGATGAGTGGTCTTCAAACTAAGGTACTAGGGTGAACTTTACAAAGGTTATGCGGACAATTATGGGAAACAAATATCCACAGCTGCAGCTTCGTTATGCTGTACTTTCACGAATTTTTCTACTTACAGTGGCACTCATCGTCCATTAGCGCAATAGTTCGCACACACATTTACAAAGAATCTGATCGAAACATTCCCATACTTATCCTTCAGCTCACACGTATTAATTTATTTCCCTGCAGGATGCAACTCGTTGTTTAGCTTACTTTGGAGATGGGGCTATTAAATATCGGCAAATATTTCGCAAGAAAAAATAATATTTTAACAACTAAATAATATAATGATAGAATATCCCGTAGTATAAAGCATTAATGCAATTTTAAATAAGAAGCGGACGGTGTAACCGAACACAATGCTAAGACGGGTAGCCTTTACAGACCTCAATATTTCATTTCAACAAATGTACGCAGTTAAGTGCAGGAAGCTCTCGACAATGAGGTTACGCTGCAGAATCTAAGAAAGACATGAGAAGATGGAAAAATGTGTAAATTCAGCGATGGATTACGGACGAAAGAAGAAATATGTTTTATACGCTGTTGGTATACGTAAGTATAAAGAAAATACAACACTAAAATTTCTCTGACTTCATTCCTGCTCTTCTTTTGAAGAATCATGCACCATTATTTCCTATAATATGTTACGTTGCATTCTACTGAAAAAAAAAACAGATATAACAGAAATATGCAGTTGATGATGAACAGATCTCATCAGATTTTCATTGTAACACTTTTACTTCCTAAGATCATCATTGGCCTTCAAAATGCGAAACTACTAGTAATACAATGCATAAGCCCTTCTCGTCCATCCTAAAGGGCGCTTCAGTACGTAGAGCAAGGGTGGCGAGCTTTATGTCGAAAAAGTGCGAGATTTGTAAAATAAATAATTAGCTCATATCGTAGGATGCTGGCTAATTGTCTAAGATGTTCGTTAATCACATATGTGATTGAAGAAAAACTATTATTAAGTGACGAAAGAACCTTAAGTCGAAAGAGTGCAAGATTTGATAAAATTAATCACTGGTAACAAACCACATCGTAGGATACTGGAATTGTCTATGATATACAGTGGAACCTCGGGAAACTTAATCTGTTCCTGGACCCTGGTCGTGAACCGAATTGGTCGTGAACCGAATTGGTCGTGAACCGAATTGGTCGTGAACCGAGACAATTTCTCCCGTTGAAATAAATGTAAATACAACTAATCCCTTCCAGACTCTGAAACTTTGTATTTTTTAAGTGTATTTTTGTTTATAATGCACGTAAATTATATGTAAAATAAGTTATTAAAAATAATTAAAAAAATAAATTTTAATACTTTACGTGAATATTAAATTTTTTAAATTTTTTTCCTTAATTCGTCTTTATGAGCGTCATTGACTGCGATCAGTTATTAGCTTTCGTATACTGAAGAAGACCCATATGGGATAAAAGAATAAAAGAAAATTCGAAATAAATATAAAATACAGTAATTTGAATTTAAGATAGCTAAATGTTATTATATTGATATAGAATTTGTCCTGTTTCACTGATAAAGTAATCCGCAAATCGCTCACTAACTGTGTTAACTGATCAACCTGTCTGCAACTGTTTCTCAGGAACAATGCTGTGTGGTTGTGGGGTTGCCTACTGAACTGGTCGGCAGCCTTGGTCGTGAACCGAGATGTTGTACGCCAACCGAGTCAAAATTTGGTTGACAAAGCTGGTGGTAAACCGAGTTGGTCGTGAACAGAGGCGGTCGTGAACCGAGGTTCCACTGTACTTGAATGACAGGAATTATTGACGAATAACTACTATTAATTCACAATGATTTAATTTTGAGCTTAACCTATACTGAGAACGATAACAAGGATAGACCGGTGGAGTTCCGCGTGCCAAATTATGTTCCTCGCGTGCCACTAAGTTCGCCGCCCTTAGCAGCACTCAAGAGCTTCCTTGTGGCACAGCACCGCGGTACAACACTTGGAAGGCAATGCTCGAGACAACTCAGAACACGCCCGGAGAGCGTCAGCCCCTCAAAAAGGGATGCACCGCTAAAAAATCGTAATGAAGCGGCCGACTTCAAACCGCACTCCGAACCGGGTGTTAATTACGTAAATCACTAGAAAAGCAGGAGGAAGCGCGAGGTGAAAAGATAAAAAATGTTCCCAGAGTCGCGAAAGAGAGATCTTCGGGAGACGGAAATGATATAATGGATGTCCCCGCGAGCCCTCGCCCGCCGAGAACTTCCTCCGCCTGCGGACACCACGCGACCGTCTTTTCGCGATAATGGCGAAGGAACGCCAAGGAGACCGCATTCCGGTGCAGTTCGCTAAGACCGGCGGATCGTCCATCACCGGATATCTCGCAATCAACGCCTTCCCGACCGCGGGTTCCTGGGCTATCGCCCCGGTAAATTACCCACGGAAATCGCGGGAAGACGGTGTCTTCCCATGCGACCAGAAGCCCTCCGGCGGGGGGTCCGCGACTTCCCTCTTCCCCTACGCCCTTCCGAATCGCCCAAAGAAAGAGAATCACCGCCGAAACTCTTATTTGCTCCATTTTCCATCCAGTCGCGTGCTTCCCCCGCGAGGGAAAGACTATTTTCGAGTCAGAAATTTATTCCTTCTTCCGAGCGGTGCATACGCGACCTATTTGATGCGCTAACGGCCGAAAATTCCGAACTGCTGAAGCATCGACTGGCGGGGGCACCCGAGCGGAGGGAAAGGCGTCGTCGCGTGCCTATTACCGAAAAAGCCGAAAATAACGAGAAAATTGGGGGGAAAGGCCCGCACGGGAGGGTCCCTCGCGATCGGCAGGACGGATTTTCGCGGAAAACTTCATTGCGTTATGAAGTGGTTCAGATGCATAATAAAATTTAAATACACAATACGTAACACTTCAGAATTTAATTACACCCGAAGAGATAAATTTTGAACAGATTCGGCAGCCTGAGTAAAGGTAAAGATCGTGATTTTCAAAAAAGGCTCAATAATACACAATGCAAAGCATTCCGGAATTTAAGTTCGCAGAAAGAGGTGAATATTGAATCTACTCTGTCGCCGAAGTAATCGTGAATGTTGTGATTTTCGCCGAAATTTTTATTACGCGACGTTAAGATGCTTCTCGAATAAAGAAAGCGAAAAACAATAATATACAGTACGTAACATTCCAGGTTTTAATTTCACCCAAAGAGATGAATATTGGGCCGATTCATTTGCTTACGTAAGTGAAGATCGTGATTTTCAAGAAGAACCTCAATACGCGATGTGGAGATGCTTCTCGAAAATAAAAAGCGATGGTCAATGATACACTTTGCATAACATTCGAGACTTTAAGTTCACAGAAAGAGATAAATACTGAGTCAATTCGGTCGCCTAACATAAGTAATAGTAAAGACCGCGATTTTCGTGGAAAATTACCTTACGCAATTAAGAGATACTTCTCTTAAATAAAATTGAAAGACAATAATACAAGATACGTAACATTCGAGAACTTAAGTTCACCGAAAGATATAAATATTGAACTGATTCGGTCGCCTAAGTAATAGTAAAGATCGTGATTTTCGCGAAAAACTTCAACACTGTATGAAGATGCTGATTCAAAATAAAACCCAAAAGACAATAACATACCAAATCTAAAATTCCATCTTTTGAGTTCACCTAAAGAGATATACATATATATATATATATTGAGTCCACTCGGTCGCCGGTGTAGTCGTAAAGATCGCGATAAGAAGAAGCTCGAGGAAAAATTCGGATAAAGTCCGAAAAAGTCATAAGAAAAACCAAATTCCTGAAACAAATATTCCAGGAGAGAGCAATTTTCAACAGGTTTTCGCGGCGGGTACATGGCGTACAGATAAGCAAGTTCCGAGGCAATATACATCACTAGACTAAAAGAAAGAACGAAAAACCGAGAACCATTATACTCTGGGATCGGAAACGGATCAAACGCAAACTACGAAAGGAAAACTCGCGGCAGTTCGAATTCAGCGGAGATCAGCGAAGACGTTTCTGAGATTCGCAAGCTTTTCTTACTTCCCCTCGCGAATCAACTCCGAACAAGATGCTCCGTGGACGTGCGAAAATGTTAAGTCGACGCTGGAATAACAAAGCGATGGAAGCCCTTAATCTTCACGGGATGTGATTCATGTCATGGTCGGAATCTACTAGATGGTTTTCGACATCCACCGGTGGGATAAACCAGGCAGAGAACTAAGGAACACCAGAAGGGCACCGAAGAGCGTAAACACCGCCTCAAAAGAACCCGACACCCACCTCATTAGCAGTTGCTGGCTGCGGGCTGTAGAGGATCGCGAGAACGCCGACCGTCCAAAGGGTCATGAAGGTGGCCATCGAGTAACCCCGACCACCGATTCGACTCCCGCTTCTGGGAGCCTCCATCGCGGAACCGTTTCTCCGTGGACGGCCCCCGGAAAGTATGGGGCTTCCGCACTACAGGAGACCACAAAGCCGCCGAAAAAAAATACCAAGTCCGCTGGGGTCGTTGAATAGAACCGGCGTTCGCGTGTGGAGGAACTCACTGACTACGCGACCACTCTGCTCCCGGTCTAGGGGAAGACTGAAGCGAGTCCACGAGGTCTTTTAAGAATCCCTCCCCTCCGCACCCCTCCCCCCGCGCTCTCCCACGGGGCAGGCCTACCAACCCGATGGAGCCCGAGACTCCTCTATCCCTCCCGAAGATCTCCCTCCACGGCGCACACGTCTCGCAGCCCCGAAGTCCTGCCAACTCCCTAAGACGTCTTCCTTCCCGACACCTCCCGAGGAATAATAAGAAGATTTTCACCTCTGTGGGCGGAGACGCGGGGGGGGAGGACCTGCCCTTTGTGGGGAGCTGCTGAAATGTGGATTTCTTTGCCGGGGAAGGTGAGCGCTTTGGGGGCGAGTCGGAGGATGGACGTGCTTCGACCAGACGCCACCCTCTCGTGGCATTTCTTTTTGACTTCTTTCCGGGGGTGTGAAGCGGCGGGGTGGGGATGTGCGCGAGGGGCCCGGAAACTGAGCAAAGAGAAAAACACGACCCTTGGTCGAGGTTTTTCCCAGTGTCCTTTTACACTGGCTCTGCAGACGGGGAAAAAGAAGTGCCGACCGTTCAACTTCTCTCCCGAGTCCCCGCCCCCCTTGCCGACGCACTTGTCCACCCGTGAAAAATCTTCGGCGAGAGGAGGGAATCCGGCCCAGCACGTGTGGCCCCGCGGATTGCGAGAGAAAGGGGCGACTTTTTATTCGACCATCGCGGACATGGAGGAACGAGGGGTCCGCAAAGAACCAGAAGGTCAAAGTTCTCCGAAAGAAGAATATACTCCAAGCTATATGGCGACTGGGATGAAGAAAAAGTTCCTCATTATTAATAATATCTCCTTTTAGTAAACAGGACCCAAATACCTCACTCCTCTTCCTGGCTAGTAAGGCTCATTCCCCCAGATTGCTCTTGATAACTAATGTTAATGTGATTCACTAAATTAGACATGTTCCGCTTATAGCATTCTGGCTCAGTGAGGAAATGTAGCGACAAACTACCTCACTCCTCATCCTGCCTAGTAAACCTCATTCCTATCTGCAGCTCTTGGCAACCTATATTAGAGGGGGTGAGGCACCAACCTATCTTCGGGTTGAATACTTCGCAAACAACTAATGTTAGAAGGGTACCAACAGGACAACGGACTGAATACTATACAGACAAGCAGAACTTAGAATTATAACGATTTTAACAATACGAATCATCACAAACACGAAGGACGTGGTACCAATAGCAATGCATACTCTCAGACTCACATGAGCCCCATATTAAGAGGATTTTAACCATTTAAAGGAGCACAGGCTCAAAAGAAGTACACACCCACCCAACCCGGATTCGATCCCGGACCTCCCGTCAGCAAACCCTTCTTCCACTGAGACCGGCGACTCTAATAGGTTTCGGGCCATTTCGGATTTATTCATGTCTGCACACCACCGATGATACAACTCTCGTCCATCGGGGGGCAAGGGACCCAATCATACGGAACAGCACCGACGCAGCATGGAGATGAAAGCTTTGCGAGCGGTGCTGATGCGATTGAGGCAGCAGCTGTTAAACCGTCTGCTCTGACAGCGCCGGTGCAGGTCCGCCTCCGGCGAAAGACCACGCTAGACTGAGCTCTCATGGAACGTGGGAGGGGGAGATTTTTCCTCCTCCCACTCCATCCCCTCCATCCCTCCCACGACAACCTCCCACCCGTTATCTATCTCCTTAGGAGGGTTTTTCGAAGCCACTCCTTTCATAATCTCGTAAAAGTTCCTCTCCCTAGTCACCCGTCGTTTGTTTTATTGATGCTTACGGATGAATCGATAGGTTTTTGTACATCGCGGGGGAAATTTTTTCGGCGCGGGACAATGCGTCGCGGTGAATACAAATTGCGCCGCTTATGAACTTGTTGGCTTTTTTTATCGCTACCTTCTCGAGATAAAAGATCTGACTATTAAGCCCCTCGTCGTAATTCACGGCGCCCGGTTTGAATTTTGCTCGAGTTAAAGGTCAAAAATAGTTGATAAGCGGGATGTGCAGTTTAACTTAAATGGTCCGATATCGTATTATCGTAATTATTTATGCCTTATTTATCGTAAAAATTTTGATCTGGGTTGGCCAAGCTCTTATCATAAGAGGATAAAGAATTAAAATCTTAAAAGACAGATACATAAATCGAAAATTCTAAGTAATATTGCAATACCATTACTATCTGTTAACTATTAATGAGTATCAACTTTCAGTATATTTTAAGGCCAGTTTTCAAAGAAAATTTGCTTTACTACCTTCCAGCCATCAAATCCAACGTAAAGTCCCATACAAAATATGACACTCGGAAGATATAAGTATCAGGGTAAAGGTAATAACTTTCCACGTGTTTTCATGTGTGTATTGTAGTCCAAGGATGAAACAAAGGTGAAAAATGTAGACGTGACAGGGGTCGAACCTTGGTAATTTACTTCCCGAACTGTTTCTTTCAATATTTCCTACACTTTTCGCAGGTTTTCATGTCCCCTTTCCCTGTGTAGAAGTTTCCTGCTGCAGAACTTTTTATTCTGAAAATTTATAAAATTTACTTCTATTATTGTGGAATTAAAATTAACATTTTTTATTTGCTTCTCGCAAATTTTCTTTCTTTCCATTTCTCTTCTCTCTTTCCACATTATTTGTTAAAAAATCTGTACAAATTATTTGTTATATATTTGTGCGTTCGTATTAAACATGAGATACATGGAGCCACCGAATCTCAAATTGTTCTAATAATCATTAAGAAGAGGCATCAAGCATGACATCATAGTGGTTCTCGAGGTATTCGTGAGATACTTGTTCCTGGGAAATCAAAGGCTACGCAGCGCTATAGCTTAGGACGTCTTTAGCCGCGGGCCGCATGCCGGAATAACTATAATTTAAATCAGATAGGTATCAAAGTTATCTGACACCCCCACTCAAAGAAGAATGTGGCACCCCTGAGAACTATACTCTTAATATTGGTTTGGAAAAATTTAACTAAAAATCAACAAAAGAAAATGAGAAGGAATGGTACTCTTTCCACAATATTATATTCTAGATTATTTTTAACTATAGTGGAAGAGTTCTATGTTTTCTACTATTCTTTTATTTTAATGAAGTTACACAAAACGACGCCTTTTTCCCTTGATTTTAATTTCAAACCTATGAAAATTTAACTGCTACACTTTAGCAAGGCGTCCTACTACCTAACATAGATAGAAATATTATATTACTATCGCAATTTTTCCAATTTCTGACTTTATTTTATTATTTCTTTTGTAATTTCCATGTCATGCACAGCTTTTATTTTTTACATCCACTCCTTCTAAGGTTTTTCTCTCTATTTCTATTCATCTACACAAAACTTTTTACGTATATAATATCAATGAGAAAAGGTTAGATTGAAGAAGAGACTTTTCAGTCTCAATCTCGCCTTAAAAAAGATCCTATAGACCTTATATCGTAAACGCAAGTCCACAGCGGTATTTATTTCTTTCCCATGAACTAAAATACGTTCACAAGTCCTGGTACATTTGTGTTACGGCCTAGGTTTATCTAATGGTGAAATCAGCATTAAGCAGGTCGATAATTTGAGATTCTTTAATGTTAATTCCGTTGTTATATGTATAATTTAGAAATTTTATGACATTTTCTTATGGGATTATAAGTCACAATTACTCTTGCAGAGAGAAAATATCTTATTTTACTTAATGAGCATTCAAAAAATTACTATTCCTTATTTTGTGAAAACGTCAATGAAGAATGAAAGACTTAATTGTGAAGTTCTATTCGATTTGATTAAAACTTTAATACCTTACAATAACGATTCTTTTCTTAATTATTGTGAAGAATCACAACTTTAACTCAATGATTCGAAGATTCTCCTTTTATAATAACTTGCTTCAATTATTTATGTAAATCACAAAGAATTTAAGCCATCATATCGAATAACTCAATGCGGATTCTAAAAGGAAATTTTAATAAAATATAAGGACGAGACCCTTGATTTCTCTTCCATCTATACTATCTTTATCTATATACTATCTATCTTCTTCTATCTATATCTTCATGCTAGAATGGTCCGACAGATATTTTTGATGCTTAAGTGGAAGGCTTTGTCAGAAACGTTGAGAACTACTGTATTACAATACTTTTTAAGAGGTTCAATTAGTGATTAATCAGTCGTTTGAGTGATTCTATTTTCATCGACTGACATTCAGTTGCCTAGCATTACCATCATGTTTCTCTTGCCGACATCAAATCCGGAACAGCTTCCAACTAAGGAAAAACGCCACCAACGCAACGCTAAATAAAAGCCCAACTCATTTATTTATTAATAATCATATTAAATTATTTAAGCGTTCATCTCTCGAAGATTTTTAAAGGTAATACCAAAAGATATCTGGCAAATAATGTTCAATAAATCACGAGAAAGTTTCTGGTGTTAATAAATAATAACCAAAATCTTTTTTATTTAAGAAATAAATTAATCCCAGGAAGACTTTTCAAGAAACTTATAATAGCAAAAAATCCATTATATATTTTGAAAATAAATAATAATTAAGAATCATCGACCAAGAGAGGCCACTGGAAAGTTCCAAAGAAAATTTGTTCAATCGAGTGACTGAAAAACCGAATAAATTTACATTTAATTCCGCGATCCTGCAATTTACCTCTAATTTTGTAGATTATGTAATGCTCCCGGATAGCCAAGTGGGCAATGCGTTCGCTTTCGATGAAGATAATCCTGGGTTCGATTCTCGGTAGGGGCTATATGTGAAATTACTTCAGTTATCGAATACTTTCAACAATACTATTACTACTATTAAAAAAACAGTACAACAATATCTAAGAGGTTCAATTAGTCACCTCCATAAGAGAGTCAATCTTCATCGACCGGTATTCGGACCGGCAATATTTAAGTGTTTAGACCAGGGGTCTTTTCTTTTCAGCCCGAGGGCCGCATTATCTATCAAACAGTAGTTTGGGGGCCGACTACAAACTCGAGGTCCAAATAAAATTAATCAAAACATAGATGTTGTTTTAATTCTTAATTTAATATTATTAAATATAATAATAATTCTATTTTAATGCGTTCGCCTTTGTTGAAAACAATTCCGGGTTCGATTCTCGGTGGAGTGTTATGTGCGAAGTGACCTAAGTTGTCGAATGCTTTTAAAAATACTTACTACCACCAAAAAATCCTTAAAACTGTTCCTTAAAAAAATTTAATACGCAAAAATAAATTTTGAAACGTTTTGAAGTAAATAAAAATGTCCTGAATTAAATCAAAACAAGAATGAAATTAATCGATTCATCAAGGGCTAACAAATCCCATCCTCGGTGTATACAAAAACAGTCCACCTTAAGTAACGGTAAAGCAATGGTTTTCATAAAGATAAAGATGATGAATGAGGAAGAGGCTATGAAGGCAGAAGATTTAATGAGATTTCATTTCAATAAGATAAATTTTTTCGAAATAATTCCGGAGAACTTCCTGCTCCACCGACACTGAAGCACGGCGAAGAAAGTTAATCATGCACTCAAGCAATCAAAAAGTATGTTAAAGCTCTGCATTCCTCTATCGAGTTTCCCTTCATTTTAATCATACGTCTGTTTACATCTACGCACATGCTCCTAAATTACATTCATTCCCTCGCAAAAAGAAACTCGAGTAGCCAACTCCATTGTTGACGTTTCTAACAAATGCAGCACTCGCGGCAAAAGTACTTTTTCCCATCATTCATGAATATGTTTACGTTCATAACTCAAGGGGGTAATATCATCGATGAGTTACGAGCCATTCCTACGGCTTGAATCAAAATTAATGATTCGCTCTTCTCCGTGAGCCATAAAATGCTTGTCGAAACCATCCACCTCCGAGAAATGAACGAATCGTTAATTTTTAATGTCATTTCTTCACGGAAAGCAAGATTTCCTCCTTTGGCATGCATTTTTAACTACGAGAAGCACTAAAAAACGTATGTCTATCAGATATGATTAAAATGATGTATGCCTTAGTACGAGGAAGCGTGTGCCTTTAACCCAAGGTTAAGAAGTGAAAATAGTATTATGAGTGGGATTCGAACCCAGGTCTCCCACTTCCGGGCAGGTTTTTTAACCACTAAAGTATACCTGCCAGGAAAGCGGGAGACCTCGGATCAAGCCGCAGCCATGTCACTAATTTTCACTTCCTGTGTAATCTTGGGTACATAAGAGACTTTCAGCTTTTATAAAAGAATATATATGTAAGCATTCTGAATGAACACCAAAAATGATTTGGTCTGGGTTTTTTGTTTCCACAAACCTAGATTCTCACATTATCCCGCGAAAAGTTAGTAATCTCAGATATTATCAAACTTCATTAATACTAATGCATGCATTACATAACTTAAACAGCAAGTTGTACTGAAAAA
This sequence comes from Sympetrum striolatum, assembly GCA_947579665.1. Lineage (NCBI taxonomy): Eukaryota > Metazoa > Arthropoda > Insecta > Odonata > Libellulidae > Sympetrum > Sympetrum striolatum. The sequence goes on from OX388350.1 coordinate 44,638,064, forward strand.
ACGCAGGTTGGATCTATTATAAAAAAGGACATGGGAAGCAAAGTTGAGGTAGCTAAACCTATCTTCCAATATGTTTGCAAGGAAAACCGGGTAACACAAAAAGGTTTAACACGAATACTTGCAACGCGAAACGATTGACACTGAACAACGGTAAACGGAAAAAAATATGATTAAAATACTTTATAATATTATTCGGAAAATTTTACAGTTGATTTATAAACTATTGAATTCACGTGATTTATTTTTTTCAGTTCACTGGTCAAAAGTTCATTCACATAATAAATGTAATTACGAGACCATTTGGCCAAAGCGGTCCCGAAAATAACATTTTTCCTCCAACTTGCTATTAAGGAGGTCGCTGTACAAATTTGTGGTATAAAAATTATTTAGTGGTGATACACCATCGATACTTTCACTCCTCATTCTAAGTTGTTATTTTGAAAGGCGTAGACCATTCTTTCCTGGTGATCAATTCCGTTTCGGTCACCCCTGATCTAATTTTTCTGTTGCTTACTGTATCGAATAAAGGAAGAATATCTATCGTATAGGAAGATAATCTCTTCCTCCTACTGTTCTATGCAACTCCGACGCATCTATGCAGATTAAATTTTTTTAAATCTTGGTATCAAATCAATGGTCGAAAATCAAACAAGTCAAGTTCTACCTCTATCAAATGATCACAGATCTTCGTTTGAGCGATTACGTAGGAAAAAAACAAAACCATTCATATTCATCACCATAGATAGCTTGAGTATTCTTACGGCCTAGAATAAATATCCAAAATCCTTATAATGAGTACCACAAAATCTTAATGTGATACCAAAAGCCACACATTTAACCTGAGAATTTAAGATTCCAGAAATGGCTGAGAGACAGAGTTAGTACGAAATATTCCGTCTATATGATTCTAGAATACATCAAGAGTATAACATGCTTATAAACCGACCATTCACTCTTGACATGACGATGCTTCCTATATCCGTTGGGTGTGCCTAGGTTGAGAACTGCCTCAAGATGAATGCTGGACACGAATATTTCCTCAAAAATTAATCTCTCTATTTAGGAGAGGTTTGATATTACTAATACTATTAAGAATAATTATCGTGTTATAGGAAATTTGGAGCTCAGCAGCTTACCCTTGAAAGGTAAAATCGATTTAACCTTGAAAAATCCCAAATAGCAGGCGCCGAAGCTCTTTTTATGCGAAAATCTCCAACTGGAGGCATTCATCCAAAGTTTCTATAATATCCTCTCAGAGATCTACGAAGCAAAGCAGATTTCTCAACTGTACATAAACCGTGACATAATATTGTTACAGTCGTGAACATGAACTAATTTTCAGGGTCCTAAAACGCAAATAGGAAAGGAACTAATCATTCTAGTAAAATTTCTCCGATAAATGCTATATAAAAGTACAATACCAAAAGATAGTCAAAGAAGCTTTCACAGTTGTAAAATTAAAACGGAAATTTTTAATGAGCAAAACTGAGATACCCGAAAGATTTACTAAGTTTTAGAATCAGCTGGACCTAAATTAAGCTATATTATTAAAATTTTTTATAAATTATGAGAATACCTTATCATATGCATTAATAATTGTATTAAATAATTATACGCTGTCTTGAATTCTTCTCAATGAAACTTGTAGTTTCGTAAAGACTATAGAAGTACCATTGCAAAATTGCAAGACGGTTTGCCTTTTATTTAATGCTTTCAAAAATAGATATTCCTTAATATAATTGCTTAAAGTTATCCATGTGCGTTCCCGTTCCAGAATTTATTCATTAAAAATTTCCATCTTACGAATTCAATATATCTTTAAAAGTTCATGATGATCAGCCTTCTATTTTTCTGCTATTCACTCGCAGTTCTGGTTAGTGAGACTGTATGTAAATATTTTAGAAAATATGACCTTACAACTCCGATACTAAAGAATTTTTTTTTAATTTCAAAAATGTCCGTTTCACACACCTCTGCTTCAAGATACGCCCTTGACTTTGAATTTTCGTAAATAAATAACTGTGAAGGAGCTCTGCAAAACAGTCTATTCCATTAGACTATGGCACAATTAGACTTTATGCCGAAAATAACATTATCTAAATCTGCAATTATTTCCTTGAAGTGTAGTACCTATCGTTCCCGGACTCGTTACAGAGAATGATGGAAAAATTACTATAAATAACAAATTAAATTACATTAGAATCAAATACGTTCTTGATATACGCTACAGACATTATGCATCCGCTCTTCTACGTGGGCGATCATAAATCGTGATAAAAATCGAAAAAAAAAAGAATTATACGAACATTCAATTCAAATAATTCTGTTTCCAAGTTCACAAGACAGAGGCAGACAAGTTAGCAGACTTTATAGAGTTAGTTAAGAAAAACGATACGACTGCACCCGCTGAAACACCCAAGTGGCTTAGGGGAACTTCGTAAATCTAAAATTGAAAATCGATTCCGAAAGCGAAAGCTATTACCCTTGTTTAAGGGTTCTTTCGATAAAACATGCTTCTATCTGTTGATAAGGGTAAAGATAACCTAAACAAAAATCATTCACCTACAGTTCACCGTGTAATGCCTTTGATTTGAATCGTTATGAATACTATTTAATTCGAATTCTCACTGACCTGAAAGCAGATTGCGTCCAAGCGATGGCTGACACCTGCTTCGTTGTTCCCTGTCAATGTGAGAGAAAAATTATTAACAATGATAATCAGAGTTATCGATAGTCCTGAGAAGTAAAACAGCCAACTTCTCATCTGGAAAATAACAACCGACAATATTTTCAACGATGAGCAGCATGAGCTTATTACCACAACTGCACTGGTATAGATAGAGAGTAACTTCCTTCAATATAAAATGTAGTAGTAGTATTGCTAAAAGTGCTTCGACAGCTTAGGTCATTTCGCAAATTGGCTCCCAAATATAAAATGTTTCTTATGATCTGATACATCTCTCATACCCTTCGACTTATACTTTAATCACCTAATAGACTAACAAGCATTATTTTGTAGCATACCATATACGAATTATGAAATTATAAATCTATCATTACATATTCGATAGGAACTAAAGAAGACCTCGTAGAGAATTTAAAATTTATTTTTAGTGAAAAGAACTCGCAATCCATTATAAACGTTGTAAAAGCGCGAGCATAAAGTAATTGTAAATTTTCTTCATTGTTTTAAAATTTAAGGTGACGAAAATTGGATATTTTTGGATTCATACAGTGATTAGCGTATGAGTTTTGGCGTTTTGCGAGATTGGATTTCTGGCTCTATTTGTTTGTTTTATTATCATAATCAAGTATGACAAGGAATAAAAATACAGAGGAATTAGAAGCCAAGGGGCTGGCAATTCCGTGGCGCCCAAAAACTAAGAGGGCAAACAGTGCGCAGTGTCGTTGTTTTTTATCTAAAGGATGAAATAAGTAACAATGCTCATCAGACTGGAAAAAAATACAATAATCGTCAGCAATGATGCTAAAACATGCTTAGTAGACCACAAAGGGAGTGATAGGGTCATTATTTAATTTAGTTTTGGAAATTTTACGTTCAGTGAATACTTTTTAAAAAAACGTTATACCTATTATTTAATAGTAGATATTGAGTGTTTAATTTCAGTATTATTAAATTTACCTATAAATAAAATGAGAATGTTGAAATTTTAAACAGTTGATGGGATGTGGTAGGAAAATTAAACGTACAAGGGTACATGCTTTTTCACAAGGTTGTCAAAAAAACAAGTAAAACGCAAAAAAAACTTTAATTTAATCACCTGTGTATACAAAAATTACCAATTTCCGGCATCTTAGATTTTAAAACAAGGAAAAAATGTTCTATTAATTTATGTTTGTGCTTTCACAAAATAATAATACAATGGATCGCGAATTCCTTTCAGTTAAAATCAATTTTAAATTCTCGACCAGCTCTTCTTTAGTTCCTATCGATATAATATGCAAGATTTAATTTCATAATCCGTTTATGGTATGCTACAAAATATTGCTTAGCGATTCTCAAAGTTATTCAATCAGGAATACTAAAGAATATAATTTCTCCATGTTAAACTCACAAAGATTGAGCCTCCATCCAGCATTGGTCCACGGAAAGAATCCTTACCTCTGCGAGGTTGTACTGCTTCAGCACACGAATAACGCACTTCTGAGAAAAGAATTCATTCGAAATACTAATGCTCAATCTAACACTTGCAGGAAAGTTATTTTTAATGCGAATAGCTAAATTCAAACTTTACAGATGACAAATAAGAGAATGGTCACTAACCAGTCGTTTCATGTTGTTCTACAACACTAAACAAATTATAAACAATTAAAATTCCCTGAACAATACAGGCATTTCGAATCTATACTTTCCGCAACGCAGTCAACAATTTTACCGGAGTCACTTTAAAAAATTTACTGAGAAAGGACAACTGGTGACATCTATCCGAAATCTCGAGTATTAGACATTAACTATAGATTTCTTTAAAGAAAGAATCAATGATGCCTCGAAAAACATATACGTTATGTCTCAAAGTTGACCGCGGCCTTCGTGAATGATAAGTAGATTAATTTAGTTAACGTTTCTAAAGGTTCCTTCCCTAACAATTTCGAATTTTTCCAGCTTCTTAAATGAAAATTCCACCAGTTTCTACAATAAAATTAATCTGTAATGTATCAAACCTCTTTCACGTCTGTCTGTTGTAATAATCCAAATTAGCCATTTTGTATATAATCCCAAAAATCTCTACCGCCAGAACTGAGAAGGGTTATTCAAGAGACTAAGCTCTGTTTATGACAATGTAAAGAAATATTCTTTAGAAGACTCAAAGTAACTGTCAGAGTGACCTAATATTGAAAAATATGCAGTGATATTTTTATAATATGGAGATAAATCATTAAATATACTTGATTACACATAGGTATGTTTATACAGAAACATTTCACATATAGGGTTAAAAGTAAGGGACTCATAAAAGTGGTTTTATTATAAATTTCTTCACTTTACAGATATCGTGGATAATATTTTAAAATTTCATAAAAGTTACATTATAAACTGTTCAAAAAACTACAGTTTACAATTCATAATTTCCTTCTAAATTTAATGGAATGTATATTTCCTTTAATCTTCGACGAGCTCTTACAGAATGACACTGTTTTATCATGGGCTTTCTCGAGATTCTAGGATATCAAGCACAGCTTTGCAGCCTGCTCTTGCTGTAGCTACTGCTTTCTGAGCTTGTTGTTGCAGTTTTTCTCTGCATTGGGGATCATTCAATCCACCAAGATTAATCTTTGCATTACAGTAAGCTCCAAAAACACCAGTCTCCATACAGCAAGCACCAACCTATAGGCATACAAATTAGTTATCAAAAGTAGAATATAAAGATACTCTGGAAATGTTTTAGTGCATCTTATGTTTGATATTATAATCATAACTTATACCGAAGATACTTGATTTTGATGATATTACATGTAAATATGTCCCAAACTTCTTTGATCCAATTATAACTTAAACTATACATAAGAATTCCTTATGAGTACATGTTTGAGTACAAATATTAATAGCCTTATCATTCCAATACCAAGCAATGAAAATTATAATCAGAAATTACCAAATCTGCAATAGAAATTAAATTTTAAAATCAATCACTAAAAACTTAAACGGGACATTACAAGTGATTCAGCAATGCTTTATTTTTGTGTAGAACCCAGTATTGTAGCAGTTTGGAAACAAAGAGGAACATTAGCTTTACTTTCCCTCATTTCCTCCCTTTCCCTTTCCCAAGTGATATCTTTCATCCTAAATGTCAGCATAGCAGTGTACAAGAGAGATATATTATATATTTTCAAATTTAAGTTATAAGAGAGATATATATATTACGAGTAAAATGTAACTTGCATACTGCAAGCAGATCGACAAAACTAATTTCATATCGGCATCATTTCGGGACAGTCCTCAAAAGAAAATAAATATTGATAATATTCTTAAAATTCGCTGCAATTTAATCGTCTGGCATCAAACCCGGGTCTTCCTGGTTAACTTACTATGCAGCAAAACAGAAGATCACCATCTCTAACTAAGTGTGAAAATTCAAGCAGAAATATTGGCTTCAACTGCCTCAAACAACATCCTACTTTTCCCATATATTCCTTATGAGAGAAATTTTAATGTGCCTCGGCATCGAACCCAGGAACAGTACTGTCTTATCTAATTTTTTTTTCAAAAACCTATGCTTAATATACATCTTCCATATAAGCAAGAACTTCCTATCATTTCGATAAGTGCATGAAAAAAAATGAAAAACTACCTCAATGTATTTTAAAGGGCAGATTTTTGCATCGTCCTAGCATCGAACCCAGGATATTTTCCGTTAAAGTAATTTATGTTTTCGATAGATCATGACCATATATATAGGCTCCTTGAGTTTTGATTCTCTACTTTTTATCAATTTGATTGGAAGTATTTTTTTTTAATTCCCGAAAATCAAAGCAATGCATTTAAACGGGAAAAATAGGGACTTTGGGGCCCTCTGGAATCGAACCCATGACGCTGAGGTTCAAAATCGCAATTTTTCTGTCAGTTACACGTTATGGCCAATACATAGTAAACATTTCGAGTCAATGATGCTAGTGGTTTAGCCTGTGAATTAGTATCCAATCTGGGTATATACATGAATGAATCCGGAGAAGCATCTATATATAATAGATATATTTATGTACATTTACTAAGAAGGAAATACAGATAATTTTATTTTGTATGTGTATCCATGAAGTTATTGTTGGTCTTAGGACCTGTCAAAAATGTATAGTATGTATAATATATATTATCTATAATATATACTATTTGTAAATGTATTACTATATTCTATTATATTAATGTTTTATTGGTAAAAAGCACCAAGAGAGCCAACAATTCCACTGAAAACTGAATTCCATACCCAACTCTAAGTTACTGAATTGAACCCCTTGATATTGTATTATGCCAAAGTATTTGTATCTACTATTGTGTAAAAGTATGCCTTAGAAACAATCTATTAGGGTTCATCCACCCCATTACTTTAAATGTATAACCATATTTGACAACAAGTATGATCATTCAAAATGAAATTTATTTATGAATCTAGAAAATATAATGCAGCAAGAATTACCTGTAAATCCGAGGTAGTCTGAATGTTTGAAACTTTAGCTAGTTCTATCGCAGGCTCCCACATAGTGTTTATTGTTTCTGCAAGAGACAATGGTACAGAAATAGCTTGCTGCAGTGCTGCTTGCATTGCAGAATTCCTTAAATGTACTTCTTCTTCTGTATTTTTTGGCAGTTTCATAGCCTCCTATGATAAAAAGAGAGGATAAAGAAGAGTTTTAGATGAACTTTTTCATGCAAGTTACTTTTCATTCTCCATACATACCATGTAGTCATTAAATGCTGTTGTGTCAGCATCTACAAGAGGAAGTACATCATTCATGCCCTTGTAAAATTTAGGAATAAGTTTCCTCATTGTAGAATCAAGGTTTTCCCATTGTTTCTTGCCAAATGTCATCTGGCCAACCATTGTTGCCAAAGCCGCACCCTAATAAAGAAAATATTCTTGTTTATCTAAAGAGTTTTTCCAATTAATATAGTACATACCTTCAGATTTACATCCATACCTCTGAAGGCCACAATTAAAGATTTTGCAATGGGAAAGTATTTATTTTTAATTATCTTAAATTAGTTACATAGTTAATATTGTAGGTGTATCAAATTCCTCATAATTCTCTGGATGAGGCAAGAAAGGTAATAAAAATTTAACACCAGAGAATATATGGAAGAAGCTACGTTTAAAGTGTTACGGATGTTTGCCTTAAAAACCAAGGATGATTCAAATGAAAAATGTAATAATATATTCAATAAATACTTTCATCCAAAATAATTAAATCTTTCACTTTTGATTACCATAAGGAATAATTTAAAAACCAACTTTTTGGATCTCTCCCAATATGATAATTATATATAATAACACTCAAAATTAATAATAATAATAATAATGCCGTCTTACTTTTTTGGGCAAATTTTAGCCTAGGGAGGCTATTCCTCCAATTAACCCCTTTTCTTAATTTTATTCCTTTTTTTGCATTTTATTTTATTAATATCACACACACAACATACACAGACAACCATTCCCTAACCGGAAAAATCCGATTAGCCAGGATTCAAACCTGGGACTGTGAGGTTGGAGCGTTAACATGCTAGCACGTTAACCACTCCGCCACCACGGCCGGTATAATAAATAAATAATCTGCAATCAGATTATGAATATAGGGTAGGGTTCAGTTGCAATGTATTTTTATTTAATTAAATAAATAAATAACAACATAACACAACATTAGAGCATTGGAGGAAGTAGGTAACATATTTTTTTATAAAATAGTCCTCACCAGTGAAGGGCAACAGTGGCTAAGCAGGGAAAAAAAATACTAGAATGTAAATGAAACGGTAGGACACAACTTGGAAAGTATCCATTTCTATTCTGTAACATATTTTTCTATTCTGTAACATTTCTATTCTCTCACTGACAACATACCAAAGCTCCAACAAGTGCTGCAACTGAACCACCTCCAGGGGCAGGAGTTCTTGCAGCTACTGATTGAACAAAATTTTCTGCTGTCAAACTCAATAATGGTCTTTCACCCTTTCCTCCTCCAGGAAGGCGATATTCAATTATTCTTTTTCTGTAGATCATAATAAGTCATAGTAAATTATCATAGTCCTTCTTTAAATCATTACACAAAAAATAGTCAGAGAAAACACTTCTATTAATAAACTATAAATATAATTTTTCTATGGACTGTGAAAAATAACATGCAGAATAGAAGTTTACATCTGTGACTGAAAAACTGAAATTGAATGTCCTTGAATTTGTGCAAAATACAACCTCATAGTGCGGCAGTTATTCAAGAAATGAATGCTAAATTAGCACAAGAGACAGTGTAAATACATCAAAAACATTTATTAGGTGAACATTAAAAATATATCTATAATAAAATCTTAGATCTAACTCTAAAATCATTGGTCAAGTGTTTTGAGGTATCTAATCTCAAAAATAAGCTCACTTGGGATCAAATGGGTGCAGTGAGGAGAGCCCCAAGCGATCTATAGCTAATCTAACTCTTTGCTCCTCTTCTAACACAAAGAGTCCTTCCTTTTCAGCATAAAAGTCAGCAGCTGCAAGCAAAGCTGACAGAGGTACTAGCCCTACAACTTCAGATCCAACTACACCAAGTTTCAGCTCCTTTGCATCCTTGCATACCTAGAGGTAAATAAAATTAATCATATACGGTACATACACATCTACCAACAATAAAAATCAAATATTTAGCTATTCCCTTAATTATGGATTAATACAGATATAATTCATCATTTCATAATACAAGTCATTTTTTATGAGTTGGAATGCAGTCAGCCATCAACTTATGGTCATTCAATATTACTTTTGATTTAGTGGAAAACATATGATTGAAGTAGCTTCGTGATTTAGTATTGGAAATGTATTAATCTTAAGTAAACAGTATTTTAAAGCTATAGAATAAAAGCAAGCAATATTAAGAGAACTGAAATGTTTTAAGATTGAGTACTTTTTGATTTGAATTCAAATTTACATTGCTATTCAGTATAGCAAACTAGAAAGCAGTAAATTTACAGAAATTGGCTAGACAAAGCATTGAATAGCCATTCTCAAAGTTGCATGTAAGATCAATCCATAAAAGTTAGCACTTCTACCAATTCTACCCAAAATATCAGATCAAATCAAGATGACCTGTTTTAAAGGAATCATTTGATATCAAAAGTTGATAGAAAAGGTTCATCAACAGTCATGGAGATATATTTTAATATGAACATACCATATGCTTATTTTGATGTAAACTGGAATTCATAAATCTGTGTATACTATACAATTGATAAACATTCATGATTAAATGAAAAATTTCTTCAAAATGGTGAAAAGAAGCTTTGAGGTTTCACTTTTCTGTAGCGACTATAAAATTTGTACTATACTACATATTTCTATTTCCACTATAAAATCAATCAATGTGTAATTACCACCATAGGTTAATTATTACTAATCAATTCCAAATTAATGCAATAATTCTCTTCATATAGTTAAAAGTTGCATTGGTCTTGATAAATTGAGTATTAAATTCTGCTCATATGTAATTATATCCAACAAAAATAAATTTTCTTAATCACTTTGGAAACAATTTGGAAAAGCAATGTAAACAAGTAAGGAAAATAGCTAAACTGAGAGTGACCTTAGAGAAAAGTTATAAGTATATTCAATTATAAGATAATTAAGTAGTAATATATATCTCACTAACCTCTTCAAAGGCTACATGCATTGGAGTCACTTCATAGTCTATGAGATTAAGTGATATCTGAGCCATGTTAGCCTCATCTAACCACCACCCAATGCCCTGCACACAGCGTAGTCTTCCTGGTTGTGATTTTCCACGTCCTTGTTCACGAATATTCAAGGCTATCCTGTAAACATCATGGAAGGCATGAGAAACTTCAGTTCAGCAAAGAAAATGAGAAATCAGAATAAAGTTTTGCCAGTCTTTTATTTGACCTAAAATATGGAAAATGAATGACATTTACAAATATTACTTCATTCTCTATGTTCCACTAGTGTGAGAGAATTGTATGAGCTTCATTAATTTGGTGGCACCTATTATTATTGGAAGGGGCATCCTTTTTCATTTTTAAAATGCTTTTACCATCAACATTCTTATAACTTATATACTTGACCAACTGAAAAATTAATGAAATTACCTTTCTAGTGAACTAAAAATGAACCAGAGTAACAATATTTTTGCTGCATGGGAAATATTTTCAGGAAGCATGTGAATTTGCTTATTTTATCAGTGTATTTAAATGATAAATGGCAATTTCATCATTACAGAATAGAGAGAGCAATTATAAATTTGATTTTGGAAGACATATACGTTATAATTTATTTCAATATTTTGTACAATACACATATAATAGTTTAATGTGTTGAGTATCAAAAAATTGATATTCATAAGATAAGTTCTGCAGTAATATTTGAATCAGAATACAATATAAACAAAGAATTCAAACTTAATTTGCCTCAAGAGGCTATTTGAATTATGTTTTGTTCTAATTTTTAATCAATTTTCTTCATTCAAAGTACAAGAAAGTGAATCAATCAATTCCCAGGCTCTAACCAGTACTAATTTCTATAATATATAAATATAAACTTAAACAGCAAATCTGTTAGTTGGAAATCCACAGAAGAGAATCAAGAATGTCACAAGCTATAGTACAAAAAGGCTCATACTTTCCCTATGTATGTTCCTCTAGAATACCTTAGTAATTTAAATTAAATCTATTGAACTACTCTATTGTTCTTACCACAAAAAGGATAATTCACAAGTAACTGTTTGGGAAGTAAATAAGTTTGGGATAGAGTGTTTGCCCTCCTAAAATTGCAATCAACTTCAAAGAAGAAAGGAAATATATTTTTAAAATTAGAATTATGATTTAAGAAATTACCTCATTTTAAGATAGAGAAATCAATCATACTATGCTTGACTTCATAAAATATATCACTGAATATAATTCTCAAAAACTAAGATCAGATGCCTCTCCCAAAAATGAAATCAGAAAATGATCCTGGGATCAGTTAAAACAACCAAGGAGGGATAAATTCTGAAAATTCCATTTTCAGTGAGTATTACAATGACTTAATTAAAATCTTGATCCACAAATATTAGCAGAGCGAATTCACCCATAGATGACATAGGGCCATCAAGGTTATTATGCTATATGAATGTGAAAATCTATAAATGTTATCTACAATAAACAAGAGCTAAGACAAAAATATATCTTTTGAGTAGGAAGTAGATAATTTATAAGTTAAGATACAATGGAGAGCTTCAAAAAATAATTTTACTTCAGTTACAAGGGTTGTTACAGTCACTAAGCATACCTGTGTGCTTGCTCCTTTGTGGATAACATATTTATATTGTATGCTATGAGAAATTTTCTAACTCCAACCATAGTTGCCCCCCAACGAGGGATGAATTCTGCAGGGCCATAATCTGGTTTCCATCTTGGATCTGTTAGCTGAAAGTATAAGCATACATTAGACTTTACATTGGAATCTATTGCATTATAAGAACAGAAAACACTAGTATAATTATCACCTTTTCATATAGTCCCTCATATTCTCCAGCTCTTATTTGCGGCACAGTTTCTCTGTAGCTGGGAGTTCCATCTGAGGGTTTTAGTTTTCTATCTGCAGCTGCCCCATAAAGGAATATTGGTATTCCTAATGCAGTGGAAAGTGCCTTTGATAACTGATGGGCACAGTATATGCATTCTTCCACCTCAACTCCGCTGACTGGTACAAATGGACAGACATCCATGGCACCAAGACGGGGATGCTCACCTTGAAGAAAAGAAATCAGATGCTATAAAATACATGATGTGTACTTGAAAGTGCATTAAAGTCTTTGCGGGAGTATCACCAATCCTGGAATATATTTCAATTTCCAGAAACTATATTTCATCATCTTAGATATAACCAGCATAAAATAAAAATGTAGAATTTGCATCTAGAAAATCCATAGAATTACGTAAACTTGAAATTATGAATGTTAAATGCACATTGGAAACATTTCAAAGAAAAGTGATGCCAGCTAAGTTGGAAATAAGTAAACACAAAGATTAGACAAAAAAGAACTATGATAGTCTCTTGTTCTGCATGTATTACCTCTTAAAAACCAGTAGCATAAATTTTGCCACTTTTGACTGCAAGTATTCAAGCAATCTTCCTTATTACACCAATACATAGCATTAATTATTCATTTTTTAATCTTGAATAAAGCTCTTCGATTCTTAGAATAGATATATGACTATGGTAACAACTTGTACAGTTAAGAAAATGAAATTGTTAATCAGAATAGTTAGTGTTACTCCTTGAATATCCAGAGATGTACAGAAAAACTAGAACTATGTAAAGATATGAGAAGCTTGCCAAGGAGTAACAGTGAATAGGTGTGTTATTCCATTGAAGTATTCCAAAAATAGTAGTCTAAAAACATTTCCATGATTGTGAATTGGTTATCAAGTACACCTATGGTCTAATGCAGGGTTTCCCAAATTATGTTCTGTGGATCATCGGTGTTCTGCAACAATTTGGAAATATATTAAACACTGCAATACATTTAGAGATCTTCTACTATCAACTTCAAGTAATAATTTAAAGTAATCTTAAATTCCAAATTAAAATTCACTAATTCAATTAAAAACATTAAAAATGATTTTTTAAATTTTACAAGTAGAATTATCTAACTTAAATATAAGCTAAGTTTATAAGTTAAAAATTCCCAGGTTTGTGAAGTGTTCCACACTAGAAAAAGTTTGGGAAACCCTGGTCTTAATTAATACATTTTTGAGAGTATAACTAGTAAACTTTAGAATTTATTTCTCATCAAAATGGTTATGGGTACAGACTAAAGATATATGAAGCCGTGGGGTTATGGTGACAATAAAGGTTAGGAACCCCTTTATACCTAAAGAGTGAATACATTTATTTGCCAAAAATTAATGAAGTAATTATGACACCCCAAGACAGAGAACAAGAAGGGAACAAAAAATTGTTGAACCTGGAATATAGTCTTTCTAAACAAATAGTCAATATTTAATCATTAAGAATAACTTCCTCGGGAATTACTTCTGGGAGATTGGTTATTAATTTCCACAATGCATGATTTAAAGGAGTTGGCATAGGAATGATTCAATAAAGCAAAGTAAGTTAGGAGAGGTGATGATATTAGAAATGATATAGCCTGTTCATTATTCATATGGATTACCTTTATGTTTTGTCATATCAATACGTTTGTAAGCTTCCAGGGCAGCATTTAGGGCACCTTGAACAACTGCCTCAGGACTACCAACAAAAGTATATACAGTTCGGTTTGTTGATGGACCTGGATCCACATCCAATAGAATTACACCTTCTGTCTTCTTGATAGCATCCGCAATTGCATTTATAACCTGAAACAAAAGTTTTTGAAATAAATTATCTTATAAATTTACACATTTTCACTGTCAAACATTCATTAAAAAATCATCTTAAAAGAAAAACATTTTGTAACTTTCACAATACATACAGGGTAGTATATTATTTCAGAACCCAGGGAGGGAGTACCCAGATAACTAGGAATCATGTAGCATGTGTACACAAAAATATCAGGAACAAAAAGGTGCCATAAATGAATATTAATATAAATAATAAATTTAAATAAACAAAGGTTCATTTATGTCATAAATGAATGAAGTCACTATCTTAGATCCATGTAACTTTTGTTAAAGCAAATTTATTATTAAAACGAATATTCATTCAATGGCATCTTTTTATTTCTGACATTTTTGTGTATGCCACTGCATCAAGAAAGCATTTCCAACCCTGCGTTGCTGAATGATTCCAAGTCATCGGGGTTCACTCTACCCATCCTAGAAGTTCTGACATGTTGTGCTCAGACATCCAGTATTTCAGTCAATTGGTTTTGTCAAAATGTTGACATCATCAGGTGAATGGTATAGAAATATTAAGACATACATGAGAAAGGCTAGGAAAGGAAAAGGGTATGCTAAGATGGAAATGGGTGCGGTTCGAGAAAGGAACAAAGTTCCTCGTATGGAAAGAAGTTTGGTTGGAGTTAATTATATATTAAAATTGAATATATTAATTCGTGAGCAATTTCTTTTCTCTTCTGGCAGTCTAGATGATTTTGAGATCATCAAGGCATTGTCCTTTCTTCTCTCGATGAAGGAGTCATTTCTCATATTTTCTATACCATTCACCTGATGATGTCAACACATAGTCAAAACCAGTCAACTGAAATAAATATTGCGTAAGTTACAAAGTATCTTTATCGTAAGATGGTTTCTATGAAATTCCATCAAGTTATATATTGGCCATATTAATTTCATTCATTCAAAACAATAATTAGACAACGTAATTGAATAATTTCAAACAAATTAGTTTATTTTTGATTTCTACCTAACACAATGTGATGTGTTAGGTAGAAAGGCAGGAATACTCCTATCTGAATATATTGTTTACTGTCATACTTATTATACTGCCAATCAAACTTACGCAAAATATATTACTTGTCTTTTTAAATCTACATTTTTAGCTAAACACCAGTAAGAAAGGCAAAGGTTATTCATATTCCCACCCACAATATCTCTGATACTATAACTCGCAAATACATGAGTTAGTCTTCAACAGTCGCGTTGTTAAACGTCCCATCGATCGCAAGGGTCATTATTTTAACTGAATTGGAAGTCTATAGCTATTTTCTCGTATTATAAATTTTATGACTACCAATCATGCTAAATTTTAAAGTTATATGTATAAAACCCCAAAAAATATTTTAATGAAATTTATTGACCATTATGTGGAACACAGGATAAATAAAAACATTCAGAAAAGTGAGAGAGAAAAACTTTATAAACCTCATATATACGAACATTTCGTTATTCTAAAAAAACTATTCTCCCTTTCTCTCCCTGCACTGATAACTATCTTGGCCTTTCCTCGCCTATTTGATCGTGACATACTAGTAACAGAACTGCCTAATGAAAAAATCGGGCTCTTCAGAAACACACCTACTTGATGGTAAGTTTGTTCCTAAGATTCACTCTAATTGAAAAAGCTGAAGGGGCAATAAATTGTCAGTTATTGCAAAAGAAAATTATCTCATTACCATTAATTCTGTATGACTAAATTCTCCTTGTGTTCTTATATGCCGTATATGCATTTGCTTGATTTAACAATCGTTTTGGTCCTCTGGAGGACGGGTAGTTCACAACGAGGAAGTTCACATGTTCGTGTATTTTATCGAAATTCTTACTGTTTCGAATTGAAATATTCGACGTCAAAACAAAAATATTTATTTAAATTAGTTTTTGATGTCTCATGCCTCGATTTCGAAGAAAACATTTTTTTATTTAATACTGAGATAGGAATGAAAGGGGGTTTAAACGGAATGTACGCGCATTTCTTACGGACTTCATTCAGAACGATCTGTAGTCCAATTCAGCCCTTTCAAACTTTCATAACCTCATTTTTCGGGTAATTAAGTCCGAAAAAACGAATCTTGGTTGTAATCGAAGAGATGGTCTGAAAGAGAGGGTCTAAAAACATATATTTGCGGACAGATATACCGAAAAATAAAAAAAAATATATACATGTATACGATAGTTGGACATTTCGTAGTAACTGTTTCGTTCCATTTAATTGTAGCGTGGTGGTTATTCTTATTGAAATCAAATCAATTTGAGAAGAACTCCTTGAAATAATTTCCACCTTCACTCTCAAGGATGGTTTATGGCACTATAAATCCCAAGAATGAATTTCTTATCTGCCGTTGTATTCAGTTGATAAACACCCGCATTGAGACCTAACCGTTAATTCGGCCGTTCATGTGAATTTATTATGCTTTTTATGGAGAATAATACCATCAAGTAATAAAATATTTTAAAAAATTGTACACCACCCTAAAGCTAAAATATCTGCAGCGAATCGCACAGGTAACCATTTTTGTATTTACACTGATTTTGTGAATTTTTAATTTTATTTGAGTAAGAAATACAAAATGAGTTCCGTTTACAGAGGGAATGTTCAATACGCTGTTATATAATGACAATTTTAATAGCAAAAATAATTTAGATAACATAAAATTCCTAATTTAACGAAGCTTTGCATCAGCCAACTCAATGAATTTATTATTAGCCAGATTAGCAACGTTTAAGCAATTATAATTATTCGAATAGTAAAATATAGGCGTTATGGTAACTATAAAGTGAATTACAATGAGCAAAATGAAGTATATGTACCATGTTTTAGTTAATGACTTATTTTCGGTAAAACAAATACAGCGCGTATTTGATATAAAATATAATATGCTAATCATCTTACCTCTTTCTTTAATAGTGTACATTTTATTTGAGAAATAATATTATGGAAGTAAATTACGAAATCTGCAATTTGTGTGTAATACGCAGTGTCAGAAATCCAGGATATCTTGCCCTTGCATTTACGTTGGGCGTAAAATATTAAATCGACTTAAAATATAAGGAAAATGGAACCTCGCCTCCATAGTAATAACGGATTTTGTGCTTTAAATCATTTCACCCTTCTATATAAGAAAACCATACTCTTCATTACAATAAACCACTTCATCCGATGATTAATTGAGAAGTGCCGCCAACAAAAAAGTCCCTTGTTAAGGAAAGCAAATGATTTATCAATTCTCTGCGTCACATGGAATTCAAATGACAAAACTGGAAAAGGGCGGATATAAGATTGGAATTTTAGTACTAACTTGTCCTTGAGGACCTTGAATTTCCTTATGACAAGCCCACGGAAAGAACAGAACGGGTCTTTCTTGAGCGTTGAAGCAAAACTTAAATGTTGATAATTCCCCTGATTTATCGATTGAATTAAATTTAGCATACTATCATATTGTATTTAAAGAGCGATGTCAATGTTTACTGGAATATGCAGAGGGCTGTTGTTGTGCAGGCCTTGCAGTTAAATCAAGCTTGCACTCTTGAGTAGGGGTCGCTAATTTGAACGCAAAACACACGCTCCTGTAGTTATCACCTAACATTTTTTGTATAAATAAGTTATAATCATATAATATCGGCATTGGGTGTATATAATATTGCTTTTCATTATAACCCCAATAGAATAACAAAAGAATCGACCAAATAAATTTCTAGGAATCGCCAGATCTGAAATAGGTAAATCCTAATAATAAATTGGGGAGTAGTTCTTAGGTTATTAGTTAACTCGAACACTAAAATTACCGAAGTAATGCTTCTGAAATTAGGCGGAAATTTTTCCTAATGATACCCTATTTTACCGCGCACAATAACACACAGGCTATTTGACGAATTTGAATTTGACATCTGTTTTCGCCGTATATTGCGCAGTCTCTTTTTCAATAATAAAGGTATGAATAGGAATGAAAAAATAAGAACACAATCCATTCCGTTTCACACTAAGAATAAATGATCGTTGCTTAATGGTTTAAAAAATGCAACATTACCGAATAAATGAAAAGATGATCGACCTCAATATGTCCCAAAAATTTAAATTTAAGTCCTTTGTAGAGACATTCTCTAAAAATGCCTCTTTTTGGCAGGATAAAATGAGCAAGAACTTTCGGACACGCCCATTTTTACGTCAAATCTTCTCTTTATTACCCAGATAAATATTTCAGCCTATGTCGATTGGCCGCATCTACTTATTCATCAAAACATTTCCAGCCCCTAATGACTAGTAGAAATAGAACATTCATTCCAGTCAGTAAAAGTCAGCGAACCAAGGCCGGTTCCCTCTATAAATTCATCCAAAGAACTGGTCCGAAAAACTTCAGAGGAAATGGGAGATGTTTTCTCCGGACCATGTTTAAAGGTCGAGAAAAAAGGTACGCCATTTCCTTATCGGGATATAAACAAGTGATATCTACGGAAGCGACACGATCCGATAAAGCTCTCTTACTGTTTTGTCCCGTCCCTCGGAGAAGTTGGGTACGCATTCCACTATCTTAGGCATGGTTCCGGACCTTCCTGACGACTCCGCAACGGTTCGAAGAGGCGCTCGAGCTCAACACAACCTCCCGGCAGATGGTATCTCCTCCTCCGCAAGGTTCTTCAACTCTCCCAGCCGAACGAAAGAAACAATGAATTCTCGTACGACTTGCGCCGGCCAGTTAACTCACTTTTCCAATGGATAAGTCAGCGAGTCGAATGCGAGCGTGGAGGTGATCGGAGGAAGAAGCGTCCACTGTAAAACTCAAGCAAAAGTTACGTATTTGCCCCTCCCCCTTCTTCCTTCCTTTTCCTCAGTCCATCCGCCGGTTCTACCAGTTCTTCTCACTCTCCCCCTCCCCCGTCTTGCCACCTCGCTAAGCGGTCGGATGATTTCAGCTCCAGCCGCTAGGATGTGTTGGCTTGTTTTTTCCTCGTGGAGGGTGATACGAATGCTAAATAGGTTAGCCTTTGGTGCTGGCGTCCCCGCGGCGCTAAGAAAAATAAATCGGAAGGTATGGGGTGTCTTAAAACCCGTCGCTGACAAGATTGTAGGTACTGGGATGGTGGAGAGTACTTATTAAGTTAAAAGTAATAAGAGAAATCTGGTGGAATTTCATTTTTAAAATCGTTCATAATCGTTTAAAAATCATTTTAAAACAAATTCTGTGGAAATTAAACCTTTTATTTATGCTTTGAGTATATGATATTCAAGTATTTTCAAATTGGCAATAAACTTTGAATCGATAGTAATCGAATCCGCTTCCACAAACATATCTTGAATGGAATGGAACATTTTTCATTAGTCTTTTGGTATAGAATGAAAAAAATATCTTCCATTTATTTTGGTCACAGTGACGTTCAAAGCTGTGCTAAATAGTAAGTAAGACCATTGGTGATACAGCTTAATTAAATAGTCACCGAAAACCATGAGAAGGCATTTGGAACACCTCTATACGTATTTTTTTTCCTTTTGTTAAAAATAATATCATCGTTTATCTCCCGAAGATTCCCTGTTAGAGGGTGAAATACGTATATAAATTTTTCAAAAATCTTTTTGGTGGTTATTATTTAATAATGCTGTGATAACATAAAAGTTACTGATCTATAAGTGATACTGATTAGTGGAATTCGTCCTGATAATTTCCGAATGAACACTATGAAAACTTACTCATAAGTATATTTGTAAATAAATTAACGTGCAAGTTTCCTATTAATTATACTCCTGCTATCAGAGAAAAAAAGGAAAAATTCCTCCTCTCTTTACATCTTGCCTCAGTATCCTTTTTCCTTCACCAGAGTTTTGATCGATAAAATTTACATGACGAAGAGTTACATGTAAGAAGAGACTTAATAGTTTCAATATCACTATAATAAAATACGCTTAATTATTATTATTATTGCAAATAGCGGAATGATTGAGAATCAAATCATTTTCAGGCATGAATTTTACGAACAAGAATTTTTTCAGTCATACTCCGAAATATCAATATTCCCAGAAGTAGCTCATTATAAACAAATTTTAGTATACATTAACACAATATGTTGTTTTATACGGCTATGTCGTAACTATCGGATTATTATTATATCATAATTTATGTTATATTATAACTATCATCAGACAACAAATTCATCTTGTGAATAAATATAGGAAAATTATTAATGGAGAGATATACGCAATAAAGCGATCAAGACACCATCGGAACCTCTCATAGCTCCATAATCGTCTCATTGATGATTTAATTAAGTTATTTGCCGAGTAAATCTCCACAACTGTCGAAATAATTTTTCTATAATCAAACAATGAGAACTGTAAGTTGAACGTAAAACAGAAATTGAGCATGGAACTATCCACGGATAATCCTGCGGAGATTCAACTCCCTTCTAAGCAAAGAGAGCATGTCCTTCTCACCTTGTCACCTTTCCCGTAAGCGCTAACAACTTCATACCCATTCTGTACTTTTCTTGTTTACTACCTTAGTCGCCTCTGATTGGCAGGCATTTAAGTAATCCTAACAGGCGAAGTAAGCTGTGCAAAACCAGTTCTCTTGGGAACACCCAACTCCTCACCGTTTTCATTTCTTTTCCGTGGTCTTTATTGAACCAGTAGAATGACCTTCGGGGCTTTAGCAACCTCCGTTGCCGGCTTTTCGCAAAACTCCGCACCATCAAATAGCATCTGTATGGAAAGAGGCACCAAGAAAAGGAATAGAGAATTAACCTTGCTAGAAGCTGTCCTTGACATGATAACCGCGAATGAAAATTTCCTTGTCAGAAAAATTTCTGGAATATCCAAATTAAATAATTAATTCAAATCGATTCTGACGTGAAAATTCCTTAATGAATGATGAATAAATTACCTATAGACGATGATACCTCTGGCAACGGAGATGTACTAAAAATATTAGGTGATCTTGCATATTTAATGTAAAACATGTTAGTTAAATATAAAATGTATAATATTGATTTAGTATATGAAGCTAATATTAATATTGTCACATTTTATGTTCTGAATTTGTTTTATATATAATTATATAATAGAAATATGGCACTTTTATGCCCATCCCACATAGCAGAAACACGTCTCAGAGACATCTCACATGTCTACCAAGATGTCTCAGAGACGTCTCAAAGAGATCTCTGTTACATCTCAGAGGCGTCTCAGATATATTTTGTGACATCTCAGAGACATCTCAGAGACATCTCAATCGATCTTAATTTAATGACGTGGGAGTGTACGAAACGTTCTTTCGCTGACAGGAACACTCATACTCTAGGACCTTCATGTAAAAGGATGAGACTAAGGAAGTGAGTCAATAAACCTATTTATTTGCATCATCAATCACCTTTCTTAGCTGGCATAGACTGATTTGGCAGAGGCTCTGGCAAGTTTTCCTTCGCCTTTTTGGTCGCTGGTACCATCTGTGGAGGCTTTGGCAGTGGCGGTAAAATCCTCCTGGAGCTCAATTCCTCATCTGAGGAAATATCACTTTCATGCAGACGCAGAGGCTTTCTTTTTCTTCGATTTGGGGCTTCCTCAGCATCTGTATGTAAATCGGAAAGCTCCTCCGCTTCCCTGAGCTTCCACTTCCCCTTCTGAAAACTATCTGTAAATACAATAAAGAAAACAAAATTCAGGAAAGGAGTCAAGAACAGATTTAAAAATAAATACTATAGAAGTAATACATCTATATAAAATTTTGTCTACAGCATGGTCATTATGGTTTCAAGTACTGAATTACTTTCTTCCAAAAGCTATAACAGTAATTCGGTTAAATAAAATTAAAAATATCATAAAATTATACAGCTTAATTTTATTATATTGATTTACCTGTCTGGAACATTATTCTCTTATATGAATACAGATTCCAATTTTCCTCATCTGCATCAATGTCTTCCTCCACAGCCCTGTCATATCTTACATTATTTGTGAAATTTGGTCAGTATGCCTTCTTTTCAAGAGGCTTCACCCATTTCAATGGTAGCAGTTGTACTCCATCTTCAAACTGAACGATGCAGTATATGTTTGTAGACATTTCCTATAGTGAAGAAAAATTTCTTTAGGAATAGGTGAGATAAGATAAAACATAAATACCACAACTTTCTCAAAAACCTACCATGGATTTTATACTTCTACGTGGAGCAGAGGCACAGCAACAAACCTGCTTTGATCTAAAGGTATCATAAAGCATTTGCTTTTTATGGAGGTAATTTCAAATACCTTCAAATCATTCCTCTGCATCCTTGATACAACACAAATATCTAATAACATTGAAGAGCAGGGTTGATCATATAATGGTTCCCTCTCTTCAAATATCACCCCAAGTACATGCAAAGATTTTTCAAGTGAAGAGTACACTATATTTTTCACCATTAAATATTCTCCACTTTTGAGCAGCAGGCAGCCATCCTTCACATGATTTATATCTATTAAGAAATCACTCAGAAGTAATTTGAAATACTGAGGTGAAGTATATCCATCTAAAAGAGGGCTATTGACATGTTCCTCCTTGGGTATCATTTCCCCATTAGATTGAGATTTATCAGTCATGTTAGCACTAACTCAGCAAATCTCCTGGCAATTTGCTGCAACGGTTTGTCTGCTTTCCTACCTCTTCTCTTAATTGTCTGCAAGAAATTTTCGAACGGAAAAACACTGAACGAATCCAAAGGCCCTAGATTTTTTACATCTTCATCAAGACGTAGCATTCCATGCACATTATGAGATACATTACGTTCTCCATAAAATATTCCGAAGGAATGATTGAAATGTTTTAATAAATCCTCGGCATACTGGCGAAAGGACTCGGAACAATTTGAACAGCAAAGGAAACAAATAGACACATGCAGGCTATAAAAATTATTAAAACAAGTTTGCTAATAATATCTCTAAAATAACAGGCCTAGTATATAACAAAATTTGACGGAATTCAGTTGCCTTAAATTGCTTTACATAAGACAGTGACCGCGGTTTTCGGCAATACTCTCGTGGCACATGGTCAATAATTTCTTCAAGTCTTGCAGATATCTTTTGCACACTAGAAAACCTTAACCTATATGGCAAATTCCCAGAAATCCATAAAAGTATTAACTTTTTCATCTCACTCAGGCAGGCCCGTTCTTTTAATTTTGGGGGCCCTACACAACATTATTGTATGGGTCCCTATAGACCCCAGTGCCAGGCTGCCCCTCTATATTAATTTAATAGAATACATATTATAATCATATAACGTTAAAATATCATAATATGGCACGGAAATTGAAAGAATTATGCTTTTAATTTTATTGATTAAATGAAAATGTTAATTATTGAAATGTTTTATATCCTTTTTGTGGCTTGGCGGCGGGGCCCCTAAGTTAACGGGGCCTTACGCGACCGCGTATGCCTAAAAACGGCCCTGCACCCAGGCACACATATATAGGTGCATATAGTCGAGAGGAAATCCGCTAATGAACTGCAAAGATGGTATATCAAGAATTGCTGTCTCTTTCAGATGATAATCAGAGTCTCTCTGATTTAAAAAATCTTCTTCCGTTCTTTTTAAGCCAGAGAAACCACGAAAACACACTCTCCCTTTCTTATAACTTCCCTCAATCATGCACTTTGTGCAGCTCGAATATCCACTATGCCCTTTAACGCATACAACATAAGCCTTTGCAGGAGCATCGCAAACGAAAGACTTAATTGAGAATCTCAGGACGTCAT
Organism: Sympetrum striolatum; assembly: GCA_947579665.1. Classification (NCBI taxonomy): domain Eukaryota; kingdom Metazoa; phylum Arthropoda; class Insecta; order Odonata; family Libellulidae; genus Sympetrum; species Sympetrum striolatum. Next base: position 44,661,886 of record OX388350.1, read on the forward strand.
TACTTAATTTAATAGCACTTTCCGTTAAGCATTTTGCCTCGTAGATAAAGTCACGTCTTCGGGCTTCTTATTTCCATGATAAGGCCCAATTAGGAAACATTCCTTCTCTCCAGCTATAGATCCTGCAATGGTCCATAGACATTGACTGGAAGACCGAGATAATGGCAAGCCGTCGATGTTAACTGACAACTTTACATTATCCATTATACTAAGTGAAAGTCGTTGCAATGAATTTGCAATACCTACATGCAGATATTCACCAGGCTCAATGGTTTTCAGGGAAGTGATTGTTGGTGTGCGAAGCAAAGTTTTAGCATCTAATGGGAGGGAGGATAGCTCATTAATATCTTTGACTCCATTCAGAACTTTAAGTAAAGCAGTGGTGGCATTCAGAGGAATGTTATACTTCATATACCATTGAGCTAGATGCTGTTTGAGATTGCTAGGGTTAACATCCTCCATAGGATCTTCAGAAATTGTTTCCAAAATAAATGAATTTTTAAGTGATCCCTCACTTTCACTATCAGTGGAATTCATAGGATAATCGAAATTATTCTGCGAAACATTTTCACAAACAGATGAAACATTTTCCACAAATTCCTCTTCTGATGAGTAACTACTTGAAGGGGATTGCTCCGAAAAGATATATCTTGTTGGAATATATTCCTTAAAGTTAAAACTCGTTTCCAAGATAGTTTCCTCAAATGTCTACGGCTTACGGTATACAGCTTTTTCCTAATATTAAATTGGTCAGGCATGTTAGGAAAGATACTAAGCCAGTAGAATTACAGAAGCCTCCAAGTCGCAGAAAATTAAAGTCACACCTGCAAAGAAATCCTGCATGGTCTATCAAACTAATATGAGAACAAGCAAGCAAAATTACACAGGAAACCTATATCACAAATTACAATATTGCTAAGATGGCAATGTTAAGTATCTGAAAAATTTCAGAGGTACCTGACCCCCTGGAATGATCTTCAAGTTAAGAAAAGAATATGTGCAATAAATTTCAGACTGGAGGAGAACTTTCCGGAAGACAGAAGGCAAATAAAGCGTTGGAAAAGGCTCGTTGAAAGTGAACTTCACACTGAAAGAAAAATGAATTTGTGACAAAAATTGCACAGAATGAAAGACCTGAAGCTTATGCGCAACCCAAAAAAAATAAATTAGATAAATCCAATATTAATAAATCTAATCTAATATTAGATAAATCTAATCTAATCTTTAATTTGATTTATTACTTTTATGAAAATTCTCTTTCCTTTGCTTGAAGACATATGCTTCGGTTATATTATATTTATCAAACAATACTAAATCTAGGCCTCTGGGGAAATGTCCTGAAATTCCTTCAATTTCCATTGACCTTCTTGCCCTTGTTCTCAAACTAAAGCTCTTGTTAGTTCTCTTGATGAGGTATCCTGTTTTAACACTAACCCCTCCTAGGAATATTAATTCATAATAAAAACGAATAAACAATACCTAATCAATCAATCATTATTTACAAGAATTGCCTACAAATAGTTGGAGCTCAATATTTTGGCTCTTTGAAAGTAAATAGAAACCAATCTGAAAAACTAGCTAAACAAAAATGAAGTGGGCACTTCCCATTTTTCAATTGGAAATGTCAGCTTACATTTTTTTCAGTAATGCTGAAGGCAAAGAAATACTTTTAGGCTAAGCGAGACAGAAGAGATGGACTGATTGATGAGCCACCAAAATGTAGACTAAAAATTATGCAAAAGAATACTCCCTATTAACAAAGAAATTTAAGAACACAACTTTTGAGAAAATCTCAAGTATGGCTTGTTTCACAATTTTAAATAAGAGGGAGAAAGAGAGATTATGAACTACGTTTTGAGGTTGGAATTAAACAAATTTACTTCCTTTCATATGTTTCTTCAAAATGTATAAATATATGGAAATTACTGTATCAACTATAGATTCAGTACCTTTTTATTGGCCTCATTTCTAATTGTAGTTTTGGAAACATTAATCGAGCCATTTTTTAGGCTTTCCCAAGAGGCACATGAAGGTTGGAGTCATATTTTCAGCAGCTTAATCAGTATTCAAGTGTTGCCTTTGATGAAGAGAAGCTCTTTATGAACTTATCAAAATATTTATAGTAGTATTTTGATGAGTCTTAAAAAGTATAATATTCATTATCAGATAGTAAAATGTCCATCATTACCTGAAAATTACACAAATACATGAAAATAAGGTTGTTTTCTAATGGAGCAACCATGTTAATTTAATTTTTTATTAACAGTACTAAATATTTTCCTATGCATGCATACATTATTTCATATATTCCTTTTCATTTAATGAGTCATGCACATCTCCTCATCACATTCAAACAACTATTTTCAAAAATCACATGTCCTCATCAAAAATCATCATTTTTCTGATTCAGCCCATCGTTTTTACATGTTCACAGTGATGTAAAACACTTCTCATACTACTTATCTCTCCTTCCTCACTCATTCCTTACCAATTCGTTATTGGACTCTGTTTTTGCCATATATTCTACTACCCTCACAATTAATTTAAACTGTATTCACTTCACTCATGTGCTTTTACTGATGCAGCCAGCATTATTAAACAAGGTCGATGAAAGCAGAATTGATTTCTCAGCCATCTTTACCTCTTTCAAGGATTCCCCTTAATAAATCACTAAAAACATACAACCCTCCATTATTTCAGCTATATTCTCATAGACTTCTAACTCTGTTTATTTTGTATCCTTTTATCCATGTATTCTACCACTGTAAGAGAACATGCAATCAAAATCATCTACCATCACAATATTCTCACCATCAATGCTCGACTAAAAGATAATTGATCAATTCATTTTGATATTAGCAACATTGATCCTTTTTGCAACATTGACATTGATATCTATTCTCTCTGCTATCACTGTTATACTATTTCATAATATTGGCTAAAGGGCAAGCTAAAAAAAGTTTCCATATTGATTAGATTTTAAATGCTTATGTTTACTTTAGTTCTACAAAAACAAATTTTAATGTAAATGCTCTATATTTATATCTGCAAAGCAGATTTTAACCTCCAAAAATATAATCTTAATATAATTCTTTCATGATCATTAACAGGTGTGAAAATTATCTGTAAAAAGGAAATGAATATTCCCTCCACAGAATTTTCACATTCATTTGAAAGGCTCAACTTTCGAAATAAGAATTTTACATAGTATTGGAGAGGTTGAAGCCTTATGACCAAAATAGTATTGAATCTGTATTAAGATTTGGATGAGGAGAAATGAATAAATGTTAAAGAAAGAATCATACAGAAAATAGATTAGAGCATGAGCCTACTATGGTTGCGTTACTTGAGTTGCATATTTTCATCACCATAATGTAACTACTTATAATCTCAAACCAACCTAGATTATTATAGCCAAGAGGACTTGAGTAATACCAACTAAACCCCAACATTAACTAACAGTATATACAAGTATGAGCTGGCTATGAAGAATAAAAACTTTGAGTACTCCACATTAAAAAAGAACTTCAAAAAACCTCATTGGATACTTTGTTAATAGATTCAGTATCTGTTGTAAGTTTCCAAGAATCTAATTCCAGTTTTCATCTTGCAATATGAACTAAGCTCAAAAGATTCCTTATAAGAAAAGCTAAAATGCAGCCAAGTTAAATGGTAGGAGATGAATCACAATGACTGAGCAAATAGGTTAATTACGACAATAGGCTCCTATGAGCTCTCATACATAAATTCTCTTTTAATTTTTTCCCTCCCCTTCAATTATTCAAATATAAAATTTTACCAAATATATAGTTATAAGTGTTAATGCAGATTTTATTAATTTTGTTTGAGATTCTTTCACTGTCGATACAAACTTGCATGGAATGTAAGTAGGTCATTGGTTCAAATAAAGTTAAAGCATTTCTGGTAATTATTCATTCTATCAAATTTTATAAAAAACATCCATTATGGTTGCTGTTACTATTGTGGATCCATTGTCAATAACCAATAAGAAGTACAAGAACTTTAATGTCTGCTTAATATTTTAAAACAACCTACCAACAAACCTACTAACAAAAATGAATTTGAGAAAAAACATGACCAGTTTTGAGGGTTCCTTTTCATCAACCTCGCCAGTAAAGGGTCCATCTATCTATCTCATCATGACCCTGAATGGAAAACATTGATCTATCATCTATTATAGAAAATAAATCTGAATATTTGTCTCATATTTGAAAGAAATAAATTTTATACGTATATATAGCCTGCTTTCCCAAGTTTCAACCATTCCTTGAGTCTCATTTAATTTTGCCAAATCTTCAGTAAAGAATAATTTAGGATATTAACAATAGCAATCATTCTCTTATTATATTTATCAACAGCCCCTTTCATATAAAGAAAAGGAATTAAATTCTCTCAATGTTTATAAACCCCAACCTGTCATTTCACAAACATAACCAGAATCCTTTTGAACTATCAATCCAATTTCTTTATTTACATTATTGCATATACTCTTTAATCCAGTTATGGTAGTTAACAGCCCACAACAGTGATGAACTCAATACCCCTGTTCTAAAACATTGTGAATAGAAATCCAGTTTCTGATGCCAAGGCCTCAAGTATGTCAGAGTTAACAAAAAGGCAAAAAAGTTAATGCCTTTGAATCAAATTGTGAAAATTTGTCACCTAAGGTTTAATCTCTAGCACCCGAATTTTTTAATGTCCATCCTTAATCACTAATATTTCTCTGTTAATTTCCTCCTTCTTTGTTGAATTGGTAGTTTCATCTCTGCTATATTGGGGGAAGTTTACTTTTTATGACTAGTAAGTTGATAACTGTAAGTTGAAATGCATTGTGTGATAAAATTATCTGTAACATCCTACAAATCAAATTAGTTCCTTCTTCTGTTTTTTATTCATTTGATTATTTATGTTGAATCTATTCCTCAGGGAAGGTACTGAAGACGTTCAATAAATCCTTAACTCTTAACTAAATCCTTCCTTTCTGTTAAATTAATGCAAAAATGATTGAGGGAATAATGATCAGTAGTTCTGGGCAGTATATTCTATATCTGATATCATGCATGTTTATTACGTACATTTCTGCAAAGTTTCATGAAATTTGCTCAAGCAAAATAAATTATTTAAACTCACATCTTACAGAAGAAGATATCAGCAAGCCTGGCAAAAGCATTAGGCAAAATAGAAACTGGCTTAGAGGTACCTGGTTTTAAGAGCCTCTTCCACTGGTCCAGACAACATGAAAAAATCATGAATTTCATACATACTTATGTTAAAAATGGAGCATGGGACTATCAGAGAGAGAGTATTGGGGCATTGATGTAAAAAATAAATCCCTTGATTTTTTTGCCTTAATTTTTAAAATTTCGAAGATAGGATAGTTGGAATTACTATTAAAACTACCTTATTTTCTTTCATAAGACTTCCAACGTCTCTTTCCTCACTTTTTGCTCCCTTTTTATTTTACTACCTTATTTCCAAAGGCTTGCTTTTCCTTTTCATAGTACGAATTTAAAAACAGTGATATATTAAGTAAAATGATTATATTTTGATAAGGCCACCACTAAGAAAGATGGTTCAGGAAGGACCATTAGCACTTGTGATAGGCATAAGAAAAGGAACAATATATTCATTGGAAAAATAATGAAAAAACTAGATGCATCAAATCAGTATTGTTTTTATATCATTGCAGTAATATACTATTTAATGAATCACCAAGCAATTGGTATAATATACACCTCCTGAAATTTGGTATGATTTCAATGCAAATCAGAAAGAAATTGTAGGAAGTATAATGTTTGTGCTGTCAAATATTTGCAATAAAATAATGCAATAATAACTTAAATTACAACTACTAAAACTCTAACCTTTGTATCAAGATGCAAAATGGCTAATTAGTCATACCTTTTCCTTCCTTCCCGAGGACCTATGACCTTTCATCTTCTTCAGGACCCTTTCTTCCAACTCTCCTCCTCCTCTTACTTTTTCTCTCCTTTCATGGCTCTCACTTATCCCCAGGGTACTCCCTACCACTATCTCCGGACACTTTTTCGCACCCAACCTCCCCAAGTCCTCCCTCACAACTTCTCAGGGACTTTTCCCACTTCCCACCTTTCCTTCCCCTCTCTCCAGGGCCCTCCCTCGTGAATCCCTGGGCACTCCCTCTCTCAAGCCTTCTGGGGCCTCTTTGGTGGTTCTTGGTCACTCTTTGGAAACTCCGGTGTCCTTTCCTCCTGGAAGGGAAATGAAAGGATGAATGGTTTTTTGTTGTTACTGTGGATAAAGCCACTAATATATACAAAAACCAGACAGATATCACATCCACAATAGCGATCCATGAGAAGAAACCATAGGAATTTTTCAAGGAGAGGGGAGTATCTCCTGATCTGGATAATAAATAATCTTTGATAATCATGGAGCATTGAAATCTTCCCAGTATATGGTGTAAAATTTTGTCACTACGGCTCAACCTAAGTACATGCTCTCATTACACTGGTTATGATGGAGTGAAATTTTACCGTATCCTGATTTCGTTTCCGGAAGCACTTGGGATCCGATCTTGGGAGTTATTCCTCATACCTTCCTCTATGGTGGTCTATCTTACTATGGCAAAAAATAAGCATAGAAGCTGAGTTGATATTTAAGTCTTTGAATTTAACCTTCGTACCAGTGAGAAAAATGTTCCTTAAATCCTTGCGACCTGGTACCCTTTATTTATTTCTCTCGGAATTGACACAATACTTCCTGAAACAATTGGTTCATATAACCATATTTAAAACACCCTTCAAAGACTCCCCTCCATATCACAATTACGTTTAACGTTAAATGCAAGATGAGGTTTATAGATCATAATGTTATGTTCAATAATCGATCTATTATTTATATTTTCCATTCTACGAGTACATTGTAATTTTAATTCCGGCGTTCAATTTAATAAATTAACTTCTAGGTCTTTCTTCATTTGGCACACGGACTCCCACCGGGAATCGAACCCGGGACAACTTTCACCGAAGACGAAAGCGCTGCCCACTAGGCTATCCAGGAGCCCACTACTACTGTTATGGAGAATCATGTGTGCTTGCATTACTCAACTCCCATTCATTCTGAATTTCTATGATAACTCTGTGTACTATTTTTTCTGGAATCCTTAATTAGTAATCAGTGGTTGAAAATTACTGCTACGTCTGTTATTATTACTAATATTGTTATATAACGGAGATAAACTCCGGCAGCACAGATCCCTTACGTGTAGGAATACAAAGGCGCGATCGAAAACCGAGCCGAGAAAAAACGACCGGGAAACCGCGAATACAAAAATCCGATTAAAAGCGTCGGAAAAAATCTTCCGAATGCCAACATCCGCCTCCTTCCAGTGACGGAATGGGTTCATCTCTACCCCCCACCACGCCTTTCCCCCATCCGCACGCACCCCACCCACTCTCCCTCTCGAGCAACGGTTACCGTGTCTTGACCCGACGGCGAATCGCACCAGCATACTCAGTCTTCCTCACAGATGCGAACCAGTAGGTAGGTCAAACAAGGCATGGGACCAACGCTCATCTCCATCGGCCTCTCGTGCATCTGCTTACCTCTTCTGGTAGCGGCGGTGCCGTTGGAGAGGCCCCCGCCCAGGGAGGAAGGCCTCCACTGGAACGAGACGAGGGTGCTGCACAGGAGGGAGGATTTGGCTGCGAGGAAGTCCAAAGGTGAGCGTCGTTAGATAAATCGGGTGCACCTGTTTGGAGGTTACTATAACAACCGTGGCTCTGGTAAGTGGGTGTCGAAGGATGTGGCGTGTGAGTTGACAGGTACGCGCACCGAATCTGGTTGTCTATCGCCCACTCTTCGATATAAGGAAGGTTTTTCAGAGTTGTTGTCGTTAACTGCCTGAGATGATTCATACTGCGTGTTTATAGCGCAGTAACACTTGTTACCAACAAAATTAGTCCGAGTTCAAGTACGGAGGAATATTAGTCGCTGTGTTAGTAGCTTCTTTATTCTACTATTTTTACGATTTGATTCCACGAAAACAGAGTGGAACTTTGGATGAAGACTAAAGCTTCTTATAGCGCAGTTGGACTTAGTTGCCACCAACAGAATTAGTCCATCTTTGAGCATGGAGGATTTTTGTCGCTGTGTTAGTGGCTTCTTTATTCTACTATTTTTATGAATTGATTTCATGAAAACAGAGTGGAAATTTGGGTGAAGACGGCTGCTGAAATATTTCTTATTCAACTATCATAAATCTCGGAGAAGATTATTTCGTTAATATTACATTTGTACAGTTATTTCGGTGGCTTGCGTTTTGAGGGTAGCTTATGGAAATAATGAGAAACTATAGCGGATTCCTTAACCTTCAGGTTCAAATTTGTTTCCGCAGTACAGTTTGTACTTCTCCTTTGCCGTCACTGCAAGTAAATTTCAAAATGACATGTATGGGGTTTACAGTGGGATTTAATGAAATACCAACAGTCCGCGATTTGGATTTCCCATTACATTAACTGTCTAAGAGTCAGTACAACTAGTTTTTGCTAGATTTGATAAAAATCTGATCATTAAGTATTATGATGCATTCACTCAGAAAAAAATCTGCAGCACGATAATGGAGGATATTTTTCGAACCATTGTCAAAGAGATATTCTTCATCCTGCTTGAAATCGCAAAATACTTTCCTTTTATGTTGCGCAAAGTTTTAACATTAAATTTGAGGCATTTCCTGTAAATCCCTGCTTTGGAAGTTCCGAGGGAAAAAAATAATTAGAAATAAGAAAATAAACTTTAATATTATCGTTTCGGAATGAATGAAGATTTTAATTGGAGCAGTTGATTTCACTGTGCATGTTACTATTTGAAATATATGTCTTCACCCAAAATCTCGGCTTACTTGATGCACATGCATATCTCCTACGATTGCTTATAGGGAAAGTAATGTTGATAACACAGGAAATAAATGTAGGTTTAGCGATTATAAGAATGGATTCAGGGAAAAAATAATACTTTAATGATAAAGTATTAACTTTGATTACTTACTCTTTTCAAATGAAGGTAGGAAATAATTAATAAACCATATATAATGACTCAAAATAGTACATGGAAATACATTTCTTAAACCTAATGGACCAAAACATAATAGGAGTTATTGACGGTTCAGATTAAGTGTAATCTGCTCTAAATAGCAAAACGTAATCCCAGACACAAATGACAGCGATTCTATATAGAAGGGCTTGAAATAAATAAGAAATAAAGTTTATGCAAAGCTGCACATTTATTATTTGCCAACTCTGCTGAACAATATAATCAGTATCTGGCAAGGGCAAGGATTATAACGCATTTGAACTTGACCTTCACAATAGAAACTCTCTTGGCTGTGTTTCTAAAGCTATTCCAAGGATTTTTTTTCTTTGAAAACTGAGTACATCGCATTGCTGTTTAATTTCATCTATGAATTATATGATGATAATCCGGAAATGTGATTCGGCATTTCGCTTGCATAAACCACTTAGGAATTTAATAGTCCGGCCGCTAATTCGTGGTAATTCTTCATCATGAACTAATATGATTTTCTTTGAAAACCTTCACGTTTGATTATAAATAAAAATGCAGTTTCATTACTTAAAAATAAAGCAGGGACCATAAGTTCCCGTCTGTTATACCGAAAATTAAGTTAACAAGCTGAATAAAAATTTGTATTCAAAAATTAAAACTAATTATGGTTCCATTTTGCGTAGTATTTTTATAGCTGTGATTTATTTTTTCTATAATAATACCCTTAGGTGAGATACCTAAAGATTCTATTATAGCACAATTTTATCCTACGTAATGATAAATACAAAATACTAAAATATTTATTCCCCTAGATCATACGCATTGTATCGGAATACTTTTGTCTCTAATACATTTTTTTCATAATTTGCACAATCCGATAAATTATTTCGGAGACAATATATGTTACGTTGCAGTTGCTTTCGCTCCTTACCTCTGTAAGCTGTAGATAATTGTATGTCTTTTAAACATTCCCATTAAAAAATAAACAGGTTGGGAATGATTTTCACCTTGAAATCATTTGTATTAACGGCGACTTGGCTCGCGCTTCCATTTTTTTAAGTTTGATCATGTACTCGCATCGTCACGAGCATCGTTTTTGCATCCATCACTTTGTATCCAATCCAACATCTTGTTCCTCCCTCCAAATAACATCAGTTACTCAATCGACTGTTTTTTCCTTTCCAGTGTTGAACTTTTTCTCCGTTCCTCCGAACAGAGAGTGCCTCTCAGATGACAAGAGGAGGTCAGGTGAGTCAAAGAATTTCTATTTATTTTAATAGTACTGTTTCGGATTTTCTTTGAATTATTATTCACAGCAATGATTCGGTTAGACGTGATATTTGAAAGGAAACCGGAAGTTCAAATACATTATAGATTCTGACAATGTCCAATTTCAAGAATTTTTCTTCCTCCATTAATGTAATATAGAGAAAGCATAAATGTTAATGAAAATTCCACCTCGATTTTCTTGCGGATATACGGCCTGTGAATTCAGTTATCAGTCTGCGAGTGTATTAAAATGGGAGCCAACGAATTCTTTGAAAACGAATGCTTTGAACGATCAATTCTTCGAATGACAAATTCTTCGAAAATATACCACTAATGAATCCTAAGTTACCCAAAATATATATTAAAGGAACTGATTCGGAGTTGAAATCCATCCAGTAAAGCTATAAACCTCCTTGAAGTTGGGGTGGGTTTAAGTATTTCATGTGGCATTTTTTTCGAAAAACTTTTCATTCGAAGAATTGATCATTCAAAAAAATTGTTTTCGAAGAATTTTTCTGTAACCATTAAAACCTAATCAGAGACAATTGAATAAATACATCCCCCATCATCATCTTTGCTGTTTTGATACACCGCAGAAAAATTAATCTTAACGGATAGATTACCTCCTGATTCTTTCGTTACCTCCTGAAAACTCTCTCTATTCCTTCTAAGCTCATCTATCATATGCAACAACCCACTCAATGTTTCCTGCCTTTTTCTAAATTTCCTCCGTTCAACTTTAATCTCATGCTCTCCTCCTTATATGATGACCAATACTTTTGGCTTTCTATCTCTTACGTATCATTCCTGTCAGTTTTCTAAGCTACCCATCCTTGAATTTCAATCAGCTTATTTTCTCTCTCCACTTCCACATACTGGAATATCCTGGATATCTTTCCTGCATAACGTCCATGTCTGTGAAATTTATGAAGCAATTCTCTAAGGCATTCTACTAGCTTCCTCTTGAGGTTTCCATCTATTTTACTCGTCAATTTAATCCTCTATCTCCATCTAGATTCTCCATTTATGAATTCCCGTATTTCTTCATACTGTAATAAGTATAGAAGGACACTCCCTCAAGAATGGAGTTTTTTAGAATGGTAAACCAGTTTCTTCTTATGCCTCTATATATAAATTACGCTATTTCCTGTCCTACCACTCTCATCACTGTGGTCTAACCTATATTTACTGCCGCAGTAAGGTGTCTACGCATTTCATTACATCAGTGGCGCAGCGAGGGGGGTTTTTAGGGGTTCAAACCCTTCCCAAGAATCAAGTCCTATGACTAGCTCTGTGCTTTTCTTCTGCTGAAGAGTAAAAAACCCTAATCATCACGTAAATTTTAGAGATACGTTGCTTGTCATGTGATGATTGATATACTCAGCGAAAGCTTCGCATACCCATATCGCATTCCGATTTCAGCTAAGGTGATGTTTTCGATAGCAGAGCGGGCCTAGAACCGATATCGATATCAATGGGGCGCTACAATACGAGTGTTTCTAGTGGATAATAAACTGACCCTGCGAAGAAAAGGTTAAATATTCGGTAATTTTTACGTAAATACCAGAAGCAGTTATCAGAGACAATTACGTTTATTAATTGAAATAGGTTAAAACCAATCAATGGTCCATATGTGCCTTCTGACCTACACAAAATAAATGATTTCTTTGTTTCTGCAATATACATATATTCGACAATGAAGCTACCGCTTTCATTTCAATAAAGGTACGTTGCACTAAGATGATGACTGGAATTAATGTTCTTTTCTCAACCTCTCAGGTATTTGCTTCAATCCTTACGAATGCAAGATTCAAAATGGAGAAGCTAGAGGACAGTGCTCAAGAGGATACGGCGTCTGCTGTGTTTGTAAGTATTCATACCAGTTTACATACTCATTGTATTAATGTGTGTGTATAAATACAATAAGTACATATGTATATACATAGATATACATGTATAAATACAATAAGTACAAATGTATATGTTTGTAAATGTATTTTTTAAATAGCGACTTTGAAACTACTGCCAAAAACTATTTTCCTAGTGATACGTTCATTGCTAGGGGTTCGAAAGGCATCAAAGAAGTTTATATGCTAACGATGGACAGAACTAATAAAATTTCGAAATAAAAGAGATAAAATGGTTCCTCTTTATCATTCATTCGTAAAGTTTAATCCAAGAATAGTTGCATGCCAAGAGAAACGGAAACGTGACTGAAAAGAAGCAAATTTTGTTTTTAAATCTCTAATTGGCAATCTCTAATCGAAAATCCAGCAGTCCACTATAATGGATTTGCTTGCATGTAACTAGCAGCTAGCACCAAGACACTAAACACCCAACATTCAAACACGTACCCAATAAAAGCAAATTTGAAGAATTATTTTCCGTTCAGCACTCATAAAAAATCTCTCAATGCGTCAGCCACGGTCAGGTAGGCAGTCGATATAAGTGAAAAGTTTTCAGATTTAAAGTGACCAAAATCTCGAAAGCATTCAAGCCCGAAATCCCGCCCATGATGCCCCAAGCGTCCATTGCGGTCAATTTCCGATTTACCTTTTCCATTAGGCCCTCGGAACGGTTTTTGCCGCAATAAGAGGGGTCAATGACTTGAGATAAAAAGGTTTTACATAACAAAACAATGAAGAATAAAACTCAAGTTAAAATTGAAGTTTTACCTCGTTTTCTTTGTGGTTTAGTGGTTCCATTCTTCATTTCCTTACAAGTTAATATATATTTCATTAAAAATGCGCTTAAGTCGGTTAAATTAAAATTCATCCTCCACTAATGTCGCATTTACTGAGCAATTATTAGCTTTCAAAATTTGTGAAATTCTTGAAATAAAATAAAATAATAAGTTACTCTAAATTGCTTTAAGTCAATAGCATTTGAATTGTATTATTCCAAATTCGAACAAGATTGCTTACGGAGGGAAGTTGCCATTCTATCGCAGGGGACATCTTAATGACATTAATTAAATATCATCAACTGATTATCTATCACCTGAGTTCATTAATCAATCAAACAAATCTTTATTTGTTTAAAATCTTCTATCTATTCTAATAATTAACCTTTATCAAAGGCAAGCATACAGTAACATGCTGGGGTTTGAACCCGAGACCCTGGTGTCCTTATGGATTAACTGTGACCTCTCCTCCTATTATATAGGAAAAAGATATTCTCCAGTAAAGATGTGTATGTACGTATGAACCTGAAATATCCAAGTATTCATTTAATGGAGCTCTAAAGCTTTGTTTTCGGCGATACCTATAGAAAAGACCGAGCAAGGAATACGTATCCCAACACAAAGAAACTTTGATGGATTATTCTTTAGTTAAAAATAAAGGGATTGTATGCAGTTGGGATTTATAGATTCTATAACTTATTATATGTATATATAGACATATTTTTTATTTATATCATCATTATAAATATAGTGCAATATGTGGCTTAGAAATCCCTCCTACTTCATAACGAGGAATAGCATATGTTTCTGCAACTAAAAGGCCTCTAATTACCTTGAAATGTTTGGATTAATTTTACATGGTTTGAAATTTCCGTATCTTGATAGGAATAATTTCTGTTTTTGCAAACTAGTCAGAAAAAACATCTTCAGTTATATACACTAAGAAAATTATGATGATTGATTACCTATTCCTAACTAATCTGATTCACATCTCGCTCTTCATTCCGGATTTCTTAATTCCATTTTCTGATTTCTACGGATTCCCTTATCATAATTCTGCAGATTTGGATCTTTATTTACCTTTGTCCCATTCCTCTGATCCCTAAGGGGAAATTGGTATATATATTGTTTTATAAATTGTCTTTCTGAATTTTGTAAGAACTTCCCTTTTGTGATATAATAAGTTTCAGAAATGTTGAACTCGCCAACCAACTCACAATCAGACATTAATTTTCCATCCGGTGTTATTTCCCTTCATAAGCAATTTTAAACTAATTATTATCTCCGATAGAATCAAATCTGCTCTTATTTCAACTTTATCTTTCCCTTCATTGTGGTTGCTTGTTGTTAGCATGACTTCGATTTTCTGAATAGATTTTCATTTATCAGCAGGTTATATCACCCTTGCATTTATCTAAGTGGGATGTACATAATTTAAATCTATAATATTTAAATATATAACGAAGCGAAGAATTACATTGAGTTTTGACACATTTCACGAGCTATTAAGCATTGCTATAGCTTTTTTTATAATACATATTGATATTTGGATTCCTATCATCATGTTTTAATCGATCAAATACTGTCCGCAGATCAAAATATCTTACGGCAGAGGGTGGAGAAAAATATAATTGCCATTTCTTTTGGTCATAAAAATATTCATGGCTATAATGCTATGAAAGAAGTTATTCGTAGGACCACTGCACTGTATTTACGTGGACTTGCCATTCAGTAGATTCTGGCATAGTGGGAAATAGAAGCGAACTAACTCATCATCTTGCCTCGTATACCTTATTCTCTCTCCAAAGCATTTCACAGCTTATGGCGAAGGGTTCGAGGTTCTAACTGGGCCCCGGAATGAATATTATACGGACAGACGATGTCGTCTGACCCACATTTAACTCTGTGTCGGTCCTTCCCAGAATTCTATCAATTAATATTTAAGAATTTTAGAATCATAAAGACAAACTCGTTTCTCGACTATCATACAGAGAGTATTTTTATCAGGCAGAATTCGTCACATGAAAACGTAAGGTAATTCAGTCAAATAGCGCAAAATGACACTTTTCTCTACTTTCATTTTAAGGAGAACGGTTAGATTAACGGAAAAGTAGCAGTATATCTTATCACGAGAACTGGTTTTCTATCGGAGAGGATGAATGAAAACAGAGAGAAATAATTCAAAGAAGGAAGAAGGTTCGCTTTTCCTCCTTTCGCCATGTTGGAAAAACACTGCTGATAACTTCGATTCAATAAATATCGCCGGAGAAGGGAGCTTTCCTTTTTACCCCTTTTGGAAGAAGCTTTTATGAGGAAGTGACGTCAACTCCCCGGTGATAACCATTCCTTAAGAGCGTCTCTCTTAGTACAGCATCTGCCATATTTCCTTTTGTCTAAAATCTTGCGCCAAGATCCCAATCGAGAGAGGAGTCTCCTGGTGTTGGTACTCCGACGCTTAGGAAGGGCAAATCCGCGACCCCGGTTAAGTGAGAAGGATTGAGTGGAAGCGAGTGGTGGCCAACCTAGTGCCCGCGTGCCAGATCAGCCCCTCAAGATGATATCATCCGGCTTGCGAGGATACTGCAACATAAATTCATTAAGTCTACATTAAACGATTGTGTTTTTCATGTATCACGATTCTTAACCCAACAGTTACCAATTGGGGTAACAGAGTTACACCAAAGACGTATTCCTTTAATATCTGTAATGATATATCTTAATTTTTATCCGGCTATGTATTTTTAATTACGGAATTACGATTTTGCAGGGAATGAGTATAGGAAATATCTTAGTGAGTAAAGCCGTGCGCCTGAAAACTCAAAGATAAATGGAGGAGAAAAATAAAGATACGATTGGGATCAATATTGCACTGGTAACCATAATGATGTTGTATTTTACTACCTTACTAATTATTCCCCTGAGCGTTACTGGGCCACCCTACGGGGATAGATTGTTTCAGCTGCATCAGAATTTTCTATAGTTGCTCCATTTGAATGAAATTTAAATCTGTCACCTGATATCTTTGCTATACAGAACTTTTTCCAAGAATATTTTAATTTCGTTAAGAATGATAATGTTATAATTTTATACAGCAATCATGGAAGTCAAATATGGAAACAATATTGGGAAACCCAATTACCAACTTAGGAGGAAATAAGATGCGAAAGAGCTATCATCGAAAGTCATCTACATGACTTTGACCTGCCGAATTCTATAGCAGTGTGCTGTCTGGCAAGGATTATCCACTGGTCTAAGTGATTAAGACCATTTTTCCGTTCGTGGACTACGAGTCCCGATGCAAATTCTGATTGAATCCGACCGGAACAAATTTAACACAGGAAGAAAGTTTGCTCATCCACTTCCAGAGTATCGAGGAGACCATAAGCAAGAAGGAAAATTATTCTTAAAAATTAAATAGTCTGAATTATTCTCCGCAAAACGAAGTTATTACGAGACATGGCTTTGACTTAGTTGCAAATATAACAGAGGAGTACCAAGTTGTAAACATTAACATATATTGTATTTAAAGTCGTCTAATAGAACATAGTTCATCTACCATATCGATTAAAGTAGCTTATGTTTTTCGGAAAGCATTTCTAATTTCAAAAATGGGATACGATTCGATAGAAATACAGACTCATACTCCTATTTTACTGATTTTTATGTAATTATAAGTTTGTTTAGCCTTTATTTTTTTCTTATTTAAATGTTAGATGTCCATTGCCATAGTCAACCAATATTAAATAACTCGAAAACAAGAAGATGAGGAAACGCTCTGAAGGCAAAAAATAGCATTCTTTTTCTGTTGTTCTAACGGCGTGGCACCATTTCGAAATTTGGAGATTCTGCAAATGAATACTGCGGATGAAATTTTGGTCCAGAGTGACCAATCTAGCATATCTACCTTGTCGGATATGATCTATCTACTTATTGGTAAGTTTAAACTATAATATGATTTATTTAATTCCTGTGGGAAGGTAAACGAGTCATCGGAAAAATCTTTCGGAAAACGAAACCATCGGAAAAAATACCATCGATAATGACTTTTTAGGCCTAACTTAAACATATTTATTTCATTTGCTTGTTAGTGTGATCCCCAACGAAAGAGGGACAAAATGGATAGGAAGTTTAATAATTTAAAGATAAATTTTGCTATTTTTCCTTAAATGAGTATTTCTGATTAATGTTGAACACCGTTTATACGTAACAAGGAACACAAACACAACAAACGACAATGGTTTTAAAAAAATAAGTACGGTATCCTTATTATTTGTTTTGCCGATGGACTTCTTCGTCATCATGGCCTCATTTGTTGAATTTATATAATGAATGAATGCAAACCAATTCGATAATCAGCGAGGCTTTCGAAAAACAACGGAAAATGTTTAAATGAGCATAATTTTCTTTTCACTTTCTTATTTCCCTCATCATCTCGGAAAACAATGGATCACGCGTTATTTTCCTTTCATCTTCCGATTCGCTGGAAAGACTCAGCTGTTACGTTAGCATTTTTCTGTTTGCACAACTAGAGTCAAACAAGTGTTCTCTCATCTCTAGACGTGGGAGGGGCGACGCAGATGAGTGAAAGTTACGACGATTCCATTCATTTCCCATCGTGAATCGCAGTATTTTATTTACAATCTCAAAGGATCTTTAAATCGTCGAGACTTGGCCCGTTGGGAGTCGAGGACCTTGGTGGGAGCGTCACGACAATGCGGCAGACTCGACCACGCGGAAAGTTCAAGGTCATCGCCGCCATTTTTTCATTCGTTAGAAAAATCGACGCACGTGGTTTCATTTGGCGACCCACATGATACTGGACGCGCTTCCGAGGGTCACAGATGGACGAAGGCGCCTCTTCCACAGAGGCTGACGCCTTCGGATAGGGATATAAAGATGTGATAATAAAATCAATGCAGTGGAAAAAGATGCAAGGTCACGTTGACGCTGAGTTTTTCAAAGGAGAAGAGTTTCTGGTGAACGATATTTGAAACCGATAATAGTTACGGAAGATCATGATCAGCCTCGCAGTTAAATTAAATGTTTAATTGATTAAGATGTTTGGCATTCTTAGATTATAAAAGGAAGGCAGAATGTTTATCTGTCATCGGCAATTAATCAAGAGATTCTACTCAGAGAATAGGTATTGAAAACAAAGCTGACGAAATACCCTAATAGATTTTATTTGCCTCTGTGAATTTGCCTCATACACACAGGATTTTTTCACATGCGTCTATATCAGAAATATCCAATATTTTAAAATTATTCGTGCAATCGGAATATATGGACTTCTCTCGATCAGGAATATCTACAAACGATTATTATTTGAAACGAGTCTTTTCCCTTTCTTTAAAATTCACAATCATTTGGCTCGGTCTTTGGCATTAGTATGGAAATAAAATCATTCAGGGCAACTGTTCCATTTATTGTTGTTCCCTGGTTGAGCAAGTATGACGTTACTGTAACAAAATATTTTTGGAAATCATCGATGTCGATCATCATAACTTTCCCGAGATTGCTATTTTTCAATTTTAAGATAAAAAATTAAAGAAACCTGCAGTCAAATCATTCAAAAATTGCTATAGAAATATCTCAATGGAGTATTTCTCCGCAGCATAGCCAATAGCAAAATCCGATTGATGCACCGATTCGTTTATTCGTTAATTATTAATGCGATTAAGTTTATCCTTTCATAGAATTTCCCTTTAGTTTCTTACCTATAGATCAACACATTCACCGTCCGGCTCTCCATTTAGCGATAGTCTTATACTTACTTATATTTACCAACTCGTTTCTTTGATTCATGTAGTACAAAAATTACATACTTTTATCGAAATATCTATTTTCAGATACTACGATTTTTGATATATTAAATCATAGAAGTATTATTACTGTGTAATATACGTCTTATAATAATTTATTGTTTTCTAAGTGATAAAAAAATAACAAATTGTGATAATTATATTATCTACGTACCGGAATGCTTTGCAATAAAATATTTTTTCTTAATTTTAAATGAGTAATTGTCCTTAACTTTTGGTATTGCACTAATATCCCGTGTTATTCTTACTGACCCAATCTTTACTTCTGATATAACTAAAGGACAGGAACAGGACGGTCCTCTAAATTTCGTTGCCAAGAGTGGGCCTTCCAATACGCTCAAGAAATGGAAGTTGTTCATACGGAACAAATGACTTGTGAGTGGTCTTGCATGAACTGAATGCGTAGATGCCAATGGAAACGGGGGAATTAAGAAAGAAGAAATTTTCTATCGAATTACGATGCTTCCCTGCAAAATGCGTAAGTAATTCCCACATTACAAAAGACATTATGAATAACTATTTAATTCGCTCTAAATTTATGGATAGAATGGTGAAAATCAAATGTACTCACTGTACAAATGTTGAAAGGTTTTCATTTCACCCTATTTTTGCTAATTTTAAGCTTACAAACTTTCCTAATCTTACTCATGGCTGTTATCATACTAAAGTTACCGAGAAACAAGTGAGTCCGAACACTTTCATTCATTGATTAAATAATTGATTTCTATTAAAAATACACCGAAAACTTTACAGCGGCCTTTGCTGATGTTCTTTCACCTGAACGTTTCCCAATCACAGTATTCTGGTCTGATAAAGAGAGAAAGGGCAAACTGCCTCACTCCTCATCTTGATCTTTCACCTTCCTTCTTCAGGGCTTGCGCAACTAATAGTGGAGGAGTTGAGGATCCAAACAGCCTTCAGGCTGCACTTTAAAGACATTCTTTTAAGATAGTATTGGTTTGAATTTCTATATATTTATTATAGCGCCAATTTCATGTAATACCATATTGTGCTAGATGATAATTTACGACTAGTTCAAACATAGTGATATCCCTTTAAAACAACTTGAAGCCATCTGCGGATATTTTCCTCAAGTATAAATGAGTGCAAATTTACGAATGTGGAGTACGGACACCCTGAGGTAATTAAAAGAAAAACTAAAGACCAAGGAAGCGGCTGTGTGTTAAGTGGCAGGGAATCCCCAAGACGATGAATTGCCGGAGGAGACAAGTTGGAAAAGGAGGAAGCTCCTTTGTCCCGTGTGTACAGTTATGGAAGACTAGTGGGCGTGTTACGAGCACAGAATGGAGTCAGGAGGACAGATTATTTTCCTTCGTGCCAGATCGTGTAGAGATTACATCAACACAAGAACAATCTTTTGGTACAAAATGCTAATCGGTGAGACCGATCTGAATACACGCATTTACAGTTAATTATCTGGTATCTCTTAGAAAGAGTATTAACAAACTGAAAGCCAAAATTTGAAATTTTGAATAACCGTAAACTCATTCAAACTATTTGTAGATTTGAAGAACTTCCGTTTACATTCGAATGCATTGATAAACATGCTAATAAAAGGAAATAACTTCAACAATCAAAGTGAAACAAACAATCAATAAAGAATCATGTTCCGTTAAATCTAATAAATTAATGTTCCCCTTCATAATTATAAACGGAGAAATCTCAATTTTTTCCGAAATCCTGATAGGATTTACTTAAGTTTGTATTTAACGACATGAAACGATACGTTATTTGTTTATCAAATATATTGGCCAGTAATCAATTTTATAAATATGTATATGAGACTTGTAATAATAGAAATCTGAGAGCAACTTGTAACCTGAAGGATAAAATTATGCTGGATATAACGAATAATTTTAATAGGAATGAACGACAATAAAACAGATCACTTAATAAAATACCCTTCGTAACTGTGTTGTTGCTATACTATGTTGCTGAAATATTAGTTTGCATTTTCTACGTTTCATAGGGAATGCAAATGAGTAGCTCTAAATATTCTCTGATTGATATATCTTGTGAGATGATTAGTAAAAGCATTTCCACGATTTAGGTCAGCCAGGAGCCAAAATCGAGAAGATGTCAAAATTAGAATGGAAAATATCTCGAATTCATGTTTTGAGCCGATTCCGGTACTATACATTCATACTATAGGCCTTGATTGGTGATTTCCCAGATGCCCGGTTCATAAAATAATTTCTATAACTAATATCAATTCGACTAGAATATTAAACATTAACATTTTCAGCACATAGTTTTCCAGTCAATTTTTTTGCACTTATTTTGCGGCCAAAATATATCACTGACCTTAATTCGCTTTATTATCCCGGAATTTATTACCGAGTACTTGAGTTAATCGCTTTACAAGCCTAAAAATACGGCAGGCCAGTTCAATCATTATTAAAATAATCCTTGCCAGAGACTGGATGGGTAGAAAATGATGTAATAAATTAGCGTGAGATTCTGAGAAGACGATACCAAACTGACCGTTTCAGTATTGTCTGACGTCTTCCAACTTTCAACGATGGATGAACAGAAAAACCGATTAAATCCACCGAATACAATAGGCCTTCGTATTAACGCACTGATTAGACTTTTCCAGCCGTACTTAGTTAGGCGATGATGAGAGCCACATTTGACCGTGGTCCTGAATTGGCTGAATTGGAGCGCAACCCTCGAAATATTCCGAGAAAGACGTCTTACGGTTTGATGGAGTAAAATGACACAGCTTCCTCATTTCACATTCTCATCGTGGAATAAATTGGGACGATGACCTCTTACGCAGTTTTCCTTCTGCATACTCAACGTGCAGCAAGTCTTATCCTAATTTAAACAAGCAACTTTTAGATGAATAAGCACTCGGATGAATGGGCTAATTCTCCAAATCTTACACACGGAGATAACTTTATAAGCGTTAAGTGGTTAACCCCTACTTCAGAACTCTAGTAGGGTAGACAAAGGGGGTTTTGGGCATAAATACATGCGAAAGATCTTTTTCAACCATAAAACTCCTGTAAAACTACATAAGAAGCTCCACTTATGGGAAAAACTCAATTAACTAGTTCATGCCTTCCTAATTGAAGACAATCGAGTCACTGCTGATCGCATTCTAATAATCTTTATTGATAAGCAAATAAAATGAGATATCACGCTGCATACTTGTAATCACTAAAAATATACGCGTAAGAGTTTTTTTTATTTAACATTATTTTTACAATACATTATACTTTTTTAAATAAGCTCCAAAAAAAAGTGTAGCAACATCGGTGGAAAAAAATGTTTCGATTAATCTGAATTAAAACCTTCCCCCAGCTTTTTCAGGCTACGCCGCTTCCGAGTTTCATAACAATTTTGTTTTCTTGCGTCTCATATACAGGGGCCTCAATGTCCTCCTTCATTGCTTCATAACATAGCTCACATCATATCGAATGATTTTAAATTGAAATAATTATGACGTTTTCAGAGCAATTAGCGCCATTGCTAAGAGATACTTTTCTCTCCTTGAAGCAGCTTGTTATACTTATATTGTTAACAATACAATATTACATGGTACAAAATTCTCATCTATGTCTTTAAACTTAAAGTATACATTTAATATTTCAAAACAATATTCTAGCTGTACATTATTTAAAAAATGCAAAAATTTAGATAAAAATATACCCGTTACGTAACTCCATAGCTCTCTTTTACGTCTGGGAAGGGTGCTGGATTATTGAGGGCCGGATTAGCGGGAGTCTAGTATACACACGAGAAGAAAGAACTATACAACTTATGTCAGAAGAGGTGAGGTACCACCGGCCTTTGAACGGAATACTTTACAAACAGACAGTATCATATCGAAAAATTTAATATATATAAGGAATCGCGATGTTTCTAGAGCTATTGGCGGCAATACTACGAGATACTATTCTGTCCCCGAAGCAGCCGGGATATTTTCCTCATCGTCATTTAAGAAGCCTATCGTCTACATTCTTCCTTCGAAGGGTGGCACAGGAAAATGCGTTCGCAGCTCAGCCTCTGCATCTAATTCTCGTCTAAGTAGGACGCAGGGGTTTCCGCCAAATTGGTTTGCAGCCAGCGCTTCCATTGCGTTGACTCAATCAAGGGCGCGGCTGATCGCCGAGAAGACTTGCATTTCGCGGATAGAGCTCTCCGAGTCCAATCGCAGTGAAGAGACGAGTGAATTCCGCGGTGTCCGACTGCCAATCGAATAGCAAATGGAGCGACTCGAAACAAATTCTCTATATTCTGCGATTGGCGCTTACTTCGAATGCAAAAATTACGCGTTCGAAATCAAAGACATGCTCGTGCTAAGAGGGGGATTGTCCCTCCAGTACATCAACCAAGAATCAATGAAGAGTGTTTGTAAAAAAGAATGGAAATTAAAATTACAGTGGTAACATTTTGTCTTTATTCGCGCGAGATTGAGACCGAAAACCCTTGATCCACTCACAAATTATTAATTAGTGAAGTAAAATACTTCGGAAAATTGACGACCAATTCACTTTCTGTGAAATTAAAACGGTAATCTAAATTCAATATTCTATAGCCCATTTTCGAATAATTGGCTAAATAATTAGCACCACTTCATCATTTCTTTAATTCTCAACTGCTATTCTTATATCTCATTTTATGTATGAACCTTTTTAATTTCTTTTGATTTCAATTGAAAAAATTTCAGTAAAAACGTCTTCGACTTAACAGAATTAAGCATTAACATGTATTAAGTAAACACAGTGTGTGGTTACAGGTAATCAGACATATTTTTCATCCTGTACGTAATTTTAGTTTCAATTTACTCAAATCCTAGCTACCTAATTTACTCAACATTTCTTTTTTCTTCTCAAACACATTTTCATTGTCATGTTTATGGCCTATCTGATATCCAGTAATTTATGTTCTTTAGAGTTCAGTAATTTCTCAGCTCACGTACATAAGTCACTCTGGAAATACTGCCATTAGCCAAAATTCAGGGTGAAGCCCAAATTCCCGCAGGTTGGAAAATAAGCGGATACAGAGCCGAAAAATCACCACGTTCTTTTAGAAGTGAGTAGGACAGGACATTGTACAACATTGATGATAATTTTTGATATTTTTGTACATTTTATACATCTGCATTCGAGTGCACCCAGTAAAACAATCAGTCGAACAGAAAAAATGCCTGTTTTTTTGCCTAAAATAGGAATTCGTTAGCTTGTTAACTCTTCATCCTTGGTATACTGTATCTGCAATTTAAAT
Organism: Sympetrum striolatum; assembly: GCA_947579665.1. Lineage (NCBI taxonomy): Eukaryota > Metazoa > Arthropoda > Insecta > Odonata > Libellulidae > Sympetrum > Sympetrum striolatum. Next base: position 44,685,979 of record OX388350.1, read on the forward strand.
TTATAATACTTTAGACACTTATGTAGTCGCAATCCAGGTTTCCTACTTCGCCGAACATTTCCTTGCTTTAGTTTGAGGGTAACGAATGCTCTACGGAAGTTGCGGAATGGGTTTGGTAACTGAGAGTATAATGAAAGCAACAGATATAAACCGTAAAATTCTGATGTAAAGAATACATGAATCCTTAGTATGTTTTCGATGAGTTGTGTGGAAAAAATACCAGCGGTTCCTCTCCATTATAATGGCGTTCCACGATATACGATCACATAACATTCATCGACATTCAAACGATCACAACATTACATCGGCTTCGTAGGTAACGACTGCTAGTCTAACCATTTCGTCACAATTTTCATCGTCACATTTCGCAAATACTTCGCAAAGCTTCTGTATCGTTTTACGTTGTTTTCCGTGAAACAGCAATTATTCTGGCAAACATTCCACTTCAATTAGGGGGCACTGTACTTAGAACATCAGTTCCTGATTACTTTAAATTATTATTATATCAAATTCTATAAGACCTAAACTAATTCTAAGCTTTTTGAGCTAAAATAAAATATCGACATAACTTTCTCCTCTCACGTGCTCCCATTTATCACCACCTTCTAAAGCAAAAATGCACTCGTCATATTTCCACTAATATGAAATGACTACTTCATTTTCATCATATATGTATTCATGAATGTGACAAAATTTTCCGTTTCTTATAAATGTATGTTAATTGTTAATAATTTTACCATTATTCATGACTCTCTCTGTTTTATATTATTTCTAGAGATTATATAAATTTTAAGGTAAATTTTTATTTCACCTCTTAAATTTTACTGTTTAAGGATACTTATTTTACGATCAGGTCCCTCTGAACAAATAACTCATCAGGAGGTACCTTTGAATGATACTAAAATACAATATATAACAATACAATATACTACAATACAATATATTGATTGAAATTTATTTTTAAAATTCCTCAGTATAGTTCTTTTATTTTTAAGTTAAATTTTAGGACGGGAAAATCTTCCTGTGCAACCCGGTTCAAACAATGTTACGTTCAAAGTGACAATGAAGCATAAGAAATTACCCAGGACGATAGCAATGATTAGCACTTTTCCACTTACTCATACAACAGATTTTTTGAACCCTCATTCGACCTAAAAAACGTCACCCTTTTTTAGAACACAGTGCGAAACTCATACGTTTGAATAATGCATACGCTCATTTAAATTTTCGAATTTTCAACTTGTGATCTAATATCTGGTGCCTCGCTACTGAGAAAATTTGCTGCCATCAAAATGTTACCAGTGGTATTTAAATTAAACGCTCTGCTTGCAGAAAGTTGAGTAAAATACTCGTTTCGCCAATCACCTTACCTCTTCCACTATTCGCTTTTAATTAAATAAAAAATGGAACCTTATCTTTTTTGTTTGATATAAGGAGACTCGAGAATATCTCAAAAGAAATTGTGCAACATGTCACTCCTAGAAAATTTCGCATCAGAGAAGAATTAAACAGCTAAAAATATTAGCTTAAATTAAGCTGAACTTATTACCCAACTATTATGGGCTGGATATCCGAAATATAAGTAAAATTTTTCTTAACCATCCGTCAGTCGCGCTGTTGTATTCTGTACAACACAGACGGTTTTTCGGGTCCCGTTTCTACCTGGGTGGTCCCTTGAACCTCATGCCCAGGTCTATTCCTTTATCACACTTACCATTAACTTTTAAAGTCGTCAAATGCTTCTTTTTAGTTTTAAACAGACTGCGAAAGCGAGTGAAATCTGTGAAGTGACGACTGCTGTAACACATACAACGCGCGACCGCTTGGGTAAGTTTTTCGTTGGTGAACTCTATTTTTGCTTATTTACATGGATTTTTTCACTTATTTCGTCTTAAATACATTAAACGCATTTCAATTTTGGAACTAATAGACATTTAGCTTTTTAGGTAGTACTCTCTGAACGCATGTAAATAAATAAAGGTGAATAATTATATTTTTTTACTAAAAGTTGTTTACTTCTAAAATTATTCCTCTTAAATTATATTATTACCTAAACTTTAATACTCAGAAATAATAATTAGTGCAATTAATTTTACAATTTTGGCCGAAACACGATCTGTTGTATGGAATACAACGTTCGTTCGACTGACAACGACTGTTCGTATTATGATCATAGGCGCGACTGATGAAAGGTTAATACTCTTCTCTGTCACGGATCCGACAAATTTCTTTGAATCTTAATATATTTCCTTTGATAATTAAACAATGATTAACTAATATTTTTATCCTCTGAGCAGCAAGTATTTGAAGAAGTAATAAAAGGAATCTAATATGACCAAGCTCCACTCTGTGGAAGGAAGCCATGCTAAATAAAAGGATTAATATTTTTTACTATGTCAAATTCAATTCCGCAGAACGTTAGACTTAAAGTAATAATTTACACAAATATATACGTATACTGTTCACTTATGGATAAATGTGACGTATATTTGGACTTACACTAGTGATATATATTGTGATGCACAGATCCGCTATACTCTGTTTGACCTGCTGCCAGAAACACTTTTAGTAAGAGCCAAACTATAAAAAGGCACGACAATCCCCAACAAATAAGCATCTAAGAAGAAGAAGTTATGCTAATCAGCCAGAAAAACAGTGATTTCGAAACCGACTGGGCTGGGCTTGGCGGCCAAGGAATAATGAGGCATATTCCCATAACGGAACCTGTTTTAATCATCCACTGGCTTTTTTCTTCCCATTTTAGATGGCGGAATTAAAGAAGTCGTGGCACACCGCGGTTTTTGGAGCTTCAATGTTTTGAGTATCGAGTAACGAGAGAATTCCACTCTTTACTTATTACCAGCTTTTGGATATCTTTTGGAACGCCTCTCCTACTTCATATTCGAAAAATATAATTTGCTCCAAAATTTAAAAATTATTCGTATTGTATACTAATTGTAAACTAGAACTTGGAAAAACGAGTGATTTTAACCTAATATTAAATTTATAAAACTTTTAACTCAATATTTATTATTAAATATTTATATAATAAACTTTTGTCAATGGCTAGCACCGTTAATAAGCAATGTTCTTATCTATTCTATTTTCATAACTGATTCTGAAATAATTGTTTGCTAGATTACAACCAACGTAAGTAGTAGGAAATCTAAACCTGACGCTAAAAGTCACAATCACTATGGAAATTTATCAAGGGTTGTACACTTTTAAAAACGGGTTTGACGAAAACCAGAAAAAATTGAATCCCCGGGAGGATTAAAAAAAATCCGAAATCTTAAGGTAAAAGTTGATTCGTGATAAAAAGGTAAAGGTAAATTATTAAGATCTAAAAGCTAAGGACTTAAAATCGGTTAGATTTAGATATATACACCTACTAACAGGGTAAACCAGGTTTCCGTAGTGCGGATTCGTTTGAGACAATGCAGATATGTTCTCTGATTAAAAATAATAGATATGAGCCTTGAACGCAGCGCAATTTTTGTATGCAAAATTTTCATCTTACAATCGGAGTTAGGCAACTCCGCAATACACGTTTGTAATTCCGTAGACCAGGGGTTCCAAACCTTTTGGGAACTGCGTGCCACTTGAAATATTTAGAAATTTTGGCGTAACAACAGTCCTATATTTTTTTAGAAACATATATTTAATTTTGGAAAAGTGTATAATGGCTTGTTTTATTTTAATTAAATTACTAAGAAATCTTCATATTTAATCATTAATGCACTTGTATTTTGTTTTTTCAACTCTTTATCAAGACAACAATAAATAAATAAAAATATACATATTTCATTTTTTTCTTAGTAATTTTTACTTTAATATATTTTGAGATATGTGTATTTTAATAAAATTTTTATAAAAAAGGGAAACATAAAATGATTACTGAAAATTACAGTTTTATTTACTACTCATAGGTCTAAAAACATACAATTTTATATAATCGTACCACCCATGCATACCACCTGAAACATTCCCGTCTACCACTGGCTGGGAACCCCTGTGGTAGCTCGTGACAACTTCTCAGCTTAAACTACAAGCATCATTGACTCCGTCTTTTCATATCATATTGGTCCCAACAGAATATTCCCAGAAAGAATGAGATATTGATCATACCTATCATATGCTTTATCTTAGAAGGCCATGGATTTCTTCCATAAGAATGCATTGAGCAGATTTTTGTAAATATTTTCAGAGTACTCCCCATGATGGAAGAGAATTGAGCATCTATATGCTCTTGATAGATGCGCTTTTTTAACATAAACGAGAACGATTTTTTTTTTTCGATTTGTAATACTCAATTGTAATATTACATACCTCATGTGAATTATCTCATACATTTACAGTTACTGCAACTTGTGGGGATAAGATAGTGAACAACATCACATACTTTGTGAATCCAGGATTTCCGGGGCTCCATAACGAGTTGATGGAATGTGAAATAAAAGTGCAGAAGATGGCATCACATGTCAGCCAAATTAGACTAGATTTCGAGCACTTCAATCTGGTGAGTTAGTCTATTAGGACTCCAGTGGCTAAGTGGTTTAAATTTCAACAACAAAAAAAATAAATCATATCTTGTAAGTATTGAATGAACAAAGATCAAATGAAAGACTCAGTCAGTCTATTATAATCTCCTAGCAACATAATTATGCTCAAATTAATTAGGATTATCTTAAAAGTATGCAGAAAAGCCTGAAGGTTACAATCATATTTAAAATCTCATATCAGATATCTTCATAAAAATATATATAATCAAAAAATTTCCGGAAAACTGAATAAGATTGATTTTTGTAATAGTTAATGCTTTAGATTTTTCAATGTCACTAATTAATTAAAATTTGAGGGATGAAATGGCAATGGATCATGTTTTGTGAGTTATAAGTATTTTACATTAAGAGTAATTGACAAAATATATCAAATAAGAAATGTATTAACCATCTTACTGACTTTCAAACTCATTTTGAATATTTTCAGGGACAACCAAATAGAAGAACAGGAAATTGTGATTCAGATGTATTCATTATGGGAGCTCCTTCGTCCAAAAAGAAGAATACCCTAAAATTTCCGAGTCGTGAAGTAAGGCTGTGTGGACAAAACAGTGGCCATCATGGTAAGAATGTCATACTTACTTGAGCACCATTAAATATCTTATAGCAAATTCTTAAAGTTATGTTAAATATTTTGATTTTAATCTTAGGCCTGATTACTTCATTTCAACCTAAATATACTAATATCCAAAATTAGAAATTCATTTCTGTAATGATGTTGTTTTTAAACAGTTTTATTATAGAAAGCAATTTTGTATAGTTGATTAATCTTAATTATTTGTTAAGATGGATTATTTTTTATACTCATAGACAGGGTAGTCTTCTTTATGTACTCACCCCAAAATGAGCCATGCCTCCTCAGTCCAATATTATATCATAATGCGCAGCCCAATATCAAACACACCATAACCCAGTTTTCTTTGACTTTTGAGAGATCAAACAGCATCAATGTGAATTGACCACTCTTCATAGAGTAACAGATGAGATACAGTGATGAACCTGGTAAAAATTTTCAATAAAATAATTACTTTTTATGAACACTCTAGCTGCAGTATCCATAGTAACTGTTTATTATGAATAAAATGTCAATATCCGCAAATAAGTTTCCAGTTTCAGCACCAATAGCAATGAAGGATTAGAATTAACTTCATAGAATCTGCCTCACATTCATGTAGTATTATTTTTCTATAAAATGCCTGACAAGAAACAATCTATTAGTAATATTTCTACACACTTCATTCAATTAACTTAAAATTAGGATAAATGTTTTTAGACTGATATTAAATTAAGATTTTAAGAGATTGTTATTTTTGTTTGGTTTGTTCATTTCCATTACCTAATATCTATGCTAATATAATAATAATAATAAAACAGCTTTATTCGGGCGAGAATGAGACTAAAAGTCTCTTCTTCCATCTAACCCATCGTCATACAATACATAAATAATTAATTTAAAGAGATAGTATGAAAAAGATATGAGAAGAATTGCGGATGTAAAAAAACCTAAGAAATTCTTAGGAAAAAAATTTATCCACTGCAGGAAAACACCCACTAAGAAAGGGGGTGTGAAAAACCTGCGCAAACCTACCGATAGTCATAACTAAAAAGATGGTAAGAAATATGATAACATTTTATAAATAAACTATCAATAGGTACATATATGGGATACATCAATAAACATAGTCATGTTGACATTTAAATAAATGCAATATGTGTTATGTAATATGAGTATCACCTTCTACAATATCCCTCAAATGATGTAATATTTATTGGTTAATATACTAAACCATACATAAGTCAACTACAGGGTGCAGCAACATAACTTCCTTTTACTAAATGTTTTTTAATACGAAAGAAGGAAGTTATGTTGCCGCACCCTGTGTTTGGTGAAATACTCTTTCCACCTGGGCTCAAACAAAAGAAGTTTGAATAATCAAAAAGGCAATTTTATAATGGAAGAAGTTTATGGAAAACTGTTCTGTTTTGTAATAATGTATGTATTTCAGATCCAAATATTTTTATTGTGAAATTTAATAAAAGTGGTTGTATTTTGTTTAGCAAGAGTAAATTAAATGAAGAAATATTTTTACAAAAATGAATTTCAAATCTTTCTGAATTTTAAGTTTATTCCAATCTCTGTACATTTAGCTCAAGTTTGTGGGGATCTTAAAAATATTTTTAAAATTTTAATGGAGGGAATATTTTGCCAATATCTTCCAATTAGAATAAAACATTAATGTCTGGTTTGATTGCTTGCAGTGTATTATGATGTTGAGAATTTTGATGAGCCAGTAACAATTCGGATGGACCTCAAGAAAGAGAACATCGGAAGATTATGGGAAATTAAGGTAAGTTAGATTTTTTTAAGATCAGTATACAAATATTATCAGAAGGTGTTACTAAATTGTTACGGCAATGTATTTGAAAGTGAAGATGAGAGCCAATGTAGAAGAATTATTACTATTAAAATATTTTTAAACTCATACCTCTGTTTGATATCTGTCTCAGTTTGAGTTTCCTCCTAATTATAAAAAAACTATTAGTTCATGCATAGCCATAAGTGACTCCACAGCCTAAGATTGCCGAACGCTACTCTAGACTAATTTAGAAAGATTTGAAATGGTAATTCTTATAACTTCTTAACTATTCTTATAACCACTGAGGAAAATATTCTTGCACAGGCCCGTGAGTCTGGGATTAATTTATATAGATGATAAATAGATAGAAGAGGATAATCAAAAATTAAAAAATGGAGAAATTACAAGAAATCCAGAGAAAAAGAAATAATAAAATGTACAGCGTACTTTTGTATATCAAATGAGTGAGCACTATATTTCCTTGGAAAAATGTTATAGAGACCAAGATAATGTAGACAAAGATGTCAATATTTCAAAAGATCAGCAAAATGATTAATTTGAAGATTTTCAATAGTAGAGGGTGGTATTAAAATTATTCGTTAAAATCATCATCATTCTGCCCAATAGGTATAGTAGTAGTAGTATTATTGCTAAAAGTGCCTCGACAGCTTAGGTCATTTCGCACATTGGCTCCCACCGGGATTCGAATCCGGGACCGCTTTCACCAAAGGCAAACGCACTGTCCACATGACTATCCGGGAGCTCTGCCCAATAGGAATTTACTACAGAATTTACATCAAGGATTGAAGTACAGAAGACTTAACTAGTAGAGTCTGGTTAAGGTTCTTAATTTTTTATTTGGTTTCTAGAATTGTACAACTCTGATATGTCATGAAATAAGAAGACAGAAGCCACAGTTAGAGACATTATTGATGAAGAAATAAAATATTGTCAGATTAGTTGGCCACCATTTATAATAATGATAACTGAAGATTTACTTGCAATTAAATTAACATTGATTGATGGAAACATTGATTTTGAATGATATTTGCAAATTATTTAGGAAGACTTTTACCTGAAACTTTAAGTATGGAAGGGCATTAATGTATTTTTTTAAATTTCTCCTCTCAGGTGACTCAAGTTCGATTTAACCAAAGAGCCCCTTCAGGATGTATGCAATACTACCGTGGCACTACTGGTATGCTAAGTATAATACAATCAATTTTATAATTGTAGGCCAAATCATTCATTCTGATACCTGTTTTAACTAACAATGAAATTTTGATTCAAAGAAAGACATAAGTTCTGCTCTCTGCAGGTTTAAAAAAAAATATCTAATTGGTGTGATTAACCAGGAGCTGCAAAATTAGAAAATAAGGGTTTTCTTCTTTGCTTTAACCTATTAAATCAATTCCTTTCATTGCAATAATACTTAAATACTTTGATTATATAATGAGAATAATTTAACACTACTTTCAAGGTAATGAAAAACATACCTTTGCTCCATCAAAATTATTTTTGAAAAGTGGGTTGAAGATATAAATACGATACTCATGAAATTTAAACCCATTAAAAGGCAGTAATTTAATGTTAAGAATAAACTTCACTCTTCTCAATTCATAAGAAATATTCTATGTTGTCATACACATTTCTGAATTAATTCCAAAGATAAATTGAATTGAATGATGTGTCTGAGACATTTTTTAAACCTTCATAATGGAATAAGTAGAGTATATTATTTTATAATAAAAGGAGATCCTCTTTCACTTATCCATCTTTATTCTCTCACATTGCTGTACAGGAATGCTCCAAACAATGAATTTTGCTGACAATGGACGTCATTTGGCCAATCAAGATTATCTCATATGCATGAGACAAGAAGAAGGTGATTATATTTCCAATGATCAATGAATTAAATCAATTAAATAGACTAAAATAATAAATTGTTATATCTATCCAGGAATCGATGTTAGAATTTATAAATGTAAAGTAATGAATGTATCAATGACCATCATGAAACATTTTTTAGTTCTGTTCTTTTATTAAGAGACATTACTCTAAATTAGAGATGTTTTTATTTAGTTAGTGCTAGCGGTGCTAGCTCATACAATTTAAATCTCTATAATTTAGTTGCATATTTAGTTAAAGCATATCGGTTACAGCTAATACTAATTCAAATTCTAGTCAAAAAAAATGACTGTCTCTTGCGATAGAGAATTCCATCAATTAATTCTATTTCACTAAATTTCTCTCTCTTATATTTTAGGTTTCTGTTCAATAGCCTATGAGCCCTGTGATGAAAATTCATTCAAAATAGGACCTCCTCCCCCTGCTGGAGCAGGGTCTTTAGGTGGGACTGGTCCCCTTGGAACCAACCCTCTCGGCGGTGGACCACTCCTTGGTACTCCTCCAGGCACAAACCCTCTTTTGGGTCTTCCTGGAGGAGGGGAAGGTGGTATTGGTGGTGCTGAACCAGTGGTAGCAGAAGATGATCCCATATTTGGAGGTTAGAGCTATTCATTAAAATAAATCCATCAATGATATCCATAAACTGGATATCATTGAGGAGTATAAGTTTTTTTTTGAGAGACTCTTCTATAAATTATTTAAAGGTCCTTGCAAAGAAGTCCCTACATACGGTGAGGCATAATATCTCTTGATATTATGTCTTAGAGAGACCTTGAGCTCGATTCTCAAGTAATTTTAATTGAACTAAGTGAAAACCACACAAAAATAGTAACAAGTATTTTGATATCTCCCTACTAAATGCATCATTTTTAATGCAAAACATCAAACATTAAAAATGAATGCCATATTTGTTGACTTATAACAAATTTGTTTTTCCTAAAATTTAGCACAGAAATTCTACAAGGGTCATAAAATACATTTTTTATTCTATTCAATGGAATAAATAGGAGCATACTTGTTTCGCCTATCTTCTATTTATTTTAGTATTTTAATTTAATCTACATTTTAAGAGCTACATAAATGCTATAAGTATTGATAAATAGCAGTATCGAGTTATCTAAAAATTTTTTGAGTTCCAGTAAATACAGTATTACAGTAATTGCTTTGGAGCCCCTGTCAACAGGTTTTATTCCATCATTTATCTCTCTGGCTCAATCTGAGTTATTCTGTAACAGCCTCAATTCACTCCAAATAAGTGTTAAATCACCCATGATGAGTTTTAGTTGTATACTTCCTTATAGTGCTCATTACCAAGAGTATCTTATTTCTCTTAGATGCTTAATATATTAATTTTTACTGCAATGAAATAATGGTTTTATATCATTGTTATTTGATGCAAATGTTTGAAATGTTATGTATTACGATGCTTTATTTAGATGACGCTGGGTCTGGTTTTGGTGGATTTTTCCGAACTGAGGAAGAAGTCAACAGCATTTCAAGACAAGGACTTGCTGCAGGGGCCTGTGCTGACAGAGTAGTAATGCCTTGTGACTCTGAAGAATTTATTGCTGTAAGTACCAAGCAAATAATGGACCACTTTCATCAACAAAGATAGTCAAAAATATATTACAGCAAGATGGCAAAACATTATTACTCACGTTCTTTATTCTGTGAAAATGTTTCTTCAATATAAAAATGATCTTAGAAAAATATTGCCAAAAATTACTCTTTAGGATAATTCAGTAAAATTTTCTATTCTCAAACAATTTTAAATTTGTCAGCTGCCAGAAATTAAGTTTAATTATAAAATCAAATATTATTATATTAATTTTAAAATATAAATATTTTATTGAACATTGCAATCTATCTAGGCTGACCCCAATGGCCCTGGCGTGTGTGATTTACTGCATTGCGGCTCATCTTTCTGCAATAGCGGGGAAGACCCATGCAGAATTGAAAGTGAGTAAATTCAATCCTCTTTTAAGTACAGCAGATATGTTTAGGCTATTTATGTAACCATGTTCCATGCAATACATTATAGTTCCTTAATTTTGCTTTTCTTTTAATGCTATTTAAAGTATTTATAATCTCTGAGGCATGTCATATTAATGGAAATTTAAATTCAGAGGGAAATACCTAATGTTTGAATTTTACTTTTATTGAAGGAACTAAGTAAACTAACAAGTGAATTACATTAACTGCCTTTACCCTTAAGCTTATAATTAATTTATTTTTTAAAATTTGATTCTATGGAATTCAAATGATATGGAGAAACTTGAGTAACTTATATAACACATTTTACTCAATAGGTAAAGTAGCTTCTCTAAGTAAGAATTATAAATCTAGAATCCAAACTTGGGTTTATGAATCCATTATGATCTAACAAATTTACTAGATGAGGGTTAAGTAAGAGCGTAATTTTGGTAAATTATGAATGGAATATACCTTCATAATCATAATACTGACATAAAAATTACCTTGAAATTAATTAGACAAAATGCAATGCAACACTTATTCATCTAAGATTTAGAAGCACTTGAATTTTGACTCATAATTTTGATTACCAGTACATAAGACAAAGACCACATTTTAGTAGTACTTTAATGAGACAAAGTCATATTCTATATGCCATGAATAAGGTAGTTAACAGTCATGGGGAAATGTAAATATAAATACTCATTAAGCTGATGGTAAGACAATCTTTAGGAAGAATAAACATATCTAATAATTCAGGTTTTCCCTAATTCATGCATGGTTCTTTCAACTGATCCAATGAAACTAGGTTTGCCCCAGCCATCAATTCAAACAGAATTTAAATCACTATTTTAACAACAGCTGTGACGACAATCTCTCTTACAGGATTTATAGAGAATTAAAAACATGATATGCATCATTCACTTACAGGTAGCACCACCCCATTCCACATACAGGTTCTATTTGGACCAGGAGTAATAGAAGAATCACCAGATGATAACTTGGGAATGTGTTTACGCTATGAGCAGCTGCCATGCATTTGATTGATATTTACTGAGGCAGTGGGAGAAGTGTGCATGAACCAAAGGACTATTTATATGTTAATTTAAATTATTGATTTATTTATTTCATTGACCCCAAAGGGGCTCATGAACACTATTTCCTTATTCTTGCCAAATATATGAGAGCATTAAATGCTTGGAGCTCAAAACATATAAGACAATTTTGAATAAGTTGAATTAGTCTCACAGCTGTGCACTTCATTTGCATATAAATAAATACATTCACATTGTATAACTGAGCTCAATCACAGAATTCACTTTTAAAGGAAATGTTTTATTTTGTCCTAAGAATTAGGATGCTCAAAATAATTTCCAAGCTCAGTAGGTATTTGATAATTTCCTTGAGATCTTAAATGTGAGATATTTTTTCGATAGTCAGGCCCTAAGGAAAGATGAATTTTAAAGAAAGTGAACTGTCAACTACTCACTATCCAGCAATAATTACTGATCTAAATTAGATGTGATTGCAATGACTGTATTACATAAATCATTCTCACTAATAAAAGTTTTGTACATATATATCTGTAATAAAAACTTACATAACAGAAATTTTAAGGCTGATTTAATTTAAATTGAAATTTTTGCTCAGTGGTTACTTTTTAATGAATTTTCTAACAAGGTGTATTAAAACACTTTCAAGGTATTAATATAATAATATCATGAATTGGTTTATAAGCCGTTACAACTATCAAATATAGAGTAAATTTTGACTCTCTTGTTTTGAAAATCTTGACGTTTAAATGATATATTTTGTGCAAAAAGAGGAGCATATATTGGTAAGTGCTGGATCATATATTGGTCTGGTATTCTATGAGCATATAACAGCTAAGTGGTTATAGGGTTAATCAAAACCTCAACAGATATGTTAAGGTAGTAATAAATATTGGTGCAGTCTGAAATTGATAATGAAAACAATACCATATGATGAATTATTTCTCTTCCCAAGTGTAAATCGACCATTAACAACAACTTATGAAAATGAAAGGTATAATATTTAGTGTTGGATTATGAAGATGCTCAGATGTGAGTAAATATCTACATATGTTTCTCGTGTGTTCTAATAGTCGGTATGTTGTAATAGACGAATCCTAAAGATGAGTTTACAATCCATTGCTAATACAATTCTCACAAATCAACGACTGTAAGAAACGGGAAAGTTTTGAAGATATAAAGAGAAAAACCTGTGAACGAGACGGACCGATTCTCGATCACTACGGCTCGAGCAATGCAATTCTAATGTTTCATATACCTGGTTGTGACAATTTCGATTTTAGATCCTTCGAAGTGACCATGATAATAGGTGAATTGAAAGCTTATGAAACGAGCTCATAACCGAGCATTGCTTTTGAAATTGCGAGAACCTTCAAAAAATAAGCGAATGTTTTCCTCGAGTCCTTTGCAGTGTACAATTCGACCCATTGAAGAACAGTTTTTGGGGCCATACCGGCTCCTCCCAAAAGACACAATATTAAAGAAACCGTCTTGGTTCACGGTAGCCAGCTCACAGTCACGTTTGCTAATATGAAAATTTATAAAATTGAATTTTACTCACTTCTGCCAGTGAAACAGAAACTTTGATGTGCCATTTAGACAAAGTACTACATAGTCTCCATTTGGAGGATTTGGAGTTCACAGAATAAACATACAAGTTTTGGCATTATCTTCTTCCAGAGGGCGCAGGATTAATTAAAGAATCATAAATTGCCGAATGACTTGATCAAAAAGAGTTTGCAAAAGAATTTAGCTCTGAGCTTTTATAAATTAAATAATTATACGTAGGGATTCGTTACTCCTTAGGATAACTCTTACTTATAATTGAAAGTAATTAAAATTGCCGCCTTTTCAAAATTCATGCACATCTTGTGAGTAAGCTACTTGCTGCTACTTGCTTTCTTTTTCAAATGTTTGATAACTCAATATCTATTATATATAGAAGCTTCTCCGGATAAATGTTACATACATAGGATACAGACAGGGACGGATCCAGGGGGGTGGTCCTGGGGGTCGAAATTTCACTTGTGCCTATTTTTCGAAAATGAAACTCGAATAATGCAAATAAAACACAATTTAATAAGCAATCACTAGCGAAAAAATTCGAGTTTGTCTAACACAATTTTAACGTCACGTTTTGTGAAAGCCGAAATATCTTCTATTTTTAAATTTTTCGATCGGACCCCCCCCCAAAAATTTTTTCTAGATCCGTACCTGGGCGTCAATTTTGTAATAATTCCATTACGAACGGAATGGAATTTCCGAAATTCCGCCACCAGGCAATATTCCGAATGGGATGGAGTTTGTGGAATTTTACGAATTAGTAAGCGATTTCCGCGTACGAGCGGGAGGAGTAATTCCACTCGGAGGGATATCGCTTAGTTTCTCCAGTTTTTCCACTTCGCTGTCTTGCTTGACTAATTTCTCATCCATGCGCATGCACATTGACGAGAATTGGTAGTCTGCTAGCTCTTAGTTCGTTTATTTTGATTTCTTTAACATCGTAATATAGTCGAGGGGAGACAATGACAGCTAATAATTTCATGCAGGATTATTCATAAATGCACATAGAAGCAATTTAGCGTATAACCAGTGAATGGGTTGCACTTCAATAATTTATGGCGATGATTGAATCTTTCATGTGCGATTGTATATATGGATATTTTCCATGTTTCATGCACAAGAAAAGGCATTATTGGGTGAACTTGAGTACCATGATAATTGTTGGGGTAAAATTTCACTTTGGTGCTGTTTGGGAGAAATAGTGAAATTTTACCGTTGGGGTAATATTGTGAAATGAGGAGAGTATACTTCCCTTTATAATGACAAAATAGTATTTCGGAGACTGAATGAATATAGTTTCAAAGTGTAGCCCATGTTGCACTTTCGATAACATGTCGTTTTTGGAGTTACTTTGTTCGTATTTTGACAAAGACATAGCAAGAAACTTATAGAAAGTCTATAACGCATTACATCCAGTTATTGTGTAGTCAATAGCTATACTTCATTCATTGCAAAATGAGAGACTTTTCGGTTAAATTTTTCATTTTGCAGGGCTAAATACAGCTTTTCCATCTTTTTTATGAATGAGCAGACTGCAATATTGTTTTAGTTATTTGTGTCATTTATGAATATTGTAGAGTAATTTTGCGAATGCGGAAATATATGTATTTACTTTATTGTAAACATGTTTACTATATGTTTATTAAGGATAGCTCTTAGCAGATAGTTTGATTCTGCAACCAATTATTATGTTACTGTTTCATCTTGCAGAACTTACTTCGGTGGATTTTAGTATTGTAGCATGGCATTAAATACATCAATTCATCACCTATGCACCAAAAAGAAGTTTCATGTACCCTTAACCGATTACGCAATAGATGCGAATTTGCAGTCAATGCAAGGCGGGTTCTCCAATTTAGTGTGAATTTCTGTATCAGTTTGGTATAGTTTATAACATGGCAGCGTAAGTATTGATGAAAAAGTATTGAAAATAACGAGTTATGTAGTATTCAGCGGGTGGATCTCTTTACATGATGTAATTAAATCGTTTGGTCCCTTGCACCGTTAAGAAAACCTTTCATCAAAAATGTTTATTATGTTATTTGTTTTTATTTGATGGGCATATTTTTAGTAATAGAATAATTGTGTATTTGAAATGTATTGTAGATTATGAATTTAGTCCCAACCGTTGGATTTCTAATACGATTAATATGTGTTCTTTGTATTTGAAATTGAAACTTCTCTTTGAGGTTTATTTCTCTTCCTTTATATAACTATTTCGTCGGAAAGCCTTGGAAATTATAAAAGATGCCATTTCCTCCTACTACAATGTAATTTGAATATATCTAAGTCGTAATTTCGAGATTTATAAACAATCCTATAACTTTTCCCCACAAATTTATTTGGAAACCACACAGGGCATTTCATTCATTCCATTATGAAAGTTCTCTTTTTGTTCATTGAGTCATCCAGTTTCTTTTGGTATGATATTAAAGTTAAAATTGCTAAAACTTATTGGTTAGGGTATACACAAAAATAGGCAGCACATCTTCTTTGAGGGCTTGTTAACATTGAATGACTTATAGTGTAATTCATTAATTGAAGTGACATATTCTAGTAATTTGATAAGTCACGGGTTTTTGTTTGCTATTTTAAATATAACGTTTATCTAATGAATAACTGCAATAATAAATCAGTCAGGTAACTATTATTCTTAGAATCCAACCCATTTCAACTCTCTCTCTCCAAAACCTGCATGATTTTTGTTTACTAAAAATTCCGCCTTGGAATTCCACCTACTTTTTGTAGGCGGAAGAAATTTTACCCGCCTGCGGAATTTAATTCCGGCGGAAACCGGAATTATGGGTTAAAAAATCGTTCCAGCAATTCCACTCGGAGAAAGCGCCATGATGACGTATAATTCCGAAGAAAACTGAATTCCATTCGGGTCGGAATTATTACAAAATTGACGCCCTGGATACAGACCAACATTCTAAATCACAATAGTCATTGAACGGGGTATTTACAGTGCATAAGCCATAACGAGAGACCTACAGGCAAAAAGAAAAATCTATCATTGCTATCATGGGTTCGATCTCTAGAGGCTTCAAAATTCTGATTATTCCTACATGAGTGCATAGCCCGAATTCCCGGGTATATTTTAGGCAAATCCCGACAACATAGAGAGTTAAAATTTGAGGAATCGTTAGAGGCTGTGAGTATCCAACGGAAACAACCAAGTCTTCTTCGAATATTATCCTTGGTTCGACGCTAGATTGGGCAAATGTTTGCAATAAACGGTGAATTATTCCGATTGTTTTCCAAGCTCTTTTCGATAAGAAAAATTACTTGAACTCGGTATTCCATGTCCAGATATTATTTATTGCAAGATGCTGACGATTTCAAAACATCCCCTCGGTTAGATGTCAGATTAATTACCTTGCTACTATAAAAGTGAAAACATAAACTCATTTGTAAAATGTTGTTCCACTTCTTAGATTTAAGCCCGTAGGCAGTAAAATATTTGGTTCAAAAATATCGTTGTGAAATGCAGTTCCCAGGTTAAAAATCGTTGCCGAAAACACGGGTCGATTTAACTAGTGATGCGACACGGGTTTTATCAGTTTAAAATTAAGGATCTGAGTTATGGATTTCTGCATTACAAGTACAGAAAAGGTTCTGAAGTACAGGTTTATAATCACGAGGGAATGCAAGGGAGGGACACGATGACTTGGGTCTTGGCAAATCAGTTTTTACTACAGTTCTTTTTAAATCTTTATTAGTGGTTTAATTTTAACTAGTCACAACAAACAATATCACAGAGTATAAAAAGTAGCAAATGACTTAATCCTAAAATTTAATGAAAAATCTTTGAAGTATCGTCGCTGGCACGATTTGGAATTATTCTTCTCGTTGGTTAACGATTCTCAGGATTTATTTTCAGATTCCCGAACCCAGTCCGCTTTGCTCTCTATCTTGCTACCTGGGTGAACAATTAATTAAATTTGGTTGAAAATAATTAAATTTTGTTGATTCATATAATATCTAATATAACATATGTTGCCACTTGGGCAGAATGCCAACTTGCAGCGTATATTTAAATAAATATGAAAAGTCAATTTTATGATGTCGCAGACTATTGGTTTGTAGAATTTTATTTTAAGAAGCGAAAGCTGTTTCGATAAATAGAACGCTTTATACACTACAGCTTATATATCGATGGAAGTTCGAAAAGAACAGAAACCGCAGCAAAATTCACGCGCTAATTATCAATCCTTCCGCATATGTGGATGGATTAAATCCGCGTGATTCATTTGTATGAACGAGCATAAAAAAAAAGAAATGCATATTTAAAATAGGAATTGAAATGAGCTCCTCGTCAACTGAAATATGGAATACATAGTTAGTAATACATTTACGTTATAACGTTCAATGACTTTCATTAGACTTACGACTTGTAAGAAAGCCATCAACTTCATCAAGTTCCTTAATGACTTCGATGTCCTCAGCCTCATTCAAATCCTTCCTCCCTTCCTTGCAACGCCCTGCGTACAGAGGATGGATGACAGGTGTTAATAAGTCGATGTCGACGTCTGCGGGATCATTTAGTCCTGTCAACGCAGACGCAGCCAGTCCAACCACGACAGAGATCGCCAAACCAGTCAATGTGTATAGGGTGTACGAGAGATGGAAGATTGGTAAAACATCGTCCTTATCCAAATGGTCATCCACTGTCGTGAAGTTCTCCGTTTGATGAAGACCGAACATCCCCCTGGAGATAAATACTACATTATTTTCCGTTTCCTGTTTCAATTTACTATAGTCTATGGAAGATTGCTGAGAAGACGGAAGAAAATTGAAGTGTTTTAGAGCACAAATTTGAGGTGAGTAGGTTGAAAGAAAAAACTTCGTAATAAGTTTTAATTTATCCGACCGGTTTCGGCATTGACAGCCATCCTTTCTTTCTTAAATATTGAATTGATAAACTTTAATTCAAATTATTACATCGACAGCTAACAATGACATGTAGTCCCTAGCGGTCGATATCGACATAGTAAGAGAAGATGAAACCCTTTCAAACTCATTTCACCCAAGATTTTCATCTTACCTTTTGAAGCATCGGGGTTACACTTACTGATTGATCGTAACTATTTTTAACAAATCTCCTCCTTTCGCTGCACATTTTCCAATTCTAACACTTTTAATCAAAACACTGCAAGAACTAAACACGTGAATAGGTTATACAAATCATTACGATAAAATTCACCATTCAAATTAACTTTAAATCCTTTACTTTCATACTTATATACTGCGTTAATAAATTTTAATATATCCATCGACCAACAAACAACCCCTAGCAATGGCATATAGTACCTTGCGCCAATGTCGATATAGTAAGAAAATAAGTTTATTACACTTTGCAGGCAGATAAGGACGTCTTAGACTTTACAGATAAGTCATTTTAATCTGCTCATGTTTGATTGGTAAGAGTGTCCTAAAATACTTCATTTTTCTCGCTCATCCGTGATGATAACTTTAAATAGACTATAGACATGTCAATGCATTTCAAATTTGCTTACGTGGTGGTCAGATTTGAACCCATCGTGGAATTCCAGCCATGGTTTAAGAAGGAGCATCCTTCAGTGGTCATGGGCTTCTTCTCAAATGTAATTTTTCCGCTTGAGATGGAAGCTTGAGTCCCGAAGCAAATGAATCCCATAACGATCAGGCCAGTAACCCCACCGATCCAAGTTCCCTGTGAAAATACTGAGGATTTACGGAAAGGAATTCACACTCTAATGGGCTATTCATTACTCAAAGATGCAGATCTACACAAAACCTTACTTGTTGGTGCATACCTTGACATTCGTCCAGGGAAAGAACATGCCCAGTACAAACAGGGCAGTCCATGCTCCTTGAGTCACTCCTCCAAGGCTCCAAGAAACCTTTAAAATAAATAGAAGGTAAAATGGCTTTTATGATTAAATAGGTCTAAACTTAAATTACAAGTACTCTCTCAGGTATTTTAACAAATGCGAAAGTATCTGCAGTGCAGGAGATGCATTCATTGCAAAATAATTTGCAAATCATCATGATCAAATGGTTATTTAACATTTTATGCGGCATGAAAATTTTATCGTGTTACCTGAATTACTGTGCCAAGATTTTCCACAACAAACACCATGCCAACGCACATAATTCCAAATGCCACAGCAATAATCTTCATTATAAATGCAGCTTTGGCTTCGGGCATCTTAACCTTCATGAAAGGTTCCACGAAATCCTCGTAGATCACTCCAGCCATCGAGTTTATGCCAGTTGACATGGAACTGTACGTAAGATAAGAAAACCAACCTTAGGTTATAGATTTACAACTGATGTACTAGTGTAAAAGAAACGTATCACAAAATAAAGTTCAGCAAATACAAACCTCAAAGCAGCACTGAAAACACCAGCCATGAATAGACCTGGGAGACCTGGAATCCCACTGGCTACTTCCATCACGAAATACGGCAGTACTTGGTCCGGAGCTCTCACGACCTTAGCTACAGAATTTAGTACTTAAAACTTTTTAAGGGTGATATTCCAAAGTAATGCTTGTCAATACTTGGATGATGGTTATAATACATGCCTAATTTAATATCTATAGATTCTTGATTCGATATTGATAAATCGAAAAACCTTGTCATATGAAATATCCCAAACTATTTCCTTCCTTAAATTACGACATTTTCATGAGTAATTTAACACAGTTTCTACGAATACGTGCGTGTATGTGGTAACTTTATACATTTAAATATGTATTAAAATATTTCGTGTTGAGCTTAATTGTGAATAATTAAAATATGGAGTACTTTGCAGTTATGAATATCTAAAATTATAATAAAAGTAAATGTAAAAAATACATTTTTAAGCTATTTCTCTATGCAAATAGAATCTATTTAGAACTTTCACCAACAGAATTCATCTTATTACGATATGAGTATAAATAATATATTTTACTCCGTCTGTTTCATAGAAAGTTAGTCAGGATATATTGACTGAACGGTCGTTTTGTATTTTGTTACTGATAGCTGAAATGAACTTACTTTACTTGATATCAGGTCACACTTGTAATATGAAGCATAGATAACTAATCCTGCATATAGACTGGTGGCGTACATGATAAGTATTCCGACAGTAAACACCGAAATCATCCTGTAAAGTAATGAAATACATATTAAAAGAATGGTTTAGTAATGCACTAGTGTTTATCAATTATATCGAAACCGTCATGCTTGCCTAGGCAAACAGCCTGAGTTTGGTATCGCGTAAGCATAAGTAGTATGTTTGAGCTGAACTCAGGACATTATAACGTTTTAAATATCTAAACAGTTCAATTATGATTTATCCTTTTCTTACGCTTGAGCTTTCTTGAAACTTGGCATAGCCAGGAATCGCTGTGCCATTGATTGGTTGATTGAAAGATGGCAGAGCCAATTAAAAGTTGCGCCGAAGATGGTATTCCAGAACGTATGCCGCACGGTTGGATCAGGATTCAGGCTAAAAGTAATTAAAATAATATTATCTTCACTCTATGTACAGAATAATGCTCTAAACACTATGCCAAGCTTCCACCAGCCATTACATCTAATTCCAAAGATATTTGCGTCACTTCGAAGGAAAAAGATCAAAGAGATTTCTGATTATTTTATGTAAAACAACTTTAATATCAAAGAGATATTATAAGACAGATATGCCATGGTTAGCTAGGTATCAACTTGTATGAAACATTCCACCAGACGTAATAATGAGAAATGACTTGACACAAAATTAATTATTCTTTTAAAGACAAAAAATACAGAAAAATAATAAAACTACAATAAAAATTATAATGAAACTTTTTGCTTCTATTATCATTATTTCTCAAAAGTAACAAAATCTTCCAAAATTTGATTTAGCATAAGTAAAATTTCAGCCAATATTACCGCAGTAATTAAGACCGTTATAATTTTTATCCTCATAGGAATAAGAATGTTTTTCTTTAATCCGCTTCTAAAATATCATTTGTAATCTACGGTGGAAATACTATGTGCAAGCTGTTAGTTTTTGTCCGGCAACAGTTTTATTAAAAAAACTCTTATGTCTGAAAATACTTTAACATATCCTAGAGGTAGAAATGGATATTTTACGCGAATATTTCATCATTAATTAGCAACTAACTTGAAAAACTCGATTCTTCCACTTTGTTGGTTCCTTCTCCAAACCTCACTGAATCCTCCAACAGCTTCTGTTCCAATGCTGACGATGGCGAACATGGATCCGTACATCAACACCGTCTGAAGGGCATCCGTCCACACCACAGCTTTGAGGCCTCCCTATCGTGGACATACAGAAATTTATATTTTTCAATCACTTCAGGTTCAAAATGTTGAAGTGCGAAGGCCTCGAATGCTTTACACAACTGGACTATGATATTACCATGGGAATGTTATTGGATGTTTTCGATGAGCTAATTCAGGTTACCGGATTAATTGAAAACTCAAAGTCATTCCATTAATAAGGAGACGAAATGCCTCTAAGCTATTACCATGGATTTTTAAATCACACTATTTACTGTCCTGAAAATTTTTGCAAAGACTGCAGAATAGCTTCCACGGGAAGATATTGAAAGAGCTATTAGAATATATTGAATGATAATATGAAGACACTAGGGCAAATTACTTTATCTTTAGTTCCTCCTCTTGTCATTATTTCTATCTATGGTTTCTGATGGAACTAAAAAATAGTCATCCTTTTTCATCGAAAGATAAAAGCTCAATCGAATATGACATTTTTATTGACATTATCCAACTCCCTGTGATTATTTTTGTGGATACCCAAACTTTTAATTTGCTATAATTAATTGTTTCACAGCAAGTAAAGGTATTATTTGACTCACCAAGCTGGTGTAAAAGATACAGATGAGGCAAACTACCGGAGTGATCATATGGATGTTGATCCCAGAAACTAAAAGGTAGGAAAACGAAGATAAATTTCTGTGAAAAAACGTGCTTTATGAGACTAATACTCGAATACTTATCCTTACCTTGACTTAAGGCCAATGCTGGGATGTATACAACAATAGGAATGTACAGTAACTGCAAAAAATGCACGGTATTAAACAAGGTGATCGCATGTACAGAGAGATATCATGGTCCACAAAACAGATTCGACTTACACTGTTGATCAAGAACAGCACTGATCCAAGCAGTCTCACGCTCCTATCAAACCTGAGTTCCAAATACTGAAAGACAGCGATTAATAGAGGAATAAAATGGGGTGCTCCAATAAGAGTCAAATATAACCATAGAGTAACTATAGAGTATAGTTACTCTATGATATAACTTACCTCATACGACGTATTTAATTGTAGTTTACAGTATACGGGCATGAATAAGGTGCCGCTTGCGATACTTGCGAAAAGTAATCCTATTATGCTCGTGGAGTACTGAGTACCGTAGGTGTACATTTCGGCGGAGGCTCCCAAGAAGGTCACGCCTGAAATGCAACTGAAAACATCGTCGATCAAAGACTTTAATGAGGTGACTTCCGTTTCCCATAGGAATGTGAAATGCATAACAATTTTAGGGTGTCTAGTTCTTCACAAATAGCAGATTTAATTTCATGTGGGTTATAGTTTTTCATACATCTTTTTATTGCTATTTTCTATGTCAGGGTTTCCCAAACTTTTTCTGCAATGGAACACTTCGCAAACCTGGGAAGTTTAACGGAACGCTAAACTTATATGCAGGGCCGGATTAACCATTAGGCAGAATAGGCAGTTGCCTGGGGCCCCCGATTTTAGGGGGCCCCCGAAAAATGAAAAAAATCTTTGAAAATTTTCTTACAAAAATAAAATTCCAAAGAATTAAATGAAAATATAATCACAACTGAAAATTTTTATGAAAGCTTTAAGTTTTTATTTTAATCGAAAAAAGAAAGGAACGGACGTGAAAAAAGGGCCCCCAAATTGATGGTTGCCTTGGGCCCCGTTGAGGGTTAATCCGGCCCTGCTTATATGTAGGTTAGGTAATTCTACTTGTAAAATTAAAAAATCATTTAATTAAAACAAATTATTATTTTGTTAATTATTTTTAAATATAAAACTATAATATTGTAATAAAAACTTAAAATATGAATCAATAAAGCATTTAATGTCTTTTATTCTCAAATTCTCCATTGACACTACAAATTGTCGCGGAATTCTGGTTCAGCGGAACACCGGTGTTCCGCGGAACATAGTTTGGGAAACTCTGTTCTATGTTATTGTATTGCTACCGTTGATACTAGTTTTCAGTATTATTTGATAGCCGACAAGCTTGATATTGTCTAAATATTGATGCGTAATATGGAACGTTAAATACCACATCTCTATTATTACAAGTTAATATTATATAAGACTTAGAAAATTTCTTTCGGTACTTTTTTGTATGCGTAACTCACATATTAACAATTTCTGGAATTAAAAATGTCCAGTCCCTATGCAGAATAAAGGGTAAAGTGTACGTTGATAACAATTTTAACAATGACAGTACAATTAGTTGTGATCTACTGAAGGTATAACAAGGTCATTTCATCAACAGATCAATCGAATTGTACAACATTGGCTATAAGTGGGAAATCCACATTAAAACACAAGCTAACACAACCTAAATTTTGAAATAATAAAAAATGATTTTACAGATTAGATGCGTAATTCATTCTCGGATCAGGCTTGGTTTTTGATTGGTTTCAATGATTGTTTTATGAGTGTTAAACTGTAACTGTAATAGAAAAATCGGAGACTGCAGCAGAAAAGTACCTTACTTCTTGGTAGCTATTTTGAAGTACCAAGTATTATCTAAATCGAATTCAATTCATAAAAGATCTCGGAAGTAAATAACGATTTAAGTTTTGGACTAACCTCGCTATCAGCGACATCGCTATGGGCAACACACCCATCGTTCTTCCGCCCATGAGGTACTCCGATGCCGTATTCTGCTTCTGTTTGGCAAAGAATGCGAAATATATGCCAATCAAGGAGGAGCAAAGAAGCATTGCACCGAAAATACTGTAGTCAAACGTAGAAAAGGTTCTAAACTGAGGCGTTGTGTCCACGATGGTAGCTTGAGGGATGACCGTTGGAAGAACATCCTCAGTTGATTCACTGTAGCCTGGAGTCGCCGACATATCGCGGGAGAAGGAGAAACCGAACCAGTACCTTGAAAGTAAAAATTTTATCAATTTTTCATAACATGATCTGGTAAATAAGTATGTATACTAATAACTTAAATTGGAGCACGCAAATTCGAAAAATCTGCGGCAAAACAAGTAAAGGGCTTGGCTTTGTAAAGCGTATTGTTGGTAAATGCGATGAAAAGGTGAGAGAGCGATGTTATTTTACCTTGGTCAGACTCCTGGAATATGCGGCAAGTATATGGGATCCGGAAGATGAAACGGGTACCCGCGAACTCGAGAAAGTGCAGCGTAAAGCGGTTCGTTTTGTTAAGAAATGCTACGATAAAAAAGCAAGCGTTAAAAAATTCTCTCAGAAGTAGGTTGGGAATCCTTGAAAGACAGGAGATTGGAAGCTAGGCTGCGATTGCTTAATAAATTCAGGGAAACTACATTTGCGGAAGATACAATCGGTATCATGCAACCCCCCTGCTACCTCAGTCGATCCGATAATGAACGCAAGTTAAGAGAAATAGATGCTAGGACGAATCGTTTTAAAAATTCATTCTTTCCGCGAACGATACGCGACAATAACCGAATAAGGAAGTAGTTTAGATTCAACTGGTGTTTACACCCTCTGCCACACGCCGAAAGGCGGCTTGTACGGTATTAATGTAGACGTAGATAAATATACACTCGGCCACCAAGTCCGTGGATAGTATGCCATCTAAGCTATCGCTCCAACCCCAAGGTCCCGGGTTCGAATCCCGGCTGATCGGTTTTTTCGATTAAGGGAATGGTTGTGTGTGTTCGTTGTTACTGTTGCCTTGGTGAAGCACCTCCTGATTAGTTCATCAGAGCTTAGGAGGACTTCTCCAGTAAATGGCAACAGTAGCTTAGCATGAAAAAAAAATGTTCGTGAGTCAAATTGTGCATATTGCTTATCAGAATAATAACAAATACATAAATATGTATTTCGTTCCATTTAAATTGTAGGTTAACTAGTTTTACTACTGTCTCGTAATAATTATTTTACTATTATGATTTCCTTATAAATAGTTTTAACAAGTCATTGGAGCCAACCTCTAATAATCAATACCAGAGGAAATAACTGGCTCTATAGTACCCTTTCACCTAACTGAAATTGCAAGTAGGTGTTTTTTCCAAGATGATTTACATTTCATGAGGCCTATTTACCACTTGCCATGAGAATATGTTATCTTCGATTTCATGTCGAGAAATCGGGAAGTGGAACATTGAGGGTGATAGGAGCTATTAGAATCTATAAAAAACTATACTTTCCGTGAAAGATTTCTATTGTGACAAATGCACTGCAGTTGGATACAAACCAAGATGATGACCAGTATTAGCATCAATACATTTTTAGAAAATAACAAGGGGAAATACTTACCCTTTCAACTATCTTCACCGAACACGAAGAACCGATCGCTGATACCCACTGACGTATATATGTGCGACCATTACTGTCATCTTCCATCAGATATAGAAGAGATGACTTGTTGACATCCACTGATGTGCATTGTGTTAATGTAGCGCAATTTAGCGTAATTCTCGTATCTCTGTTGGAGGTCGACTTTCATGAGTGTATCTAATTACATTGTGAATGGGCTAATTCAAGGATAAATCATTAAAGACCCTCCTAAGTAATCCTAATGAAGCATGGACTTCAATGTTACAATCATAAATTGAAATGGTAGAATTATAGGCGCAGATGGTCTCAAAAAAAAACAATCATCCTCAACATAAACCAATTCTCTATGAGAGAAGGTCAACTAGAAGAAAATCCTTTTGATAAGCGGTCGGGGTTATAGAATTCGCCATAAGGAACGAAGAAATATTTCTCAATAA
Organism: Sympetrum striolatum; assembly: GCA_947579665.1. Lineage (NCBI taxonomy): Eukaryota > Metazoa > Arthropoda > Insecta > Odonata > Libellulidae > Sympetrum > Sympetrum striolatum. The sequence continues at coordinate 44,712,379 of OX388350.1, forward strand.
AATGATTCTCGCAGGGGTTAATCGGTGGGTCGACTTGTTCGAAACGCGTTCAAAGATAAATATAGAGAAGATGTAAGGAATGCGGAACCATGACCGGACATAACCCCTCGACAAAACCTCGCAGGACAAAACCGCATGTGCCAAAAAGCTCACACTGATAAAACCCAACAGGCATAATTGCGCACACGGACAAATACCCGCGCAATTAAATGCGCACGTGGCCAATGTTGAACATGAAAATGCATATTAAGAAATAAAATGTTATAGTTGCTAAATTATTCATTATTAATTTCAATTTAATTGCATAGATATCGTTCATGATTATTATTATCGTATAATAAATGCTGTCATATATTTTATATCGCACTATTATATTATTATTTTCGTGCATCGTTATTGTTTTGTCAATGTGGGCTTTTATTGCTGTGAAGTTTAGTTGCGTGGTAATAGGTATGTCATGGAACCATGCGGAACAATAATGTGGGTCATCTAAGGGTTCAATCGATATTGTTCTGAATTGATGATCGACGAGTGAATGGATTTCTCATCGAATTCAATAAAGCGGCAATCCGTGAGGCAAAAGAGTTCATTGGAATTGGTCCCACATCGTTATCAAATACGCCCACGACTTAAGTTAAAGGCATTTACTCCGACACTTGGATTAACTTCGCGATCAGCGCAAACTGATGGTAGACATATGAGTAAAAAGGGGGATCTGACTACCCCTCCTATGTAAGCAACGACTCCGTTGAGGAGTCTTTAGAAATATGAGTTCATAAGAAATAAAAACATTTTCTAAGGATAGATTTAAGGATTATAAATGCATATTCTTATCAATCACACCGGCCAAGACTTCGCGGAATTTAATCTCAAGAATACAGCTTTTTCTTTACTCCACAATAATGAATGACTCTACCAGTTTCAAGTGTTCATTTCATCTTAAGGTGTGAACCTGAAGATGAAATGAACAATTCGAAAGTAATAGCATCGTTTATTATCTATGGATAAGTCAAGGTAGTATTTCCAACCTTGTGTTCTGTATACTATTATGTTGGCCTTCGTAAACGTTAGACAGAAAGTAATTTTTGAGGTAGTCATAGAATCGTTTACAAAGATAATTTCTTTTACGGGGTATTTGGTAGAAACAGTTTTTGAACATCAGATCCTTCCACTAAAACATCGAATTCGTGAATCATTACGAATAATGGTATTCGATCGCTCATCTGTCGGCATACTCCTGGCGCGTGCTTTGACCTTCGAATTATCGATCTTAAGCAAAGGAAAATTTCCTTAGGAAATCCCTTGGTCAGAGTCACTGAAAGAGACCAATTCCAGCAGAATTTGTTTGGAAATGCTTTCGTAACTATCGGAATAAAGGACTGTGAGATAACCTCATAGATGGTTTAATCTTAATAAAAACAGAAGACGATGGATCCGTTCCAGAATGTAACAGGCGTGTTTTTAACGCGCGTTTTTCTAGGCGTGACAATGTTTCTAAAAGAAAATTTCTGTCACGCCAGACCCTCTACCTGTTTCTCGCTACCTTGAGACAGATTCAAAAATGTGTCATGTATAGGTATATATTCCAAGTTATATTCTGTTAATAAAACCTATACTATTTACATACTTGTATAAATACTATGTGATTGTAAACAAGTTAAATGGTATATATTATAAAAAGGAAATATTTAATATAAAGAAACAAAGATTAACCTCAGCGCCACTAGAGAATCATCGCAAAGGGAATATATTTGTGATGTGAATAAGTTAAGTTTAAATTTATGAACGTGTATGAAACTTGTTGCCTTATCGAGTATTTGATCTATTACTGAAAAAATAAATAAACGATTGAAACTAAAATTCATCAACTTTCAAGTTCACCAGAAAACCCTTTGCATACCGTTTGATGAATTAAAAATATTCGTTTCTAAATGCGGACATCATCTACCTAATGTAAAGCAGACCGTAAAACACTTAGCTTACAGAAAAAGAAAAGAAGTCAAGATAGCGATGTGCAACTTCAACGAGAATTTATGAGTTGCAAAGATAGCTTAATCCAGAAATTTTGGACAATAGTAGACGATAAATCACAAGTTTTATGATTGTGACTGAGGTAAAATCTTAATTTGGTTTTCAAAACTTTTTATGATTTTCAGCTGTCATTTGGAGCTTAATGACTAAACATTTTACGATATTATAGACTGATTTTTCTCCCTAAAATTTAATTACGAAATGGAAATTTCATTCAATAACATGACTAGTTTATGGTTTGACTCCGTCACACACGCATTAAAAAGTCATATCATCGAGACTGTCCATAAATAAACACCTTCTGAAGCACGGATAAATGGATTTTCGTTCAGTCCTGGAAAAAATGAGCTTCACGCCGTTTTCAGAAATCCACAACAAAACTCGATTGTTACGTAAGAGTTCATAGCATCCCCCTGACAAGAAGTGATTGTCATTTCATAAAAATTATTTGTATATATCGTTTCGATTTATAATTTAAACTGCTTTTTGATAACAGATGGTAGATAATCAAAAGAGCCAAAACCTTGGTATATATAATACATGCTTCCAGATGTTAGAGCATGGGTAAAATGTTCACAAATTTGCAATAAGTATGTAAATATTCACTCACCGATTATTTAAAAAAAAAATATTCAGGAGTAATATTTTCTGAAATTGAAATTGCCGAATACGGAATACGGCTAATGTGGTCTTATCTTATCGTGTATTGATTCAGCAAAGAAATAAATGGCTTCGCACAAGAAGTCAAAGAACTTCAGGGTCTCATAATATGAACTCGGCCCGAGAGCTTGGCTCGACTTTCAGACGATTATTTTAACGAGGTTATTGCACGCACGGGCGGAAATAAATGAAAATATAACCTTATGCAGGTATATTGCAGCAAGACTTACGTTCAAACTTCGGTCTTGCTTTCTTCACTCCTCCAGTTCACACGCAATCTTCGAGAGGCGGGAAAAAACTAGACCCTCTTCCTTTAAAGGTGGGGGCGCGACTGTGATACGAAAGATACTGAGCAGGCGCATAAACTTTACGATGCGTGGGTCAGGAAGGTCTTTTCTTAGTCCTCGGCTGTTTCCGGTAAAAGCGATCCCAAATTGGACTAATACTTTTTTCGCGATTCGCTCCGGATCTGCGACCGGTTCATTTTCTATGCGCAAACCTCAATGAAGGAAGCCAGACTTTTTATTCACCGTTACCTTGATTAAATATTCTTTTCGTAAGGATAATAGATAAATTTCGTAGATAAATAGTGTAAAACGGTGGTAATTCCACAGTTACAACGAGCTAATTGTCGGTTTAGAAAACCCGTGTGGATAAAACATTTTGAATTCCGACTGGTTTTTCAAGGATCATTTTCGAAGCTGCATTTGCAAACCGGTGGTAGCAAAATAGTTCAATGTGATCCTCGAGACGAATACTGGAATACAAAATACAAATTCAGAAAAACTACTGGTAGCGGAGACGAAAAATTTCCAAGTTTCTACTCCAGTGTTTGGGTGAGTTTGAAATCGTGAGGACGGAGTTGGGTCGACGAAACCTCATGGTCATTGCCAAAACTGACGGCTATTTCTGGTCGTTTCCTCGTCAAAGAATTTTGGGAGTCTTTCGTCTTCATCTCGGGGTTCAAAAACCTAGCCGTAACTCGCCCTAATCATAGCAAAACTATGTGAATCTTACCCATAGGAGAATTATTTAGCGGCTGGTTACCGATGGTACGGGCTCGAGTTCAGGAATTTCAGACTTGAATCGTTGTTTCAATACTTTATTCTGTCTCAAAAAGCTAAATGGGATGGATTAATTAAATTATTGCGTAGAGGTTTTACCTCATGAATGAATATGATTATATGATACCAAATGCTTCTTAGTACTGTCAAGGAGAAAAGAAAGGAAATTTTGAGCTCTATATCATGTAATATATCTAGCATTAAGTGAAAAAGTAATCAAAGTATAATTTATATTACAAATATATTCTGTAATTACGAAAAATGTTCTAATTAATAGAAGATAATAACTTATAGAATTCATGCACAATGAGGTAATAATAGTAGTATTAGAAAAGTTTAATAAATAAAGTAATAGTAAATTGAACAGGTAATTGATCAATTAATATCCCATTTCATTCTATTATTGGTCTTCTTTCAGTAATTTGAGTTTTAAAATATACACATGTTAGACTCTAAACTCCTCAATTACCTACATTATTTTCAACAATCGCCGGTATCTGATATTTTAATTTCTTTTGGCGGCATATTGGAATTTGTTTTCTTATAACCAAGAGTATGGTCTTAAAAATTGAAACTCTTTGAAGAAAATTACACTCAAGAGGCAGAGGATGAAATGCCCTGTCCTTGAAATGAATTAGAAAAAAACAGCCACTTTACTTTGATTTAACATTTATTGTTGGTAAACATGGAAAAATAGATGCAACATTATACCACCATTAAATTGGTAGTGAAATTGCCATACATATACACTCAATGATTCACAATAAATGATCCATTCTCATAAAAATATAAATTTGTACATCATTAACACATTTATAAATATCCTTACTTCATAAATACAGAATCACATGGCACATACATCCAAAAGAGATACTGATTAGAATAAGATGCCAATGATGATAATGAGTTACGTTATGTGGCCACATAAAACAATAGCTCAAGTCAATTTTCTTTCCTTTATACGATGAAATCGCCAATTATTTTCTAAAATGAAAATAATGCAATGAAATGTATGAATGAAATCATTGATGTATATAAAAATCAGGGTGGTGTAAAATAGTTATCAATAGGGTTTGGCAAGGAAGTCTTTAAAGAAAAACACAAGCAGATTCCTTACCGTGACTAGAATATGTGAATTATCACATGAATAACCATATCAAAAATACAGGATTCCCAAGAAATAATTACTTGAACATTAAAATCTCAATATTCCGTATTATCCCCTCCAGTTATAAAAAAATAAGGAAGAAAATATCAACATTCATAATGTTCTATGATCCTCTACCATTCTCCACTCGTATATCAAACCTACAACATTAAAACACATTCAAAAATAACATACTTAAAATTCAAAGCTTCCAATAAGACCTGCGTAGAATAAGTAACTCCATAAAAAGTGAGGTGAATAGTAGAGCTCTTCCTTTTTCCATTGCAATTAACCATCTTAAAATTCCACATTATCCCAGGCTCAGACTTTAAAGACTGAATGACATTACAATAAGTTATATTCGTGATACATAACTGTAATCAACACAAAAATATCACAAATGCAATACTAAAAATATCCCCTCACTTAAAGATAAGGAGAAGAAATACACTCTAATTTTCCTATCAAAAATTAGGGCTATAAAATAAGCATTTCTATCAGAAAATCTGTTTGCTCAAAAATTTCCAGCTAATATCACCACCAATCATATATCTCTATATAATCTTACAAAAGGTTGACTTCAGAGAAAATACATCCACACACATATAAAATACAATTCCATAAAAATTTTACAACGTTTTATATTACATTAAGAATCATCACCCCTTGTCTTCCATCCAGGTATTCAGTTTCTGAATTATCAAATGCAAAATCATCAACCTGAATCACGTAAACTCTAAAATTAGTTATCTCAGCATCACTTCATGTAACATTAAAAGATATAGAGGAAGAAATTCTCGAATACATCAAAAGCAATCTAAAGCAAAAAGCTGTTTGGCCCCATGACATTTACATAATAGTTTATTCTATAAATGTATATCAAATTTAAAAATCATCAGCTTTGGTTTATATGAATCAAAGGAACCTTGTAACAATCTTATAACCCTGCAGTGGTTAACAATTGCTAATAAAACTACGAATCAGAGATTGAAACATAGAGGCTGGAGAAACATTGTGTTACATTATAAACGATATATAGATTGGGAGAAAAGGCCTATTCAACCATATATCAACGATAAACAATGAACCAGTTTCTGACAGCACTTGGTGTTTATGATAATTATCCTTCAAGGTTCGCAAAGATTGAAAAAATGTAAACTTACATTACATACATAGAAAATGAGATACAAGGTTGTTTAAAAGACATCTTGTTTCAAAAAAAGGAAACTATTTTAAGAAGTAAATTCGTAATTAATTAAGATTTGGCAGTGATTGTGAACCAGGAAAAATCCAATTTCAGTTCAACTGTTAAACATAAAGTGTTGCAGTATGCAAAATTAAATACTAAACACAGTCTGTTATGTAACCTTAAGTTATCAAAATATAAAATACTAAACTGCGTATGACTTTCATATATTTCCCATTCATAACTTTGCTGTCTATTCGCTATAAGCAGACAAAGGAGGTGGAAATGGAGCATTTTCTTCAAATATCATAACTAATTTTCCATATTCCATAGTTCTCCTTTTCTTTTTGTTCTATAGAAAAGAGAAAAATTTTAAATTAGACTTTTATTATATTTAAGTTGTCATGAATAACATAATAATTATTTGTACAATGCCTATTTCTGTTATAATAATATATGGTAATAAGCAGTTAAATTAATTTTTAAGGCTTTACTAAATTAAGGTACCCTTTGAGTTATCTGACTTTTTAGGTAATTCTTAAGTTATCTTCATAGTATATTTTAATTTCATAAATACAGTAAAGCCTGAAATTCAACATAATAGAAGAAATAACATTCAAGAGTAAAATTATGCATCAAAATGTGATAGATAACTTAGTAATCAACTTTCTTGGCAATTTTAATTTATATTTCATTCTAGAACATTTGCATTAAAAGAATATAAAAAGCAATGGAAAATATATATATTTGATCCTTATTACTCAAAGAACAAAGTTTGATTTCCTTTGTACAAAAAAAATAAATAAATTTTAAGACCCTGATAAATAATGATTTTGTCATCCAGAAAAGTAAAGTAATTATAACTATTTATCATGCAAATTCTCACAGATTATAAAAGGAAATACTGTTCAATGCAGAGTTGTTTTGAAAGAGGCAGAGAAGTTAAGTACAGTTAAAATCAAAATATTAATGCTTTCATGCAAAGATTAAGTTAAATAATTTATTATATTTATTTAATAAAAAATAAATAATCAATTATTACTAATTAAATTAATCCATTAACTATTTACCCTATGTATTCCTCCTTGTTTTCCTTTGGTTGGAGAAGGACTCAAACTAAAACTATTCAGTGGAACAGAGGCTTCATCTGTGCCACTCGATGAAGTAAATCCAGCTGAGTCTTCAAGGCCTAGTTTGGTTGCTGCACCTTCTAGCTCCATATCCATGTACAGTTGACTCAACTGCTCATTTACTGTGCTTGACTGAAAAAGGCAATAGAATTTTCAATCAATTTTAAGTAAATGCAACATCAAAAGAGGGAAAAGGCATTTAAAAATCATAATTAAAGTTTGGAGAAGAGAATATCATAGAAATCATTAAGATGACATTAGAAATGTTTGCATTAAAAATGTTTAAAAACAATATCAAGAGATAATTAACTGAATAATGGTTGAGAGCTTATATAAAATAAAAATTCTTCACTGAATCTCTAAGGAAATATTATTTAAGAGAATATTTTACTAAACAGAAGTAAATTTTTGCAGTCATGATCCCTTTACCTGATGAATATTCTTCAGAGTTTTCAAATCAGCTTCTAGGACATTGTGAAGTATTTGATCATCCATTTTGTAGCGGAATATTAAATCTGGTGTTACATCCACTTCCTCTAGCCAAGAAGGTCCCTATTAATAAAATGAAATGAAATCATGATGATATATTATAGAAAATGAGCGGTAATTACTAATTATATTATATATCATTCTTATCATAATAAATGTACAATATTATTGTGATTAGGACTATGAAAAGCACCAAACAAAAGATGATTTCTAAGTAATATATAAAGCAAATGTTTAGGGTTACACCTGTTTACAGATACCTCTGCGAAAAAAAAGCCGACTCGTTACAGAGTATGTCAGGGGGAAGAAAATACTCGGTTATAATAAATACTAAAAGAATTATAAGTTTGAGTCAACTAAAAAACTTTTAAAACAACCTGAGCAAATAACACAATATGGGAAATTTTCATTATAAAATAATATTTCATAAACCACTATTCATATATTTAATTGGTTATCTAACCCAAACAAATTAAATGGTTTAATGAGCCTCAATATTTTCCATTACTATAAGTGAGCTCCAGTTTACAACTTTTTGAGGGCCATCTTTTCGTCAAATGATTCGAGCACATGAAAATACACTAATGAATATACTTCAATAAAGTGGTGAAGTTTTAAATAAGAAGCATCGTAAATTCAAGAGAGTCACAGGTTAATTAAGTTATCCAATAAAGAAATGGAATTATATAATTCTAATATTAAGCTTTTAAAATTACCCACAGATTCAAATCCTCTTAAAATTTCTTAACCGGTAAACAATTATCCAATTACCATTGTTTACTGTTAAATATAGAGAAAGATTGATACATTGATATTTTTCAGAATATTGCTGACAGAAAATATGATTTTAATCCACAAATTATCCACAAATGAGTATTTCAAAACAGGCTCTCATCAAATATAACTTTCTTTCCATAAGACAATCATGTCAAAGGAAAGAGGAGTTTAAATTATATTCTACCTTTCTTACTGGTTTCTGTTCATGTTTATCTCCGCTTCCTTTCTCTTGATCTTTGGACCCTGATCCCTTCACATCATCCTGTAATAAAAAAAGGCAAGAGTGAAGACAAGATCTATTAAAATTCATTCAGTTTGCCAGAGAGGACAAAGAATTTTATTGACTACATTGATTACATACTAATTACATACTACAAGATTAAGGTAATACATAGGTATAGAAAGAATGAAATAACCTTCTGAGTAAAAACTAAATACCTTAATAAACTTAATCTTAAATCAAAAACCCTTCACTTAGGTTTATTAATCATTATCCTCTACAATGAAAGAATGCATGTAAGTCTCATGGTATAAAAACTAACCTTAGTATCATTTTCCGTTGTATCACCTTTCGAATCCCAAGGAAAACTTCTCATACTTTCGTCACTTCTCTCACTTCTTAAAAATGAATACAGAGATGAGTAGCTGTTTAGAGCATGTAAATGAAAAAGTGATTTGTATTAATAAAAGGAAGTCTGGGTTTTAAATATTTACAACTGTTAAATGCTTTAGCTTACTTGCAATACGAGTAACACACTAGAAAATAGGAATCTTTTAAATGAAATATAATCACTTCTCTTTATCTAAGAAACCTTAGCATTTTGTAAACAACTCAGTGCTAAGTTCTACTACTTTGTAATAAAATTTAAGGTCACAGCATCTATTCTGTAAATTATAGACTAGTTATTATTTATTATTCTCATTTATTATAATAATTTAAATTTCCAGTACTGCCAAATAGAAAAAATATAATTCCTATAGAGAATGTATGTGGTTAACCTAATTCTAAAACAAATTCTAACCTGCTATCATCACAAATTGTGTCTTGATCGTGAATCAATCGGAATGCATAAAGATGTCTCCCTTTGTCACTGTCGCCAATCAATCCACAGCCTTCTTTGCTCATTCCGTCTTTTCCCCTAACTTTGAATAATTCTTCCTCTTCTGTGCCATTGTTCTGCCTGTTTATGCTTGAAGATCCAAGGTTTCTAAACCTCTTGGAGACTTCAGAAAAGTCCTGAAATAAGATAAAACCACCTACCTTAATTCTCAGTACTGAACAAAAATATCAGTATCGATAAAAAAATTATAACATAATAATTACAATAAATGAAAATTCAGTTGAAACTTATAAAAATTAAAGGCAATTTTAGGGTAGTAAAATTTTCTTATGAGTAAATTCCTTCAGCTTTACAAATGCAAACTAAGGTTTAATTTTATTTTGAGTAAAACACCAAGGTATCTGACCTCTCAAGTAATTAAATGAAAATATCAGACAGAATGGAGACATGAACAGTAATAAAGATATATGGGTCCAGATATATGTTTTCTAAGATCATTAACAGAAGTTATGGTAAAATGCAAAAGCTAAATTTCAATATGAGAGTGCAGATATGCTTGAATTTTCACAGTATGCAATGGATCTTTATTCCTAGTCATTCTCGATTATTGTAAGCTGTGAAACTTACATGCATACAGGCTTATTTACCTTCATACTTTTTCCATTCGTAAAGCAAAAACCATAATGAATGAGCGATAGTTAAATTAAGTTTTATGGACGGAGTTACAAAGATGAACCTGCACTACATTGGGTAATTACTGATGACAATTTTCTATAGAAGATTGTATCATACAGAATCTAACTTAAATAAAAATATTTATAGAGAGAATTTTGAAAACTAAAGACTCTGGAATGTAAGGTAGTTTCCACATACACGTAGTCCAGATGCGGAGGTGATGCTCCCCACAGCGGAACCAGGCTCTGCTTTGACTGAAGTATCTTGGGAGGCAGGGCGTTGACACTTGGGGAAGAGAAGCGTATTGCCTCCTTTTTCCTCTCCTCCATCACTCTCATCTCCTCGGTTTCTTCCGTCGCTAACAGTGTTTGAAATCGTCTCCCTTCCAGCCATGAGGAACACTCCTTGTCTATCCTTACCTCTCATTTGTCTCGCTAAACCTTTAGCTGCGGCAGATTCGGCTTGTGGCAAGCGCACATGATGCAACATGTGTGCAGCGTGGTGATTTTTAGAGGAATGTCTGAGACGAGGGTAGTGAAGATTCGATGAAGAGGGTTGATGGTGTGTGGGAAGGAGCTGGGGATTTGAGGCTGAGTCAGCAGGATTTGGAGTGGAAAGTGGTGCAGGGTATGGAGGTACAATTGGCATGAAACTGTTGATTGGTTGGAGTAACATCTGAGGCGATGCAGAGTTGGTAACTTGTGCAGAGCCGACTGTTTGGTAAACCATTGGTGGGATGGTGTTGAGGTATTGCACTGTGAATAGGAAAAAGGGGACATAAGACATTGGTTATCATGAATTAACATGTAGGAGACATCAAAGAAAATTAAAAATATTCTAATTTTAAAAAAATTTATGTAATTTAATTTAAAAAATGTTCTGCAATATAAATAGATTATGGAAGATGATTTCATTAAGATAAATAAAATGTTTTCAACAAGTTGCTATCAAAGGCTTAAAAAACAATAACTCTACTAAAATTTAACCTAACTTTAATTTATCATGAACAGAGAAAAGATGAAAATACTTTGATTAATTGTCATAAGGAAAATTAAAGCAAGGCATTAATATAACATATAACATAACATATATTGTTTCATATATATTTCTGAAGTATTATGAAGTAAGTCAATTATGAAACTTCAGCACACTGTTTTTCCCTTTCAATTTAAATATTTTTTATTAGATTGGGAATATTTAATGTTTATAAAGTTTAAAGTGGTTTGTCATCATTTTAAAATGCAGAGTTGACGGTTTCACACTGAGCACACTGTCACAAAATTGGAGACACATTATATGCATTCAGTAACAAAATGTCTAAAAGCAGTACGTAGTTTTATACATACTATGATTGGGTATGTAGAAGGATCCTGGCACAGGCGGCATCCCAGGTGGTTGCGAATGTGGTGATGGTACAAGATATGAATAACCAGGCATCTGCTGCTGGACTTGTTGAGGGGGATAGCCTACGTGGCGTGGGTGAGAATTGGAATTTTCTGCATCTGCTGAGGGCATTACGCCCATGGCAGCTGTTGGAACATAGTACACTGGAATGAGCCCCTGCTGATGATTTAGAGGGTTTAAAGGATGCTGAAGGGACATAGGAAACTGTGCGGGAGGAGGAGGTGGAGGCAACTCTGCCCCTGGTGGTGGATGGTTGGCTGTAGTAGTGAAGGATGTGGCGATGTTCTGATTGTGGTTCTTTTGTGTTCCCATTCCAGGACAACTAGAGAGAGAAAATGGAAAGAGATCTACATCAGAGAGGAGGAGAGAGGTACAAATGTTGAACACCTGCATTGAAGACTTGCTTATCAAATATAACAAACCATTGAAAATGGTTCTTAAGGTGGAAATGGTGAAAATATCATTAAATTTTGAAAACAATAAACCTCTGCATGAAATAGGAGTTCCAGACTAAATTTCAAACTAAGATTGTGGAATATTTTCATTCATAAATCAGTTGCATTTACATCGATTGACATGATATCTCAATCATATTCTTACAAACATTGTTGGGATATTCTATCGAGGATCTAATAACTAATTGTTGAAATCAAAAACTGTCAATCTGATTATGCTAAGATTGATATTAAAAAAAGTGTATTGAGTAACAACTACATGATATATCAATTAGTCTCCTGTTAATCAAAAATGGACATTTGGAGAAAAATAATGCAAATAAAAATAACAATAAAAAAAACCTCTTATCCCATTGTTTTACAAAAATAAATAGAATATATTCAGAAGGCTTATTTGAATCTTTGGACATTAAATTAATTGATAATAAAAAGAATCCAAATTGTATTGAACCAAACATTAAGAAAAATAGCATAACACATTTTCACAACATTCCTATTGTCTTAGAGTTATTCATAATTAATCATAAAATATTAAGAATAGCTTAAGAATAGACTGGGAAAAATAATGATAGAAAAAAATAATGTAAACATATTTGTAACTTAAGCTTGTTATTTTAAAATATTTGAAAAATTTTACTGAAAGAGCATAAAAAACTGAATAGAAATTGGCAGGGTAGACGTAAATAATGGAAAGACTTAAAAGGTAAACATTCAACTCTTAAAGAAATCAAATAAATAAATTTTAAAGGAGTAAAAAAATAAAAAAAGGATTTATTTCCTAAGTTTACAAAGAATAATATTCAATTATAGAGAAAATGTTAAGTATAAAGCATAATGAGTTTAGTATCAAATGTGAAATCATTACTTAGTAAACTATTAAAATCAAGAATATACTCAGCATCATAATTTTACCACATTTTATCACAGCCATCGTTCAGTCCCAGTCATACCTGCAAAATTTCAGATAATTCTAGTTATGTTTAAGTCTGGATCTGATAATGTTAACATGATACTACGGGTATTCATGGGTCTTCTCTATGAACTGTGCTACTTGGAGGGGTTCGAGGAAAGTTTAAGATATCTTTAACCTGGCAGAATAAAAAAGTTTATCTGAAAAAATTCTGCAAAATTACTTTTGTTTCACATCCTCTACAATAGAGTAATACAATCTGCTGAAGTTATTTCTTTAGATAGTTTTTTAAATGCATACAAATAATTCAAGACAAGAATAATCATGTTGAAATTTTGATCACTATTTTTTTCATCTTCCTTTTTTAACTTGCATTAAATAGAATGAAAAGAAGATAAAAACATAAATGACAGATCTCAGTGTATCACTTAGGTAAGTTTCTAGATATCTTCACCCTGTTTTCTAGAATTACAGAAAATTATAGCTTATAGATGTATAACTAATACTTGAAATCAGAGAGTTTCAAGAATAAGCAAGTCGTATATTTTCCAACAATAAATGAGAACTTCTGAAGCTGCTTTGGCAAGCTTCTCACATAATGATATGCATTCCAGAATCTCTAAGAGATATATTAAATAATCCCTTATGAGGAGTAACCTCTTGTGAATTAGTTTCACAATTTATATTTTCTCTTTTCTCAACTCTCCTAACAGGTAGTTTTCAGCAAGAAAAATCTGTATTTTGCACTATCTATTTACCTTTTGTGTTTATTATTTTTCTTCTTAGACTATTAACCATTCCCACCAGGTATGTTGAAAATGGTAAAAACTGCCTTACTCCCAGCTCATGCAATGAATCCTTCTTACTTCATCTTAAAATTTCGATACACAATTACTTATAAACCAATGAGTACTCTTAACTTCATCATAAATCCTTTCATTTAGACTATCAAACTCTGTCTAACTAACAAAATTAATAGTACAATCCTTACATGAATCTTTTGCTCTCATTTATTTTAATGATATTCTAATTAGGATAAATCACATGATAAATACTGCAAAGAATTCCCACAAGCTTATTCCAAACCTAGCCCCTACCTCCGGCTGATTAATTCATAAAAATAACTCAGATATAATCTCCCAGCTTACTTGAGTTGTTGCAGAACAACAAGATTGTAAATAGGAGAACAAGCAGAAAACTGAGAGCAGAAATAAATTAAACTACAGCTTAACTGCAGTAAGTTATTGTGAGTAAACAAAATCTTTAATCATTATAATTTATGGAAGACATTACTCAATCCATCAGAATCTTTAAGAGTCTCAATTAATTCTCTAATGAAGGAAGTAAATATAATCTAATGTCTCATTCTTTCAATTCATTTTCATTTGTCCATATTCATTCGTCCATATTCATTCATTCTAATGTTCCATTTTCAATTCAAGTCTCAACGGCTGAAACTCTGCCAGATTAAATGCATTCCATACTACCATCTGAAACTACATAGAGGAGTAGGTTTTGACTTAAAATAGCAAATGAATACTCTCACATTAAATCCACATCCATCGTTTCCTCTCTTACACCTCCCCCCATGGAGTTGACTGACCTGTAAGTCGGGCAAGGCTGAGAGTTGTGCATGGGAGTCAAAGTCACAGAAAATGGTGGCCACAGGTTGAGGGAAGGTAGGGGTGGCATTGGGCTCTGCGTTGGCACCTGCAATGCTGGCTGACTCGACTTGTTATTTTTTGGTGTGGCAGAGGAGATACTAGTGTTCATTGGTGCAATGGAGCTGCCTACAGTCATTGCTGATGTAGCGGCAGGCATGTTTACTAAATGCTCATCCCACTGACCAATTATTCCTGGTTGACTGTTTTGTTGCTGCGGCAACTCAATATGCTGGTGTTTCACTCTTTGCGGCTCCCCTTCCCAAGAGTGTGAGCCACTACGCTTCACTCCATGAGATACCAAGATATCCTAATAGATAAAGCATATTGTTTGTTTAGTTGCTGAAGTTATGAATAACGTAGTATATGGACCACATGACACTTCTCAAAGGGAAAGTATTAACACAAATAAAGACTGTCTAACAATGGGTCCTTTGACAAACAGTCTTCTTCAGCTACCTTGAGTATGTAGTAGGTCAAGTCTTTACCTACCTTAATTGAATCAGACATTTGCACCCAAACTATCCTGCATTAGCCTTCAATAACAACAGCTACATTTTGAAATATAGAGGGAGATTTAGGATTGAGGATCTGCCTTGACCATTCATGTATTTGATTTTTTTATTACCAAAGGGTTACTCCAACAAAATATTAAAATAAATTCATATCACCTAAAAATTTATTCTATTCAGTAATCAGGTACTATTTTAACCAGAGATCTCTTCTCAGAGTAAATTAAATATGGCCCTAGTTTTGATAAAACCTAACATCAACTATGCTAGATAATGCCCTAGTAGCCAAACAGTCCTCTGATCACATTACTCAACTTCTTTTCAAAATTAATCATCAATGCCCACTGATTTGAGACATGATTTCAATATAAATGATTTTTTCAATTAATACTATTAAACAACAATTAAAATTAAACATATTGTCATCTACAGTGGCAAGAGTACTCCTATATTTTCTTTCCCTATTTAAAAACTACCATTCTTGAGGGGAGCATTTTGCAAAATGTGACACTGAATTATGAGTCATATTTCACAGACAGCATGTCCAAGGACCCATATTTAGTTTCTAGAAAAAAATATACTCTATCTCTAATTGAAAGATATATTAAGTTAAGTATTTACAATCCATAAACATAATCAGTTTTACCAAAACATTAATAAAATTTTATGCCATCAAATTAACCATTACTTAGTTTGAAGAAGTTAACATGACCCCAGAAAGTACATTTACTAGGGTATGTAAAAAATTAAAGCAGAATTTGCTGAAATGGATATGTCAAGCACACAACAGGAATTTAGCTCATTCATTAAATATGAAGAATTGTGCACAGAAAAAGCATAGATGCCAAATCTGTTCGGATCAAAATTACAATGTTACATTCCTGAAAGTATTTTTAAGGTGTTTCTCTTTGAAAGTCTTTCTCAAATGTATTCGTCATGATCACAAATAAGAGGAGAAAGTCTTCCTCAAGTGCATCCATCCTGATAACAAATAACAGCAACATGAGGATATAAATGTTTTTCTTAAAAACATTTGTAAATTGAAAATTTTAAAAAATTATTATCTCTGAAAGCTGCCCTTACACCATTATAACTGTTCTCTTTACCAGTTTCATTCAAATTTACTATTTATTTACCGTCAATTCATTATTTATCCTGCTTTAAGAATGCTCCTTTAATAAATGATAGTTATCTTAACATCATGCACTAAGTAACTATGGAACATTTGAGGATGGCAAAGCAAGAGTTAGGAGTAATAGAAATATTTTCAAATATCGAGCTTTACATTTGTTTCTCTATAAATCTTATAATAATAAATGAAAGAATCATTGTATAACTGACTTTAAAACATATTCTTTCTCCAGTTGATAAAAATATAAATTAGATTTCAGTGATTGCAAGCACTAATTCAACCACTAATATTAAAAACTATAAACTTTTCTTACCTGAGATTTATCATGATTACCCTTTCTGCCGTCTTTCAATTTTCCCTCCCTGTCCAGAGATCTCTGCTCACGATGCTTCTGCACCATGATTTTTTCCATGTCCTCATTATGCCTATAAAAAGAAACACAAAAGAAAGTTTTTCAATAATAAATATAAAGACTCATGTTTAAAAGAAGTAGTACAATTTGCTAGATATAAACTCTTAACAACATCATAATAAAACTCCTGTATATCCAGTAAGATTTCCATTTAGGCCTTTGATCTACACAAGATTGCTCTTTTTTACGAGAAAAAATTCTGATTGCAAGTGGGTAAAAAGGAAATGGATAATTCAGTTCCTTTTCATTTGATTCCATGTTCATCAGAGATATTAATGGAAAATATCATTTAATGTCATCATAACTTAACATGTATACTATATCACACTACATTTAATATGCTACACAAATACTAATTTGTATTAATATAATATTTGTTACTATATTATATCCTTCTTTAGAGACTTTTGAGATGTGGGTGTGATGTAGAATGGAAAAAGTAAGTTAGTTGGATAGGTAAACAAACACAGAGATGCTGGAGATAGTTGCTTTAATTGAAGTAATTAAGTATTGAGAGAGGAAATAGGTGGGTTAAATATTCACAGTAGAGGGACTGCTAAAGAAAGTAATTGAAGGTAGAATTCAAGGAGAAAAACAGGGGTAAAAACAAAGGCAGAAGATTTTAAATTATGTTAAGGGTGGGGAAGCTACTAGAAAGTGAAGGAGATGGCATCGAAAAGGAAATTTTGATACAAGTGAACTTACCAATAGGTAGAACAATTATGAATAAATGAATATCCTACTTTCATGTATATATATATATATATATATATATATATATATATATATATATATATATATATATATATATATATATATATATATATATATATATATATATGCTATAATGATGGCAGCCATGAACCCTGCCATGTATCAGTGATTAATAACACTTTTTAAAATGCACATGTCAAAATAATGGCATTAAAATGGCTAAAAGATCAATACCTGCTAAGAAGAGCCTCCGTAAGATGTGGTGAATGATACATATCATCTTTGCTATGATTTGTTGGCCTTGACTTCTCATGGGACGTTTTAGATTTGCCATGTCCTGACTTCTTCTCATGCCCGGAAGCATTCCTGGTTTTGTTGCTCGCTTCATTATTTCCAGTAGCTTTCAATTTCTGTTTGGGCACTTCTATTACACCTGTTCCTCCCCCTCCTTTGTCCCCTCCCCCAGGATCGCCATGGTCTTCATGTCCGCTATCCCTAACGGCCCTTCCCTCTCCTCCCCTTGCGCGACTTTCACTCCCTCCACTCTCGCTTTCATTTGCTTGCGAACAAAACTTTCTGCAAAGTGAGTAACCGTAGTCAATACTGAGCATCAACATAGAAGAATATAAAGTGAGAAAAAAGGTTAATATTCTACAGTTATATACATATATATATAATTGGGCTCCTCGGTATCCAAGTGAGTTATGAGTTTGCCTTTGGTGAAAAAAGGTTCTGGGTTTGATTCCCAGAGGAAGCTGACATTTATCAGTGTTCACCCAGAATATAGGTAGCTGTCTGATTTAAGAGGTAGCAGATGCTGTGAAATTATACCAGTAATAAATGTTGCTAGAATTTTTACACTAACCACATATCCGAACATTCATTTCATCTAGGTATCTATAGCTATCATGGATCTAGTTGGCCAAACTAGGATTTGTTTAACATATTACATTATTATAATCTAATTTACAGGAATATGATGAGAATCAGTCTTAAATTCTTTTTTGAACTTGAATTATAACAATTCATTAGAAAAAATAGTAGAACTTGTGCATAGAAGTATAATCAAAATTGAGGGATTTTTCAAAATATAGCCAATCAACATTTCTCATACGTTCAACATATGCTAGAGATCAAAAGGAATGAGTGAGACCAATTGGCCATTTGGCAGCTGTTGCTTTACATCACCATAACTCTGATAATATTAAATAGGACGTATGAGCAGAATATCAACTTCAACATTATCTACATCATTTTAAATTACAAGAAAATGAACCCCTAGATCTCAATCAAGCTGCTTCAGGATTTGAGGTTAAGTTTTATAAATTATATTTATGATTTAAATATCCACTCATTGTATACTGCAGAGGATTTTTACCTTCCTTCTCCTGAACCAGAGCTAGAGTCCATCATTATTGGGGAGATCTTCCCCTCCTCGTCTGTGCTTATGTTAGGAGACCTGTTGTTGCTACTTCCTCCTATCTTCATCTCACTTGACTCATCAGATAATGTTGTTTTCGGCTTGCTCTCAAAAAACCTGTAAATAAGTTAAATGAACACAATTGATGAGATTAACATGAAGGATATGGAGAAAGAGGTTACCTTGCATGCATATCTATTTACTTCATGTTGTGAGAGTAAGAGCCTTTAAATTTTTACATACCATCTTTAGATTTAATTAAGAAAAGAACTATGGAAAAAAGGTAACAACCCTTATAATAATCCTAAATAATAATCACAATAGTTCTGAATAAAAAGAAAGATTACCTTTCCAAAGATAAACCAACAAAATAAAACCATTATTCTGGCACATTATGTTATCATAGGAACAATCAGGTAACTAGTGGATAAACAAGCAATGCAAAATGGATATATTTACTGTGAAAGCTATTAACATTCTAAAACTAAACTAGATACTGAACAGTATATTTATATTTTCAGATAAAAATATCATAGGCTGCTGATTAAAATTTTTATAAATAAGAAATAGCCTAATTGAATTGTAAAATAGCTTCAGCTGATCGTGGAAGGGAAAAATGTATGTGTTTCTGAGATTCTACAATTATTGATTATAGAATAAAACAGATGCATAAATCTCATACAAATTTCTTCATAAAAACATAAAATATTTGTCTAAATTTTATTATAAAAGTTACAGTAAATTTAATAAAGTCCACGAGTATATTCAGTTTCAGTTGATTCAAAAAATACCTGAAAAGGAATGTTTTCCCTTTATTTCCAGGTTGTAAATTACAAATATACTTAATTGATGCAAAGGAAGAAAATGCAAAATATGTAAAATTTCAATATTCTTAGAGCGTAATAAATATTCGGATGTTAAGTTTTTTAATGAAAAAACCAAATCTGGCATAAAACCTATAAGAAATATTTATCAGAAACAGTTTCTTAATTGCATTCATTATTCTAACAAATAAGTAAGAAATAACTAATATAAGAATAATAATAACTAATGTAAGAAAAAAATTCACTAGCATACAAAGGAGTATCAGACCCACCTTTGCAAGTTTTCATTGTAGTTAAGCTGGTTATAACTTGGAGGAGTTTCTGTGGAAGATTTTCCATCATAGTAGTCATGATGTGGTGATATTTCACCCAGCATCACAGAATCTCTTTCCTATTTCAACAAAATAAATAAAGATAGGGTTTCAATAAAGTTATTTCCTGAGGATTGAAACACATCTACCCCTTGAAATAATTTCAATTATTTGAAAATAAGTAAGCAATTATTTCCACAGTAACCTTACATTGAAATAAAATTAATGAATGTTAACAATGGGCATTGGTATTTTGGGAAAGGGTACTGCTAAAACATGAAATTAAATTGGTACACTTAACTGTAAGATACTATAAGAAACTTATCATAATAACCCAATCAAAACAAAACTAATATATACAAATTTAAAAATTCATGTAGCAGCAGTAGGCAGACAGTTTTTTCCTGAAGAAGTTACTTTTTGGAATTGAATGGTAGATTCTGACTGTGTATGTGAATTTCCCCACACCTAAAGCCACACCATATCTTACCTTGCTGATTAATTAATGAACTGAAGAACTTGAAATTACAATGTATATATCTAAGGAAATTGCTATGATTTGGAGAAAAATGGCTTCCAAAGCATGGAAATATTCTACTCCAACTTTTGCTTAGTCATCTTAGTGGAAAATTTTTTCATTATTAAAAAACTGATGAACTCACAGAAATACTATACACTTCCTGTGCAGGAAGCTCAACCCGCAGAAGATCAGCTGGTTTAGCCATTTCATCCATAATAGTCTCCATGAACGATGCCAAATCGCGACACCTCTTAGAGACTTGCTGTCTAGCCGATTCAGAAACTCTGGTAACCTTCTAACGAAATTTGGGGTAATTGCCAATTCAGTAATTTGAATAAGTAAAGACTCAATTTTACACTAAATATATCACTGTATAAATACATCTAAGGGTTAGTTATTTGATATCCTACTATCCGCTGAGACTTGATTCTTAAAAATATTCTAAAATAAAAGATCTTCATTCCGTTATCTCTACTGTAACTATTGTGAGTATATTGATTTTACCATCAGTAGCTTTTGTCATTTTGGGAGACTGTAAAAAAGTTCATAAAGAAGGGTCTCAAAGTAAAGTCTCCCAAAATAGCATGTCAGAATGTTCTACCAAATATCTCAATTAATTAGAGCATCTGCCCAGCAAGGAAAATATGCAGGTTAAAGTCCCAATTACCAGACATGTCTGCTTCTCATTGGGAATCTCAAATCCATAGTATTTGTTCCTACATTGAACTAAATTCCTAAGATATTGTTTTGAAATTAATAACCAGTACATTATGATATGATTGGCCACAACATTTTGTGAGACATGAAGACATAACTTGCATTACAGCTGTGATTAAAGATGGGGCCTTTAGAATTAATAATACAAGTAGCAAACCTTGAAGAGATCACCCATTTATGAGAATCCAAGACAGCTTCCTAACAAAAGTTTCATGCTCATTAAGAAGTTAAATGAAATGGCCCGTAACATTTTTTTATAAAATCATTTTTCCACAGATCAAGACATTCTCTTTCTATTTGACCCATTCACCTTATTTCCAGAACACACCTGGTCCAGCATGAACAATATTTCCTCCTGTATACTTTCACTCTCCTTGAGAACTTCATCAGGAAACTGTCGGCACCCATCCTCTATTGGCTCAGCAAAAACGTCAGGATTACTTGGGCCCTGGGTGATTAAAACGATCATTAAGAAAGGTGAAACTTAAGCAAAAATTAAGATGTAAACTCATAAAAGAATTCAAATGACATTTCTTTACACAAATAGTCACGTAAAGCATTCATAAATTAAAGAAAAGATTGTACAAAACAGAGCTTTGCATGCAGAAGTAATAGGTCTGAAAATATGAAATATAGTTTATGAATATAATAAAGCTGTCATAAATTTATATAATCGTTAATTTATTTATTAATTACATTACTAAATTATTTATTAATTATTATCCACATTTAAAAAACTGTCTGTTCAAACATTATAGTCTTCTTGTACTGCAAAGATTTATATGTAATTCCTCTCTGATAACCAATTTCTTTTTATAGTTACCCTGCCATTGTAACTGTTATAACATGGAAAAGTAGGTTTCTAGTAAAGCAATGAGAAATAATGGAAACTTATCGTATATGATTATTTCCCGATTGACATTAATGAATTATTAAGAAGGAAATCCATGCAAAAAACTAGGCCACTAGGAAATTTAATAGGCTCTGAATTTCCCCTACCTTCAATACACAATGTTGCCCTATTACAAACTCCAACTTCCTCGACCATGGGTTTACGAAGCTGGACCATTCAGTCTCAATCAAAGCATAAGTGCCATTTTGAGTTCTGAATCTGTAAGGCTTTCCTTTGTAGGGAATACCCTGCTGACTCATGACTAAAAAAGATTCACAAAACATGACGAATAACATTTTTGTAGAAAAATAAATGCGGAATTATAAGTTAATTATATTGATTCTTGAATTAATAATTCAAAAATGTATAATTCTGTCACAGAACATAAAATATTTGAAACTTTAAAAATGCTACTGATGTATTTTAAATATTCAATGATAGTTAACATCATACTACGCATACCAATTCATTGTTATTTTCATTTTTTGTTTGAATTCTATCTCTCAAATTTAGATGGTTTAATTTGCACATGTATGTTTCATAATACTTCAATAAAAGTTTAAATTTGAGTAGACATACAAAACTGATACTAAAAGTATCAGCATATACTGAACATCAATACATATATCCTTTTACATTATATTTCACTTGAAGAATTTGCATTATCATGGTCCATTATCTTGTATGACATACGTCAAAGCATTTTCATAGACTTTCTCATGGAGAACAAATTAACTTCTGCATCTTAATTCCTAGCTTGACAATAATTATCCTTAATAAATTAATAATTACCATTGTGATAAGCTTCTTTCAGAATGGGCATGTCTTCTGGGTGATAAAAGTCCATCACAGAACGTGTTTCCATATCTTGTGGTAAATATCCTAAGTATGGGACAGCAGCTGGATCAATGTGGCTTAGGCGGCAGGATGACAAATGGCGTGTAACAAATTTTTTCTGAGGAATCATTGGGAGATTCACTTCTTGAGGATGCGGCTGGACTGACTGTGTTTGCATTAAAGCTGGGGATTGGGGAGGGGGGGAAGAACTCCTTGCTTGTGGCTGAACCAATTCCTCATCGGATGCTGAAGATGAAAGGTTAAAAGGCAATCAGATTTTACACAAAAAGGTAACTGAATTCGTACTAACAGAGTACACTCCCATTAATTTACTCTTACAGTCATTACCTTCAAATTAATGGACATAACTTATGTAATTCCAAATTGGTCATTTAATCAGGTAGGTTGATATGAAATTAACAAATATAACCCGAACTTGTTAGATGTTGATGTTTAATAGTTAAACCTGAAATTACTTTTGTTGTATGAGAGAAACGGTAATTGTCTCTATCAAGTTTGGTGAAACTTACAGAAAAGTCCTTTACAGAACAATACATTCATTGGAAATTTCTTAAAACACGTAAGGAAAATCAAGATCAAAAATGGGTTAGATTCATTTTATTACTAACTCCATCCATATGGAGGATTAGAAAAAAAATTGAATACAAAATATCTGTAAAGGTAACTTGTGCTTTTCTCCCTAGATCAATTCAGTGAAATTTTACTTAAGAATATTAAATCATATCATCATTCACAAGGAAATAAATAATATTACAATCTAAATCAGGGTTTCCAAGACTTATGCATCAATCAAGCACTTTTGAAGCTTGTTTGCCTGTTGTGGACATCTAGTAATCCATAAATATATTCTAACAATGATCGATAATAGAAACACTTACTTAGTTGCTGTCACTGTCCATCTACTTTAATTTGAACCCTAATCATTACATACCCTGCATATTGTGATCAATACTTAGGGATCTATCTGGACTCTTTTGAAAAACTTTGCTCTAGATTTATTCATGAGGTATTCTACATTTAAATCAATAATTTCATGTGACATACATTATTTGAGTTGATTTAAAAAATATGTCAGTAAGAGAAAAGTAGTTGAATACCTTTGTAGGCTGAGTAGATTTGGTTAGCCGTGATGACCAGAAAAACATTTTCATTAAATTTTCCTGAATTCTTAAACGCTGACTCCTTCAACTGCTTGTTTTGGAAAGTAGCTGAATTAGAGGATGGTGAAGCTGCAGGGGAATTGACCATTTGGGACTCCACCACAGAGAAATTCATCTCCCGAAAAGTCAGAGCGAGGCGGAATGGCCAATAAGGTACCCTCTTGCCAGTGACACCATACCCTACATTTCGAAGTCCCCTGTACTGACGGAGACTGCAGTAAAATGAAGTTTTGTTGGGTAATCCTGAAAGTGCAATAACACCTGAAGAATAAATTACAAGAAGACCCAAACTTACCACATGTTTTATAGAAGTGAAAGTCTACAAAAGAAATTAGATACAATAATTAGTAATCCAAGTATTGTTGTGTTTTAGGAACAAAGAAAACACAAAAGTTCAGTCATTACATCTTTGACAATCAACTTCCCATAATAATTCCCACATCTAAAATATTTTTTTACCCCAGAGTGGCTCAGCATGGCATATTCTTATATGCCATGCTGAGCCACTTTCTTCATTCTTCTCTAAGTCCAAGGTATGTCATGAATAAAGGAAAAGGAATTTGTAAAGCTTCTAGAAAATAGTTAAAGAGTCAAATTCAATAATTTAAAGCAAATAAAAATTATATAAAACCATGAACAAGAAGTTGAAATATATTGAATGAAAAATAAATGCCAAAATAAATAAAAAACATAACAATACTTCACTTCTAATTGGTGTAATTACAGGAGAGATATACATGCATACAAAGCAATTAGTTACAAATGTACCAAACCATAGCAGCTCACAGCAAAAGTCTCTCTGATAAAAAAGCCTTATAACATCAATCCAATGAGAGAAAGAAAAAAAATAGTTTGATCAATAGACAATGCTGTTTTTAATAGATAAAAGACAGATTCATCCAAGATAATTTGCTGCTAATAATGCCAGTCATACCTAAAAAGAATAAATATACATGGAATTATGCAAAATTCAAACAATATACATATCCCTGGTGTTAATTCAATCAATAATGGCACATCTCCTGAGCAATTTACCTAGGTAGTGAAACAAACAGTAAAGGTCAGAGTTCATAACACTATGTAGGCCTTTCAAATTGCTGAACCTCAATCCATGTCAGATTTAGTAGATGAAATACATTGAATTAAAAGAGGAAAGCCTACATATCTGAATGTCAAATGCAATAACAGCCATTAGAGCTAACCACATTACACAAAATGAGGGCTTCCAGCACAGTGTTTTTGTGTGAAGAGTTTAAATTCCAAGGAAGAGCAGACATGAAAAGAGTCTGACAGGACCAGGACTAAAGACTTTTCTCATATCCGTTCTTCCTTGGGATTTTTCCTAGGAGCATACCTTTACTTGCAAAGACACCTCTAAACTTTTCTTTGAAGAGTCTTAATCTTTATAACTGGCAGTAGACAAGTGACATTTTTCAAAATACATGCAGAGGGGCTATCCTTTGGCTACAATAATTGATAATTCAATAATGAGATACGAAGATGCACCATGAAATATACTTGAAAAATACTGATGACCAACTGATCATTGCCAAGACAGACAGATTATTATGGGAAATTAATGCATAAACCCCATTAACTATCATCCATAATGGAAGAATAAAGCTATACCAGAATACAGATTTACAAGTACCTTCCTCTACATGTATTCTTGTGCAGCGTTATCATTCCCTTACTGATGATAAGTTTGTGAGGTTTATGCAGTAATTTCCTGTAGTAATTAACCTGTCGGCCTTGGTAATAATCAGTTGGTTCCCACTATTTTTCAAGTCCAGGAGACAAAAGACCAAGGCATCCTCCGACAAAAAGTTGATTAACATTAACAGCTAAATTGATGAAAAATTAAGGGAGAAGTGTGAGATGCTTTTATTGGAGCACTGCCATGAATGGACCCCAGGTATCAATGCTATGTAAAAGGATATCCAAAACAAAAAAGGTTTTTAGACCAGGACATTGAAAATAATGTAGAAATATGAAAAGCCAGAAAAAGAAACAGATTTAAGGAGATGCTTAGAAGCATTGGGAGAGAGCAGGATATTAATTGAAACCAATATATGGGAAACTCAGAAGCAAGATAAGACACAATGCCATCCATCAAGAGCTGGACCAAACAACGAATCCAAAGTAAATAATTTAGAATGGACATGAAAAAAATCAGTTAAGAAGTGAGCTAAAAAAGAGAGTATGTAAATAAGAGGATCTACGAAGGTAAAAAGAATGTATAGCACATCATAAGAGGTAGTCACAAACCTGTCAAAAGACAAAATATCAATGATAATGATATAGGCTATATACAACTAAACATGAAAAACACCTTCTTCAAGTACAAATCAATTCTTCCTCCTCAGCATATCTGTGCAACCCAAGAATAAATGGAAGTGAGAAAGAAGAAAGAGGTTACAAACTGATATTGAGTTACAATGCCTACCAAAGGCACTCAAAGAATAAGATGCTCCATGAGAACAGAGACCCCCATAAGTGAGGTGGTTTTGGCTCAGCACAGTATTTCAAGGATTAGAACATCAGTCCGGAAAGTGGAAGACCTGAACTCGAGTCCCAGTCTTTTCAAAACAATTTAAACTACCATTTACACTTGGGTTTTCCGGCAAACACCTAAAAGAGCAAAGTAGATCACCTTTCTCTTGGCCTCCTGATACCTGTACAATAATAATTTAGATATATAAACTCCATTAATTTTGCTAAAAACTTTATACTCAGAGTAACTTCTGCCATAAACATCCTGAGCTGGGCACATTCGCAACCAATCACTTATATGCAGTAAATTGAAAAAGGGTTCATTCAACGAATAAAGATACTCCACCTTTAAATGCGTTGTCCTCGCCTCTTGCAACTCCTGAAGTTATATGACCTGCAAAGGCCATTCGATCTTTGGGATGTACGAAATCAATAAAATCTCTCCCCAGCCACATATCGCCAGGAAATCCAAGGGTATCTGTGAGGTTGGGCGTGGTGTGCACCACAGTGCCATCGGCCATGGACACAATAACCACAAAACCCTCCCCCTGGAACTCCATAAATCCCAGGAAAGATGATGGAGTAATGAAGATGTAAGTGACAGGTGAGAAAAGGAGAGAAGGCTAAAATAGTATGTTGCCAAGAAGGAAATTTTTCATTTAAGCACAAATATTAACCTTAATGAATTTAGTGAAATGATTTTGCCTATCTTAGTGGTTCAATGAAAGGGACCTCATATCTTTTATTGCAAAGTATTGAAAACAAATATGGTAATGTGATGTCACTCAAATAACATCAATAGACATTATCTACTAAGAGAACAAATGCCTGTTATTTCGATCTTCATCTGTAGACACTCGATAATTAGATGATTATTTTCTGTTCTTGGGATGGGATTTTTTCTTCCTCTTCCAGTAGAAAATTTAATATCTCCTACCTTACTGAGTAATATCATCCTATTCATGATGATGTTATTCAATAAAGAAGGGAATATTAGATAAATCATGACTGAATGTTTTACTCCAGTGTCATATTTTGTGGTAAAATCTGTAGATGTTAATTCTTCAGCTTGCAAATGGTAACTCTCAATAAGTTATTTTAAAGTCTTGAATGGTAACTCCTCTGCATTACCTATGTTGGATTTATTTCTTCTAAATTTGATGACTTTGGTAGGCTATCAAAGTATTTGTTAAGTCTTCTTTTATAACCTATTGGATTTACATTTAGTAAAAAGATTTTGAACACATCCACTTTCAAATCACATATAAACTACTCAATTCTATTTTATATGTAATATGACCTGAAATAAACATTCCATAGAGACCATCTGCACCAACTATTTCAGCAAATTGAAGAAGTCAATCCAAAAGAAGAAGTATTCCAAATCCATCTCTTTCTTGATTTTGGTGGTCCTTAAACAGAATTTTTTTAAATTTCTGAGTAATTCAAAAGAAAGATAGTCCAAATTCTACTTTCACCATTCACTGAAATGTATGGTGAATTCTTCTCTTTCAATTTTCAGCCAATTTTTCATCTTCATTATTACAGGAATCTGTGGTAATTATTTCCTTTTGTAACTATGTATTTGACTTTCATCTTCAATTTTTAAGGCTGAGATTCAAGGATAGGGTGAAGGGCAATGTAAAAAGTATTCATACACTATTTTGATGTTCTGGAAAAAAAAATTATGCCAACTTTCAATTAATTGAACCTTAATATTCTAAAGTAGAATCTAGTGATTCAGGCAACTGGAAAAATTCCAAACATTTCATTTCAGTAGAAAAGAATATCAACTGCTTTTGTTACTAGACTGTGGTTTATCAGAAATGTCTTCCATTTAATAGGTATTAAACAGTAGAAAGAGTATTCCAAAAACTGCAATTCTTCAAATTTTGACAAAGCAGTAAATTAAGACTATTTTATGAATTATAGAATTCTAATATAATCATCATTAATGTCTGTGACTTACCTCAGCCTGTGTGCTGCATGTATCACCGTTTAAGCAGTTTGCAATGTGTTCCTTTACTCTACTATCCAATGGACCAGTTGTGGATCTTTGAACAACATTTTCTCCTTGAAGGTCTGGTAATTAAATGAAACGATTTATTCTCACTTATACTAGAAGATATGATGTCACTGATTCATCGTTTACCCTAAAATAAACTTAAAATTTGGCATATGCAAAGTTATTTGCTTAGTCCTCAGTTACTTATCTCTAACATTACATTTCCGAGTATAGCTTTGCTTTGTATTGTTTTGATTGTATTTTCGAAACAAATCATTCAATGAAATTACTGTGAAGGCAACTCCCTAGAACCAGCTGCAAGCAAATAAAGTTAATTTAAACATAAAAAATTCAGTTAAGAAAGTTCCCAGGCAAATGTTTTTGGTGATTCCCCATTTAATGCAGCATACTGTGTTCACTCGTGTATAGCTTGAAACCTATAACTCAAAGATGAAATGCAATTAAGAGCGTAAAACTATGAGACACTAACTAAACATGAAAAATATCGTAAATCGCTTAAAATCTCAAAATTCAAATGAATTGATTTATGAAATAAAAATCCTGTATTCCTAAACACATTTCCCAAAATACTAAGCCATAAACTTTCACATTTAATAACCGCTTAAATATCAATATGTTATGAGAAATGTATTCTGCACATTTTTGTGTATGTATTCCAATCCAGAGTAAAGTGAAGACACTCTTCCTAATATTAAATATGTGAAAACCCTATTGCAGCTCTCGTTTATAAAAAAAAACAAAGAAGAAACTCAAAAACTAAAATAATTGCCAGTCCAGATATAAATCTGATAGAATATGATTTGTCACTAAGACTGAGTAGAGCACAAGGTATTTGAAACATATTGTTACAACCAAAATAATACATTTCTGCTTATAATTGAAATCAAACTATACGCAAGTACATGAGAAATAGTAGCTGAAGACTCATTTAAAAACAAATAAAATTTAAAAAATAACATCATAATTGAGAATCCAAATTTTCTGAGTGCCATATTACTTATGAAAAATTGATACAAAAAATTGCTAACAGTAAGAAATTAACTAAAGATATCTTAATCTGAACTAAAAAGAGATAAAAATACATGTATTGATAAACTTTTGTAATTAAAAATACTGCAAATGCAAATCCAAGTTTACCATAACTTTTTTGGATATCAATTAGCAAATACTTAAAATACCTTATACTTGAAAATATTTATAAGTAATCAAGATACATTTATAAATTACATGAAACACAGGATTTATAATCAAAATATTGACAAGAGTAGGATTGCATGCAATAATAAAAATGATAAGAGCTAATGAAGCAAAAATTATGAAAAATAACTTGTTTTGACATTTTAGGTTGTTCTCTGTGATGATATAATGAAAAATTTACAAAAGAAGTCAGCATAATTTGTCTATTTCAATATCTATAAGTGAACTTGAATGAAGTTTTATCAAACCTTTTTGATTAAAGTTAATGTGTTTTGAGTGGCACAATTCATGCTATGCAAGAACATTGTAAGATTTCACTCACCTCGTTCTATTTGTCATTACAACCTTGAATGAAAAATTTCTGAGCACCAAAGATAATTCCTGCTATTCCACATATTCCCCACCCTAGTTGATTGACTCCTTCTAATGAATATCATTAATTTTCACATAAATCACTGACAATGTCACCTTAAGAGGTCAACTAACACCATCCTCCAACAATCGTAATCCTAAGTACATCTTTATTCAGATAAGCTCTACCAGTATCTCTCTTAATACGAATTATACATCATGTGAAATGCTATGAATCGAGAGTCAGATTATTAGTACTCAAGATCTCTATCCCAAAGTGCTCAATAGAACAAAGCAAAAGAGAATAAAGCCTGATGTAGCCAGTTTCAAAACCAGATTTCCCACTTCAGAGGTAGGCGCTCCAACCAATTGAGCTATCATCACAGAACAAACTTTATTTTGATTAGGAGGATTCACTGGTATGCAATGTCCCATGGAAAAACTGACTTGAAAAAAGCCTGACAGAGCTGGGAACCAAATTCAGGATCTTCCTCTACCCTGGAGGCTGCTTTAATCAACTGAGTTACCCACCCAGAACACTTCAACAAGCCGTTTTGGGATCTTTGAGTCAAGGGCCAAAATGGCTGGGTAGCATAGTTGATTATAGCAGCCTCCGGGATAGAGGAAGATCCTGGGTTCAATTTCCAGTCCCGTCAGACTTTTTTCACAAGTCTGTTTTTGCTCTGGGTGCTCTTGTGTGCAAAATTAACTCAACCCTTTTCGTTGATATGCTATGATAAATCAAAAAGGAGATCATTCTGTTGCGGTAGTTGAATTTGTTGGATAATCCTCTCAGTAAAAAATGCAATCCAGGTTTTATTCCCAAGCTATGTTGGACTTTTTACTCATTCAATCCATTCTCTTACGTCAAGCATGTGCTTCATGCAAATCCCTTGCTTACTTAAAGTGCTACACGTTAAATTATTAAATTTTGAAGTAAAATGAAAAATAACCAAAGTAATGAAGCCTGATCATGATGATAATTTCAAAACAACAGCAGAAAATCATTTCAATAAATCAAAAATCGCTAAGCAAATAGAAAATGCATTATATCTGCGATCAAAGTAAACAGATACTAGCAGGAGAGGAAATATAGAGTTATTAATCCTGTAGGATATTCTTCAGTGTCTCACAACGTGCATGATAGTGTAAGAGATTCTGGAGATATCTTTAATGACCTAGAGTAGCCTTTTGCATCTCACAATGTTTCAAGCAAAGTTTGTATGAAAGTAATATGTATCTTCAGTTTGTGATAAAAGGTTTGGCAGTACTGTAGATTATGCACAAGGTATGACAATTTTACTTGATTAAGAAAACAACAGATGAAATAATTAAGGGAGAATAGAGGTATAAAGGAAGAAAATTTGGAGCACCCCTGGTACAATGTACATTTCATTGGAGATATAGCTTCTCTAGCATCATCTAGCATCAGGAGTAATAATGCACTGGTACCTTATTAACCCTGATGATGATAGAACTGCAATTGAAAAGTACATTGGAAATTCTTAAAAGATTGTTAATCCAAGCCTTCCTGCTTTCTCCAAATACTGGCAAGGAGGTAAGGAATGCCAATAAAGATGGCTATTGAAGATTTTAAACCTCTAAGGAGAATAGAGGTGTCTGGAGAGGAAAAGGTGATTTTTAATTAATAATCCACCTTGAAAACATCATAAGTTAATGGATAAGGAAATTAGTCTTCATACGTTCCACAAGATATTTTTATATATGGAAATAAAAATATCTTGTGGAACATATGAAGCTTAGTTTGCTTATCCAGCTGCCATTGTTATCCATTAAGTCCAACCTTCTCATATTAATTTTATCATAATTCACCAATAGCTTTCTCAAGATGAAACTTTTCTGACTTATTCGCATAAATTACAATACATGCCAACCAACTGCCAATCCTAATTTGAAAGCAATGTTACAAAAATTATCTCTTTGTTTCGTCTTGTGGTGATTGTTCAATGAATATCGTATAATTTTTTTAGAGTATAAGGAAGGAAAAGGTACAGGTATATGAGACCTAACAATTGGGAGGGTATTTTTGCCAGAGTAAAAGATTCTACAAAGGCAGAGACACTAACATTTTAACGTGGAGTCCTTCCCTTTCATTTTCTTTATGCAACTGAGAGTTTGTGTTAGAGCAGCCATCTGAAGAGCCTCAGTTTCATCTCCATTTTGAAGCTCAGTAACTTTACTATTCACCATAATTGGTGCCACTTCAGTATTGATTGATGAAACGACAGCTCCCATTCCAGGTATACCAGTTATGGGACCGATATTAGAAGTGCCATTCACAACCGTAATGCTTGAGGTAACCCCCGTGACTGTTCTTCCCCCAACAACCTCTATCCCTTCTCTACCACTTTCATGGTCCCATGAGGATGAAGATGATAAGCATTCTACCTTTTTCAGCTGCTTTCGTTTCTTCTCCTTACGTTTTGCACATGTCTGTGATGGCTGTGGAAATGCCTCATCATTGCTGCATAGAAAAAGTTGGGTGAATCATTAAGTTGGTTAGGGTAATTCAGGGCCTATGGTAAAATAATGCAATTATGCACTGCTAATTCTAAAAGTGGTAATAATAATGATACTTTATAGATAGACAAGAAGTAATAAATAATAAATGAATGGTACCAATATTAATACTTTACAGACAAATGAAAAACTGGAAGTAATTCATGAACAGTCAACAGAATTCTGAAAATTTACCAGGAAGTTAATAATTTTTATAAAAGATAACAATTGATTCCGAGTTTTGGTTCAATTTTTAAATATATTTTTCATTTTCAAAATATAGTAAAATTAAGTTCAATAAGGTCTGATAAATCATAACAATGTGAGATTTTAATACATATTTAAATCTTACTTACAGCAGTATTGGCAAACATTACTTATTATTATTATTATACTGAAATTGTTTCTAATAGATGAACTCCTAATGAAATGAGTGCTTAAGCAATAAATTGAAATAAAATTGAAAAAGAATCAATATGTAAAGTGAATATTGATTATATCAGAATACTGAAAGAGTATAAATAATCAATTCAAAACTGAATTATGTTTCAATCTTTACTATCTTACAGCCAGTAATTCAATTCAGTTCAATTTATTTTCATTCAAAGATTAATCATACACTGATATAGAATATGTCAAAGACAAATAAACTATATATATCTTAGTCACTTATACATACAGAATTATTTCATTGACGGAGTAAAATATATGCTTCTTTAAGATATCAACAATTTTTTTACGAAACAAAAACCTACCAGAAAATAGGAAGGTATAGGAAGGTATGTAACGCATACCTGAAAATGCTTTAATCAAATTTGAAATATTTATAATTTTAAATTTACACAGAATACTGAATCTCTTAAGTTTCTTAAATGTGCCTCAGTTTACAACCCTTACAAAGGATTGTAAATTTTCTTCTGACTCAATAAAATGAACTGTTTTTAATGCCTAGCAACATATACTGTTGGACATAGTAGGATGAAAGAATTCACAAGTAAATACGAATTTTTCGGGATTTGCTCTTACCCACTACTGAGGACTGAAGGTCTCCCACAATATCCACTGCTCCCACTGGAGTTGCTGTGCCTTGACTTGCTGCTTCCATTACTACAAACATAAAATAAAGAGATATTGTTGAAGTGGCAATTCCTCTTACCATGTTTTTTCAAATCATTTTTGTTTTGTTTTATATCCTGTTACAGCTTTCCCCTGAACTTGGCATTAGTTCATTTTATACTGTTTTAGTATAAGGTTGCAGTGTGGTAATAAAGAAATTTCTTTCGTGTAAAGTTGGGATACTTAATCTTTTTTTACCACTCCTTAATTTAGTAAAATTCACACTCCTTAAAACCTTAACAGATATCCTATTAAGAAACATACATTTCAGAGCTTGCATACATTATTGAATGGTGCAACATGTTTAGCAGCAATGCATGTGCCTTTCTTGTAGTAAAATTGGCAAAGTTGGGTGCATCAGGAGTGGCAAATAAAAAAGCTGAATGCAGCTGAATGAATTGCATGCGGAGTACAAGTAAGATATTGAATCAGTAATGACTGGTAAATTAATTTATGTGAACTGAAAGAAAGGCTGTGCAACTAATATGAAAGGACATCAAGGCCTCTGTTGCATATCTCCTTCATACTAGTTTTCCACTATATTCAATTATTTTAAAAATATTTTCTTTTCTTATTCTGTTCAATTAATGCTGCACATTCTTACCCAAAACTAAATTCCAAAAATATCAATGAATATGATAGCTGTGATGCTCATGGCCGATCTCTGAACCCATTATCCCCGTTATAATAACCAAC
Source organism: Sympetrum striolatum (assembly GCA_947579665.1). NCBI lineage: Eukaryota > Metazoa > Arthropoda > Insecta > Odonata > Libellulidae > Sympetrum > Sympetrum striolatum. The sequence continues at coordinate 44,746,900 of OX388350.1, forward strand.
ATTTGGAGCCACAACATCCTCAGCCACTTGTACAATTATTATTTTTTCTTTAATGGAAACAGGTGCCCCCAATTATATCCATTTTAATACAACATTTACACACCCACAACAAACACAATCATCCATGCCCTAGCTAGAAAAATCCAATTAGCCGGGACCTCAGTGTTGGAAGCATAGTATACTAATCATTCCACCACCGAGGTCGGTATACCATGTTTATAAACCATTTTCTGCAGTTTCATTCAAATTTCACAAAGCGTCCACTAAGGTTTTATTGTGATAATATTTTACTTATATAATGATGCATTCTTGCGGAAATTTTACATGAGTAATCTTGTATTTCCTCTTCCTTTTTATATAGGTACTCCTCTATTTTCATCTCACTATAACCAACCTTATATTCGTCATCAACGAGAGAGTAAATAGGCTTAAGACATTCGCAAAGTGATCACCAAAAAAGGTAGATTGAAAAGATTATATTTATACTGTATACACTAGTATATAAGAAGACCTTAAAACATTTTACATTTCGATTAAAAAATGCAAGGCCAACTTGCAATCAGGATATATATTTATAATCGATTAAACAAAAGACGTTATTGGTGGTATGAGTAGGACTTCAATGAAATCTTTTTACAGTTTGTTACGGTAAACATACTATCATAATAAAAATAAATAGTGTTCATATAATGGTAGTCTGAGAAGTTTTGGTGCGTTTTGGTTTTTGAAAGTGTTTTGCACTTCTTTTGAAAGGTAAGCACTCACCAAAATTGCAGCCATTTTTGACGTGCAGTTGTTGTTTGACAAACAAAAAAATCAAATTCGAAAAAAAATGTCTTGCATCTATTTTAGGTCGGAAACTTTTCAGACTACCTATTATGTATAAAATGATCGTTATCACTGATTTTTGATGAGATATTTTCAGTCAAAAATTGGCAGTAAAAGCAAGAGATATTCATTTATATGGGAATACAATTTCGTATAAATAAAATATTTCGTTCGTGAAAAGCAGAAATAGAGCGATAGGAAACCAGATAGAAAGCTGATGGAGATGATAGTTGACGAGAGGGTGTTGCCGAGAGGGGTACTTGAACCCGCCCCATTAATACATGAGAAGTCCTAATGCTTGATGTATAAGGTCAAGTACGAGCGCTATATCAATTGAAAAAGGGACCGTAGTCACGTGGAGCGGAAAGATCAAAGAAAAAATAGCGAATCAAACGTGGAGAGAGAGTGAATTCATGGCGGCGGTTGATGCGTTATTCACCGAAATTGAGAGGTTAAAAGGGTCTGGCAGTATTTAATAAATGGAGGGCAAAGTTACGAAAGAGCAAACAGAATGGCAAAAACTACGTATCTTATATACTCGTGTATTACCCAATCCAAATATAAGCCGAGACACTTAATTTCATCGCAAAAAAACCGGGAAAACTAATTGACACTAATTGGCATAAGCCAAGGGTGGGAAATGCAGCAGCTACGTATATATTTCAAAATAAAAATAGAACCAACTCACGCATATAACACCAATATAACCACAGTAATTGAGGCATCAGTAGGTCAAACGTTAAAAGAATTGTTAATTGAGCGAGTGATGAGTTTACAAGCCGATTATCGGCTACCTCAGACTTTTTCACCGGAGAACAGGTAAGTGTAGTCCTAACTCGAGTATAAGCTGAAGAGTGCTTTTTCAGAATTAGAAATGTACTGAAAAACTCAGCTTGTACACGAGATATGGAACTACCATAAAATGCACTGTATTATTTTTTATGAGATAAATGGATCCACCAAAATGTAAATAGATTGCGAAAAGATACAATGCGTTACATTTTTTATATCTGATATATTTATGCAATATTAATTCATGCATTCTAATCTCTTTCACTAAAATAATTCAAGTGTCATCAATCTGAAATAAGGCTTAAGAAACGTGGTATTACAATAACGTAAAGGAACAATAGTGTCTCAGAAATTGCGTAAGATTGGGTAAATTTCAATAGAAAATTACACTGTGTTTGACTTGATACATATTTCAAATAATTATCAGCTACGAGTTATCCGGTACAATGCAGTAGTCAATATTATCCGAGATTTACTGAAATGTTTTACCGGAACCTTGTAAATATTCAACTGAGACGCCTGAAACATGTAATAAGCTGGATTCGTTAGAATATCGAGAATATAAAAATGAAACTATAATTGTAAGAACCATTTCCTATTCATATATACATTATGAAGAAACTCAGCGCAGAGGCAATCCAAAATAAGACCTGAGTTGTTAAAACTTTTCCTCAAAAATAAACGAATATATTTATCTATTAATATCACAATCGTTGATTGAAAAAAATCATTTCCCACAGCCGCCTGAAGGATAATCAAAAATAGCGGGACATATGGAAGTGATTTGGCACATTTTTTAAAACAAAGAAAACGAGGCAACTCCAAATTATACCGATATGGGTATAAAAATAATTCATAAAGACCTCTCTTGTTTTGATTGGGACTCAGTTTGTGTTTTTTGTTTTGGCTTCAACTCCACCCCACATCCGAGCGTCATTCATCTGCTTCGGCCATTGGTTCATTTCCTTTTCGATGCCCACAAAAAGCACCTGATTTAGACATTCGACAAAAGAATTGAGCAATGCGAGTGAAAGGGCTGGAATCACAAACACGCACGAAGCTCCGATGAAAGGGCTTTTGAGGAGGGACCAGATCCCATTTTTAGACGTGAATCGTCCAATCAATTAACTCTTCTTCTTCCCTGTCGTTGACCCTAATTTCGATAAAATGACGCAAATTATTTTAATACGGTTATCGATACTAACTTTCAAGACAATAACAAGAATGCTTTATGACAATTTCGATAAAAGAGCGAACCTTATTTCAATACGGTTATTGATGGTAACTTTCATGACAATAACAGGAATACTTTGTAAATAAATCCCGGAAAATCCAACGAGTTGTTCAAACTAAATTCACCTTTTATTTTTCCTCCCAGTTGATTCCTTGTAATACGATTTTCGACACAAAGGAGCAAGCTATTTAACAGAAATGTCCAAATTACCCATAACAATAACGACAATATTTTGGAAACAGATTCTTTAAACTACAATGAGAAGTTCATAAGCAATTCGCCATTTTTACACGTCATAAAGCGGTTGGTGATCATGGAAAATAAGTAGATTTGAATGTAGAAATTAACTCATTCTCCTATTTTTCTAGAGTATTTGAAGTGTATTATTGAAGAGTATTACTACTCTTTTTCAAATTATTCCGGCCTTGGTGGCCGAATAGATTGATCACCATCACCGGTAAAGGGCGACAGTAGCTCAGCAAAAAATTATTATATTATATATATATGAAAATTATTAATAAAGCATTTAATTAATTTTCTGATAATTAAATTCTGATCTATGTAACAATTTGACAGGTCTCAATTTCAAAAGCATAAGTCCATCTTCACGTCAAGAATTTTATAGAAGGTTAATGCCTTGCAATACTTCAACATTGACTTGCGTTATCATTTTAAGGATAAGACAGCTGATTTATGTATATTACTGTACCTAGAGCTGAAAACATATTAGGTGATATAGCACGTCATATAAATAGTAATCACTACAATCTGCAATAATTACTATGGTTTTAAAAATGATGTTACCATGGTCTGTTTCAGCTATCGAAAAAAATATGCTAAACACTAGAAGAGATTTTTTGTCACATTTTCGCGAACAGTTTAATTTTTTTCTAATATAGAATATAATGATTAAAAATGGCTAACAAATTAATGTCCGCTCTTCATATATATATACACACATGGTTATGTATCGAAAGAAAAATATTTCGTTTCCACCTTAGTGATATAAACACGAGAATTTATACCAAGGTAAAGATACTGCAAACCTCTTAATACGATTGAACAGGTAGTAAATGCCTCAATTATCACAGGCTCCAAACACGTGGAGGAAGTGAAGAAATATTTGTGTGTGCACATCAAGTAAGATTACTGGAGTTACACTAATTCCAAAAGAAGATGGATGCCGAAAGTCGGCGCTCAGTATATATTTTCTTTAGATATTTGAATAATATTTATTTCAGTGACAAGAAACGATGAAACTATAAATTTTTCTCACTCTGTAGCCAAGATATATTCATGATACTATGTTTTCAAGCAAAATCTTTTTGTATTAAACCTTAAAATATGAGCAAATGTTAATACGATGGTGTAATCAGCACAATGTTGAATTTATTTCGTAGAAATTGAAAACAAATTATATAAAATAACGTTTCACTGATTGAATGAGACATTCAACATCGCGTTTGAGAATTTTCTCGGTGGAATAATTGAGAAATGAAACCATAAAACAAAAGTTTTAGCTAAAATTACGAATTATAATATCTTTAGATAATGAAATTTTCTCGTATTCCCACGAGAAATATGTTCGAATACGTAGGCAACAGAATAACAACGTTTAAAAACGTAATCCATCAGATTTATTGCCAATGAAAGAATCTGAATAAACTTGAACCATTTTTGACGAACCTGGCCCCGTTTGACCGTTCGCAAGAAAAAAAATTCATCTCAGTCTGTTCCTGCCGCCTTAAACATGAATTAGCATATGCAAGAACATCAAATTTGCGGCATTTTATGTAAATCTCGTCGCAATACGTAAGAATGCAAAGCTAGCAATTAGCAAAATAGCGCCTTTCTTTCGAAATGGAGGCCGATGCGGTGAGAAAGAATGAGTAGGATAGACACGATCCTCCGGCTTAAGTCACGTTGCCAGAAGCCTTGAGAGGAACGCCGTACGCCTGATCATCTGTTATGACGCTTCGTCGTACGTTTCAGAGAAAGGAGATGACGCATTCGATCTTTAGGATAAAAGTAATTCCACCATATAACACGGAACGCTCTACGTCAGAACTGTCCACGTGATGTGCATTGTTATTGCGATTTGGGATATAAATCGAATTTTCTTTTGTGCTTCATACAAAATATATTTTGGTCTCCCGACTACCCACAGTTCGTTACGTAAGACTGAGAGACAGATGATAAAGATTTTAATGGGCGATACAAATTCCCAGGTCGCACAAAAAACGTTTTTGACAGCTGACAGTCGGAGTGGTGAAACATCAACGTAGTGGTCCCCAAAAATGGTCTAGAGACAAAAATCAGTTTGAGGCCTCATAGAGAAATATGACACAATGAACATATCTAATCGTGATGCCCTCAGCTTAGTACCTAAAGCAGGAATACGCCACTGTTTCAGCGGGGAATTTATCTTCGTTGTCAACATTTGCGGGGCATGGAGAGTAAATGCCAAGACTAGATACGCACGTGTTCAGCCAGCAGACTCGCTAAGTCCGGTTGAAAAGGATTCAACTCGAAAGCCGATTAGAACATCACCTCCTCGAATGTTAGTTACCAAGGGCTAGTAGAAGAGAATGAGACATTCATATAATAGGCAAGATGAGGAGTGAGGTAGTTTACCCTTGCTTTCCACACCATCCAGAATATTGTAAGCGTAACAAGTCCACGCAAGTGAAACATAACGACTATACGATTAACACTTTTCTTAGCCTTCCATAAAGAAATAGAACCGGTACAGAATCAAATCCAAAAAAGCAAAATTAAAGAGAGAATTTAGGGAAAAACGATTAAAAATATCCTATCTAACCAACTAAAATTAATTGTGAAATTTCTACATTGTATGAGATCACTCATAATCATGATGTAACATAATCACTTTGATGATATCAACTCTTGTTTCAAAAGTAAGAAACGTTCAAGCAGGACCTTCGTTTTTTCTTGTTATGCAATTTTTCGTCGGACAGTGAAGAGTTACATGATCTTCAATAATTGCATATAATAGTCCATTAGATAAATTCATCGGTAGCAGAGTAATAATAGTTTGAATGAAATTAAGTAATTAAGCCTGTTAAATTACGTAAACAGCTAAATTACAAATAATGAGCGGTCGATCTCAAATGTTCACCGACAAGCGTTTGTGAAGAAAATATGTTTTGTTGAAAGAATGGTGAATGCTCTGAAATTCTAGGTGGTGGGAGGATTTGGTCTCGGAAGTATAGAAGTTAGTAGACAACAAATTACATTTCATATTAAGAATTATTTTTTTCGGTAAAACAATGAAAATAGAAAATATTATTAGTCAAATACCTTAGTAAACATGAGTGATGAAGAAAATGTTCCTGAAACTAATTTTCTGATTGCTGCCGTTAGATTGAACAAAATATATACAAAAATATATTTTAGTAAGTACTTTTTTTAAGTAGAAAACAGTAATTCTGATGCTGATATATTGAGATATACGCTTTATATAGCTACATAACGCCAATTTACTCTTGACCTATCACTATTCTATTTTAAGGCATTGAACAGAGCAAAAAGCTGACGTTGGGCTTTAGATGCTCTTCTTCCTGATGTCATGCAGTATATGAACTGACACACTAATTCACAGACCTAGAAACATGATAATTAGAAACCAGAGAAAGCATTTTTGTAGCTGAGAATGACTAAAATATATTACGAGAAAGTACGAAATACTGTTCTTTATGCAATCCGAATAGTATGGGATGAAATGATAAGACAAGAGGTTTCGTCATGAGTCATGACACAGACGACCGTGTGGAAAGAGAGACGGGTGTATTCCATGACTTGTTCTATCTTTACTATTATGACATCCAATCTAAGAGATGAAAAGTAAAGTTAAACCTAATTGCACCACCTTAAGCTACTACTATGTTCAAAAAGTTCCCGAACTCATTTTTTCTCGCGAAAACGCCGAGCAGGAGAAATGTCAAATTTTGGTGGCAGACAGGAAGGTAGGTGGTAAGTACTCACAATATATGGTGCTATCTATCACCAGAATTTTACATTTCTTCTGCTAGGCGTTTTCGCGGAAAAAAAATAAGTTCGGGGACTTATAACTAACGTGTAGTGTCTGAAGCGACATCCGCAAAAGATCTTTATGATTCAAATAATCCAACCTTGTTCATTGAACTTCAAACCTGCTTTTCCGGGTCGATCTCCCAGGCTCGAATACTAGAAAATTTACGTGCGTAGACTGAGCACCAAGGATGCCATAATCCTTGAAGCTTCAAACTCGTACTCGAGTCCGTATCTAAGTGTTTTAACGCCGTGAGTCAATGATGGGTGTCCTTCGGTAAATAGTGGAATAGTATCGGAAGAATAGGGTCGAATGGAGGACTGATGTGACGTATGAAGTGCAGACTAACCAATGCTTTGCAAGGTTTTCATTAATCAAAACGTCACTTCCGTACGCTGAAACGCTTGGCTTAGCAATCAAATTGGTCATCGGCGCTTCCGCTGGCACGTGTTCACCACAGGTGTTATTAGGGAAGATGGGTTATTAATAAAGTAGACTAGCGCTAAAATTATTACGAACTGAATACGCGGTCATTGAAATACTATATTTCCTTATCTAGCCCTTTTGTTAAAGTCTCAGTTCAAATTAACCATTGTAAAATACACGCGCTTAAGTTGAGTAAACAAGATATCAATGTGAGGTAGTTCATCCTCGTTTGAAATACATTAGACAAACTAATTAGATGATGACTTCCCTCTAAGCTCACAAAAATACCCTGATATCATCGGACCTGCTCTTTTCGCAAATAATCCTAAATCAGATTCCATCGCCAATTTCTTGAATATATAGAGACCCTCCCCGAAATAACTGACATTCGAAACTATTAATTCTAATTCTATTGGAACACATTTCCTACGGTTTCCTTTTAATTGAAATATTTTGAATAAATGACGTCGCTAATACTCCGAAATAATAATTGCAAAATGTCACACAGATAAAATATCTCTTGTTTCATATTTCCTTTTCTCATACACATACACTTGAGCTTCGTATTTCAATAGTATAAATTTCTAACCAACATAATCGTATTTTAGTGAAATGATTTCTTCAATGAAAAGTCGAGATTTCAATTAATAGACTGTAGCGATTACATCTACTAGGTCTTACTCTTACACGCGCACATTTTTCACGATAATGAACGTAATTAGTTTGAAGTAGGTCAACTTTCGGATTATACGTATCAATAAGGAAGTAGCTGAGATTCCACGATGAAGTAACTCAGCACAATATATTTTCTGGGATCGACATAAAATTCCCATTCATTCATTTCTCAACTCATACGATGAATGTAAATATCTATTATGTAAGTTTTCCTCCGTTAAAATCGATATTCCTGGCTCCGTTTTCGTGAGAATTGCATTTCGGTAATCCCTTTACGTGTAGTGATCGATCATTGGTGAAAAAATTTTAATGTCGAAAAGTTACGGAGTTTAAAAATGCTCATGTTTACAACGAAAAGGAATCTTATACTAAAACTAAAAATTAATTGAAAAAGAAGAAGTCTTACACTAATAAGTGCCATATTAGTAGACTGATCTGGCTTGATATATTTTAATACAAAGCACATGCTATGTTTAATTTGAAATATATCTTTTCGTCGAAGTTAGGCTAAAAATGCGACCTCAGCTCAAGTCGAATTATATTGGTAAACACCTTTTCTGCATTCCTATCGAATTCTGTTCACACCTCACCGCAAATTCAAAGGGTTCAATGCCTAACTTACTCTCAAGAATAAATAGTAGTTAAAAATTGATTCAACAATTTTAATTTAAAAGAATTCATTTTCAGACGAACCAATTGTTTACTTTTCATGGCTCAAATCACTTATATAGACAAATTATTCTTATCTATTTCGAAGTTCTGCGATCTAAGAGATCATTGGAAGTAGAAAAATAGCATTAAAAATCTACTCGGGACTATTATCTTTTATTAGCTACAAAGATACACAAGGATTACATTCATGTTTTGATGTCTTGAAAGATAAAAAATGATGAAAAAGTTAATTATACATCCCACAGATTTTTCAATGAATGATGCAACTAACCGAATTCAAACATCCATGGGATCGCCAAATGCCTCGTCAAGTAAGATCATATCGATGCTATACCACCAATAAAAAGTTTCCATAGAAACAATGACTTTACTTTAAGAAACATGTGAATATACTGCCAAGGATAAAGTTAAAAGTTTGATTTAAAATTCCCGCCAATCTTAAAAACGGCCATATATTCGATTCCGCGGGAAATCTATCTTTATCTGGGATTGGGTTGGATCAGGTTGGATGGACGAGGCTGGTATGAAATTGTGGATTAACGGAGTGTGGGAGAGAAGTAAATGTGCTTTATTGAGGAAGAGTTCTCTTCTTGTACTAGATCAGTTTGTTAGTAATTTGAAATATTCTGTGAAAGAGAAATTAATACAGGGAAATACAAAGCTTGCTGTTAGAAGAAGAAGAAAGTTCGGATGACGATTTTCAAGGATTTTAAAGGTCAATTCGGTTTTGTAAACTATGAATTCTTTTTTAGTCTGGCTTTGCAATCTAAAAATAAAAATGGAAAAAATGTTATTTTTTAATTGCTTAAAAATTAAGGTGCGTCTTATAGTCCGTAAAATACGGTAACCAGGAGCTTAAACTGACCGCCTTGAGGATGTGAATTGATACACTATTTTGTTATTACTTTGGGATGGCTCCATAAGGGAAGTGTTCCTAAATCTCCTCCTATTAGGAAATTTTCTAGATCGACCCAAACTTTAAGTAACAATTTCGTCGAGAGAGAAATTCAACCACCAAACTGAAATAGCCAACTACTACTACTATTCATTGGAATGGATTTCATGAATAAAAGAATGAAATTCATATTCTAATGGAAGTTATTAAAAAGCGGCAGAGAAATTGGATCGGGCATTTTATAAGGCAAGAAGGTTAGAGCGGTGGAGGGAACGATAAAGAGAGGAAGAAGGAGAAGAAAGATATTGGATGAAGTATAAGGAAGAGACGAATATGCAGGTTTAAAGAATAAAGACTTGGGTGGAAAATTATTTGGTTAACAGTAAGCTTCTGGGGGTTTCGCCGTTAGTTTTACTCGGGTAAAACCCCCAGACGATTACCATAAACCAATTATTTTAAATCCTATGATGCCAAGAACCTACCATCCGGCAGAAAACCGATGATGATTATGATAGCATCATATAGAATCTACATAATTCCACTCTGAAAAGACAGAAACTTTAATGGAGTTCTTCCTTTAAATCTGTCGCAAACCGATGAATGAAACAGTGATGAAAGACATCGGTTTTGTCGCGGGATTGCGCAGCCATAACTATTAACGGAGCGGAAAGAGGCAGTGGTTTGTTTGCACACATCCCGCTGAAATCAGAATTAGCTCGGTGATATTCGAGAGAAAATGCCATGAATTTTTCCGGAAAGGCTAATAAACATGAAATAAAATCATAAAATTTGTCTTTTGTAACATGAAATGGATGAATCGTCAAATACTATGATTTTGTGATTATAATATTATCGCTAGACAAGTTAGAAAGTCATAAAGAACCTAACTTTTAATAGTCCGTAAGAAGATGTATAAAGTTAAAGAACTGTTTAAGTAATACGTAAAGGTAATAGCATCAATAAGAAAGATTAAATTAGTTTTCTTAACAAATGAACGATAATTTTCATGGGGTTAAGCGAACGAAGTTTACCGAATTAGGCGAAGTATTGCGGATATCCATAATGAAAAGAAACTATATAAAGTGTACTCTTTACACAAAAGGTTTTTTATAATTTACAATGTTTTATATTTTTAATTTGACATATTGTTAATAAAAAGTTTTTCAATCTTTTGTGATCACAAAATAAATTTCGTGGAAGAAGTATGTTCCATTTTCAAGTTTCTTTCCCAACAAAATTTTATATTCCCTCATCGGAGAAATATATTTTCATATCATTTCCATCGAAAGAATTACTACAATCTTTATTACGTAATTTTTACACGGACGCTATCGGAGTAGTTCTTAATTTCTTTGCATAAGAACAAGGAATAAAAAATGAGTGGTATTCAGATAGCTATAATGTTGAATAATATCAATAAAAAAACACATACCTTCGCTGATACTGGCTGGTTGAGCTGTTTGAATATGCCGAGTCTGAGACTTTCGTCTTACTCGTCTCTGTCTCCTGCATTTTGTGCCTGCAATTGGAAAAAATAATAAGTTAAGGCATATATAAGTGACCAGTTTTCATACTCATGAAAAAGTATATGTGCATACTTTCTTAGAGGGCACGTTAGAGTTGCCCATATATTGCACACATAAGCATGGAAAGTTATTTATAATGCACAAACATAAACATTTATGTATATTTATATAAACAAATGTACGTACACAGCAAAGAAAGATTTATCTTATCTATTCTTTATTGTATTTGTTTAATTAATAATGTGACTGTTAATAAATAAATCAAATAATTTCTATTTTTTTATTTATTTTTTCAAAGTTCAGTTCAAACGGAGCCACTAGATTTTTATCTATTTTGGAGGAAAATAAATGAATAAATAAATATCCAAATGAAATTTTAATAGTACCACCAAAAATTAGGAGTATAAGTAAAATACGCAGTTTAGCTGAGCGAAGATTGGAGTAGGTTTAGACATGAAAATTTATTCCCAAGGATGGATCCCAAATATGAAAATTTATGTTAAAACTTACAGGGAAGCACGTACTTCGAGAAATACCTTGAGTAAAAATAACAATAAACGGGATTAGCGGTCATTCTACTAAATACAATTAATATAAATTTAAAAAGAATTATGAGTAAGCTAAAACGCATACAATCACAATACGAATAAATTAGGACGTTACAAACATTAGTGTGTTATATAAACCGCCATATCTAATGGAATTCTCGGATTAGGGACCGGTTGTTTCTTGTTTTGAAAAATAACAGGAAAAAGGCACAGGTAACTTTCCCTGACGTGTGAGGGGGATAACGCGATATCCGGCTAGAGCGAAGAAATTTGGAAGAATGAATTATTTACGATTGGAAGGATCCGATGAATTATTTACATAAGTCAACAAACAGAGCTCACAAATTACGATATGAAGCTCGCTAAGTGTGTCATTATTAGCTTCGAAACGCAAATGAATTACTGCTCGTGAAAATGAGAACGTCTTGTTGCATTAGTAGGTCAGTATTTTTAAGAATGAGATTCACATTATGATTAAGGGTCATTGAAACGATGGGAAATTGCAAATTCAATTGTTCCTATTAGAACTTTTAATTGATGAAATTGAGTTTGCAGATGCTTGATCCTCTAGGATTTGATCCTATTGATTATTTTATACAAAAAGAAGGAATAATTTCATTGCATAACTTGAACCAACGTATAGACTACATGGGCTCAAAGCATACATTAAATTTTCCTTTCCTATCTTAAAATTTAATACTATTGATTTTTAATATAAAAGAAAGAATAATGTTCATCAATACTTCGGACCGCCGTATATTATAATCGCCGCTGTGGTTCAAAGTACATATTATAATCATCAATATTTATATTTAATCCTTACTATTATAATCATCCTTAGCTTTTAATTCGTTATGCATCACAACTATAAATATGCCTCTATCATTCACCGAGATGTGAAACTATTTCTTGTAGTAATGAAGTATTAAATCACTTCTCATTCTAATTTTATTTAATAAATATCTATGCACCGGTACGTCATAAATGATAATAAAGTATGGCGTTAGCAACTAACAAAACTAAATCAAGGTGTGAAGCATGTGGAGAGATCCTTCGATTGCAATAACTTAAAATTATTCAAGTAACAAAATAAAATAAAAAACTTAGTTTTTTGTTTAGTAAAATAAAAGGTTTTACATTTTTATTTTGTCATATCCACCTACATGGAGTTCCAAACCGTGACGGCTGATTTAATCAATACTATATTGATATTATTATCTCTAACTTTATCTATATAAGCAATTTATGTAAATATAACAATTTATTACTCCCGACAATCTATAAATTGAATTATTCGCCGCGAGATTCCACAAGGAAAACATTTCGTGTCCTATCTTCAAATATTTTCGTGACAAAATGCATAAAGTTGCAGTTTTCCTATAAAATTTTCATTCCTCGGTCCTCATCTCAGATCTTCGCCGCATCTTATGGTAGAAAGACTGTCCGAGCAAAATGACGTCAAGGCGGCGGTAACTGACACCCTGTTTGTCTTCCTGGAATGAATTCAAAGGCTATGCTGCACGAGGTGGCATACCCGACGGTCGGAAGGGCCGTCAATGATTGATGAATGCAGAATTAAGGTCTCGGAAAGCTGTCGGCAACCGTAATCCAGATGAGCCGTTCCAACACGTCTTTAAAATGCTGACCGATTCAAAAACGGACGGGTGAAGAATTTATTCCAACGATCCTCGGACAGGACAATTCTTTTCAGAACGAGGAAGACGAATACAATTTTCATCGCAGCTGGATAAAAGATCAAAACTGAAGTTCGGGTACGTCAGAACCTTCTTAACCGTTGAATTTAAACTAGATTGGAATTTGTTTTTTCCGATCCAAAAGAGAGGATAATTCTTTTCAGAGCGAGAAAAACGAATAAAATTTCCATCGCAGTTGGAGAAAAGATCAAAATTAATATTAGGTTGCGTCCGAAGCTGTTTAACCGTTAAATTCAAACTCGAAAGCTGTATATTTACACGAGCCAAAAGAGAAACATTTTACCGGCGTTTGAAATTCCCGCCCAACGTCTCAAAAGACGCACGAAATAATTTATAAACAAAACAATTTACGATGTTTAAGCGGGGAGACGTTTCAATCTAGAACAAACATTAAAAATTACTCTCAAAAAAATTCCTCAAGCAAGCTGTAATCATCCAACCCGAGAAGGCTTGAGAATGATGACCACTTCAAAACGGTTAATTTTTCCAAATATTTGTCGTCCCCAAACAGCCTGACAGCCAAAACATTGCTGCATTTCAATTTGTTATCTTTTCCTTCTCGATTCCACGATGCACTTTGAAAAGATGATTCAAGAAACGTGCGATTAAGTACCGATGCTTCCATGACTGGCTACTTACATCGACGCATAGAAAAATAGTAGGTGAAAAAATAAAACAGAAAAAGTAATGCACCCACGGAAAGAAAATAAACTTCGAAAAAGATCGTCGATTCGTCTCGAAGAAATTTCCGGCACGGAAAATTAAATCCAAAGTCGAAGTACCGCCCGCAAAAATCTGCGCATACAATTAAAATACGTAAAGAGAGCTGAAAGACTCACCTATGTTATTTCCTGTGACATTCACAACGAATATATTACTCTTGTGAAATTAAGGTTTTTCGCATGTAGGCACACTGTATATCTTGGAGCACTGAACGACTTTTCCGTCTTGCTCGAGAGCCGTTTGGGCTTTCACTGCCAATCTGAAACATTCGTAGAGGCGCGGTCACGTACTCCTACACGTGAGTCAGGGCCGCCAACTTCGGAATGTTAAACCATCAGCGCCGTCGACGCAGGATCTCCGCTGGACCCATCCCCCTCCGACCGCAAGGCCGGTGCGAACTTGGCCGTATAATCAACTCACATTTTAACCCCTCCTCCCCAGCCTTAGGCGCAATCGAAGGCACCGTTCAATCACTCCCGAGGTTGGCAACGGGAAGGTGGGGAGGGGAGGTGGGAGTCGTGAAGCAACGTGATCGTCCCCACGGTCTTTCCCTCATCACCCTCCGCTACACGTGAGTCTTTCCTTCTGGTTCGCGGGTCCACCCTCCGCGCCTGGCGCTACAAAGGCCTTTGTTCAAATATGGAATGGCAGTTACAAATGTTTTGCGGGGAATTGTCGCGCTGACCATCCCGAAATACCGCGCCCTAAGTGGCCGTCGGCGGAAATTTTCAGAGGCCGCCAGAATGGAGGTTTTGTCGCGAACATCTGCGGGGAAAAAGGACCGAAAGTCTTTATTTAGAGTTTGTTTTCATTTCGGGGGTGACATGCGGAGAAGAAGGGTACCTAAGGGACAGTTTTTCCGGGGTCGGACTAAGTTTTTAATAGCCCTTTATTCTCGCGTTTACGTCCGGAACGGCGGCTTTGTTTATCTTTCCCGTCTTCCCGGACGTATTTTTGGTTCATGCGGCAATTTTCGGATCGAGGACATTTATATAAAAGCCGCAAAGGATGCTTTTGAAAAGAGTTATTCTTCGCTGTTTTTTTCGTATTTTTGGACATTCGCCCCAAATTTACCCTCGCATTCTTGTATTCTCGGGAAATGGCCTTTCGTTTGTATCCTCCCAAATTTATCTTTGTTGGCGTAATCATTCGAGGATAGATACATTTTCGACGCAACCGACCATTGAATTTTAGAAGAATAAGGAAGCGAAAGTGGCATAAAAATAAGGGATGTTTGGAACTTGTGAAGAATAATACATTCCCAAAATCCACTGTTTTGGTCTCAATGTTGTGGTAGCTTTTTATGATGAAATTTTATAAAAACAACTTATACAATGTACCGCAGGATCTCATAAATTATATAAATAAAGCAATCATTTTTACATTAATATTATAAAATAAATAATAAATCAATATAATATATTATGCCTTGGTAATGTGTAAAAGATCTAATTATTTTTATTGTTTTCATTTGTTATTCATATTTTGTTATGAATTACTTTTGTTGTTTTATTGCACATTTTTCACTATCTTGAATCAAAAGACGAATGTTAAATATTCCGATAGTAAGGATATGGTATCAGGAGAGATAATATTTATAAATAAATCATTTTAATAATACGACAATAAACTAGAATGCAAACAATCAAGTCTGAGGTAATGCGTAAAAGTTGTTGTTGTCATTCAGTCGTAGTAATGTATTCGTAGCGAAAATAATTAGGAGGGGAGTTATTGGTCTCAATATGGGCATCACAAAAATAAAACTCCTATACTTTTCTCACTGAAACAATTGAGATTCTCTCTCTTTTTCTTTTGCGAAATGTCCTTTACTGAATTCTAAGAAGTTCGTAACGGAATTCAAGATGTGGCATCAGTGCGTTAAAACATGCAAAAACGCGAGTAAAGGTCATGAGGAGAAGGCACGTAACTTAACCAAGAGAGCGGGTGCATTTCCGATGTTAAGAGATGACCAATCGAGGCTGAAATGTCGTAAGTAGGCCATACCTTCATTTTCTCATTATATCAATTATGGGAGTTTCGGATAATTGGAGAAGTTATCTTTTCCTACACTGAATTTCCATAGATTCGGAATTTCTGTATCTGGATTGTATAAACTGAATACAAAATCAATTACATCTAGGTGTTATATTAACAATAATTCGAAACGATTATAAAATTATAATATAAATAATATAATAACGGCAAATACTATAATAACGACATAAAAAATATTACCTACAATAATTATAAATCGAATTTTGTCGAAAAAATGTTTTCACAAGTCTAATTCTTTCACGTCCTAACATGGTGAATTCCAACATCCAAGAATATTGATAAGGGCAATATTTTGGTATAGTTAAAGTTTTAAACAAAGATATAGTGTTTGGTATATATTATAGCTGTGAACAAACAATTATATTAATTTACTTAATACATTCAGAGGAAGTACGTTCATAGAGGATGTATAATGTCTCAGATGTATGATTCGAATTTAAAATATACTTTTTCCATTTCGATATTATGCGTTATCCCTGTTTTATAGGCCGCTATACATACCGCTGTATACCGCGAAGAAGATAGATAGGGAAATATATTCTAGAACGAGTCTATTCAAAACTATATTTTTTATCCGCGAGCGATACGAGAATAAAATCGATTAGGGAAATAGAATCATGGTGCGTGAACCCTCTACCACAGGTAGAAAGGCGCCTTGCATAGTAAATATGTAGATGTAGAAATTTTTAAGCTATAATAGTCATCTCTTGCGCCTTCCCAAGCACCAAATCAAATCAAATTTAAAATATTGCAATTGATTAATTATTTTCCATCTCTGAATTGTCATTTTTAGGAAAGACATTGGTTCGTTTTTTCTTCTCGTCGCCCTGACTTATTAATTATTGTGATATTTCCCAGGAAGATAGGGGAAACTTAACGTACTCCATAGCTTACCTACGATGAGTCTTCATGCTTTTGCACGTAAAAGGATGACAACAATTAAAATTTAATTAAGGACAAGAGATTCCAAATCGAGTGGTCTCCAATCAAGAAATAGCCGATGTATTTCATTTTAATTACCAAGCCTTTCCTTCTATAAGAACATATACTATTACATGTTCCCGATGACTTAGCTCTTATAATTAATTCTCTAAAAACCATATGGACGGCTATGTAAGGCTAACGGCAAATAAAATTCAACCTCCACAATGCTTTGGCCGTTCCGACAATTTAGTAAATGGAAAAAAATACGATGAGGATTTATGGTATATGCGAGGTAGAATGTTAAAATTTTTTTCATCAATTTTCCGTGGAATGCGCATAATATGTATTTCAAACAAGTGGTTATTTTATAGGACTACAACGGTAAAGAATATTTGGGCCGCCTGGTGTTTATTTCCCCTGCAATAAACGGATATCTTCCTTATAAGTTATAAAAGTTTGCGCAGATGAATAAGAACTTTCATTGATATAATTAAACGTTTATGGGGCTCGTCCAGAAAATCTCATTACTAAGTGGTAAAAAAATATCACAAAATTAAATCGTGGTATGCATTTATCATAGGCCACCGAAACATTTTATGGTACAATTAATAATTATTAATTGAATACGTATACTACAATAGTCATGGTTAACAACATTTAGAAGTTACTGTTCTCATCCTTTTTAATGACATACCACATGACTTACAATCATTAGAAAAAATTTCAATAGTCAAACAAGAAGTGAAAAAATGGTTACTGAAACTTGATTGATATAAATTGAATTATTCTATTTTTTGAAATCAGGCAACTGCTAACAAGTCCTAGGCGTGGACTGTCTGTATGTATATATTACAACATTTACAAAATTGATAATACTTAATGTTATTTTGTGCTTCAAAATATTTGAATATTAATATTATGTAAATATAGATGATAAATGAGTCATTCAAAGATAGATAAATATAGTCTTTTCAATTAATATTTAATTGTGTTGACAAGTATGATTTTAATATCTTTGTTAATTATTACTTTTTTATTTAAAAAGCACCTGCTGACAAACCATTTTAGGCTATATGCAATCTGTTTATTATATAACTTGCTGATGATAAAGTGACAGAAATATTTGTTGTTCGAAGGTTAATCATAATGTCTTTATAGTATTGTAAAATTTATTCACTTAATAAAATGTATTTTCACCTAAATAATAAATAACAAGTTGAATATTAAATAATAATTTATTATTAATTAATTTGTTTCAATCGATAATTATTAATTGAACCAAATTATATAAATATTAATTGTAATTTATTCAGCAGTGAGTTTTATTCATACCAAGTTCCGCAATAAGTTGTATTTATAGCCCAGCATTTTCATAAATGAGAACTATTTTAATTGAATATCATCAATCATTTCCATTAGTATGGGTTGGTTATTGCGAGTCGAGAGAATTTACGTAATATAAACCATTGAGCATCTTAATCAACGTTTTCGATTCGTTCAAGTGTTTCTAATAAGGAGCGAAAGGGAAAGCCTGTGGTACATCGACGTATACTAAAACTGTAAGTCTCCAATGTAAATGAGGAAAATTTTTTCTCCCGGTGGAAAAAATCTGAACCAGCGGCATTTAACACATCCGCTTGCCGCCCACTTTATAATTCTGTATGACTTCCAAAATTAGACCTTTCATGAACCTTTCACAGCCGTTCGTCTTTCAGCGCTTGATGTCTGTAACAGAGTGAGCCGGAATTAGATTGAAATCAAGGATAGGAGTGGGAAACGAGGCAATCATTAGCATCAAAGCAAATCGTCGATAGGAGCGATGAAGAAGTCCATGAACAATGGCTCATTGCGTTCATCGGACCCATTGGCGGGTACAGAGGTAGGTCCATGGAGGCGATCAACCCCTCGTTAATTTCACAAAAGTAGGAATTTGCTTGGGGCACAGGGAGGAGTCAAAGAAAAAGCTAATAGCAAAGGGTCTCTAGGATAATTTTAGATCCGTTAGGTATCTCACAACATTATGACATTTTGACGGTTAATTGGAGGAATCAAGGCGCTAATATTGCTGTTACCTCAATAGGGTTCCTTTCCGGGGAAATGAAATCTTCCGAAAGATGCGCTGATTAGTTCTTCGTCTAATTTAATTAATTCGTCGCTAATTGATACGGCGAAACGGATTTTATTTTTTCTTTCAATGAATTCTAGTTGATTTTTATTTCAACTGGCATGGAAAATCTTTGTTCAAAATCATTGCATCTCTTTAGATGTACCGCGAAGCAATTTTAGAAACTCCTTTGAAATGATTAAATTAATTCATTTATTTTTAATATTTTAACTTTCATCCGTAATTCCTTTTTATTGCTTAGTGCTATAATCCTTTCTCCAATCCTGTGACATCCCGATTCTTCTTCTTCCTTTTTTTTTCTATCCTTCAGCCATATCCTCAAAAGTATACTTTAGCAAAGCATCTCCTATTCCCTACTTATCTTTATAGTGATTTTATTAAAAGGACCCGTCATTTAGTGGGCCCGATCGAAAATTTCCACATGGCCTCCTTCGCTCATTCTGTCTGTAAGATAAGTATTCTTTTAATTAAGGCATTATATTCTATTTCACATCTTCGAAGTAAGACTTGTTGCTTTTCCATAATCCTTTCCAAAACTTTTTAATTTCCAGCGCCATCTTCCCAACCAATGTTTGCCGTTTGCATTCGCATCTCATTTTTAGAACCCTTTTGTCATCAACGTTCATTTTTCTACACCGTATAGGATTCTACATCGCACACTACAAATAAAGCACTTCCCCGATTTCTTTCTTCAATCCAGGTCCGTTGGTCCATGCCCTAGCCTTCTTATTTTTGGAAAGGACTGTTCCGCCACACCCATTCAAGATGCAACTGTTCGGATTTCACAAACTATAAGGATATTACCTAAATTAATCACACAAATGGGTTTGATTTCTGAGTGGCAGATTTCTGCCGCATGTTATTGATACTAACATCCCAATCGATGGTTTTGCACTGTCGAGAGATTGAAAATACCTTTTACAATACAGTAAAAAATATTTGCACACAAGATATATACAAGATGCGATCTTTTTTGTTTCCACTAGTTAACTATCAAGTTTGTCATAATCAAGGATGAGCAGACTACAAGAAGCAAGTACGGAGCAAACATTCCTTAAGGCATGGTATAAAACAAGATCTAACCCACTAAGGAATGGACCCATAAAGATTCCTGGTTACTAACCTAATCAAAATTTAAATAAGCTATATACTTCGACGACGTTCCTTTTGATAGCCAACCCTCAACAGCATGACGAAAGCAGCGAGTTCAAATACGTCGGTTAATAAGTTGGGAAATAATGAATAACATTCAGCAATACTTGGTGGAGTTTCAATGAAGGTTTCAAACAAGGATCTTTGCTATCAAAACTTGTTCAAATTCAACAAGAAAATTACATATTACGCTTACCGGTTTCGACGCAGATCACTTTTACTTATTGTTTAGAAATGACTATGATCGGTTCTGATGATGGCGTGATTTGTGTAGGTGTACATGAACGTCTCTTCTAGTACCATAAAAATATTTTTTTTGGCAAAAAATAGCATTGGAACGACTGATTAAGACGAAAGTGTGTAACGCTTGTAAAAACTTGGTAAATAAAATATGCGTCTGTTGAAAGATCGTTTCATTGAATATCTTAGAGATCATTCAACTATAATCATAGTCTCTATTAAACCCATTTTCTCATTAAGAATATTTAATGCCTAATAAATTTTGTGGATAATAAATGCGATATAGTACCACCAAATGAGTTTAGCAAGCTGTGCTTATGCACCTGTCTCGTACCATAAAGTATACCATCTTTTTAAGTATGTATGTATATCAATGTTCAAAGTGAAGAAAATATTTTACAACAAAAATCAAACGCGACCGGTTCATCAATTCCTCCATACTTTCGTTTCGTCTATTCATGATCTCACAAAGAAAAAGATAGTTAAATAATAAAAGGAATGTTGCCTTTTATTTAGCTTTTTAGATGCGAAACCATTAAGTTACACTTTTTATATGGCGCTAAAACATTATTTATGTTCGTAATAAGATTTTAAGGGTCATGCAACGCGACAACTGTAGTAAATGCCAAAGGAATGTTTTTTTCCATATAGAATAACTGTAAATACGAGCAGGTTAAGTAAGGCTTCATTAACATGAAAATTAATTGCTGTTCATTATTGTACATATTAAATGTGCCCTAAAAAGCGACTAAAATATAATTCTGATTTTGGAACACATGGTTCCAATGTAATTATTTTCCTGGACCCGCAAACCTATAGGCTTCCCTGACATGATAAACGCCTATTTTTATCAAGACAAAATAATATAAAGAGGTATTTAAGTTAGCTTCGGGTTGATAAGAAAAACTACGATTTTCTCGTGCTATTTTCATATTTTCTTATCGAAGAAACAATAAATTCCTTAAAGGAACACACAATAAACTAACTAATGGTACTGAGAATAGACTATTGTGGTACAGATACTCAGTATTTCCAATTACTTTTTTATGTAATCGAAACATAAACAGAGGGTTATTCCTTGTAGTCACGTTTCCCAGCCGATTTTCATGTAATTTGTCTCCAAAGGCTTCCCTGCCGCGGCGCTTCAGTGACGGCCATAAAATCCACGTGCTCCCAAGATTTAGACGCCGTTACATTTCTGCGGTCGAAGAAGGTCGAATGTATTCCGATTTCGTAATGACCAAAATCGCTTTTGTTACGTAATGCACCAACGGGTCATAACTAGTAAATCAGAGGATTTACAGCATTACATCGAGGCTAATCCGGAAATCCTCAGGTTAACTATCATTGTTTGGGCCATCCGAGTTACGACATCTCTGTCTCCATCGACTATAACGAGGGCATAAAATAATGACCATGTCTTCCCTATCGTTCACGGTCAGTGGAGACGATGGCACTCAAGCGCCTAACGATGAATTTCTTTAGATTTCGACATTCAGGAAGACAATTTCAAAGGTCAAATATTTTTCGCCGGGGATTGAATAATTTGTTAGCAAAATGAAAATTTAAAAGATAAGCCTTACTTAATGACAATTATCAATTATATTTTTCGGGGATTGATTAATTTGTTTTCGGAATAAAAGAATTTTAAAATTTGTCTTGCCCAATTTCAACTTTCAATTATCCCAGGGCATAGCCTGTGAGCAGTTACACAAGGTAAGATTCTTTGTTAAGGTGTGATTGAGAATGAAAAGTCTCTTCTTAAAATCTGCTGTAAATGACATTCATAAAAACATAAATAATTTGTAGACCAATGAAAATAGAGAGGACAATTTTAGAAGAAGTGGATGTAAAAAACCTAAGCTGTTACCTTAGGAAAAAAGATCCACTGATGGAAAACGCCCGCAAAGAAGAATGCTGTAAAATACCTGAGCAAACTTACAAGCTAAAAGATGTAGTGAAAAACTGTACATAACATACAAATCAAAAAAGTGGTACTAAAAAAATTTATAAAATGAAATCATTAACTAGACACATTGCAATCATCCACTTACTGAAAACTATAGAAATCACAAGGAAATCAATATTTCAAATATGCCACATGATATCCAAAAATGAAAATCGTTTAAAAAGTTAAAGTAAAAATATCCAATGGAAAAAGTATTTATGAGTTATAAAGTAAATTAAAAATATTAAACAGGATATATAAAAATTTTTGACTGAATTATAAAAATGGTACATTTATAAATACATATAGATAATTAAGTACCAACAGATCTGGAAATATTTGTATGGATATTACAAGACAGTTACTCAGCAAATAATTTGAATCGGCAGACTTGTTAATTAAATTTAAAAGTTCAAATTTGCATAATTGTATTTCTTAGGATTACATTACGCAACATTGTTGGAACCTGAAGATTATATAAATGTAAGTTGATATTTCTATTGTCGTATTTCTATTATTTATCTTTTGATTGCGATGATATTATTACTCGAAGAACTATTTAATTTATTGTATTATTTTAATTTAGTTCATTATCTACACGTATACGTAATATCTAGTGATTTTTATCATAATTTCTTTATTTTAATATCAGACACTTATTCACTCGATTTATTTAATACCCCGCAATATTTGTATTATATGACATTGCACATCTATCATGCATGTAGCTAGAAGCCATTTTTTCATTAAATTTTAATTAAGTTAACAGGAGTTTTAGAGAACTTCCCCAACCCTTCCCCCACTTTTCCTACCTCTGATTATTTTCCAAAGTAGAGAAACTTTCCTAAAGTGCAAACTTAGTTTATATATGAAACCAAATGGAGTTTTCGGTACAATCGTAGCTCATTCTTCATTCAATCAGTAAATAGGGTGGTTTGAAAATAGAGATAATTTATATTCTTATTCCCTAATCTTAATCTCGCCCTAAAGTCGTATCCGTAAATCCTTAGAGCTCCATGCTGACCGGAAGGCAAAGCTTAGTTGACCGATACTGATAAGGCTAGTACCACATTCAGCAGCCAAAGAATGGCATTGAGGCCATATTATCGAAGTTATGATTATATCGCATTGCTCATGATGAATCTTGAGAATAATTGTGCCTCGAAAAGGTGGTGATGGAATCACGCAACGAAGTGTTGCTAAAATCTACGGAGGTGGCCAATATGTAGTGGTAGTCCATTGCAAATAATCGAGGATACCTTCCACAAAGTAATCCACAACTCCTCAAGAGTGGCATACTGCACCAACTGAACAAAAAATGCGAATCATACGTATTGAATAAATCTTAACTAAGTAAGATTGTCTGATTTTGAATGTGAAGAATGCGACGAGTTGTGAGGAGTAATTATTTTTACAATATACTTCTCCTAAATCCGCCATATGACCGGTTACAAGGAAAATCTGTTGTCACAGGCAGTGGCGGATCCAGGGGGGGGGGCTATAGCCCCCCTAGAAGTCAACATGAAGAATAATTACTTAAATGTATCATCGTTCATACTATTGAGATGCGAAGAAAATATTGTTTATCTACAACGATAGATAATAATAAGCATAATTCAAATATGTACAGTGAGTTTAATTTTATAAAATTTCTTACAAAAATCGATAAATAGAAAATGAATCTTTAATCCCAACTCTCAAGCCCCCCCACCCCTCGATCCGCCACTGGTCACAGGCAAATGTTAAAAGAAATTTCTAACACGTAATATCAACAAAAAATGTACCAGGGCGGAATACATGTACTCAGTATCAAAAATTTATAAACTCCCATTGGTTCTATTAATATAACACACAATAAATATCTCCGTCATCAACATAGCGATCCCACGTTAACACTGTTTTTATGCAGTTGGTTTAATTTTTCAGAGTTTCAAAGCACACCACACACAATAATAAATATGTATGAATTTTAAAACTCTAACGATGACACGAAATTCCAACAACTATGTCAATGTCTACTCATCATATTCATCCGTTGTATTTCACTTCTTTGTGTTAGTCTTGTGTCATATCACTAATAATTACCATTCAAATGATTTTTTTACGAGTCCTGTAAATAGCTACAAGTCAATGCATCGATAAGAATGAATTTTGAAACAAAGTGTATGATTCCCGCGCGGGCAAGCCAATAAACCATGAAAAACAGCAGCAATTAGGCATGGTGAACCATCTTGCGGTGGAAACTTGAACAATTATCCGCGCAGTTACCGCCGATTTTCGCGATCGACAATTATAAATACATAAAAGACTGGATAGGTGAAGTTACCGGTAAGCCTCGAAGAAAATTTTTGAAACGTAAGTAAAAAAATTAAATACTCGTCGTTAAATTTTTTTCTCATTTCTATTGAAAATTACGAATAGACGAACATCGCACTATAATTATATCAGATTTGCTTTAATTTTCGCTCCAAGCGTGTTATAAATTAAATCTACACAAATATTAATTCTCTACCGAGAAAATGCAGGGCTTTACAATCAAGTCTCATGGAAGTTGTCACGCCAAACGATGTTGATCACTATGCAATAAAATAAATTGATTTTGAGAAATTTATAGCAATTAATTAGCCTTTTATGCATACAAATCACTCCTCTCTCATTCAGCCAACAATATTGACCTATGATCTACTGTGTTGTTACATTAAATATTTTAAGATTACATTACAGCTAAACGAACTTGCTTGGTTCCGCTGTACCGTAAGATTCCATATATATAAATATTTGGTCATTACAACTTAACATAAAGACACTTTTAGACACCAGTAGAACCACGTTTACATCAGTTTCCAAACCATGGTGAAGAATTTATTATTCCTCAAAGTAGTTGGATCCTTGTTTGCCTAACAGAGCAAGTGCAACTGGGTAGAGAAGATTCTTACCTTTTTAGAATGTTATCACATAGTTACAATATGAATCTATGAACTACCTTCTAGAAACATTTAAGAATTCTCTACTTAACTTCCTCCTTGGTGTAGTTTTTCTTCCCCATCAAGAAATTTTAAGATTCTTTTAAAATCACGTAATAAAATTTTTTTTAAATTCTTGGAAAATATACAAGTTTTTATGTTTAAGAGAATATCTATACCATACCAACACATTCAAGTCACATACCGTTGCAGGTTTTCCACCGTTAATGTTTCATGCTCCAAGTGATATATCACCTACACATTCTTTACAGTGAAAATAATAAATCTTATAGCCTACCACTAGAAGCCAAACATATGCAATGAAGTCTGTAATTGTATAACAATTCCATTGTCCAATAATTTGAATAGTAAAAACTATGTACTGAAGCATTTGAAAACAGCAAAATATGTATCACTTGAAATTAGGTAAAAGAATACACCAATATCAAATAGCAATAAATGAATAAGACATTAGGCAAAATTCAAAGTATGAGCTTCATGTAATAACCGCAAAATATACTTTACAACTGTCAAACAAAAAAATTAATGAAAATAGCAATTCACAGATTCTCTCTCTAGTAATGCATTCGTCTTTTACACATGAAATACAGTACCTTTTTTAAGGACTTAGTAGATGAATAATAATAGCCTCAACTTAAACACCCATGAAAAGACTCCATTTTCGATAATTATTTGCCTTAACGATGAGTTTAAATATGGCATGAATAAAAAATCAATTACTTATATAGTGTCATGGTAAGAAGTGATAATTTTACTTTAAAAAGGATGGAATGCTTAAAGAACTGTCCCGGTAGCTAAAGAAATTTAATACAGCACCAGAACTTTTGCAAAAAGAACCATGCATAGAAAAGATGCATGTATGTAAAATATGGAAGATTTTCGTACTTTATAACTGAACCTGGCAATATCAACAACTCCATTATAGCATATGTCTCAAGGCTGAGGTGTGTTTGATTTCTGCACGGACTCAAGATTTCCCTACGTTTACAAGGTTTACAAACAATACCAAATCAAAGCAAAGAGCTCCCTTTTATAAATGAGGAAAAAGTAGAGGGTAGAAAAGTATCCATATAATTAAATATCAAAGAGGCTATCATGGTACAATTTAATTGCAAATTATGAATCTTAATAAATGTCATACAAGATTGAGTAAATGCCTTATCTGCAACCCTTATTATCCATGGCTGCGCAAGGAACACCTCCTAGGCAGTCAACCTATTCTTTGTGGTGCAGCTGGTAGTTAATTTTCTTCACCAACGCTAAAAGTTATTATTTTCATTTCTTTAAAGTTCCTGCTCCTTATACAATCCGTACAATGTGTAAGGGCAACATGCACACACACTCACATCCACTCAGGAAAGTTCTTTTTTGTTTCAACATATTTCTTGCGTTGCACATAACAGACTTCACAAGAAACACTAAGTTCTCTCTATTTTTACCTTTTCTTGGCATTATTTAACATTTTTTAAAAGCATAACCACCGAGGAACTTTCTGCAAATGCATTCAAATACCTTATTCTTCTTAGTCTTTCCATGACTCAATAAATTCATTGACCTAGCATAAAAATAATGGGCACTTGTTAGTTTCATTTCTTATCAAAAACCACCAACCACATAAAAATATGAGGCAAAGAAAAGCATTTCATGGATGAGGCTCGACAAATAAAGAAATAACTCTTAATTAATTACTGAGAGGCGGTTGAAGGTTTTAATAACTGGTTAATAATTAAGGACTTAACAGCTATTAATACAGTTTTCATAAACTTCTACTACGGTATCAAAATTAAGAATCAACCAAAGTTCTTTTCATTTTGAGCATTTGAGTCAAATCAGTATCCAGCAAGCTTTCCTGGAAATGACGGCCTTGTTCCAAAACTTTAAACCAATCAGGCTTTTAAAACTTAAAACTAATTCTGGTTTAACAAGAAAATAATTTTTACAATTCATTCCGCGACAATGTTCACTGGCTGGAAAATATTTAACACACCCACCAACAACCTTTATACTTCTCAATCCAATAGGCTCACAGAGCAGCGCCGGACAAGAAGTACCTTTACAATTCTTTGTTCACAGTGAAAAATAAATTCCGGAATCGGATTGCACATCAGAAATAAACAAAATGAAAAAGGGATTGAAACATTGGGGAGGGCTCCACACAACGAGCCATTTACCGTTCTGTAGAAGAACATACAATTTCCTCTCTCATACTCTTAATTAAAAAAAATACACCCCATCCCCTTATAGCTCCTGCCCCTTGAACCATCAATAATTTCTCCCCTCTATCACATTCTCTCTCTCTCTCTCAGACACACAGCCACATACAGACATTCTCGACTCACACACTAGAAAAAGACGCCACTGCAAGCAGCAATTTAAAATGGTGGCGTCGTATTTTGACTGGTAGGCGTGAATTTCATTTCTCTTTTTTATATATTGTCCTTCGTTTAAACAGAAAACTTGCCAGAAAAAAATGCAGATATTCTGTCCGTATACACACACAAATTACGGAAGATAATTCACTTTACAAAAATAAAATAGGAAGAGGTTTCATGAGATAACGGGTTGAAACACTGAAATACAAAAGTACAGTTCTAATGTCCCATAGAACCAGAGTTCCCTCAGCAACAGGAGGCCAAAGCAGAACTGTGGGGATATCTTCATTTTCTGAAAAATGAGAATGCTGTTATTTGGCAATTAATATAGACAGTTCTGAACTTAACCAAGTATATGGTATGGCTGGATCATATTGGACGTACGATTCACTCTCAAGTAACAAGAAAAACAAATTTACTTGAGCCAAAACTTTCAAGGCAAAAGACCACAACAATTATCAATAACAGGTTTCTAGAAAAGCTACATTATTTATATTAACAGAGGTACCCCCCAAAATGTCATATAGCACAAGGAAAACTGACCATGATCAGCCAATTATTAAATATTTATACTGTAACCGCAAATTCTATAATTTAATTATCAATACTAAGATCATGACACTATTATCACAAAAAGTTTGTCAAAGATTTATGAACAACATCAATAATTATAATAATGTATGTAATATAATACAACAGGCCAATAATTAAATATTAGTTTGGATATTGAAAACCAATAACTAAAATACAAGGAAGCAAGATGCTCCTTATGCAGTACTTGAAGTGGTATGTAACAAACAACTTATGACATTGCACTATATTTTTTTGTGCTCTTTAGTAAGTCAAAGGGATGAACAGAACATATCCTACTTATGTATGTTTAGCTTAAAAAGCACACAGGATAAACTAGCTGGCAAACTTGTACTACTATAAATCCTTATAACACAGTTCTATTCAAAGAATATTTATAATGGTTACAATAAGTAGCACTTCAATGTTATAAACATTCAGTATCTTCACATTTATGCTGCTGACATACAGTACAGAGCTTAAGATTTTCAGGAAAGCTACATATCTCTGTCCCTATTTCAGCCTAAACTGGGAGGTACCAAGGGAAAATATCACTTGAACATAGATTAAAATGATACTATTTAAGCATGTACCAAAAGTGTTATTACAAGATAAAAATGGGTAATAAAACAGAATATTTTCACAACTGAAAGATTAAGATTCTGCATCCATTTCTTTTAAGTTCATATGTGCTAAATAAAAATTTTCTTGAGCTAAAAAGCAATCTTTACGAACATGTGCTCAAAACATACTTTTGCAAAATGATTACTAATGAAAGGTAACTTGAGTAAATTTGTGACAAACATGTAGTTGACAATCAGTCATTTGAAAATTTTGTAGCTTTGCACTCAATTCATAATCCCTTGTTAGTTAACTCCAACTGCAATTCCTATGAAAAGCTTTGCTGGAGTAAATAAGACTTCCAATCAATATTTGGAATGATTACAGCATCAATATCATACTCTTCATGCCCTTAAAATTTCTAAGCCAAATATAAAAAATTATTCCTTTAAATAAAATAAAACAAATTAAGGGCGATTCAATACATTTTACAGATTGTTTCAATGAACCAGCAATATTAATCAACATACGTATATTTACAATATTTATCATACCACCAATGTATTAATAAATCTGGTATTCCAACAAGAATAAATAAATTCCCACAAGCTTTAAATACTGTTCCATCAGTACATGGAAAGTCACTGGAAATATTTACCTCTAGCAACAAGGCCAAACATTTAAGTCAAACATGATCCTGCCATACCATAACAATTGAAATTTAAAATACAATGAGAAATAAAGATGGAATCTTTTATTAAGATATTCAAATTTATTTTACAATATATAAAATATCAACTATAAAAGCAAATCTATAAATTTTAAATGCACATTGATTAATTGTTTGATTATTCTTTCTTTTGTTCAATATTATAGACAACCTCCGGAGTCTCGCACTTCACAAGAATGACTTGGAAATTATAGTCTTAGAAAGAGATGCATCGCCATGAAAATAAATATCACATCACTTACTGCAAGTGAGAGCAGGGACTGCTTCAGGAAATAATGGATTTTAAAGCTCCACTTATGATTTTACAGCAGAACACACTTTCTTCTTTTCACTGGCTCTGGAGGTTCTAATGCTGCTAATATTGCTTCATCAAAAACATTCTTCAATCCTTTCTGTAATACAAGTTGAATAACATCATTAAAATTTGGAAAACATGCTTAAACTCAGAATTAAGAAGTCTAAAACTCAATTTGAACAGAACTTGATAGAATTAATTCCATTAAGTCAACAAATTGACGGAATGTTTTTTGTACAGAGGTAGTTAAAAATGTTTAGGTTCAAATAAATACATGCCTGCAAGCAATGTAACAAAATTACTGTTGATTATTTAAATCTAGTAAACCATTTTTATCATTTTTGACTAGAGTATAAAAAGAATTTGGAGAAAATTATCATGTCAAATAGTTCCCACAGGGTAGAGAAAATTCAGATTAGAAATTTAACGAAATGGCGGAATAGCAGATGATGAAAGCTAAGATTGAACATTGGTACATATTTTACGATGTTGCTGTTCTTTTGTATTTTTTTGCACTTTTGTTTGTTTAGATAGTCGCTTTTTCTTCATTGTTTTATTAAGCACAAATTTTTATAAAATGAATCTACAATGATGAAATACTTTATGGAAACCTACCCTTTAATTTCATAGAATAGAATAGAATTTTTTTATTAATACAAAACACTTGCATCATTAACAGAACAGATCATATTAAAAGATAAGTCTTGAATTATAAGGCACTATAAGGAAATAAATTCACTGTAAAAATTTAAGTCTTTACCTGTGTAAGAGCAGAGCATTCGACATATTTAACGGCTTTAAGTTCCTTAGCCAACTTTTCTCCCTGTTCAAATGTTATGGGCTTCTGTTTATTTTTTGCTAACTTCTCCACTGTTGCTGCATCCTCACGAAGGTCTATTTGAGTACCAACTAATAGAAATGGTGTCTTCTGGCAGTGATGTGTTATTTCAGGTACCCACTGTAGGAAAATAAGCAAGTGTCTATTAAAGGAGAGCTATTGAAAGAACTTTCTCATTAGAACCTCAACTAAATAATAGATGACATTAAAACTTGTTTTAGAATAAAAATAGAAAACAACTAGATACATTACTGGAATAAACATAGACAATGACAAGATATTCCAATCAAAATAAAATATTCCACAAATGTTTGTGAATTGTTTTCCATAACATGATTTACTTCCTAGAACCATTTATAATAAAATTTAAACAATAATTAAAATGATGTTTGAATATGAATTTCTCCAGATATTGCAGTCAACCATTCATTCAATCAAGAGCCATGTAACTCTATATTAAATAACTCCGGAATCAGATGTTGGTTATAAAAATCAAGGATGTTGAGTAGATTATGTATGGAGCTGTAGTCAAAATTTACCAACATTAACTCTTTCACTGAATTAAGGGCACCAAATAAAGAGGATATAATC
Source organism: Sympetrum striolatum (assembly GCA_947579665.1). Taxonomy (NCBI): domain Eukaryota; kingdom Metazoa; phylum Arthropoda; class Insecta; order Odonata; family Libellulidae; genus Sympetrum; species Sympetrum striolatum. The sequence goes on from OX388350.1 coordinate 44,778,370, forward strand.
TACCTATTTTCTTCTCCTACAACCAAATTTACATTACATTGTTAATGATATTATGAACATAGGAATACTTGGTATTTATTGATGTTGTATTCAGATTGTTTAGTTAAATAAATCCATTCAATAAATTAAATTATGTACCAATTGTGTGACAATTGTCCAGTTTGTTTAATTAATAAGATTACTATAAACTAAGTCTCTATAAAATCTACAGAGGCAGCCGTGCTGTTGTGAAATTTCATAATGTAGAAAATACAAATTTATTTCAGAACAACTGATTTTGGCTACATAGCCATCTTCAGGTTCATAGGACACAGTGTTCTAGATGGCTATGTAGCTGAAATCAGTTATGAAATAATTTTGTAAAAGTATACATAATCTTTATGTCTCTATATTTAGTCACCTTGTTGTTTATATAGTCGACTAAACAGAAAAGCCTAGGCAACCCAACTCCACAACCCTGGTTATAATAATGATTCTCTTTCCATAAAAGTTTCTTTCTTGCACCAGAGCCAAATTTCATTGTCCTTCTCCATGAATCTCCAAAATTCATTAATAAGCTGATGACATTTTGATAATTTACATAAATATTGCATAGTCAAATACTGATTTCAAAATATCTCCCATTATTTTGTATGAATAGTTTTAGTAAATTAAGAATTACATTTTTATTTGAGAGTATAATAAAGGGAAAAATATTTTCCCTCAATGCTATTAAGAATTTGAAAAAAATTATTATTTCAATTAGTATCCAAACAATTGCCAACAGATCAACTAATAACACAATCTATTTGCAGCTGCTGGTTTCATGAGAATTTAAAGGGAAATAAAACTAAATTACAGCAATTAAGACTCCAGATTAAATCTTGCATTAATATCAGCAGTCAAGCAAATCAGGGATAAAATAGTGTTACAAGCATTTGCATTGGTTTTATCAGCATAATAAATGTAACTACCTACATTTTCAACTCCTCATGAAATACAAAATACTTGGGGAGAAATTTATTCGAGAGACCTTAGCTACGAATTTGAAGTACAGGCATTAAAACAGCCACCATAGATTTAGGATTCACTGAACCTTCTCTTTAACCTCTCCTGCTATAATTGTAAGTAAATGCCCTTAAGACCCAGAGAAAGAAGAGCATCTACTTTCAATTTTTAAAGAGAAATTACTGCAACGCACCCATCTGCAAGCCTATGAAAAATCTGCCGTTCCAATATGTATATCCTCTGAATGGATGAACTTTGCAAATGAATATGGATGATTTTATAATCACTCTTAATTGCCGATGCCTGAGAGAGAAAGGATAAAAAAATGTTCAAATACGGAAGAAAATTGCAAGGAACTGTGCAGTGAAGAATCTCATAAATAGATAGCAGAGCTGAATTTGAATTTCTATGGGGTAATTCTGAATCAATGCCATACATGCTACTGAACTTTTGACCTATAAATTTTCCCATTTAAACTTTTATAATAAACAAATGCGTAAAACATAACTAAGAACAATACATACTGAAAGAATACGGTTCATTATATTTAATGAGCAAATTTATATAAACTTAGGAACTCAAATATAAATATCAAACAAATATAGGAACTCAAATACTGAATTTGAGCATATTTAACTTCACCCACTCAATGTAAGTACAATTCAGCAAATATGTTTCTGATGCATAAGTTATTTTTCCTCTTCATTTCATAGTTTTCTATTGTAAAAACATATTGAAATTTGTTTAGAGTAAGTTGAAGAATAATTTTTTTTTGGGGAACATTTTAATGTCTTATAAATGCTTTCAAGTCAAGGAAACAGCATTATACATGGGTTTTGGGTTACGCTAACATGCTATGTGTGTGAGCCACTATTAATTAGACAAGGATATTAAAGAGTTTCATACAGCTTTGCATTTGGGAGTCTAGCACCTAGATTAAAAATATTTAAGGATAAACAAATTTTAAAACCTACCCAATGTAAAATACAGTAAACACCACTTGATCACACCTGCTACAATTTTATTTAATAACACAATACTATTGAGGCTTTATTCTAAACAACAAAAAAAGCACAGAAATGAAATTCATGAGCAGCTTGATTCTGTACAAAGCCTACTATCTGGCAATCTAATTTTAATTTCTTCCACAAGGAATAAGGACCTTCTATTTCTTCCTTTTGTGTCACTAAAATGGTCATACTTTTAAATATGGATACAAAGCAATCTTTCTAACCACATTTTCTTCTCTTCTACAAGAATAAACTACTCTAGTATTCATCAACCCATGGTCATATCACCTGAATTACTTTGCAATTCCTAAGCCTGAGATAGTTTCCTTTTTTAGAACTACACTGAGACCTCTAGTTGAAATTCAATTGGTGCTCTCAATTGCAATGGCTTTCCCTCGTCTGAAATTCCTGAATGTAAAACGTCAGAATCTAATCAAAATGAATTAAAATTGAGAAGTTACTGTACCATGGGTTTTGAAGAAGGAAACGTGCACCGGTAATTTGAAAAATGTGGCATGTGCAGAAGCTAAGCCTATTGTTTGAAAAGCTGCAAAATTAGTAATAAAATAATGATAAAGCATATGGCAGCAAAAGAATGAAGCAGATATATTTAAAAGAATATAAACCATCCAAACTCCTTTAATATTTAGGAAGAAGCTAGAGAACTGAGGTTTTACAAATTTTTTCAAACCAAAATAAGAAAACTGCAACTGAGGTACAAGCTATTCTGATAAATTACATTTGCCTTGGTATATTTTCTTTAGCCCTATAAAAAGTGTTAGTAAAAGGGTCATTTGGCTCAATGTAAAAGTGCTTATTCCATGCACAATGTACTGACCCAGTAAGTAAATAAAGGCCGAACAGCTTTACTCTCTCTATCCAGCCTAACAAACTACATTTCCTCCCCAAGCTTACTTAAAAGTGAAGATCTATCCTGCCTACACACTGATGACTTTACAAACTGTAGAACTATGTAACATTCTAACTGTTTTAATTAGAGTGTAAAACTTTTGTTGCAAATTACGTGAAGAAAAACTTATGAGTAGATATCTAGCAGGAGTGTTATATTGGAACATTAGATAAAAGTTTTTGTTTAAAATTAAATAGTGAAACTTCAATCATTCAAATCTGAAGTGTACTGGTAAAAAATTTAAATTATACAAAACTTTGCATCAAAGGAGTATTTTTTGCAAGGATACCAAAATCTTCATCATAACTAAGACAAAAAATACGAACCAATTTCTGATAAACCAAAACATAATTTGAATTAACCATGATTTTTTTACATTACTTGGATTCTAAGATCATTGAACTAAGGAAAAATTTTAAATTAGGACGATTTCACACTGGGAGTTTCTAGGTTAAAGTTGGTAATGCTAGAGACTGGTGATATGAAGTGAAGATAATTTAGTAAGCAATACACTTCCGTAGCTTATTAATGCACAATTTTACATCAAGTACTATAATTTAGGTTGAATCAAACTGTTGTCAAAAATCTTAAAAACTGCCAACAGATGAACTGTTGAAATAATGTACTGAACCCTACATGACAATTAAGCACCTAAATGACAACACTGTTTAGAACAAAGCATACAATTTATACACCAGAAAATCTCTATAACAGTAGAGTTCCAGTTCGAAAGCTTTTGAGACGCACAAGAATTGCATAAGAGTCAAAAACAAAAATTCAGAAAACAATGATGAATTGTCTTACCTTTTCTTTCACGTTTTCAAATGATGATGGAGATACAACAGAGAAACATACTAAAAATACATCTGTCTGTGGATAGCTTAATGGCCTAAGTCTGTCATAATCTTCCTGACCTGAGTAAGAGAAGAAAGAAAGAATTAGGTCAAGTCCTGTACTACTGATCTCGCTTCCAAAATTAAGCATAAAATCTATAATATTGTTTTAATTTAAAACTATAGAAATTTAGTTTAAAACAATTTACCATATAAAAACACACAACTTGCATTTACAATAAATGCTAGTAATACAGAATGGATCATTAAGCTAAGATGATTCCATGTTACATTTGCAACAATATATTTTCTTCTACCTTCTAGTTATCTTCATACATCAGCAGCTTCAGGTAAAAATTTACTCTTCCATTAAGGCAGATTACTAAACATAAAATCAATTACAAATTATAAATTAAGAATTTAGATTTCCCTCTTGCCATCAATATTTCTCAAAAACTGTTGACACAAAATTAAAAAAGTAATTTAATAAATATCTGGCACTTATTTACATGGAGTTACCTAAAGAACATGATATGACATTTGATTCAGAGGAGAATCTTTTATCAAAAAGGATTATTGTGGCAAAAAGTTGCTAATTACAGATAGAAAGCGACCATTCCAAAGTTAGCTCAAAAAGAAATTATCAAAAGTTGAACAGGAAAAATAACCAATCAAATTTCACGAGATATTAGAAAAAGGTAATTCTCATATTTCAGTACCTAGCTAGTCATTTCTAAACAGAATAAATATTTTATATATCCCACTTTAAGAAAGATCCGCCATTACAAGCATTGAATGCAGAATGAAATTTATTGATGCAGTTGAGTACCAATTTGAAGAAACACCTTATGCTGGTCAAACCAAAAACCAACGTGGAATCTTTAGTCAACTTATTGGACCTGAATAAGTGTGTCATCCAACTGATTTGATGATTATGTTTTGTAATGATATAATTTAAAATTAAATCAAAGAATACATACCTGCTGTATCAAATAATCCCAGTGTATAAGGTTCTCCTCCTATCATTACAGTAACCGCATAGTTATCAAAAACCTGAAATGGTTAAAAGAAACTCAATTAGAAAATAGGCTAAATTCATCTATAAATAATTAATAACAAGTTTCACCTCCACTCACAAGGTTAGAGGCAATAGGAGAAAAATAACGGATTTCATTAAAATTTAGAAAAGTTCTATGAGAAAAACAAAAAGGAATTAATAAATATTGTAGATAACTCTCAATTTCAAAATATATCTAATTGAGTACTCTTTTGGGGATGATTAATTACATTTATACGCTCAATACTAACGGTAAACAATACTTGGAAGCAAAGCACAAAATGAAAATACAACCCTAATGGCCATTCTCAGGCCTAAACCAGACATCTAGATACTGATTGACATGGTAGATACCGGCTGATTAATTAAAAATATTAATATCTTTCTTCTAAATAAGGTTGAATCGCATGGATAGCACTATCTGAATCAGGTGTAAACTGTTAGAAGACCTTCGGACAAAAAGATAGGAGTAAATGGCACTTAATTAAATCTCAATTTGCTCAGCATGCTTTCCAGAGAGGTTCACCCTTTTTCTAAGCTTAAGCTTTATTACCAAAGACAGGGGAAATGCAAATTTTGGTTTTTAACTACCATTATATTCTCAACACATTCACTTCAAATAGCATTGCAATAAAGCAACTAAACTTGCAAATTTTAATGGACATCATTTATATTACAGCTACTAAGTACTGTACCTCAAAACCAAAAAGTATTTTAAGAGGTAATATTGCTCACTTGAGGTTATACCTCAGAAAATCATCATCTAACTGAATTTAACTTACTAATAAAAGAAAGAATCAAATCTATCTCTAGTAAACCTTAAAACATACTTCTAAATATTTCCATTAAAATCTCATGTTCATTTTATTATTTTTCAATTTAGAAATATTATTTTCAAGTCATCAATTCCATCATGCAAACAACTTATAAAGAGAAAAATTTTGTAATGCAAACCAAATAGCACACCAGGATATCATTTAAAGTTTGTATAAAAATGAATTATGTAGACTTCCCACCAACACCATCATGCGAGGTCAAAGCTAAAGTATTCCGGAACTACATGAAATGCAAGTCTTAGAAAGATTTAAAAGAATTAAAAAAGAGATATATGTAAACATTATGAAAATTTTTTTCACTATAGAAACAGCATTTTAACTATCCTCAGTAGGAGATATCTGGTTTCTACTCTAATTCACTCATTAACCAGATTTGATAACAGGTCATATGCTAGTTACTCCCTATAGCATGTACAAGAAAGAACCTCTATATACAATACAAAATGAGAGGGTTAAAGGTTCTTTGCATGTAAGGGCATTCACCCAGGATATATATCCTGGGTGCCCACCCACCCAAAACAAAATAGTAACAGAACTTGGTAAGCGGCAAATAAGTAAAATGAATAACATCTAAGCACTTAAAAAATGTACAGAGAAGATGCGATAAATGTACTCACTGTGGGAACATATTCGGATGGGAATTTATTGGTAGTATATGAAATAAGAAGGCAGGTCTTTCCTACAGCACCATCCCCCACCACAACACACTTGATGGTCTGCATATTTAAGGTGGGGAGCGTGTAATACAAATCTTACGGCTACGCTTCTCAATCCTCTCTCCCCTGAACTTGCTACCTTCAATCCAGAGGACACAATGATTACTCCTGGATGGATCTGAAAAATGAATTCAGAACTTAAAAACACATCAAACCAAATTTATAACCCAAAACAATTAAATCACAGTAAATCAAAGCAATACTAGTAAATTTAAAATGAACAAAATAGCAAAGAGATGAAAGCTCAAGCATGAGTGTTAGAAGTAGCAAAAGCCATCAATTTCAAGGTTTGGGCCAAATTTGGTAACCATTTAAAGAGAAATTGATTAGCAATGTTGCACAAGTATCCTTAACCCTTAAACAACCTATTTGATCTATCAGCTCGGTTGATTTAGGTAAGAACTGCAAAGTACCAATACCTCAGATTTTTTTACAGTAAACTTGAGATGAAATTAAAATAAATGTTTCATTTTAAACCTATGAATAATTAAAACATTTAATTAATTTTAGGAAGATTACATCAAAATAACTACATTTTTTAAACAAAACACTACCTTTTTTGCAGAAAATAGCACAAATGTATCTATATAGAGGAATAAATTTTACAGCAGTAAAAGGGCTAATTGATCCTAACACAATGTACAGTCCTGGCCAAAATTAACGCAGCACCAGCCGTAAGGATCGCTAGGGAGATGTCGCGTTAATTTTGGCCAGGAGTGTACACCATGAAAAATGCAAAGAAGATGATACTAAAATGCTTAAAAACAATTAAGATGAAAATCTATAGAGAAATAAAAACAACTGAACTACGATCCTGTAGGCCCTAAAGGTTCGTTGTTTTGTTTAACCACTGAACCATATAGTGTAAATTTGATACACATAGACCACTTGAAATCCTATGAGATACTTCATTGTGTAAAATTCTTTATCATCCTACTGACTGTAAACAATAAATGTACCACAAATTCCATAATAGTACACTCATTCACAAAACGAAGTTTTATAAATCAGAGGACAGTAACAGAAACCTAAATTTATTTCAAGTAAATTAGTTGACAAACTAATACCTGTTTAGTTCCATATGGAGTCGAAATTGTAACAGATATTTGAAACTCACATGAACACAGCTTCTAGCAGACCAATAATGAAAGGCATTTAATCAATTAAGCCAAGATAATTATTTTCAGAGAAATGAGATTAACGAGATCACAGAGATACGATGTTACCATATCCTGTTAAAAATTTAATAAATACGCGGCGATTAATTCTCTAAGACAAAAAATATACAAGTATGATCTCGTCGTTAACCACCTAAACGATATTTCTACGCCAGGTAAGATATTGCACAGTTCGGATATTGTACCTTATTCTTTATCGGAGTAATCTTGAGCAAGTATTTTGATACGATGCAACTCGCGGAATCTCACACCCGTCGAGAGTCTTGATAACGGAAACGGAAATTGCACGTCACGGAACTCCCAAACTTTTAAAGATAACGTAATATTGACAGTGCGTGACCAATAGAAAAACCTTAACTTTATAGATGACATCAGCATACCTAATTCTGCGAAGTTAGCGAGTTCCTAAGAAATAATCCGACTGGCTCTGAGTGATACGGACTACGCTAAATACCCAATATCCGGTACGGTACGGGCTTGAATGAGGAAGTGCACCGATCTCCCCATGAAATGAATTCTTTTATCTCGATATCTCACTTTCGACGTTAACCATTCAGCTCCCCGCCGGGGTAGAGGAGTGGAAACGGACCGAAAACTCGAAAAGGAAATGCCAACGTATAAACATCACTTAAGAAGGCGGCGATCACGCATCGGAAGAGGCTGGCGAAGAACCCAGAATTGAACATTCGATCACTATTTCATGTTCCTTGATTACGCATCCTGATAAGTGCCTTTTGCGCTTCGGTGGAAGGGCGTGGCTAAGTAGGCATGTTTAGGGACATTCCAGAGGAACTACTCTCGATTGGTCATTAATTATACGCCTCTGATTTCCGATATAGGCATATAAGCGAGCTGAGAGACAAATAAAATCTATAACGAAAAAAGGTAGGCTATCTCAGTCATCTAATGTGGCGTAATACCCACACGGAACGTATGTAACGAACGACTAACTTATAAAAACCACCTCTACGACGTTGACGGAATTAATTATCCACCTCTCTGGCTCGATACGATCTCGCTGTTCTGGTGTTAATAATTTGGAATTCATACCTCTTTCGTAAGACACGGCGTGACGGCTCTTCCTGTTCCATGGGTGTACCGTTATGGAATGCAAATCTATTCCATTGAGTCTTCGGCTATTACTCACCGAGTAAAAACTCACCTGAGCGCCTTCTCCGACGATTTAAGACCACGTTTTGAGGCAATCTTTTAGATTTCGATAGCCACGGAACTTCCTATCAATCAAATGGATCCGAAATGAATTTAACTTGGCCCCGCCACGGTTTTTTTTATCGTAGACTACGAGAAGTTAGCGTCGCAGCAAAAAATCACTCCCGAGTCGAGCTGTCTAACCTCGATATCAAACAAAGGCACCAGTTGTAAGTAGTATGTTTCGATGAAGAGGATATTGACTGAAAAAGCCGCCGTCGTTAATCTTCCCTCAAATTCATTAACCACACAGAATAATCGATGAGAAGAAGAATAATAACAACGAAAGCGCAGAAACAATCGTCACAGGTGACCAAATATACGTCATAGTAAGAGTCCCTAGTGGTGTTGCGCGTTATCTTGGATATCACGATATAAAAGATAAGGCTAAAGCACCATAACATCGGTCCGCGACGAAATTAAATTTTGAGTCGACCACGTTAGGAATAGTGCAGCGATTTCGGGATCGAAGCGATAAAAAAGAAATGTTCCCCTAACTCTGCTGGAGTAGGATTACGGGCAATCTTTTTCGTCAGACTATTAACTTAAACACCTTTGAAACCCCTCCTATACCGGTTATTTTCGCATTCCAGCCTACGCACTTTCGCTTTAAAACAATGGCGTTGGATCTTCTACTACGCATACTCCACCTCCTTTAACGGATTCACGGCTTTAAGGCTAGCATGCGGAACGAGCAATTTCATTGCGCCCTAACAAGGATCGAAAGAATCCGGAAAGTACTTCAGTCAATAAAACTAATTGATTTTTTCACCCGTGTTAACACCCCCGCCCAAAGTAAAGGCCACCTTCGACAAAAGTAGACCGCTATCAAGCGTCTAAAGAACTAAAGATAACAATAATACGACACAAAACCCCAAAACAAACTACTTTTTCGTTTGCACTTACTTAGGTATTAAAATCACGCAGCCGAAGCAATAAACAAAAGTATGTCATATGATAGGCCGACATAACTCAATTGGGCAATGCAATAAAACAACCTAAGTAGGAAAATCGACAACATTTTTCTTTAACTTGTACAAAACATTCCACAATAGCACCAAGTACACTAGAAGATGATCCTAAGCATGACATCACATACTTGCAACGCATACGTTCCTCTCAACCACAATTGTTTCCTGTGTACAAAATAAACTCTTGGCTATGACGCTCCGATACGAGAGAATGCTCAACTTCATGAGGAATTTAGGAATCCATAGCTTTTCAAAGCAAATACGCAAAAGCTGCACGGCAAGAATGCATCCAAGGGATCGGATGAGATATTTATTTAATAAATACCACACGACTAGTGTCATAATAAAGGCTTGAAAAGGTTACGAGCTATTGTCGTAGGGGAGAAAATTACTCCAATTAAAATTTAAAACATGCGACACTTGTGCCATCAAACATGTCCTACCAGCTGTTGATTCAGATACGCCAATATGCTACATTTAAGGACTAAACTACAATATTCAACAATAAAACTATGCAATAAGTTTCAAAATTAACGCGGAATGACTAAAACATTCTGCTGTAACACAAAATAATATTTTAGGTCTATATTCAAAAGTTAAACTAATTATTACCTACGCCGAAGAATTCAGTAGAATCAATAACCTTTACAATAGAAAATGAGACAATCGCAATAATCAATGATCGAGATGTCTAAAATTTATATTTGATGGGTGATAACAGTGTTTTGATTGCCTTATTTACCCAAGTTTTAAGTAACTTCAACATACAAATTTAAAACCATACTTATCCGTAAAAAGTGCAGAAAGTATAACAACAACGACTAAGATTTAAAGATAAATGCTTAGAGACAAATAGTTTTTCTGAGGATAATGAAGGTAGAGGTAGCCCAGGAAAAATGTAAATGTAAATCATCCGACGAGAACCTGAGGTAACCAATTGATGATGAGAATATAATATAACTTATCGACAAAACGAAATGTATACCCCTTACTAACATACTACATCAGGCTAAAGATTTGCGAAAGTAGATAATAAAGTTAAGCAGACAAATACATAGAAATTCACATGGATAATAAAGATAATGCTAAGACACCTGGTAACTTCGCAACTGCCGAAGCCAATGACCGCAAGGACAATCGTAGACACAATTACTAAGTTAACGCTTATATTACGATAACAAGATAACGAAAACTTTTAATAACTTTAAGAGCCAGCCCATTAAAAATAACTAAATAGAAGTAATGGGTGTGGAGGCCATTTTGATTCCCGTTGATCACGACTTCATCCGGAAACCCGCTTTTTTAAAGTAACAGTTTAAATATAGCACTTCATGCACCGCAATTCTTATATAATTCATTAATATGAGAAAACAATCATGCTTGCGACAAGAAATCATCAAATAACATACTATTCAAATACATTGAAAGAGAATTACTTACAAAACGAAGGGCGTCAACTCCTACTTACAAATCGTCCTACTATCTCCATCTGGTGGCTAAAGCAAAATTTAGTGACGTATTCACCGTCAGTTGAGGAAAAAGAACGAACGGAACGAACTGAGACGATAATTTTTAGATATGCTTATTTGACACCTGGCGCTACCAACCTACTATAAACATTTGGATGGAATAGGAATAAATTTGCGCGGAAAGAAATAAGGAATATTTGAACTCATAATCACCTAGTAAGAACTAAATATTTTCGAAAGTTTCATATTTTCCAGGCATCTTTGGTAGTCCATATCTTTTCTTGAAATTTTAAAATTTTATGAGCAAACCGATGTCCTTAAATTCGATGGCATTTATATTTCTACTTCATAATTACTGTTTGCTACTTACCCCATTCAATTACAAGAAATCCCTTTCATTTCGAAATGATTATTTTTGTATCTCAATAGAAATGAGCATAAAGAATTCTATTTTGGTAATAGAATTTAAAAAAATTTCTTTAGCAATTTGCAATCAAACTTAAATTCCTCACTTTATATGATTGAGTTGTTTTTCCCAAAAATGTTATTTATCTATTGCTGCAAAACTGCAATATTTTCTCATAAACTCCATTTTTTCGTGAAAGCTGCACTTTTTCCACCATGGACGTTTTTGAGGAGATTTCCATTCTTTATTTTAATTATCATGAAACTTATTAAATTTATAATGACATTTTTAAAATTTTCTAATTGATCTTCAAAATATCGGAAGTGACAGAACTCCTGACACCTATTCATTAGTTCTTATTGAATCTCGCGGAAAACAATTTAAACGTTTGATATCAACACTGTAAAAGTTAGCTTAATTTTTCTTCTTTTCATTTAATAGATGCAAATAAAAGTCACTTCGTATGATTACGTCTTAGCCTTGAAAATTATTTTACTGTAATTTAGGTATTTAATATATGCAGACAGGCCAGACAGGTGTGTAACATACTCCATCTGTGGGGTATACCAGCTACTAGGTTTAGTAGACTCGAACACCACCTAAGAGAATCTGAAGAAAGCTTAGGCGATTGGCATGAGAGTCTTCGGGTTGTTTCATGTAATTAACCCTGAGATTAAAGTCCACGAATCCATTCAAAATGGCGGAGAGGCGGAAGCTGTTTGACAGGGATTCTAGGGACAGAGAAAGCTTTCATGGATCAGACGGTGGAAAGTTGGCCAGGGATACCAAGTATGATGATCCACCAAACTCTAGGTTGTTTATTGTGTGCGGGAAAACTGTCACAGAGGAAGACTTTCGCGAGTCTTTCGAAAAGTATGGTACTATCGAAGAAATATGGGTAGTAAAAACAAGGACTACTGGAGAGCCGAAAGGTTTTGTGTCTTTTTTGTAGCTTAACATGTTTGTAGAAAGTGTATAATACATTCCTAATCTTCAAACTTATTATAATAACATTGGTGTAGGTGTTGCATACATAAAATTTTCGAAGACATCGGAAGCAGCTTTAGCGATGGAAGAAATGAATGGAAGGTGTATTGGTTCTCATCCAAGACCTTTAAAGGTTCTTATTGCTCACAGGTATTATGAATGACAAACTACCTTCGTGAAGAAATAAAATGGCTTCTTTATTTACTTATCACTTAACACTTTTAGCCGAGACCAAGGCTCAAGAAGGGACATGAATGAAGAGGAACGTCTCCTACGTTTATTTGTTGTAGTTCCTAAGAGTATGACAGAGAAAGATGTTCGAGAACAATTCGCGCAATTCGGGGACATTGACTATGTTTCAATTGTTAAGGATCGGGTGACCAAAGAGAGCAAAGGTTTCGCTTACATAAAATACCATAGGTAAGTTTTAATTATACTTTTTCTGCTCTTTCAGTTATTTTGTAACTAATTGGTTACCTATTTTTGCTATAATATAACAATAAACTTGTTATTTACCATGGAAAAGAATGTAAACACTTACTACATTGTACGCAAGTGAACTTCTTAAGCTTTAATGTGCAAGTGTATTTAAAGTTTCTAAAAGTGTTGCTCAAGGTATTTCATTCAGAAAAACTTTCGCCGGTAGCTAATGAATTAGTTCTTTAGATAATGTTTTCTGTCTCCATCTTTGTTGATAGACCGTTATAAGAAATCGTGTGATGTGTCTACATTTCTCCGATTGTTATGAAAGTTACTTAAATCGTATATATGGTATATAAATACGGAGTTGGGTTGTATTTCAATTCTGAAATGTTGTAATCCCTTGGTACACTACTATGTAAACAATAATGTCAATGGCCTTTCCGTATTAGAGCACTATGTTCTGATAGAATGATAAATTGTCATATATAATCATAAGCCTTGTTTGGTATGATACTTCATGAATTATGTTCGGGAAAATTCAGTAATGTGCAATGCTTGACCTCGAAGTGTCACTAATTCTGTAAATGGATGTTTGCTGTGATTCAATTGTCATGTAATCACTTTGTTATTATTTCAGCTTTAACTTGAAGATTATTTTGTTCAATTTATCCTAGTAGTAGTAGTATCGTATCACGCAGTACATGTATTCCCCTAATGTATCAAATTAAATGACCTCTCAAAATTAATAGAAATATAACTTACTGCTATGATATTCTACAGTTGAGGTCATGTGAAAAAGGGTAACGAAAATTCGAAATTTTACAATTTTCATCGCGAATGAAATTCCTATATCATAATAAGTAAATTAAATACGCGAATTTCGATCCTTTCAGAATTTTTATTGCCGTATATCTTTATACTATTAATTATATTGATTTTTATTGTGAATCAGTCTTATTTATCATCATCAGAAAATTAGAATGAAATGTCAAATCACTAATTTTCCTCTGAGTAATTAAAAATTTTCAACTAGTATTTTGTATAGTAAGCTCTACTTGGTATTTTGCTGGAGAACCTTTTCTCTGCCCATTTATCGTAAATTTTGTAAAATTAGTCTAATTAATTTAAATCGTCCACAACAACTACTTCCTTCTCATCAAATACAGCATATAAAGAATCGAATTCAAGATACTGCCAGATTACTTAGTAATAATATAGTACTCTTACTGAAATTGGGTTATGTTAAAGTACTCGTATGGTTAAGTCTAATTAATTTCAATAAGAATTACCTCCTTTTTTACTAATTTGTTCGTAGCCTAAAATCTAACTAGCATACTGCCAGAATGTGTACATTTGGTTAATATGTAGTAATCATACAGAAATTAGGTGAATTTAAAGTATAGTTAAGTGTAATTATTTTTAAAACTCCAACAACAACCTTACAATTACCTCCTCTTTTACTAATTTGTTCATAGCTTAAAGTGAAACTAACATACTACCAGAGTGTGTAAATTTATTAAAAATGTAGTATTCATTCAAAATATTAGGTCTATTTAAAGTATGGTTTTGTAGGCCATCACATGCTGCAAAAGCTTTTGAGGGTTGTGACAGATCCTTCAAACCTGTTTTTGCCGAGCCAAAGCCTCAAAAGTCAACAGAAATGGCTGACAGATTTAATGGTCCGCCTCCACACCAAAAAGGAGCCTCCCATGATAATCCTTTTCATCATTATGGTGAGAAGATCATTGAGTATTAGAAATTATTAGACTTAACTTAACCATCTAAATACCCTCCCTGCTTGTAGATGCTTAAAATATTATTTTTCTCTGGAATTGCTAAAAAATTCTTCATTAGGAGTAGAATTAATTAAGTAGGCTTAAATACTTTGAATCCAAAGGATGCTAACACTGCAGTGAGACCATAGAAGTTAGAACTGTCTAATGATTGTAGTGTCTGATGATGATAGTGGAAACAATATGATATTATAAGTACCCAAATTAACTAACTGAAGATACCACTTTCAGGATTTCTAGATGTTATTTCCAAGTCACTGACTAGTCTGTTTTCTTGAAATCATTATGTTTTATTGAATTGGGTTCAAAGTGTTATTTATTCTTTTGCTGTCTCAATTCTGTATCCTTGGGCTAATTTCCTCTGATATGCAATTATGTCATATTTTATTAGATGGTCTGCACATTGGAAGTGAAGGTACCTACACTCGTTTAGAGGTCATCGCATCACCGCAGCTTAATTGGGACCAATTATGGAGACTGTTTGATCTAATCCCAGGACTAGATTACTGTCATTTGCATGACGACCCGAAAAACCGCATGGTATGTTTCTCGGACACTCATAACACTCTGGGTATTAATGAAAACTTTATTTACTAATCCTATAGAGTAGGTAATGATTCATACATCATATGCAATACTTCATAGTTTTTCATAAATTAAAATAGTAAGGTTTCACTATTGTTTTTTTATCAGTTATGTTTTGTTAAATGTCATTTGACAGTACAAGGGCCACGCAACTGTTGTCTACAATACTCCACAAGCTGCAGCTTATGCAAAAGAAAAGCTGCATGGTTTTGAATATCCTCCTGGTCAAAGACTAATTGTGAAACCTGATTATTCCAGACAGAATGATCTTCCTGGGTATGTATCTGTCAATTTTATGTTTTAGGCTTTTTTTCTGTCTTGCTCTTTCTCCATGAACCAATGCTAAACATATCAATAGAATGACTTGTAACTCTGTGTGAAGGTTCTATTTGATAATGATAATTGCTATATCAAGGTCATATTTTTTTATACTAATGTATTTGTTAGATTGCCTTGACATAGCAAAAATAGAGATGTGTTGTCCAATCTACATCTTTAGCTGTCAGCTTATGGCAAGATGCTCATGGTCCAATTTAATCTATTTACTTATTAGTATATTGTTATTTGTTATTGTTGAATTTTTTAATTGGTCCTTGCTTCTTTTCCCATGATTTTTCTTGCCATGGTGCCTGCTAAGTCTTTAAACAATATAATATTTATGAATTTGATGAGTATCTTTGACTTATGAGTTTAATTATTCTAGAAATTCCCATCATCCTGCTTCTTGAAGCATCTCAGTAACACTTATCAATGTATCTCAACAATCTTAACTAAAATATTGTGTTTTGCTTTCCCTTTTCTAATTGTCAAATCTGACAGTCAATGGTAGATCCCGTATGCACTTAAGATGGGGTGTTACTATGAAGCACAAAGGAACAGTCTTGATGGACTTCTTCATTGCTCTTCAAACAGTTCTGTAACAGTTGTTCCTTTGTGCTATTCAGTAGCTCCCCATCTTGAGTGCATCAATGCACTCAAGAGAAAAAAAGATTTGCTTTGCTCTTGGGACGGGGTGGTATTTTTTATATCATCTTCAAGTGAACCTACTGGATATACATACTTTATCTCAAACCTCTTGCATTTGTAACCTATAAGGTCTACTTCAAATGTGTATCAAATCTTCCTGTTTAAATTTCTTGTCTATTTAATTTTCCATACTCTACAGTGCTTTCAGGCATGGAAACTGTGGTATGCACCCTCAATCGACTCCTTTTTCCCGAATACCACCGACGGGTGCCATGCACCCTCCTCCTCCGCCTTTACCTGCTGGAGCGCAAAGCATGGCATCTGGTTCTGAAATGGGAATGGGTAACATCTCGTTGGTGCCTCCACATCATCAGTTAACTAGCAATGGGCCTTCGTCATCGTTGGGTGGAACACGTGCTGGGAATCTACAGAATGACCTAGCTGCTCTGGTGGAAACTATTGCACAAGCCACATCTCTCATCCAGGCAGCTGGATTAACAAGCGTCATGAACAAGGCAGGCTTGAACACCGGGGCCCCCCAAGGGGCAGGTAAGAAAGAATTATAACCCTGCAAAAAATCTATGACTGACATTTTTTGCAAAATTAGGTCAATTTTAACTCCCTCTATAAATTTTATGTGCTGGAATCAAAGTATTTTACACAGTAATAATAGAAATGGCTGTATACGGAATTTATTCAACAGTAACTGTGCGAAGTGTCAAAGTTCACACAAATAAAATCCAATATTTTTGACAAGCTTTACTATCCAGCCCACTGTATGGAGTTATGTATATTAGAAAAAATGCTATATAAAATTAAAGAATGCTCGGAAGGTAACAAGATGAAATGTAATTGCAAAAATATAAGGTATCAGTAAAAGAAATGGAAGAACATAATTTCCTATTAACTCGAGATCTATATGGAATGCATGTGCATGGTGTGGTTGCCTAACTCCGATATTCAGTTGCTATGTTATTTATAAACAAAAGACCATTGAGTAAAACGGTCGGTCATGTGTCCATTATTTTTAATCAAAGAACTTGCCCTGAAAGATTAGTGCAAATCCATTAGTTAATTTCCCACTTACCTGTTGTTACCCTTGTCGGTACAAATTTTCATTTCTTGAAATTGTTTGGCATTGAGTCGGCCTGGGTTACCATAGTTCAATCGCAATAATATTTATTAGCTAAGTTATTAAGGCCAAATAGAAAAAAATTAGAGGGTATGCCTATTTGATTTTGCAAAAAAAATTTCACTTATATCTTGGGATGGGAACCATGGTTTTTTCTCAATTACTAGCTAGTTATGTTGTGGTTTAGGTTTTCCTTAGGAAATTTCTGAGAAAAATTGGACATGGAACAAGTCTGAAAGAATGGTTCGGATCTCTTGCTGAAAACCAGCAGTTGCCAAAGAGCAATCAACTGGTCGTTAGGAGATCCAGGCTCGAGTCCCTATCTTGTCAGATATTTTCATGTATGTTAATGTATAGGGTTTTGTTAATTCTTTTCCTTCTATTACCGTTAGGTAATCCAGAGGAGGAGATGATCATCCCATCCTTGATGGTATTTTAAATCAAGTAGTTTCCTTAGGGTATTATGAGGATCTCAAACTGAAACATATTTGCCAATTTTTTTAAGTAGATTTACACATTTTTTTTCTGTAGCAAAATGACATTTTTTAGCATTTATTTGGAGAGAAATAATTCCATATTACTGTCGTTTTAAATTAGATGTATAAGCTGTTACCCCCTCTTGGAAAATATATACTGGGCATATCTATCTTTCTCAAGAGCTCTGAAATTGGAGTATGGTTGAAACGAAAAGGTTCAACTTTTCCTTTTAATATTAATATCAGTCTGCTATGCATTTGATGAGTGAAACAGTGAAAGACTCCAGTGTATTTAACCCTATAATGAAATACTGTTATTGGTTTTTCCCTGTTTCACCCTCACTATTTCTTCAAGTAATACTTTGTATTTACTTATATGCATACTTTGTATTATTATTAATTATTTGTTTTTTGGTGTATCTTTAGACCACAAAGTCCCAATAGAGTTTAGTTTATAAAACATCTGTCCCTCAGACATGTTTATGGTTTAATCTTGAATTTATAGTCTATTTCAATTATTTTTCTCATTGTTTGGTTTTATATGTGAGATATAATGATCCTTTTCATATTCTTTATTGTGTGTCTATTGGATATAAATTTAAACATTTTCTATCGATATTTAGGTGATGCCCATGGAAGTCAACAAAAAATTCTTGGTGAAACATATGATCCAGCATACTGTTCAGCAAAGCTGCCCCCTCCACAGCCCCTTGCTCCCATTGACTCAGAAGTTGCCCTAAGGTAAAACCCTTCAATCTACATTTTAATATTCTCATTAGGCAATTTTACTATCCATCACAAAACTCAGTACACAATATTTCTGTTGACTATGCATATGGAGTTGTGAGTGAAAGATTTCTCTCTATCAGCCTTGGAATTTGTATTGCTTATAATTTAATGAAGCACCTGGAATTTCTATATTCATGCCTCATGGTATCTTTAGTTTTCCTTAAGAATATTAATTTTTATTCAATTTATTTAATTTAGGGAATTCTCTAATTTGCCTCAAGTGTATATTTCAATTTTTTTCTAGAAAATATGTAATACTAGCTGTAGCGCCAGTTGATTCTCAACGGGGAGAATAGAAGTAGAAATAAATACAGTAATCATTTCATAAAAAGAAGATAATCTTACATGTATCATTTTAGCTTCGTTCGATGGTACAGATTACCGTTGGATTACCGTAAACGAAACTTTTCCGTGAAAATTCCAATATCTTACGCTCTCATAATTTGTTGTTGAAATCTATTAGTTTGGTCATCTAAATGTTCATTTTCATATAATATTTCTGCCAAACTTATCTCAGGTTGACAACAATGATTCCTCTTAATTTGATTTTGCAATTGAAATAGAGCCTGCGCACGATATTTCAATTTATATTTCCAAACCAATAAACCAAGAAATGAAAATTGTACTTAAGTTTACAAAACCACCTTGACTAAATATTCAATCTCATATTTTTCAAATGAGCAATTTCTTTGATAAAGACAGCATTCTTTCAAAGATTATAAAAACATTTTCAAAGATAAAATTACGATAAACATCACCACCTTTAAGGATCAATTTTCAGAAATGCACAAAGGTTATACGGAAACGCATAAGCAAATAATAGAAATAAATATTACTGTGAAAGCATCCAATGAATATCTTTACGGAAAGTAATTAAAACACCACATAAGCACTGAACACAATCATTAACACAAACACTATCATGGAAATGAAAGTCGAAACGGAAACTACATTTAAACTTATAATTGTGTGGTAAACAATTACGTTGATATAAATAAAACATGGTTGCTACAGAAGCTTAAACAAAATTTGAAATCTTTCTTAAGTATTTCATTAATTCTCAATTTCTTCTTATCTATAAACTCATGAGCTAAAATCAACAATCACCTAGATCGTCAAGGGAATGGATTGTTTACCACCTCAGAATTTAGATAAAATATTCACTTATTTTATCAAACTGTTTGCAATTTCGAGTCGGAAACGATATTCCACAACCAAAATAAGAATTTTTATTCTGTTCTCCTTCTTTTGGTACTTTCTAGGACCATTATTTCTAAATTAATTTTGCAAAAGAAATGAACCCTGCAACGAAAAAAATGACCTCTACGTTTATTTCTTATGGAAACGTTTTGACCCGTCTGGGTTATAACCGTGGACTTAAGGTAAATAAAAAGTAGCCTATACTCTGCGCCGGGTCAACTTTTAATAATGTAGAAAATGTCAAAGTTTTGCGACTCTCAGTTCTCAAGTTTTTAGCGAACATGCATACATACACCCACACACACACACCCACACTATTTTATATTATAGATTTTGTCTTTTCTTTACAGCTGTGAATATTCAATTTTAATATGACCAAATTATTATGTGTGGGTTACTTATATTAGTGTACTTCTTATATTCTTTCAATCAATCTCTTTTAAAACACCAGTCTTCATTATTTTCTTGAATTCAATTATCAATCTTTAAAATTTTCTGCCATTGCTTCCCTATTCAAGGAAGTCTTCTTCTTTTGTATGATAGTTTCCTAATGCTGTCTAAACTCCCCTATTTTTTAATATTTACCTAAAAGTAGTTTTCTCCCACCTGTATTGCAAATTATTTATCATAACAATGTTATTTCCAGTCGGTTATTCAGTTTGATTCAAAAGTTGAGGTTGAAGAAATTACAAAGATAAAATTAATTTTATTTCCAATTTTGTGGCATTGAAATGTTCTGTGAAAGTGTTTCTTTTGACTCTCAAATAGGTTATTCATTGTGTGCCAGCCAACACCACCACCAATGTACGCTTTAAAAGATGTATTTGGTCGTTTTGGAAACCTTATAGACGTGTATATCCTCTCGTGGAAAAGCTGTGGCTATGCCAAGTATGCCTCTAAGGAATCAGCAGAAAATGCCATTGCTGTAAGTTTGTGTATATATTTTTATTCATTAGTTACCACGCTGTGATTGCAAATAAACAGAAGTGCAAAAGAAGGATTAACTCACTCAATGCTACTGTGTATTCAACAAATCGATGCCGGACGTGGAATATTTTTTATATTAATTTCTATTTTTCAGTTATTTTAACATTTTGAATCTATTTTGGATTTATTTAAAGAAAAAATAAAGTTTTTAGACCAAGTTTTAGTCGTGCCTTGAATTCAAGGCATCAGCGGCTGGAGGGAATTTGGTTATGCAACTCTGCAATACACGGATTTGTTTTTTTACTATACAGTAGTAAATAAATATTAGCTATCTAGGAAAAAATAAGAAGAGGATCAATTTTGAAAAAAAAAAATTCAATTGATCATGATTTTATTCCTAAAAAGTCTATGCATAATCCAGGACCATCCTTACAATCGGGGCTCATATAAGCAAAGTAATGCTTCTATATGCCAAAAAAGCAAAACCGCAAAAACCACAAATGAACCATTTTCAATACTGCCTAGAAGGGTACTAAGACACTAAGCAAAAGAGAAAATCCATCCCACTATGCTTGGCTCCGCAATTGGCCAGCAAACGTAACAGGACCCATGCCTTGAATTCAAGGCATCCTCATTGAGTGGGTTAAGAGAAATGAAAATAATCAACATTTCTGGGAACTTTTGGGAAAGGTATTCTAGAATATCTGACCTGAAAGTGATAGACCATGGTTTGAGTCTCATGGTTCAAGTCAAAAATTTTCACTTCTGTTTATCCTTATGTTTTATTATGCTTCCAAGTGCAAAATTTACCATCATCCCCTCATCAATAACCTGTGGTAAAATTTCCTTTTTCTCCCTCTTCATTGAATACTTATTCAAAATTTTTATCTTTTAATGGCCATTCTATATCATATGCTTCAAACTTAGCTTTATTATTTATGCGTCTACATTTACATAAATACACTGCAAGCCACCTTTCAGTGTGTGGCAGAGGGTATAATCACCAGTTGTCAGAGCTACTTTTTTACCCTGTTATTATTATGTATCGTTCACGTACAGAATGAGTTTTTAAAACCACTTGTCCTAGCATCCAATTCTTAATATTTACTCTCATTATTTAATCGGCCCAGTAGCGGGAGGTTGCATGATACCGATTGTATTTTCCACAAGTGTACTTTCCTGGAATTTATCAAGCGATTGCAGCCTAGGTTCTAATCTCTGGTCTTTCAATTATTCCCTTCTTGCATCTGAGAGTGCTTTTGTAACACTTACTTTTTTAATAGCATTTTTTAACAAATGTTAACAACAAAAAAACGTAAGCTATTCCAGAGATGGGATTTCACCAAGTAATTGTTCCAGAACTTGATTGACATCATATAGATATGAGATCTTCAGTTATTAAACTTTAATAGTTACATAATCTGCTTTTGATTTTTCATTCAGTTTTGGTGCATCTATGAATTTTGTGTATGTAGTTCGTTCATTGTATCAATTCTTAGTGAATGCATTTCATTGTATAATATGTTCAAGCTTGAAAGTACTACATCTTAGCTTCTGTTTATCACAGACACTTCATGGGCAAGAAATATGCGGATCCCGCATGAAAGTCATGCCTGCGGAACCTAATGAAAAAGCTGATTCGTCAAGAAAAAGGATCAAAGTCTGCAAGGATGATGAGTAAATTATAGGTAAGGTTTTTAAACCAAGAAAAATCCTTTGTTTGTTATTTAGGAAGGCATTACATGTTAAGACATCCGATAATTTTTGTGTAAATAGAAATAGGATTATTTTGGTTATGTTTCTGCTGTGACAAAAGTAAATAGTGAATTATTGGACGTACATGTTCCTATCATACTTATTATAGTTTATAATCCACATTAATTCTATTTCATTATTGCAAATGAATTCTACAAATCATTCTTTGCTACTGATTTTGGTATCTTAGTTTATAATACTTAAGAAGTCAGTCCCTTGATCCCAATGATCCCTTTTTAAAGTTGAAGTTATAAAACTACTTCTGCCTCTTAAGCATTATTTTTGAATTATGAAATGATTTCATTAGCTTTAAGATATGTGGATTTTGACATAATGATATCAGTTTGCACTATTCATGGGTTTTGCAAGTTGTCTCATTATCACTCTTCACAAAAGCAGCTTACCTCACAATTAACATGAATGGAAAGTTTTACAAATGATGGATCGCTATTATTCACTTCTTGTTTAGGCCCCATGATTGGAAAGCTTGAAGAAAACCTCCAGGAGTTTGTTTTTTATATCTTTCATTCATTTATATCTTGCTGTTTGCTTGTTTTTGAGAAATATTACACTTAAAAACTATAGAAAAATATTTTTATATTCTATATTTACAGAGTACGTTTTCACTATACTTTGGTTGGGAGTAAATCAGTTTTTAGTTGAAATAAGATAGATTTTAGAAAGATAATGAAAGACTGTAATTATTATTATGTTAACAAGAGAAATGCTAGCATGATAAATAAGTTTGATGACAGCAATTGAGGTGGGATGAAAACATTTTAGTGGGTTGGAGTGAATCTTCTTTTGCCTTTTTATCTTTTTAAGCACCTATGACCACAGTTGAAGGTTTCATAGCACTGGGAGCTTTTTTTCTCTTTTAGTTTTTTACTTAGTATAGTCATTTTTATTTGCTTCTATCATAGATAGATTTGATGTTTTAGTGTGTGCAGTTGTGGACGAAACCATTGTAGAGTATTTGGGTAGCCTAAGCTATCCCTCTAGAAGTAGAAATAAATGAAATCACAATTGTGTCAACAAATCACTCGTAAAGACAATGAGAGAGTGTTTTAAAATGGGCATTACTTTCCAAGACGCACGGACAAAGCATATTGATTGTATTGAGAGAGACTTCCTAGGCATGCACTGTGTTAAAATGAAAGTTTTGAAGAAGCGGCCATCAGATCAGGCAGGAAAATCCATATCAGGACTTTATCTCCAACCAATTTATTTATAAAGCAATAATTTTAATAATAATACACGTTTGAATTGCAGAAAAATCGTTCCTATTAATTTAGAGGGCGAGAGAAGTATTTTTTCTTTTAATTGTGTAGTGTCAGTTTTAATGATGGAAAATAAAGTCATGGATGTATATGTATCTCTAGGGTGACAATTTACTTATTAAGATCTAAGAAATATTTTCCCAGTTCATGTAATATTCTTCAACGTTGAAAAATTTAAGAAGTTCATTGCTGCTCAGGTTCCTTACCTTGTCAGTCTTTTGTTTACTAAGTTTCTAGAAAATTATAGGGCCTTCTGATCAGAATGAGCATTGCTATTGCTTCTTTGATACATTTTAAACACCATATTTAGTCAAAAATAACACACACCTTATTACCTCTTTTTACTGCTCCAAAATCAGGGTGTGGATTAGAGTTGACGACATGCTAGATTCAGACACAATACTACTAGTGTAAATGTCCAGTAGCACAGGGCCGGCAAGATCTTTAGCCCACCCTGGTTCCATGCAACTCGTCAAATGTTCCACTAATTCACTACCGATGTTTTGACTGTAAGAGCCTCTGCGAATTAAACTGTAGGCCCCCAACTTTTTCGGAAAGGGAATTGGCTAGCCCATCAAACTTTTTGAATTACTGATTTTGTGCTTACTTACAAAGGACTCAAGGCATACGATGACTATCGGTATTTCATATTCAGTGGTTACGTTTCTAAATTATTATACACCTATACAGTGCTGCAAATGTTGTAGCCCCATGTTTGAAGGCACGCATGAGTTTCATAGGCAAATGATTTTCCTATTTCTAAGGCTTGAATTTTGGGATGCGCATTACATTCAATAGCACACTATTTTCAAGTGAATACAGGACTTTCTTTTGACTATTAATTGCTGCCCAAATGAAAGCAATTTGATCTTTGATCTAAAAGTAGTAGGGATTTCATGATTTCCCTGGTAGAAACTATTTTTACGTCAATAATCATGAAATATTTTCATTGTCCGCCACAATTGATAATGGAGAATATTGTGGTATTTAGCAATTACCATATTCCCTCTGTTTTATGGCAGAATAGCTAGATGATGTATTATTGATTATTCCTTTTGGTTTTAAAATACTAGGTTTATTAGGTGTTTACAACAATTGCCCCGTGGAAAAAGATTGTTTGCTCTATGACTCTTTTCGGAAATGTAATTAAGTAGTATCAGCCTCAACTGGATAGCAGATTTGTCTTGATAATCACTTGATAAGTTGAAAATATTTTATTGTTGAAATGCGTTTCCAGTACTTCATCAATTTTTCTTACTAGCTTTCAGCTGCATTTACATATGCTTATTGTCAATGCTCACAGTTTTCAAGTAAATGTTTTCCTTCCACCTGCTTCATTACCATGCATTGCATGCTGTTTTCATGTCTTTATCTAATAGTATGTACACCCATAAAAACATTCCATGATATATACAAGTGATTGGAAGCAGCATTTGTATTTAATTTTTGCTTTGTGTTGATCATTGACAAGTGTTATTAAATCCATCACAATACATGTTTATCATTGGCATGGAATTCTCCATCGTTTATTTGTATAACTTTTTATCAATATAGAAGTATCTGAAGTTAGTAAGTAAATTTCCTTGTAATGGTAATTTACTTACTAACTTTCAATAGTTAAATTTAATAATTTAACGAGTTTAATTTCAATTAAATAAATCAATAATTTTTACTGTCAGTTTCATGCCTTAGACAGAAATTGATAGGAAAGATTGTAAAGTTACTCGAGTGTTTCTCATTATATTAAGGAAAATTTAATTATATGATTTCACTGATAATGAATGCATGGCTGAATGAAAGATGGATTTATTATTTTATGAAAATAATATTTGATTTCCTATTTCTTAAAAAATTACTCAAATTTTATTGCTAAAGGTGGTTCAGCAAGTGTATTATTTCCAATTTCCTGCTGAATATTTTTTTGCATTTAAAACTGTACATTTGCTAATTAATTAGCACAATGCCATGCCTATAGATATACTTTCTTGTATTTCTGTCATCCAGTGATGTTAATTTGCATTTTTTATTATTTCCCTCTTTTTATCTGGAATTTAATTTCTAATGTTCAATCAAGATTTTATTAGCTATATTTTGGATTAATTACGTAAAATTAAAATCGAAAAGTTTCATAGTTTTATTTAAGAATTCCTGCTTTCGATGCGATGCAGATTTTTATCCTCCTTTGGTATTGAGATTTTCATTGTATTCTAAACCTGTATATGAAGCTATGAAGTAAGTGTGTCCAAGTTGAAAACCTGTTTCTATTTTAGTGTAAATATACACAAATTCCGTAAATGGAAAGACAATATACAGGTTATTGGTGGTTTTTAATCCTTTCGCTGATGTGGAAAATTGTGAAATAGACATACCCTTCTAAATTCCTGGACTGCATCACAAAAATTGTGTCTTGAGGTGTGCAGCAACAAATATCAAGTAGAAAAGTGCTGTTTTCAGTCCATAAATGACTTATTCTAAGCAGCTGGACTTAAGGCAGCTGTCTTTGGTGGTATTTGGCATGAGGCATGCATCTACAACCACGTTTAAACGGTTAACAGATGATCTAAAAGGTTAACTTTAATGCTTTTCGTAAGTCAAAATGGTTGGATATTGACATTTTTTGTGAGATTATCGGAGCACTTGTTTATAACATGATGAAAGACTGCACAATTTAGAGTGTAATACCACTGCGATAAAAGTTCCCGACTATTTTTCCAGCAAAAACGCTGAACAGGAGAAATAAAAAATTTTGGTTGAAGATAGTGCCACATATTGTGGGTACAGCTACCTTTTTACCACCAGAATTTTTTCATTTCTCCTATTCAGCGTTGTTGCAGGAAAAAATAAGTTTAAGAACTTTTTTAACATAGTAGTATTTCTCATGTCCTTTCCAGTAGTAGCATTTTCCTCAAAGAAGTTCTCATGCCTCCCAATTCCATATTTCCACAATTAACTGTAATCGATTAGCACTTTTTGTGTCATATTAATCAGTTTTTGTATACATACATTTCAGTTTGCGACAATTATATGTAATTATGCTGACATTGAAAGAAGGATTTTAAACAAAATTAATTATTTCCACCTTAGCAGTAACTTTAATCTAGATTTTATATATTCTTTTCTGGTTATACTGTAAGTAGATCTCACCAAAACTTTCTCATTATCACAGGAAGATTAACTATATTTTCTGAACACTTTGATGTTTGTAATGTGTTGTAACATCGAAATAGTACTTGCCTTTTTAATGCAGTTATGTTAGCGAATTGGTTTAATTAATTGTTTATGTCAGACTGCTAGCTTCTTACTAGTGTATGTCATATACCAGGGTTACTGACTAAATGGTCGGTTTAGAAATGGAAGCATTAATTCAAGTTCTGAGCAGTGTGAAGCTTGATGGGGGTATATTTTTGAATATAATTGGTCATTCAACTTAGAAAGACCAAAACTCTGCTGGATGTAGACAATATCCTTCTTGGATTTTGCTTTCTTTGTGTAGGGCCTGGAATTGACTTTGTATTTTTTTACCCTGCAGCATGTTGTAGAGGGGCTGTGCTGTAAGACGACATCTTCAACTTCAACAACACCCTGCACAACGACTCCCTTTGAGATTTTGGACATGTGAGACATAAATGGCATATACATAAAGTGAAAGAGTGGAATACATAAAAGTTTATCATAAGTGTGGACTATTTGACTTGTTAATTCACAGCATACTAAGTGATTGCTGTTGACTATTGTAAATTATAAATTAATTGACACAATGTATCATCACTTTCGACTCTAAATAATCTGATCGACCTGTTGACCTTAGTGTATTTAGAGCTGTTTTAAATGACTCAAGTTGACTATTTTATGAGTTTTGTCCATGGTATTACATGTAAATGTAATTTTAGAAAATCGTTTTATAATTCAAATTTTATTTGTTGATTCTCTGTGATTGAAATGTTGTTAAAATTTATTTTAAGATTTTACATGAATATTTATGCTATGGTTTCTCTTGGTGTTGCTTTATAAAGTATTATTTCATAAAAATTAATATTAATACATGTTAAATCTTGTATTGTTTTGTAGTTTTCAATACAGAGGACTTTCATATGTGTAAAATAAATATCTTGTTTGAATTATGTCATACCCACATTTTGACAGCAAAATTTCCTATTCCGACACTTTAACTGACCGACTCATCTAAGGACCAGGTAAGACAGGAAAACTTCCCATTATGATAATGGCTGGGGTGGGAAGGGTAGGTGTGCATGTCTTGCCTGGTGGTGGCTTTGTGTATATTATTTTAATCACTGGGACTTCATTCATAAGCTGACTAAATCGACTTAGACAAAAAATGACCAAGAGGTTTCACACTTTAATCCACAGTCATTGTGGTCATAGGGTTTTATTTTCATATTGCTTAATGTGTAGGGGATAATATCTCAGTAAAACACATTAGCTTTGCATGTTAATCGTAGAACACATTTTTTTTCCTTGAAATATCTTAAGGTAACATCAAATAATTATAGATTTTAGTATCACTGTTAAGTTCTGACAATTAATTGATTTTTTCGAAGATTTCTTTCATCAAGTTTCACTCTGGTTCTTACTTTTCAGGATGTAGCTAATTGAAAATTGAGATTGCTGTGATATTTCGCACTCTGCTGCGTTCTTCGAGTTTTGTTTCTCCTTTCCAATGGTGTAAGTGATGGTCATTTTGAATTGATTCTTGAGGTAATGTTTTTATCAGCCATTCTCATTGACATTGTTCTATTTAGGGACCAAAGTTACCAAGAAGATTTATATTAAAACTGTGTTGGATTTGACGATATCCGAACCAGTTTAAAAGGATTTGTTTTGGCAGTTAGAAATGGTTTGTCGTTCCGTTTTATTTATTTATTTATGTAATACAGTTTAATAAATTATTGAATGATGTTTTGGAAATTTGTATCTTTTGAATTCATTGTCATTTCATGTATCTAAGCTTACCTATTAATTACTGGATCTGGTTTGGAGGAGAGAGCTGCTAATGCTTCCAAAATAACATGGATTTGGATATTATAAAGGTGATATGGTGCGTTAGTTGTATCTATTTAAGGTAACTGTGGGTAAGTGAGTAGTTTTGAGTAGTAGCTCACAAAGGTATCTCAGTACTGGCATCATGTGTATTAATCTGTAGAAAGTAATTACAGAATCCTTGCTTGTGGTATTTCTCTCTCTCCAATTAAATTTTAAAACTGCCATTGTTTTGCAATGCTATAAAAGTTATCAACTAGCTGTCTTGATTATAAATTGAGTCTCAATCAGTCTCTAAATAGATTTTTACTTGGTAATGCTTAATTATACATATTTATTAATTAGTATTCGTCAATTGATTTAAGTGCAACCATTGTTGATAGATATCCAAAGCAATTCTCTGTTTTCTGAAAGCTCATAATTTTTGTGAGTGACAGTGTTACATTGCTATATCATATTAATAAATCAACAAATAACTTGTGTTACAAAGAAGCTATTTTAAATTTTCCTATGCCAGTGCTGTGATTAAATTTTTACTCTCCTTTAACCCTTAAAACTACATACTAATTAACCGCAATGTGGTAATGGAGTGAAACAATTTTAGGAATATTTAGGTAATTGGGATGATCTGAAAGAGTTGTAGATGACCATTCAAATGCAATTGAAATCTATCAATGCTTTTTTTCAATTATGTCAGTTAAAGCACTTCGTGAATCTGTAATTTCAACTCTTATTCCACTTAAATAAGAAAAATTAATATGCAAATTGATATTTTTCTTTATATTTCTTTGCAATAATTACATCAGCTTGGAGTCTCACTCCTAGTTACAAGAACAAAGATTGTGCAATACTAATAAATATGAAATTATACCTCCCAATTAGTAATTTTCTGCATTATTTTTATGGAATATTTTTGGAGATTTGCAAAAAGAGTGCTCAAAAATTCGGTAATTGCCTTATTAAAATGCCAAATTCA
Source organism: Sympetrum striolatum (assembly GCA_947579665.1). NCBI lineage: Eukaryota > Metazoa > Arthropoda > Insecta > Odonata > Libellulidae > Sympetrum > Sympetrum striolatum. The sequence goes on from OX388350.1 coordinate 44,808,239, forward strand.
CCTAGAGAAAAAAATTATCGTTTTTTCTAGCTTATAGTGCCTTATATAATCTATAATGTGCTCACTCTTTGGGGTAAGCAAAACGAGATGTATTCTTAAGACCCACAATTGCATCTCAATTCAAAATGGCTGAAATGGCTGCAGAGAAAGAAATTAGTAGATTTCATTAAAACATTTTAAGATCTTTTATTGACAACATTACATTTTAATAAGTTGCCTTTAGGCTAACTTATGATGTGTGTATTTATGAAAGTGAGTGTATGTTTGAATTGTATATTGATTGTTTGTTAATTTGGTTATTAAAAATTGGTTGATTGTCATACAGCTTGCCAAAGTGGAATGAAAGTAATGCACCATCATTTTCAAACATCTCATCCTGTTGTGAACATTGAAGAAACCATTTTCTAAGAAATGGGATTCACTATCCACTTGTGTCTTCAGAATGATTGGTATCAGCATCAAATCCTTGGAATCCTCTCGCTTTTGTATTCAGTTACATGACTTACTTATCAGTTCACTGAAAGGTATACTTCTGTCCACCTTATCTTTCAAATAATCTCTATTTAAATCCCTCAGAAAAATTCATTCAAAGGGAACAGTTTCATCACAATAAACAACATTTTGAACTGTGTCTCTTCTGTGTAGTTCTTGATGTCAGAACTGCCGTGATAGCTTGGTCAAACACATCTTTCACGCCTTGCTGTAAAAGTTTATTTTTTTTTATCACTTTTATACAGTCTACAAAATCTAATAGGTAGTTGGACATTTAGTATTTACCTGTGTCAAAGCTGAACATTCCGAGTATTTATACAAGTGCAGTTCCTTCACAAGATTCTCAGCAGCTTGCTTTGAAACCTGTGAAACCGGTTTTGTTCTGAGATCTGATTTATTTCCCACTAGCAATATCGGAACACCACTGGAGTTTGCTTTAAGTTCTGGTATCCACTGAAATTGTAAGTTCAGAGTACAGTTAGCCATTGCATAATGTCACATCTTATAGAGCATTAATTCATTCTATCTCATTGCAGCTTAATTTACTGTTGGTTGTATTTTCAATGTAAAATTTGCTAATCACCCTGAATTTGATGTGGCTGGCTTTACATTTCTCGTATTTTTTTAAACTCTGTAGTCTTGTTTTGAATTCCCTCTGCAGAATGCCCTACCATTAGGAATTCTGACATTTGAAACATTATCCTATTTTTATGCATTCATAGGTTAGTATAATAAAACTAAAAAGTGAGGGCATCCTTGCTACAAGATAGGGGCCATTCTGTATTTTACTAGCTAGCTAACTAGGCTAGCAAACCAATGGCATGTGTGTCCCAAGCGGCAAGAGGTTGTTTTGGCTTGCAGTACTCTCACAACACTATCTTTATTATGTATTGGCAATTACAATTACTTAAGACAAATACTAGATCCTAATCCTATCGTTGATATCATAAAATATATATCATCATCTCACTGTATGACTTGGCATGCAAGTCCTTTACATTCATCAAATATGGCACTTTTGCAGCAAAAGGTTCACAAACCCTGCTGTAGAGGAATACTGATTTTGACATTAATTGCATTATGTGATAATAGCATTTTCGATAAAAAATAAGTGTCTTTTTTAAATTAAATCAATGGTAGTAGGCTTGACTATGTGGAATCCCATAGAAATAAATTGAAGAATTAAAATTTTTCACTTGTACTATTTTACACACAGCCGGTTTCATTAGATAACTTACATCTTCAGGTCACCTGAAGATGTAAGTTTTCTTACGAAACTGGTAGTGTGGAAAATAGTACAAGTGAAAATATTTCGTTTTTTCAATTTAGTGTCTTTTTTGTTAATCTTCAAAGATTTGATGGATCCATTTTCATCTGCCATGGAAGCAACTATATTGACCATTCTTCACATATGAAGATCAGTTGTTCAATCTGTTCAATTATGCCACTATAAGGTTGCCACCTGAACCAGTGGCGTTATTGAGTAATTAGTAACAGCTCTCTGCTGCAAAAATAACTGACGAGACCTTATTGCCTTTGGTTATGTTCATGATTAAGTTGTAGCTTAATATTTCATCATTAGCTTTTCTAATATATCATATAACCTTTCTGAAGAAATGATGGAATAAATTTAATTGATATTGGCTATCTTGCCCGTTGCCCAAATTACCTGTTGAATTTGTTGGAAGTTATGTTACCTTGAGTCGTATGTTTTCAAAGGATACCATCGAGTCCACTGCAAAGCATGCCAGAAAGACATCAGTGCCTGGGTAACTGAATGGCCTCAGTCGAACATAGTCATCCTCCCCTTTGGATATAAATAGAAAAGTAATTAATTTAATGACTGATTTTGGTTGAACGGTATGATTATAAATCACAAAAATTGAATACCTGCTGTGTCAAAAAGTCCTATCTTGTATGACATCCCATCTATTATTATATCTGCTGAGTAATTATCAAAGATCTTAAAGAGAAAATATTTAATTTTTAGTATCATAGATTCATATCTGATCTCCAAGTAATCCACCAAAATTACTTACTGTTGGGACATAGTCAGTAGGAAACCTATTTTGAGTATATGAAATAAGGAGGCAGGTTTTACCAACAGTTCCATCACCAACTACTACACACTTGATAAGGCCTGATTCTCTCTGAAACAAAAGATGTTACATTATCAAGTTGCTAAACTCGTAAATAATGCCGTGTTTCAAGGGGACAAGAGGTGCAATAGAGATGAAGGAAAATCAAAATGCTTCTAACATTTGCTGTAATATTATACGGCATAAAAACAGAACATTAAATTCCTATACTTCTTACATAGTGACGGTGGGAAATTAAGAAACTGAATTCTTACATCTTAAATAAGAAAATTAAATTATTTTGATATATCTTTTTTTATATATGATTCTGGAATGAAATCTCAAATTGCGAATTATAAATTTCTTTTCAGGAGAGAATAAACTTTTTTAACTGTAATTGGTAAAGCTGTAATTGAAATCTTTTCAGCAAAATATTTCATGGAGGTATATTAATGAAAATAAATGGAAAGCTTACCATTTTTCGACTTCTCCGAATTTCATGGCGCAAGTTTAGGAAACCCCGGACATCCGTGAAGTTAGCGCTTAAACTTCTAGTGACCTCAGCTCCTCAGGCTTTATCTTTGAATTACACGGCAACGATAACGGCAGTAAAACTGACGACTATTTGGAAGACAGATGTCACTTAAATCAATAAAAACTGATAAGGTGCACCACACGTTCGCACCTTTGGATAGACCGCAGCCGTGGAAGACTCGCGATGGACTGACGGCTCTTTCCGCTTTTACCGTCGGAGTAGAAACCGTGAATTCTGCGCGGATCCTTAACTCGTTCTTTGAGCCATAAAGGACCGATTTCACTGCGATTCTGTTAAAAGAATAAAATTATGTAGCCCTTTGGAAACCAACTACAGTAAATCAGATGCCATCATAAGAAGTTAAAGTTGCCCGAATTGATGTAAAAGTAAGAGGAAAATGAAAATTTCAGATTCATTTCCTGTGTAATCCAAGAAAAACGCTTCGATCTACAAGTTTATTATCGCCTAGTCCGTTGAGAGAGTTTGGAATCTATTCGGAAATTTGAAATAATCCATCTATTCGTACCAATACGTTACGTGAAAGTTTGTTGAAATATGCCACCCGTCGTCGGAAATATTTCATTAATAGAGTTGCGGAAATGAAAAGAAGCCACCGTTTCGAAGATGGGATCAAGATTTGTGTATGTTCCCCTCCAGAGAGCTACTCCCAACGATCTAAGTGAAAGTATTTTCCCGTCCCGTCGTTTTCCCGTATATTTTAAGCACCGTTCCGGAAGTAATCCATCGGTCTGTTGCTCACTCTTCGAAGCCCTCACTCCAAAAGTGTATGGTCAAAAAGCGTGATTATAAATGAAGCCCCGTGTCGATAGCTATTGTACTTGTATTGCATTAGCACAAGAAGAGAATTCGAAGATAAGACCAAGAAGGCTGCAAGGCTCAACCAATTGTTATTCCTTCTTTAGGTTATCTGTAGCCCAGGCTGGCCCACAAGGCAGAGTAACGCAACCGTACAAACCTCCGTAGCCATGCATTATTCACATTCGTTATATACATGAATGTTTAATATTTCGGTTGGTGCATATACCTTAAAAATCCCTATTCAAGCCCATTTCTTTTATTTCTTGGAAGCTTACCCCACCCTTTATTCCTCTACTGCATTTGTCCCCTCAGTCCTCTCTTCTGTTTTCTCCTATTATTCCACCCTCAATTACTTTCTTTAGCAGCCCCTCTATTCTCAATAAATGACCCACTCATTTCCTCTGTCAATGCTTAATTACTCCAATTAAAGGCCTCTCCTCCCCATCCATCTATAGGACCTTCATATTAGTTTTCCTATTAACCCAATTTTTTTCCCATTCTATGCCATTTCCACATCTTGAAGGCATCCTCCAAACGTTTGCGGACTTCACAATAGTATACTTTCACTTTAGTATGCTGAATAGTAGCATACTTTCCAGTTAACCTTTACTCCCTCATCCTTTACTTCCCAAGCTTATTTTACCATTTCCTCTGCATATATATTAAAAAGAATTTGTGACATAGCCCACCTTTTTCTTACCTCCCTTCCAAATCAAGCCCATTCTGATTCCCCATCAGCTATCCTTACTGGTGCTGTTTGATTCAAGAAAAAATTTTGCACCTATCTTTCCAGTCCAACCTAATTTTCTTCTTGTCCCCATCAGTTTATGCCATTGAATTCTATCACAGGCCTTTTCAAAGTTGACATACACTTACATCCTTCTTAAATTCCATGCTTTGTTCTAAAAGTACTATCATAATCCCAATGCATTCATTAGCAACTTTTAAAATAAATCATTCTTTCATTGGCATATTTATGACTGCAATTTGTATGCTTCACCAATTGAGTCATGGTCATCTTTTAAGCTCCATTCCTGGACCATTGCACAACTGTTTTTAACGCTACTCAATCAATATTTTTAGTGGCAAACATTAGTCGAGATATTCAAAAGCAATTCACATTTTGATATGATATTATTAATGGTTAATCCTGGTTTGGCTTACTAATAATGAAGATAATTCCTCGGAAGTTATATTACAAATGCCAAGCCTTAGCAATTTTCTGTGCAATGAAAGACAAAAATATAGGGGAAAGTTTTTCTCAGTTGGAGTTAATGTTTAGATGTCATTAGATTCTCCAGCTTAAAATTACAAGCATTAATTATTTTTTCGCTATGATCTGCTCTTTTGAGACAATTTTCCATCACATCAAATAACTTTTGTTTTCCCAGTGAGTCAGTCATATATGAATTACAATTTATTCATAATAATAGATGAATACTTCTAAAAAATGTTCTTATTTTATCCCGAAAATTTTTTCTTTAGAGCAGTTTAAAATTATGATTTCTTAGAGAAAGAGATCAATAAAATACAGGTTCAAGATTATTTTTTTATTGAATTTAAAAGAACAGAATAGGAAAATACTTTCCTTTCAATACAAAAAATTCATCTCTCAATTTTCATCTACTAAATTGTGCATACAATCTTATAGAACAAGTAATATAATAAAATAACAGTAATAAAATATTCATGTAAATAGGAATATTTTTATATATTAACCTTTACTGTAACAGCTAAAATATTTTGAATGGTAGCTTGGCCATCACCATTTCACTGGATATAAATTCAACTAGAAAAGGTATAAAGTAGTATAGAAAAGGTAGAAAGCGGCATGCAAAAAGATGAAATGCAACAATTGTTTCTCCTCAATAAAAGTACAACATGAAATAAGCGACTAAAATGTTTAAAAAGTGCAATTTCATCTTCATTAGCACCCATACTTAACCTATAATATGCTCAGAGAAAGAAATGAAGGAGAAAAAGTCTGCCTTAGTAGGCATACAACCTATGTCTCCCATTAGCAAGGTGATAGCTTTAACCAATTCAGCTACCACAACAGCACATTCTTTGAAGTGCAATGCAGGGCAGTGTTTTCAAAAATTATTCCTTGCAGACAATATTAAATTATTGAGGAAATTTATCCTTTATCCTACAACACAGGATAATAACAGTGACTGATTTTTTTAGAGATGCACTAATATTTGCAAAGCATTTATTTATGGCCTTAAAATCCGTAACAAAATTAATTTACTTTATGTATGAAAATATTTTAAAAATATACCTTCTATTTCAATGGACTTATTCATCAAAACTGGAAGGAACACGCAATCAGTTTTATGAGCCAATTTTCTTAGCCATTAAGATGGTGGACTTATGAATTCCATGAACAACTGGCAATGGCTCTCCAAGAAAGGAAAGCTCTTCATTCTTGACTTCCGACAGCTCATCCATACCAACTTTACGCCCTATTTTCTGAGTGAATATTGAAGTCATAAGAGCAACTGCTAGAGGCACACCCCTAATTTTGGCTGCCTCGAATGAGCCCCACATGAGTATTACACCAACACCTCGATTTCTAAACTGGGGGCGGGTAGCCAAGAACATCACCTCCAAGGCACTCTTAACCTTGTAGTGTTCCATAACGTCAAAGCGAGAATCCACCTGAAGAAATAAAAAATAAGCAGTATTGAAAAATACTGACATTAAAAGTTTGGATTGATTTAAATACAGCACAATTCTATTTCCTTGGATTTTATTACGGCTGAACTTACCAAAAAGAATTGCCTACTCAAAATCAAATGAATCTACATTTTTCATTTTCTCAGAATGATCTAAATATCTTCAGCCAACCCTGTTTAAACTCCTTGCGAATAACCAATACACTAGCTCGGAAAGAATATATAGTTATCAGGGGCCTTTAAAGAGTAGGAAAAAATCCAATGATGCATGGAGGTGTTCATTTTTTAGGATATCAGGGATTAAACGTATTTTTCTATAAAATTCAGATGCATTTCATAAAGCAACTATAAAAACAATTTAACCCTGTTTTCAGGAAAATGTGATAAGCAAAGCAAAAAGTGCAGCTCGTAGTAGCTCCTACCATTCTGGTGTCCATGCAGTTTTACCTTGGTTATATTTCCTCCTTAGTATTGATGCTACCAGTTTCCTAGTGTACCTATTCTTTCAAGACCTCTCGAGCTGTTGGACAATTTTCTGTCCCCATCTCTCAACTTTCCAAGTACTGTATATCTTTTTCTACATCGTACTTGATCAATACATTTATTAAGAGTTTGACATGATAAGGGTAAATCATTAGCCCAGTGAGGGTAGTATCTGGGTTTCACCTCCGATAACATTATGCTTTTTCAACTCCTTTTATCATCATGGTTTATTGGCTCATACATTCTAAAAGATTAAATATATCGTAAAGGATGGCGGACCCGGTTAAACGAATGATCACCCATGCGTACGAAAATCACAATTGAGTACGATAGCCACTGGGAATTCCTGACATTGATTACAGAGAAAGCATATTTCGTATGCTAAATAATGAGTATATTTTCAATAAAAAGAAGTTAGAACTGAACTGCGGAAGAATAAAAGAATTGGAAATATTCATATGATTAAAAAGGGGGAAGAAAATTAAAATATTGGATGAGATACCAGGGAATGATCATTACAAATTAACTCAAGACAGGGCCCAATGAGTAGATTATAGTGGGACATTCTATAAAAATGGTTAGGATTATACAGTATGGTAGAGACTTGAGTTAAGTAAGTTACTTAATAATAAACCAATGAAACAGCAATAGTTGAATAACTCGATGACATCCACCAGCAAAAACGCTGGCAGGGACTGCATTCCTTACCTCTATCATACTATCAATCAGCGCGATTGCTGATATACTTTTGCAATGACTGTCACGAAACGACTCGAAAAATCCCTTTTCGCCATCACTCAATACTCGCTGAATTTTATTGAATGTAGCTCCTGCAACTTTTCCTGTAGCTTTATCAATTGCAACCAGAGACATTCCGTCTTTGGCTGTTTCCAAGGTTAGAGCTTCCAATTCTTTCACGCTCTGCTCACCAGACAACTAAAAGAAGGAATATTTACTGTTGCGTGAGATTTTCAGACAATTTTATTTTTCCAACGGCTAGTATGAATTATTCGCACCTGTATAGGATCGGCCGGAAACTTCACATCAGTTGCTGTTAAGTCTTCTCCGATTTTTACCCCTTTACAAATGCTTTCATCCGGATAAAATCCTTCCCTCATCACCAAGAGAGCCTCTTTTAAGTATTCAACAGTGTCTATCAATTCTACAGTAAATTCATCATTTTCATATACTCTTTTTGTGGACTCAGTACTTCCAATTGCTTGAATTGCACAAGCTACTACTTCTGATAAAATAGTTTCTGAAATCATCTCTGTGGAAAAAATATGTAGTATCGACCACTGAAAACATCATTCGCAGTTATTCCAAATACAGATATACCAATATGCACAAATCGCGAATACCTGTTTCTTCTGAAGTTCTGATAAACAGGCGTAATGAAAAAGGATAGCAAAGACCTATTCTGCGAATATCGTCGGTGACCGCAATTTCCTACTAGCGAAGTAGATAGCTACGGCGGTTACCCGGCTACGTGACGTGACGTAAATTAACACCTTAAGCTGTAGAACCGGAAGCTACTATTGGCAATTATCCGGGAATTGTTTGGAGATTCTATGGATATACACAAATAAATAATCAACCCAAAAAATGGATACGTGAAAATTAATTCAGGAAGATATTGAGACGAAGCAAACATCTATAATTTTTCCCAATGACCATGATCTAAAATATAACTTTTTTATTTGGTATTGACAATCTGATTATTCAAAAGCATACTATCTAAATTTCATGGAAAGACCATAAATCCCGAAAAACCCCTATCTTCCCAAATTATCGTTTCATTGAGACTTGAAAAACGTAACGCTGAAACTGCCATCTAGTGGAGAGATAAGGTAATACAAAACCTACAAAACAAAAATATTATTTCGTGGAAGCTAATGTAAATGTTAGGCTCAAGAATTCAAAATTGGCTGTATGTAACTGTATAACCTGGCATCTAAAAATTAAAAATGGGTGTACCAAAGTTTTTTCGGTGGCTAGCCGAGCGCTATCCAAGCTTATGCGAACTTGTCCGAGAATATCAGGTATTTGAATCCTATGTGATGATGTAGGAGTCCATAGTATTAGCTATGAAATGAAATCCATGAATTATAAAATTCTCCATATTAACATAAATGCCATGAAGTGATAAAATGAATCTCTTATGTTCACTTTCAGATTCCCGAATTTGACAATCTCTACTTGGATATGAATGGTATCATTCATATTTGTTCTCATCCAAATGATTTTGATCCACAGTTCAGGATAACCGAAGAACAGATATTTAGAGATATTTTTCATTACATTGAGGTTCGTTAACTAATTTTATCAATATACTATATGATAATATGAAGAAATAAAGCATTGAGTTTTTATTTACAGATTCTTTTCCGATTGATTCAACCCAGAAAATTGTTCTTTATGGCTGTCGATGGTGTTGCACCTAGAGCTAAGTTAAATCAGCAGAGGGGCAGGAGGTTGGTTGATTAAATATTTTCTGCGTTCTAAGCATAAGTCATATCTTATTCCCATTCATTATTGGCTAATTATTTAGTATTGGGATATTTACTAGTGCCAGTCAAGTAACACTGATGTGTTTCATCAACAGCATTATCCATTTGTAAGAAAGTAATATTTGTTTTGATTATTCTTGTTAAGTAAATTAGAATTTATTCAGAAGCGTTGTTTCTAACTATTTCAAATTCAAATAAGTCATATTTTGATAAAATAGTCTAACTTTCAAGAGTACCCAATTGAGATTCCCTTTAAGTCTAGAAACTAGAATTTCTTTTTAAATTCATTGAACTGTGTTGGCATCGTAAGATAAATTCGTCCTACCTAAAATATCTGCCGGTGTACAGCATAACCTAGTTAATTACGCCCTGTCATCGTAAAGCCCTCTCTTAATTTGACTGTCATACATTAAAAAATTTAAGTTATTAAGCCTTAACCTTACTCAAGATTTACTATGTTGTATTCTTAATCTCTCAGCGACTTCTACTTACTGAAATTTTCTCTTTCAAGATTGCTTTGCCTTTAAAATTACTGGGAATGCTGTCATTTTATTACTTCAATTTTATTCTCCTAAATAACAGTCAAGGAAAATTTCTTTGAGGGATGCCATTATAAAATGTTTTATTATAGCTCACTTAGGAAGGAGACCTTAATTTTCAATAATTACCACTTCTCCTTTCTCTTATTACACACTAGGTTTCGATCTGCCAAGGAAGCTGCTGACTTGGAAAAAAAAGCTAAAGAATCAGGAGTTGCAATACCTGAGGAGGAGCGTTTTGACTCCAACTGTATTACTCCTGGAACAGAGTTCATGGAGAGGCTGCATCATCAGCTGAGATACTTTGTGGCTGACAAGATGTCAAACGACAAATTGTGGAAGAATGTTAAAGTGATATTATCTGGGCATGAGGTATTTGCGGCTACTAAACACTCATATAAATCAATAGAAGTTTACACAGATATTTATTTGTTCTATATACAAAAGATTTTTAACTGCCAAGACCAATATTAGAATCAGGAAGGGAAATATGAAAAACAACCGAAATTCTTTTAGTTATGTGATATTATGAAGTTCCATCAAGTAAAGGCCTAAACCATCCATGGTGACACATATAATTAATGAAATAATTATTTTTTAATCAGTGTTAGGCATATGTTATGTACCTCCATATGTTTATACCCATTCAGTACCTCGTTAGCCAGGAATGTGTGTCATTATTTGAATTACATCATACTAAGTATCCTGAGCCATACTATAATTTGTATATCCATTCAGCTATCAGAATGTATTGCCATTGCTTGATAGCAGGGTGTTAGAAAAAATATATTTTGCCAGAAAGAAAAGATCTTCTTAAAGATCAAATTAATTGCTGTAGTTTATGGCCTGTTTCGGTAATTATTTATAGCTGATTTTATTGACAACATTTTACCAAATGATATAATGCAGTAAGGCTATTTTATCATCTAGTAATATACTAACCATGAGGCTTGATTTACTATTGGCATTATTCTTTTGCATTTAAATAAAATTAAGCATGTATACATCCTGTACAGTATGTATGCATGTTTAATTTTGTTTTCAAATAATTTTATTTTCAAGAATACATGCATTGGATCAGACTTCAGTCAGTATCATGATTTTGATGTTTGAAGAGCTTAAATTTTGATTTAAAATACTGGGGCTTTGTAATTATACACGAAGAAGTATTTTTCCATCGACCTTATTTCTGTCCTTAAGAGATCCATAAATTATTTATCATTTTATTTCCAAGTCATGTGCTAAATTTATGCCGAAAAACCTCTCCTCATTTTTATCTAGTGAAAAATAGAATCCAAATATTCCATTAGTTATCAGTTGAGTCATTGTTAATCCTTCTTAACTTTCTTCTATAATTTTGGAAAGGATTTAAGTGAGTGATTCCCAATAAATTAATTCTGTGGTGAGTGATCATCATCAAACTAATATAATGCAATGGATTTTTTTTTCAGACTCCAGGAGAAGGTGAACATAAAATTATGGACTATATTAGGTATATGAAATCTCAGCCAGATTATGACCACAATACCAGGCACTGCCTCTATGGCTTGGATGCAGATCTTCTCATGCTGGGTCTATGTACACATGAACCACACTTCTCTCTTCTCAGGGAAGAGGTAAGTAATTTTCTACTCGAAATAAAATTTAGAATAATTTTGAGCTAAAAAAATACCTGAATTTTTGCTAAATAATTATTTTAGATATAAATGTGATTATTACAACAACTGTTATTTGCTGTCCAAGATAATGAATACATTGTGTATTTCTTCATGGCTCATATACCATGGAGAATGGCATGCACTATTGAAACCTATGCTTGCATTTCCCATTTACCTCATACTGAATAATGGTATGCACTGTTACAACGTAGAAGAGATTATATTTGATGAACTTTCAGAAGTAATGCCGGATCAGAAGTAATACAGAGTAATTTACAGGGTTCAATACTATCACTATGAAAGAAAATGAGCATGATTTAAAAATTGCTTCAATGCTATTTTAAAGGAAAGTATAATGCACCAATTATGATTTTCTTAAATTTGAAGGAGAGAGCATCTAAAAAAATGGTTTAAAAAATTTTAAGCCTTTCACAATTAAGTGATTAGTTTTAGTTCTAATATTGCTGTACACAGAAACATATGTTGTCCTTTATGCTTTATAGGCTAAAGAAAATTGGAAATTTATTACAATTTTCTTTGCGTTGATTTTTTTTGTGTTTTGATTTGAAACTTGGCATCTTTTGATATTATTGTCTTCTTTATTTTTTCCCCTTTGCTCTAGTGTTGATATTTTTTTAAAAATCTTCTGTAGGAAAATTTTCGATGGAACTCAACTCAAGGCTTAGAGCTCTTGGTAAAATAACTTGTAAAATATAGTTGCCAATTATTTTTTATATTTTGTTCTGTTGGTGAAAACATTCCCTTCACTAAATTTTCAGGAAATATACTGTAGTTATATTCTATGTAAAATCGCTGAAGATTATTTATAACATAAGAAGTGTAATTGTATTAGGTTTGGATGATTCTGTAGTCCAAGACATTAATTTACAGTCAATAAAACTTATATACTTAATGCCTAAAATGCTATGATGTATTTGTTTTGTATACCATGGATGATTTGAATTTTGTAAATCAGTTTTTATCTACTATCATTGCCATGCAATTGCTGCAATAATGGGTACCTAAACATACACTGCTCCCTAAGAAATACATTCATGATGTTGGACAGAGAATAATAACAAGTTTTATAGGATATATTTATAAGCTTATTGTACTGATATTATTGGTCATGATCCACTGCCTGGTGGTACTTGATTTAAGTTTAATCACAATCTTAATTGGTCTATTTTTCAAGTTATATCCCATGTATATTATCCCATCCCCTCAATCTTTAATCATATAAAAGATGTTTTGAACCAGCATAATTAGCTCTTGCGCAGATTTAATTGGGTTCTTTTCAAGATGATAGATGATTCTGAGTAAAATTTTACTTGATAATCTGAAATGTTGAATGTTTGAATTTTAAGTGCTTGTCAAAGTGCTATTTGCCAAAAATTTAATTCATAAATATATCTCTATTACTAATCATGCTGAAAAATATCTTTTTGTTTCAAAAATAAAAGGGGAGGTATATACATTCAATTAGTACCATTTTCTTTTATCTTGTTGTTCTTTTTCTCAATTAATTCAAAATCCATAAATTAACATTCTGTTTTAAATTATACTGCTTGTTGGGTGTTATAAAATGAGTGTCAGCTTTCCTTCATTGCCAATATCATAGCTTGTTTTAAATAATCCCAGTTATATTATGATAGTTTTACCTTTTCATATTCTAATATTCTACTTCTCCAGAAACATTTCAATTTCTTTCTCTCTGTAATAAGATATCATCATCAACCCTTTCACAACCTTAAAATAGAAAATGTGGCGTATATCTTACGGATACAATCAATCACTGAGTGTTCAATCCACAATGAATTCAATTTCTCTCCTAAAATTTTGATAGGTAAACATAGGATGATTAATTTAATTTATGCCTTTTCCTCCCTACTAGATTAAACTCTTTTTTTCATAGCCAAAACAACCTTCCATCACTAAATGGTCCTTCATTACTTGCATACCTCATCTCTACAATAGTTTCTTTTTCTCCTTGTTTAGATTCATTTATATAATAGGACTGATCATTGATCTTTTTTAACTGTTTTGATAGATAATAATGACCCTGCATGTTTTATGCTTTCTTTAAAGTGCCTTTTTTGCATGGATTAAAAAAAAAACTGTTGAAAATTTTGTTACAAATTGTTGTGTTCAGTCTATTGCAAAGGCCTTGTACTGTTTATGGATTCAATTAACTAAATATAAATTGTTGTATCAATTGTCTCAGTCTGAACTATTTTTTACAGGTCAAGTTTTCCAAAAAAAGTAAGAGAACTCCTACACCTGAAGGTACAAAATTTTATCTCCTCCACCTTTCATTGCTGAGGGACTACTTGGACTGGGAGTTTCACAGCCTGAAAGATAAACTCCCTTTCGGATATGACATTGAAAAAATAATAGATGATTGGGTATGTTGTGACGTTCTTGCAATTTACTTCTTTCTGATTCTCGAATCTCATGTAGAATTTACTCTCTTGTATTATTTACTTAATTAATTCTCTCTCTTGTATTATTACTTACAAATGTTCTTGTTTCTAAAGGTGTTGATGGGCTTTCTTGTGGGAAATGATTTTATCCCTCACCTCCCTGGTCTGCATATTGCAAATGGTGCTCTTCCTATTCTACACAAGGCATATATGGATATTTTACCATCGTTAGGAGGTAAGAGTTCATTTTTAAATCTCTTTCTAGCCATTAAAAATATCTCCTATGAATGAAATACAACTGTGTTCAGTCTGCTCTGATTCCTGTCAGTGTTTTGAATGGTGTTTACAATCCTTTTTTTCCTTTATTGATTCCTTTATGATAATTCAATTTTCTAGGAACCTAATGTTTCAAAGTTGAGAATAATGTGATTACTAGGCCATCTTATTTCAGTTATATTTCTTATTCAAGTTAATTTCCTTGCATTTTAATAGGGGAAATGAACCTTTGCAGACTACTTATACTAGCAGAAATCTTCAGGATCTTGTCGATGAATGAATTTTAGTTTTTCCCTCCACAATCCTTCCATTTTCCTCGGTCCCTGCATTTGCATGTTTTTATGCATTCTTAGACTGCAAAGACCAAAAATAAGTTCCAAAACTTTAAATATCATTATCATGATCTCCTGGTTCTGCAATAAATAAATGAACAACATTTTAGCTTAAAAATTCGTTGCATTAAATGTATTTTCTGTTATTTATATGATCAGGTGTGTATTGGTTTAAGTTTATGACTTAGTTCAAGGTAACATATACTTAATGCTAATAGTCTTTTTTTCATGTTTACTAATATAATTTAGTTAAAACTAGTCTTACAATAATTATTTGTAGAAGCAATATCAGGTTCAAGAATTCCTGTCTAAATTCATGGATTTTTTTTCCTGTATAGGGTACATCAATGAGGAAGGATCCCTTAACCTAAGTAGGTTTCAACAGTACATGGAAAAATTATCTGCCCTTGATATCCGTCAGTTTAGAGATGAATATGCTGATCTCAAGTATTTTGAGGGAAAGACCAACAGGAAAATGGGATCCAGTAAAGAAAGGCCTAAGGCAAGTTACCAATCATTGCTATTAATGAAACATTTTTAGCTTCCTTTAACAGTTTATAGATCTTTCATAGAACTATTTCATTTATGGAATCTGCTACTGCTGGAATAAAAGAAAATGAAATCCAGAATCATTCTTCATAGAAAGCATAAATAAGCATTTTACATGATTGAATTTTATGTGTGCCTTTGATATATTTGAAGTACTTCGACTTGAAGTAATTCGACTATTTAAATTACCAAAAATTAAGGAAAAATACTACAGGGAATATTGAAAAATATTCTTAAAAAAGCTTTTTCCTTAATTTTTGGTAATTTAAATAGTCAAATTCCTCTGATTAAGGAATGTCATTAATGAATTGCAAGTAAATATTGCATTAATAGTTCTTCCCTAATCTTAGTTATTATATTATTTATTATAAGATACATTCTGTATGTTCACTATCTGTCTTAGCAATCATAACCCAACCTTGTAGTAAAAACAACATTAATTTTGTTTGCGCTTTCTAATGTAAAAGATACTATATTGTAATAAATTCTCCCAATCAGTATTAAAATGTAGCATATGAATTAATACCGGGTATATAACAGTATAGTGAGGTTTAAAATCACCCAACCATGAATTTTTTGTTTGTTATTTAATTTTTTATTAAATTTTATTTTTTGTGCAAGTAAAACCTTATGGAAATATATTGAAACGCCCAAAATTGTTTAAGAAATAGTTGTACTTCTTACTCTATCATCAGCATTGAATACAAGAACTGAGGCTGTATATTTGTTCTCATTATTGGCTTCGAAAAATATAGGCCCATAATGTTGATGCATAACATTATTTAATATATCTTAATATACAAAAAGTGATGACATTATTTTTCCATTCCAGCTGTTTGAATTCCCTGATGCCGAGGATGGGGAGCCCTTAGAGCCAGATCCAACGCCATCTAACCCGTTATTAAAGGAAATGATCGAATACACTGATGCCGTATGTATTTGAAGTCCCACCTGAATACCAATCAAATTTTTGTAAATGATGCTCAACTGACTTTTGGTGCATCATATCTGTTGAGACATTAGAAAGCCCTCAGCTCTCTATTCCATAAACTTCCTTGAGATTTTACTCATAGTGAGTTCTGTATTAGGATTAAATATTTAATTTTGACTTGTAACACTTATAATGAACTTGGGTCCATAGAGAGTAGCATAGATGCTTACATCTCGCAAAAAGAATATTAAAGAATATTTTTACTATACATAATTGATGCATAATGTTCCTTGAGATTTATATGTGAAATACAGTCAACGACAGAAGTATAATTTATCATAGTTATAGGGGTCGTGGGAATAAATATCAATGAGGTTCTTGTGGGATCTGCCATTGTACTCTTTGTCCGGTGAATTCACTTCCTGTTATGACAGGGTTATTAAATGCCTAATTCAGATTAATCAAACTAAATTAAAATTAGCTTAAACTAATTAAATCTTATTTCCTAATGCTAGTACCGTATTTTCTGGTAGATAACCCACATGTTATCTGTACAAAAAATATAGAAAAATGATAAAAATAATAGTGTGCGATATACAACGGAAAATCTAGTTTAATTGAATATTGAACTTGGAAACAAATGACTAAACAATACTCACTTACTAGGGCAATTTTATTAGAACCAACATATCATAAATGTTAATGTAATTATATAAGTAATTTCAAGATAAGAGTAATTATTGCAAAACATTACAGGGGTGAAAAAACATTGTCTGCATAACACAAAGGGGGAAAGCATAAAAAAGGAAACTTAAGTAATTAGTACAAGAATTACATTAAAACTTGCAAACATAATTCTTCTATCTAACTTGCAAACATAAATCTTAGTCGAAACCATAAAATTCATCTCCCGAGTCACACTGGAACGAATCCATAGTTCGCAGTATTTCCACCGGAAGATCAGCAACTTCGCTTTCCTCAGTAGCTTCATCATTTTCAGAGTCTGTTGCTTCTGTAACCTAAGCAAATCCCCAAATGATTTATGAAAACCTCTTTGGACACAAGTTACTGTCACGGAATTCCAGCTTTCCGATATCCATTTGCATATTTCCTCATAAGATGGTCGCTTCATCTTCCCAGAGTTTGTATATTCATGGACACCTGCAATCATCCATTCCTCCCACTTAGCTCGAAGTTTTCATTTGAAGGATTTATTCACCGTTAAATCAAGGGGTTGAAGTTTCTTCCTCAGTCCACCAGGTATAATTGCTACCTTGGAGTATTTGTTGACCAATTTCTTTACTTCGGGCACTAAATGGGCTCGACATGCATCCATAATTAAAACAGATTTGGGGCTGAAGAAAGCATGTTTACGTTTTTTCCAAACATTATCCAACCAGGTCTTCATCATTTCTTTATTTATCCATCCTTTTTCATTTGCGGTAACAATAAGGTCTTTCGAAAAACGCCCCTTTGGAATGATTTTCCTCTTAAATATCACCATAGGAGGTAGCTTGGAACCATCTGACGTTATGCACAATACAATTGTAAAATTTGACTTTTCGTGTCCTGTCGTAGTAATGGACACTTCCTTTGCACCTTTAAGATTCACAGTCCTTGCAGTTGGAAGGTCAAAACTTACTGGGACCTCATCCATATTACCCACATGCATTTCTTCTACTTCGAAAATGTACTCTTTCACGAACTGTCTAAATTTTATCACCTTGGCCTCCCAATCTACAGGTAGTTCCTGACCAATGCTTGTCGAGGCACGAACACTTAAATTATTTCTCATCATGAACCGGAATCCCCAAGAGGGATATGCTTTGAAGTCAATTATGTTTTTCTCTCGTGCAATTTGCATTGCTTGAAGTAAAATTCTAGTTGTTGAGAGTCTTATTCCTCTTGATCGTTCACGAATAATCCAGTCGTAAAGTTCTTTTTCGAGTGTTGGCCAGAAACACTTTCTGTAGCACATGGCTCGTTTTCCATGATGCAGTTTCTTAAAAACCTCCTCATTCTTTCGCCACTCTCTCACACTAGCTTCATTTACATTGAATTTTCTCCCTACTGCACGATTTCCATTAACTTTTGCAAACTGAATAACTTCCAGCTTAAACTGAGCCGTGTACGATTTGCATGTTTTTGCTTTTCTTTCTTCCATGGCCTTACAATAATAAATATAATTATGTACTATTGAAATACCTTCGTTACCGCTTTCAAAATTTTTTCTTTCCTAGTTCATTTGTCCATGGAAAGGTAGTTATAATGATTTCGCTGCGGCTTAAACAGCAACATAACGATCTTTAAAGCGCTTTATGAAAATTAGTACAAATTTGAAATGCGCGTTATCAATACATATATCACAGAGAAGAAATTTTTGAAATTCGTGTTATCTATACATTTCTCACAGTGTAGAGATTTTTAAAATGCGTGTGATCTAGTAGGTGTGTGTTATTTACCAGAAAATACAGTATTACTTTTCCATAGAGTTATGAGAGATATTCATAGTTATAAGTGTATTATTTAAATTATTATCCTCCTAGAAATGAAAACATTTCGTTTTGTTGCTAAGTTATATATCTCAATATACTTTATTTTATGCCATTTTGTTTAAATAATCATCTATGTATCCTTTTGTTAATGTCATTCCTTACTGAGGTTGTAAATGTTGATGATAAAAGTCAATTTTAAAAGTCAGGTTCCTTGGAGATGCAGATATCATATATTTACGTTATCTATAATTGGTCATTTCAGAAGTCAGAAAGTGAAATTAAGGTAAAAATAAATACAATTAATAAGAAATAAAGACATCCACCTAGGTAAACTGGCAAAATTAACCAGTTTTATTATTAAGTTTAACTATTAAATTAAATTAATTTAATCAGTTATTAATTAATTAAATTAACCAGTTTTATTATTTATTTATTGCATAAAATAACTAAAAATTGGAATTTAATGACAAAATCCACTGTTTCTGCCTCTACTTCATGGTAGCTCTTCATGATGAAGGAGTAATAAAACACTTATACATGATACCACAGGATTTTCAATATTTAACTTGCTATAACCACCCCTTTCTCCCCGTGTACTCCCTACCACTTTATCCCCCTCTTCCCCCCTACTTCCCCTCTCCTTACCCCTTTACCTCCGTTTTCTGTACCTGATGATGATGCTATGCATCAAAACCTAGGTCTTGTTTATTAAGAATCCTGTGGTATCGTATATCGGGGTGGCCACAGGACCTTAGAACCTTGAAAAAAACCTTGAATTTTTTCTGACCATGAAAAACTGTGAAAACGCCTTGATTTTTTTGCAAAACCTTGAAAAATCCTGATCCAACTCATAATCCTGGTTCAATCCCAAATAAACCACTCACTCAAATTCTGGACCGAAAGTAAATTGGAAGGTTTTGCGTGACTTGAATGACGAGTTCCAATGGGTCCTATGGTACAATGCTCATATCCATTAATTAAGAGGGCAAGGGAAGAAAACAAGAAACACAAAGATGAAGAAAATCTAAAAAAAACGCAAGAAACTGGAAATTAGAGAGTTAGAAGAGAAAAAGGCTGAACATCTTTCAAAATTAGCAAGACTGACTGAAGAAATTGAGAAGAAAATAAGACAATAATTTGTATGAGCTAATATTCCACAAGTGTAATGTAGTCCATGTAATGAATGTAAATGTTACTGTCTCTTAATATTTTATTTCAGAAAAATAGGGTATTCTGTTGTACCTTTTTTGACCTTGAAAAATCCTCGACCTGACCTGGAAAAACCTTGAAATGACATTGATTTTTTAACATCCCATTCTGCGGCCACCCTGTATATATGTTTAATTCCTCCTTCATCAGAATTCAATGATTCTGCTGATAAATAATTGATCAGGAAAATAGCTGATACGTCAAATTATCTAATAACTATCAATTCATTGGCACATCCTTAATTGTGAGCAATTTGTTGAATCTTCTCTGTTTTCCTAATCTAGCAATTGCAAGAGCTATCCCTGGCAAATCACAATACCAAGGAAAATTTAGAAGAACTCTTTGGTGGCATCGAAGATGATTTCTCTGAAGAGGAAGAAGACGATGATGATGATGAAGATGAGCCACCACATGCTGAAATGTACCAAGAGTTCTATCAGAAAAAGAGGGATTACTATACAAACAAACTGGAGTTTGAAAAAGTTACTCCGTGAGTATTTTATCTTTGACATTACTTACTCTTTGTGGTTACCATGTTCATAAAACCTGTTACACGTGAATGTAGATTTTATTTCGAAGATTAAAACAGTATTCTTTGTAAAGCAGTGATCTATTATCTTGTTTTTATATAAGAATATTCATTTATTTGAAGAAAATCTTTATAGGAACTCAGGGATTATTATATTGTGTAATACTTCTCAATAATTTCATCTGTTAAATTATAGAATCCAAACTTTCAATTTTAATTTCAGTACCATTTCTTTTTTATATTCTGAAGAAAGATGTATGAGAAACTCTTATATCGAAGTAGTGTTAAATTTTTAGTATGGCTTTTGCCTGGAAATATAATGTTTAATGATTCATATTTGATGGTTTCTTTCCATTCATCTTTTTAGTGAAGTTCTTAGGTCACAAGCGGAAGGATACGTTCGTGCAATTCAATGGAACCTCAATTATTATTACAATGGCGTTTGCTCTTGGTCTTGGTTTTACCCACACCATTATGCGCCATACATTTCAGACATTAAAAACTTTTGTAATCTGGATATCAAGTTTGAATTAGGTGAACCTTTCCTGCCCTTTCAGCAGCTACTTGCTGTTATGCCTTCTCTAAGGTTAGTCATACAATAAGTATTTTCAATGATTTTTTCACTTCAGTTATATGAGTAACTATTATTTTTAGACTCAGGATTTAATGAAACTGATGTAACAATTTCAGCAAAACTTTACTGCCCACACCATTCCATTCTCTTATGGTCAGTGAGAACTCTCCAATCATAGATTATTATCCATCTACTTTCCTGACTGATTTAAATGGCAAGAGGCAGGAGTGGGAAGCTGTGGTTCTCATACCTTTTATTGATGAAGTAAGTAAATTTAAGATGTAGATAACATTTAATCTGATCATTTAACATTCAATATAGGTGTTTTCATGGTTTCTTGTATTTTGGAGTGTTAGCTTTACTTTTTTAAATTTTTATATGATTTTTCCAGGTGTCTTTTGTTTTAATACTTATCATTTTAATTAACAGTTCCATCACTTTTAAGGAGAGATATTTTTGTTATTAGCAGGTTGATAAATAATATGTGGCAATTGATGTTAAATGTGCATTAGGTAATTGTTTTAATGAGATTTATTGACTATGGTTGGAAAGTTGAAATTTTACTCTGAAAGAAGCATATTTTGTTTCAGTTGTATTGGTTTTATTTCTCTTATTTAAGTGATATATGAATTCTGTTTTTGACCCTCAGATTTGCAGGTATTTTATTTTGCTTACAAAGATTTTAGATAATAATTCAGAATAATTAAGTAATATATTTATTAAAAATATTATTTATATATTGCTATATCTAAAAAATTAATTATTTTAAATTAAATGTTTTAAATAGTTAAATTGAAGCTTTTATTTTATCATATTTATATTTTGTTTAATATGATTGCATTTTAGACAATTCTTTGCCTTTGTTTAACTAATAACTAAGTATGGAATTTTATTTACAGGAACGATTGCTAAAAGCTATGGAACCTCTATTAGAAAAGTTAACAGAGGAAGAGAAAAAGCGTAACAAGCATGGGCCAATGTTGGTTTACACTTATTCCACAAAGTGTGTTGGTAAGTTGAAATTCCATTTTTCATCAAAATGGGGTTCTATTATTTTGAATGGATAATCACATCTAGTATGAATAGCTTAATTTTTCCACTCATCTATTGGGATCCTTTTGACAATATTTATTTCCTCGAATCTCAATTAAGTTTAATCCATTGTTCTATTATCTATCTTTTCTTTAAGCAGTTTGTTAACTGTGCACTTCTTGGTTTAAAATGGGTTTACCCTTATCCTTCTCATTTCTACAATCTTCCTTTTGTGCATTTATCCTCATTTCTCTTCTTGTACTTCTATTCAATCTTCTTCATTTTGCATACCTATGTTGCAAATTCTATAATTTTTCAATGTCAAGTTGTTTATTATTACAATCACCTTCATCTCCGTAATCATCAGCCAACCTCATAAGTGATGGGAACACAGGGATAAGATGAAACAAAAGTTATAGCCGAAGTTGGTTTGTTAAATCCTTCAAAGAAAAATTTAACTTTCTTACTCCTATGAGAAATCTGATTAATTCTTAACTCGTGCTAAGTATTTTGGCTTATTTGATGATCGATATTTTTCCATCGTTCTGTAGATCTCTTTTTGTCTAACAATTTTAAAAACGTTGCAACTAAGTGACAAAGAGAAAGAAAGAGAAAGAGTTTATATGTATGTTGGTCTAATACACCAACTTTGTAATTAATTTAGATTATTGATTAACTTGTTTTCAAGAGGTCAAGAGATGTATGCATAATTTTAATATCTTACTTATCTAGTACTAATTCAAAAGTAATAGATTCATTTTTTCAATGTTGCAGAGTTATATCTGTACTCCTTAAAATCTCACAAACAGATATTTTAATTGTTTCAAGGAATTCTCCTTCATTTTATGATAGTCATATTTTCAACTAAATCACTCTTTTATCACTAACAACCAAAGTTTTTATTGAAATTAATTCCTTTCATGTTCATTTGACCATGTGGAATAATTAATTTTTTGAACTTTATAAACAGCTCTATTTGTGAGGCTAACATTTGTCTCGCCATGTTTCTTTTACCATTTACGTGAATTGTTTTATTTTATTTTCCAGAGCCATTCAGGGCATCCCATTTCCCTCCAGTATTAAACAATCATGCTCTTGAAAAGAAGGTGATGAGAGAAGAAATCTATGTCCCCATCGAGAAGCTTCACAAAGGTCTTTGCAGTAACGTGGATTTAGATTCATATTTTCCTGGATTCCCTTATCTGCGTCATGTGCCTCACAAGGCAAGAATACATCATGCTATTTAGTTCTTAGTGATTCTTTCATCATTAAACATTAACCTGAAAGTTTTTTAAGTACCCTCATTGATGACAGTGACCATTTTATTTCATTTGCATCATACTGTTTTTTCTTTTCTGAACTTATTGAGAAGAATTCTTTGGCTACCTTAACAGCATCTATAATTTCTCTTTATATAGGCCTCTATACAGAAAGGTAAAGTAAAAGTATTTGAGTACCTCACTAGAGGTGACAGCATCATCTTAGAAATTCAAGGGGAATTAATTGAGTATTGGAAGAAAGATACAGTGGAATTGGCTAAGGAGATGTTAGGAAAATGCTTTCTAGTCGGATGGCCCCACCTCATCCAAGCAAAGTAAGTAATGTGGGTGGTATTAGAATAAAGAACACAATTATCAAATATGAAATCATGTAGTTATGTGTTAATGCTATTTAAAGAGATTTAAGTATAATTAAGTAATTACGTATTAGAAGTTACATACATGGAATACATTACCTGAGGACTCGATCCTTTCTCTGAAAATACGATGCTATCTAATGAAGAAATCAAATAAATAGAATTAAATAGTAAGAATTGATTGAACTGTTGTGAATAGTGACCATATTTTATTGCAGTTCTAGTTATTAATTTAAAGTGAATTAATTGATTTATAGAACTGTGGAACATTGACTGTTGTGTGTGCATTTATAGGTCAATTCGTATTTTTTGGATTGTTTTTATGTACGTTAAATTGCTGTTTTGTTATTTTTTTGTTAATATCATTGTAGTAATTGGCCATAGTCTTTAAGTTTGCACCTGATGATGGTGTAATTGCCAAAACCAGTTGTGTGTTTGTTAAATTATGTGGAATTGCACAAGTTTCTGAATAATATTGTTACAAGTTTTTTGTTACAATAAATTATTTTATTTGATAGGAAGATAAAGTTATCTCCCTCAACAGATTTGCAGGATTATGCCGTAATATGTAAAGTTAATGGTTAATACTGGGTGGGGGTTTTGAAGAAAAATCTTCCATCCCTTAATTTTCTTGGATTCTCATCTTTCTCTTCTCTGTTGGTCAATTTGCACCTTTCATTTGTCCATCCATCCAAGTTAATTTAGTAGCACTGGACCTTAATCAACCACTACTCTATGTTTGATCATGTCCAGTTAAATCTGGTTGTGCATCATACTGTTAAGACTCTGTCTGTAGAATTTATGATGAGTCAATTACACTGTCTGCAAATTTTATATAGGATCACTGAAGTGCTGGATTCCAGTGGCAAGAAGTACTCTATCGATCCTTTTAAAAATACCAAACCAAAAGGAACTGTTGAAAGTGATGAGATTGATGATCTTGATATTAAAATTGAAGATGCTCCGGAGTTTAATTTAATGCTTCGTAGCATTAATGAGAATTACTTCTCTCATCTTGGAATCCAACTCGGAGATGTCAATGTTATTGTGCGAGCCCGTCCAAAGGCTGGATTTAGGTATACATTTACTCCAGACAAGCTCACCATGGAAAAGCAGGTTAGTAGTATTAAGATGTGTAAGACCATTACTGAATTCAATGTTCAACCTTCTGATAGGATTAGATTATTTAAGTAGTGATTACATCTTCAGCTAAAAGCATATTTTGTTTAGTTGTTTTTGAAATGATAATTAGATTACTTCAGTACTCTTAAACACACATTCCAAGATTAATCCTTCTAGAAACAATGTTCAACGTACCCTAATTAATATTGTTTCTGTTCTTTCCCTATTTGTCTGCATACCAAAATTTAGTGATCCTTCCTCCCAGAGCATTTCATTGGCTTAAATCAAATTGCACTTACTTTAACCCTAAATTTATTACTTATGAAATAAAGAAAATTGCAAATTGATTTCCTTTGTTTTATGATGTTTGTCCACAAAGTACAGCCAGAAATGATTGATTATATTTACTTATGTTTAAATTATTTTCTGTAGTGCTCATATTGGAGGATTTACTTGTTTCAATGAATTTTCTGATCCTTATAATTTTTAAAAATGTATGTGTATTGCCCTCTATTGTTGGTTAAAAAGCATTATTTTAACTATCATCTGATTTATTTTCCTAATAATTGTCTTGTGCTCTTGATGTCATTAATTTTTGGATAGGTAATTTGGAACACTCAGATTTTGCTTCAGATTATTATTGAGTGGATTTAGTAATATCTCAAGAGATATTAGGCTACGCACTGTCATACAATTTTTAGTTGGCTGACTGTTTAATTGCCTGAGTGACTACCAAGGGTTCTTTTGAGCCTGTACTCACATTCGGTCATTTAGTTGGCCAATTAAACATTGTGTTTTACCTCAAACCGAATGCAACTCATTAACTCATGCATGCATTATCATGATCAAGTGATCGTAAAAAATTACATTGCAATAAATTATAACCATCAGCTAGTCAAATAGTAGTACAACTAAAAATTCAGTGTCAGATGTCAGTGCCTAGCCTTATTGTTAATAAATAAAAAAAATTATCTTGTGAGAGTATTCTTTCACTCAATCTTAGATTTTATGATAATTTTTATAATTTTGAGATTTCATATGAAAAATCCAAATCAATCAATGTGATCGTTAACACTGATCTCACTACTTTTTAAGTGCCAAGAATTTTATGTAAAAGTAACTTGAATCAAAAACGATATCATACATTTAAATGTTATTATCTCTTGTTGAAATAAGTGCTCTTTTATCTATGCATTAATTAAACTATTTCAGTGGGCAGAAATACCTGAATCTTATGCGATACAGACTGTAGTAAAAGACATCAAAATTGCAGGAGAGGATATTGAGGAAACTTTGTCTATTCATGAATTATTCCTGCCCGAAACTGTTATTTTTCATCTTGCTGCTCCATATTATGGATATAAGGGTCAGGTGAGTACGTTAGAAAATCTAGTAGCTTTTTTTTATCCAGTATCCTTCAGTGTATCTTACAAGTAATCCCAGAAAGCAAGAAAGGAACGCCGCTCTTTATGATGCCAAATGCACCAACAAAGATGGCTTTTGGAAATTTCAAACCTCTAATTCATTTACAGCCATGTTCCAAATTTTCTTTTTTTACGACCTATATGTAGTCACAGCTGATTATTTATTGATCTGAAAAATAAATATTAAACACTTAATAATTGCTATAATTATAAACTATTACCAATGAATACCGAATGATTTGAGAAAGCATTTTTACAAACCATCATTCATCATACTTCTATTATTATATTATTTAATAAAAGTTCATTTGATTGAAATATAATTATTCTATCGGATATGGGGTGAAATAATGGAAATATTGCCCTTATGCCTTTCAGTGAGTAACAAGGAAAATGTATATAAAAAATTAAAATAAGATTTGAGAATTACTTGAAAACAGCAGGTTATTCCTTACAGATTTGGTCTAGCGCAGGTGTGTAATGCATGGCTGTCTATACTCAGATTTTCAATTAATTATTGCAACAAAACTAAGGCCCATTTAAACAAATGCCAATACAGTTTTTCATTAGTCTACTTCCTACATAACAACAAAAATTTTCATCAAAATTCCAGCACAAAAGTGAGTCTCCTCTTGTTAGTTGAAGTATGAATATATAATAACAAAATTTCACATCTGTCAAATCTCATCTATCACATCAAGTATCTAGTGTCATTTTTATAAGTCCCAATTAGCATGGTATTTGTTAATCGTTATTTCCTTGAAAGGGAAATGGTTAGGGTATATTTTCACAAGAAGGCATTAACCCACTAAAAGTCCTTAGGAAATATGCACTTGTAAAAGGTCTGGCAGGACTGGGAATCAAACCCGGGATCTTCCCCTATCCTGGAGGCTGCTTTGCTTCTTTGCAGGGAAAGCAGCCTCCTGGATAGGGGAGATCCCAGGTTTGATTCCCAGCCTGTCAGACTTTTTTCAAGTATGTTTTTCTTATCATTTCTTTGTTGAGAATCAATGCACTCTTCACCTGTTACTAAATGAAAAGATTTTACCTTACTTGTTGAGCCAAAAATTCAATACGTTTAACCCTACTCTTATATTTTGATAAAAATTCCTTAAAAAAAGGGGTGACCGCCGGTTTTTTTTATTTCATACAAGTGACTCATTCCAAATTGCACTATAGGCAGCACATTGCAAATCATTGCTGGGAGTGCAATATAGCCGTTCAAGCAGCTGTACAGAATTATGTAGTTGTGACTCATTGGTGATCCTCGCTAGGTTGGACATGTAGAGATATCAGTCGTTTAACTAGCTAGAGTCAAGAATCAAATATATCTCAAAAGGTGGATGGGAAAATATTTCTGACTATCCTTACTATTTAAGCTTCTGCATTAGCTTTGGTGTTTCTGTCTGGGAAACTAATGGCCAGGAAATTGTATTAGCTGTCATGTATTCCTCAGTGAACCGATTTTAGGATAAGAAATCCACTGTCTTTGATAGGCCAGCTATCAGCCATTCAAACTTACATATTATTGTCCACTAAACCATAGATCTCTGTACACTCTTTGCTCACTACCAGGCTGAATGTGATAAGAAACTTATTAGTGTCAATCTCACTCTAATGGAGATGCTCACGTTTTATTTTCACATTTTGTAATAAAAAAATACCTGTTTATAGCTATCAATATCATTAAAGTTGTCTAGTTTGTTTTCATCTTCTCATAATTTCCTGTTTTCATCAACTCTGTGACATTAATTGTGAATTTTTTTAGGTTGTAGAAATTATTCCTGGAAATCCTGGTATGCTGCCTAAACTCCGAATTGCTCTATCTTTGGAGCCTGAACCAAAAATGATGAGAGTGAGGAGTAAGCTGGAAATGACGGGAATGAAATACATGCCAGGTAATATTTATTGCATCTATCTAGGAGATATGTTGACCTATTGTAATTTAAGTCAGTTGTAGGATTACAATGGTGGTGTGACCGCATGTCTTAAGGTGCGCATTACATTCGCGGGCAAATGATGTTTCAATCTCTGACACTTGAATTTTGTGCATTTGCATTATTTTCAAAGGTGCATTATTTTCGAGTAAATTATTTGCTGAATAACTAGTAACGCTAGGATAAAATTAAGTCATTATTCACAATGACCCTCTGGAATATTGTAGCAGCAGTCTGATTAAAAAAAGGAACATTTTGAAGGATTAAAAAATAAATACATTTTTATGAATATATCGCTAAGATTATGTAGTATTATCCAAAATACTTCCTAAATAAACTGTTTAAAAATCCAGGATGCTTTTTGTGCCTCTAAAGTAAATATGGAATTTTTTCATTGCACGTTATGATTTGAAATAATTCTGCATCTCATGTCATATTGTGTCTAATTTGCAGGGAAATGTGTAATGTTTGTAAGTGGTCTCATGCATTCATCCTTTCTTCATTTATATATTTTCAAACCCTGTTTAACAACTCCTCTACAGGTGGAATAGCTGCTCAAAGGATTGGAATTAGTAGTCATTTAGTGTCTCGAATCACTGGCACTATTTACATAAATCAAAACGATGGCAGTGGAAAATCTACTAATATTGGTCTTAGTCTCAAATTCAACAAGAGAAGACAAGAAGTGAGTTTTAAAGAATCCAGAGTTTCATTCGTAATTTTTGCATCAAGGTTCTTAGCTTCTAAGAGAAATTTTATGTGTTTACATTAATATTCCCTCTTTCTAGTCAATAGTTATTAAAATCTTTTATCTTATATTTGTATCATAATGTAGCTTTTCATCCAAAAATGCCTAATCATTAATGCCTAAATTATTTTTATGGATCAGTAAATAATCTTTTAATCAGTAATGTTTTTCATTTATCTAAGCACAGTGTGTGTTTTTGGGTTATTTTTTATTTACTGGCATTCATATTCAGGAGTTCTCGTATTCATTCTCTTCTTAACATTTTTTCAGGTACCTGGTTTCACAAAGAAAGATGACAATGTCTGGCTGTATTCGGAGCGTTGTGTAGATCTGCTGGATAATTACATAAGGAAATATCCCAGATTATTCAAATATTTTGCTGACCATGCGGATAGAAATGATTTTGAAGAAGCAGAGGTTTTCCCTGATGGAGAGATGTATGCCTCAATCTTATCTATTCTGTTAAGGATATCAAAAAAGATTATTTTGACTAACCTCTTGTTGTACACATAATTCATTCAATTTTTTTATTTAATTGTTGAATGATGGTATGAATGATTTCTCCTGAAAAATTTGAAAATCAATTAGCTCTTATTGTGCCAAGATTTTAAAGTAACATATGGTACCTAGTGAGAGTAAAGTTGGACGCAATTTTTTATTATATTTTGTAATTTTAAACTTAAAGGTGGTCCACAAAAAATTAGTTATTTAGAGTTACTTAATAAGTGCAGTATTACCTATTAAAACATTTTATTTTATCTCTCAAGGTATAAATGTATTATCTAAATCTTATTACGAATCCTATTGAGTATTGTGTTCTTTGTAGTCAAACTAGTAAAGAGTTTGCCTGATTAACATTCTCGCAGTCTTGTGTAGATTTCATCATCATATGGTAATCTGCTTGTGCAGGTTATAATTCTTCCTTCTTTCTCTATCCTCTGCCCTTCTCTTCATTTCTTTTTATCTTTCCCTCTACTGTTCCTTCAATTATTTCCTTTAACAAGCATTTCCTTCTTAATGTGTTTCCAATCCAGTCTCTTTTTCTTTTATGGATTAATTTAATCGATATCCTTTCCTCTTCGATTCATCTCAGCACCTCCTCATTCCTTACTCTGTCTGTCCATCTTATGTTCAGCAATTTTCTCTATACCCACATTTTGAAAGCTTCTATCCTTATATAGTCATTCCACATTTCACACCCATAGAGAAACACTCTCCATATCAGGCACCTTACCATCCCTTTCCTCAACTTTATATCAATTTTGCTTGTTAGTATTTTTTTGCTTTCAACAGAAAGCTTCCTTTGCTATCCCTATTATCACTTTCACTTTTTTCTTGCTTCTCTAGTCACTTGTCACCACTGTAGATTTACATCTCTTATATTTATTCGTCAAAATTAAAACTTTTGAAACCATAGCATACTACTGTAAAATTTTTATATTTAAGTAACAGAATCATAAAAAAATATTTGTATAGTAATAATAATAAAAGGTAATCAATGACTGCCATAATGAATAAAACTAGGTTCTCACAGGGATTGGAACATGACTATGAGCTTCCTAGAAAACTTCCTGTGTGAAATACGAGTCCTGGAATCATCTCTAACATTATCAGCCCCACGATTTGTTGGGAGAGGAATCAAAACCACCTTGATTTTGCAGTTATGAAGTATTCTTCCCTTGAGCAATATGGTGGTCAGATATGACATCAATCACTCTCAATTGTTCCCTGAGCTCTGTGAATCCTATATATATGACTAAATTATCTTCTTTTCATCTGTAGATGATTTTATTGTCACCTAAGTACTTTTTTCCTCAGTTCTGTGTTAATCATTCTCAAAGCTCTCAATCTTTTACTGCAAAGAATCCATCCCCTAAGCTGCCGTCTTATTTATATATGTAGTTTTTTGTTCACAGATTCTACTATTAATATTCTTGGAGTAACACAAATAATCAAACTAACGAGAGCGTTGCTTTCTGAAGTTAACTTGTCCATAGCGATAATTCACCTGAGGTGTTTTTTTTGCGAACACGTCTACATTTGCCCACTTTCTTGAAGTGTTATGGAAGAGCACAAAAGCCTAGCTCACAATTGTGACTCATGTCCTGTTGGAACCAGGTTTGACAGATATTATTTTATAATGATAGAAAAAACTAAATTAAATTTTTTATTTATATTGCTACGTGTTATTTCTACCCTTATTATAATAATGGAATTTCACCAACTGGTGCCTTTCCCAAGTAATTTGATATTATATTAATCAAAATTAAATTAAATGCATTAGAAAAATTTTAGTACAGAATGACCAAACATCTCCTTTTGGTCCCTCAAACGTTAAATTTGAGACTAATGGCATCTTTCTCTTGCTTGAATGGTCTTGAATACAAAATGAGATAATTGCTCCTGGGCACCAAAGGGCTTTTCTGAATGCGAAGCGGACACCACATAACATTTCTGTTATTCCAGGGTGATATTCAGGCCATCCCTTGGCAATATTATCACTGTACTAGTCAGCTGTTGGCTGTTTGAAAAAGACGCTCCTTGGAAAATGAGAACGAAAATATTACAACGTGTTTAATTTCATCACCACCTCACAATGTGAGAGTCTTTCTCCGGAGAAGATTTAATTCAGAGAATACGTCTGGTATGGAGGTTTTCGCTGCTTGTCCACCGCTGCGTTCTGAAAAGCAGCAGTCATTGATTACGGGGAATTTTATACTTTGATAACATGAGCCAAGCTGAATCTTTGCATTCACATAATGAACAATTTATGAACTATATACTCATCTTGTTAACCTGGACAGAGGTGATGAGAGGGATAGAGTTAAGACACTCTCGATGTTTACAAAACCCAAGACCTGACCAACCAAGTTGTTGGTATTCCTACCCCTTCCCCACTGAGCCTCCACTCTCCCGGCTAGTGCAATCCCAAGTAGTACTGTTGTAGCAAATATAAAAAATCTTTTTAACGAAGCTTGGCGGGAACTTTGTAAGGTTGCTTCGAGCACCAGGTTGAGTATCTCGGTATTAATGTATCGCTGCACTTCTGATTTGCTTGCAGAGATAAACTGAGGGACGTCGTGGATTGGCTAGCTCAGCAGCCTCATAGTAAAGTGGAGCTGAGAACATGTGGTGCTGAAGTATTAGAACCGGAAGCTGTGAGAGAAATTGAGAAGGAAGTAGAAGAGGTGTTATCTGCCAAAGAAATCAAAACTGTTACAATCAATGTGCAGCCTCGCCACGTATTTAAGGTGAGTGAAGCAAAGTTTGATAAGCATTTCTTTTGCCTAATTTAGCCTGCAGATGCAGTAGTTGAATAAATAATTAATGCTACATATTGAATCTTGATTTCTGCTAGAGTTTCTATTACTGAAAGGATTCATTAAGCAAGACTCAGTCATATATTCTGTTGAGAATCCATTCAAAGTTGAGCTCGCTTCAAAAGATAAGATGAAAATCTGTCTCATTAAACTTTAAATAGTTCTTTCACCATTGTTTGTTGTTTAATAAGTCAAACCATTTGTATAGTCATTCTATGTAAACCACTCAACTCATTAAATGCAAACTCAAACAGATGGAATTTAGATACAGATTATTAATGAAAGTATATCACATTAACTGTATAAGAATAGAAATATAAATCTTTTGAATAATTTGTACCATGTGTAGAGCATTGTCTATCTTCTTTGGCTGGACTTTGTGGAATTTATTATAATGAAAGAAAAAGAAGACTTGCAGAAACTAATCTGTAGAAATTTAATTGAAGGAATTCTCAGTTTAAAACTATCCTTGAGGTAAAATGTGAAGGAATAACATGGAAAGAAGTATTTTACTTTATTTTGATTATGAACCATTAACTTCATATCCCTGTGTGTTGACATGATACCGAGGATTTTGTAACATATACCTCATCATGAATCAATCTTGATAATTAGATTTCACCAAATAAACTTATTAACACAATACCATTCTACCTATCATTTTGCTTCATTCATCAACTCACTATCTGGATAAGAAAGTAAGCAAACTTCAGTTCCTCATAATATGAATTGATAAAATGAATTGATAAAGTTTTTACTTGACAATGTTCAAAGTGTAGCGTATCCATGTTTTTTAGATAATTCCATCAAGGATATGCTAATCATAGAAAAAGAAGATGCCAATTTTACTGTTGTTCCAGGGATTTCCTCTAAATGTTATTATTGATTGATATTATTTCCTATCTCTGCTTGGGAATAAACTAAACACTGGATTCATTTTAAATAATTCTAAAAAAGGAAATTGTTTTCAGTTTAGAAAAAATTCTCCCTAATTTTAAAAATATAACTAGTATAGAGTAATTAATGTATCACATAGGGAAAAACATTTTTAATATTGCAGAATTCAAACTATACTCATTGTATTTGTTGTGCCTATGTGGTATTTAAAGTCATATTTCTGCTTTTGTGCAGTTGAAGCTATAACCCCTTAGAGTTTGATGCCTTAAGTACCTTGTTATTTTTGTGTTTATGAGAAGATAGAAGGATCATGTTCTAAAATGAGAATCTATCCTTTGAAAATTGCTAACTAAATTTAAGTGTTTTCCTTGATGTGGTAAAGGTACATTGCTTAGGAAATTTATTATCTTACAGCCCTCTACGAGGTTGGGACATCTTCAACCAGATAGACATACCAAGTACTTTCTGTATGACCGAGTTGTAAATGTTAGAGAATCATATACTGTTCCACTTGGTCTCAGAGGGACAGTTGTTGGTATGTTAAAAGTTGCTCTTTACCTTTGATTTCAAATAAGACTTGAAAAATAATTTTTACAGTTCAGTATGCCACATTTGAGTTTATTTATATTGAAAACATTACATTTAGGTTCAGAAGTGCTACATTATACAGCATCAGTGCAAGACATGAGACTTAAGGCAGAAATTCATATTTGCTTAATGTTTTGTTTGTGTAATATCATTTTCATGTTATCATGTGTATATTTATGTAATGTCATATAAAACATAATTTTCTGTTTTGTTACTAGTTTATGTCTCATGTCACTCAAATTTATATCCTTTAATTTACATCTCTGTGTAATTATCATTTCAACCTTGCTCATATTTATTCATTCATTGTCAGTCGTTTTATTGTCTTTATACTTCATGTTCAAGCAATGCTATCGTGCTTGTTGTCTGAATTTTTCAGAGTTATTTCTCGTTCATTTCGGTAATTTATTGCATAATATGGTGCTTAAGAGTATAAAGTATGGTTTTAATTATTTGAAAATATTTGGAAAAGAAGTCATGTTGAATGTGTACCACCTTGCCTAATGTTTGTCTGTTCAGGTATTCAGAGAGCCCCCAAGGAAGAAGACGCAGTTTATGATGTGGTGTTTGATTCAGCGTTTCCTGGTGGACTGCAAATTTTGGGATGCTCGTCTGGAAAAGGGTATCGCTTACCATCGTATGCTTTGATCAACCTGACTCATTATGAGAGATCTATCGGAATAAATGAAATGAATTTCAAAAATTTCCAGTCTTTCTCCAATCATCGTTCTCCAGGTTAGTCAGCATTGTGTTTCATAATTTATTTTACATTCTTTGAATATTTATCTTTGCAATCAACCCCTAACATTATCATTTTCTGGGAATTAACCAATTATACTCAACCATTGCATGAGCGCATATAATTATCTTATTCAGAGGGGTTTGAATGGGTGAAATGACCCCCTCTGAGAAGATTTTTATAACATAAAGACATTTTTACTATGTTATGATTAGGAATTAGTACGATGGAAAATTGATAATAAAATGTATATGTGCCTGTGTGTATACATACCGTATTTACTCGAAAATAACATGAACCCTCAGGGTCTTCTTTCTGCTTAAAAATCAGGGCGCATGTTAGAATTGACTGTGCACTATTCAGGCACAATGCTACTCATGCACGTCTCTTAGTGCAGGGCTGGCCACAACCTCGACTCACCCTAGTTCCATGTAACTCATCAAATGTTCCAACAATGCTCTATCAATTTTATCACTGTAAGAGCCTCTGAAGACTACAGACTAAACTGTCAGCCAATATTTTTTAATTGAAAGGGAATTGACTAGCCCATCAAACTTTTTAAATGACCAATTTGAATTGTTAATTGGTGTATATGACTAATGGCATTTCCTATAGAGTGTATACGCATATATATATATATATGTACGTATATAGCAGCATATCTATTATATACAGACGTTTCTCTGGATATACCATATATATATATGTATTCCTTTTACCATTTTGTTGATGGTCCTTGGTTCGATCCCAGTGAGTTATTTACATTCCTCAATGAATTTCTTATGGAGATAACAAAACCAATTTTAGGTACTTCCCGGCGTGATATCGACTTCAAACTTTGCAGTAAATAACATAATTTCCAATAAAGTGATAACATATATTCACATCTGCCAATAGGTCTTAGGTTCGACACCAGGCATCTCTAAAATTAGTAACTGATACGATTTTAAAGATTTTTTTTAACCCCTTTCCAGATAACTTAGAAACATAAAACTTGGCATGTGAATAAAGATCATAGATATATTTCATATGGGGTGTTTTAGGTTTTCCTTACCATCCTGGGTTCGATCCCAGAGAGCCGTTAAGATTAGCCTGTATATATCAGATGGGAATAACAGAGTCTTAATTTTGGACCTTCCCGTTATGATATCGACTTCAAAATTTGAATCAAATAAGTTTTATCTCTATCAGGGTGTTATATGTATTCTCATCTTCCAAAAGATCCTGGGTTCGAAATTAGGCATCTCTACTTTTTGATACCTATGGCGGGAATTTTAAATTATTTATGATTCGGTTTCAAAAATATTTTAAGCTACATCCCGGTAGCATAGGGAGTAGAAAATCATAGGGGTCACAGGAAACGCGCTCTTCTTTCTTTATATCTATGAAACTGAAACCAAATGCTCGTGTGTTTGTCGCCAGGTGGGTGAAAAATTCTCCTATTTATAATAAATTTCGTTGATTTTCAAGAATATATTCAATCCCTTTTTTTTTCATTTTAGGACCTTCTTGATATGATGTCGACTTAAATTTGCATTATAGTTATGCTTGCAGAATGCAAGCAACCTTTGCTCGTACTTGTATAGTAAACACATATATGGAGCTGCAAATGGCATGACCGCCTGTCTGAAGATGCGCTTTAGATTTGAGGGCAAATGATTTTTCAATTTCAGGTGCTCCAAAATTGGGGTGGGCATTACATTCGATGGCTCATTATATTAATAAAATAAGTGTTTTACCATTTGGTAGGTTCATGTACCTTAATATTCACTATTCAATGCCGTTTACTTCACTTCTTGATAAAGTATCCTTACCTTCACGTCATCTAGCATCTTATGCCATTGTCTTCCTCTCACTCTGTTTTCTTCAACTCTATCCTCTATTTACTCCTTTAGCTGTCCCTCTCCATTCAACATTTGAATCATCCATTTCCTCTGTCAATGCGTGATTACTTCAAATAAAACCATTTATATCTCAGCCATCCTTAGTACCTGCATGTTTTCTTTTCTTATCAACCCAAATTACTTTTTCCATCCTTCACCACATCAAACAGGGAAATAAAATATAAAACCCAATTCAGTTAGGAAAATAGAGAAGGAATTAAATCTATGTACAATTAAAAGATGCAACTGTGTGAAAATGTATTATAACTGAGCAAAATATATAGTATAAAAAATATGTATCTTATTTTGCTCAAACTATTTGTCTGCCTTTATTTGCTGTCCTTAAAATATTTAAATCATCTAATGAGATTTAAATTCAAATTTTGATTTCAGTAAATTCCTGTTTAGTTAAAAATTGATCGCCTTAATGTTATACACATTTCCTCTCCTCTTATTTTAAACTTCTCATATGCAATTGGAAGAAACAAAATAGGAACAGTTTATCACGAATTAACATAGTTTCTATTTATTAAAATGAAAACTTTGCACAATATCACATAAACTTAAGAAATCTCTCACAATATGTGTCTGTGGTATTGTGCAAAGATTTCTTTTTTCTATGGGAACAATATTAATATGTGAAAAGTGGTTCCTATTTTATTTCTTCCAGCTGTCATGGAATACTACAAAGCTACTCACCACTAGTTGAGTTTATTTTCAGTTTGTGCAATATAAAATTAATTACCCCCAAGAAAAACTCCTTTTATGATATTAAATATAAATAATAGTTAATGTTTATGAAGTAGTAACTGCTATATTTGGTTATTTTCACTTATTTGAAACGTTAACTTTCCCTTTTAGGTCACTATTTGAACAGGAATAAATGCAATTGCTCGCGTCTTTAGTATGATGAGAAATTCTTTAGATATTATTCCATGATTTATCTTTTGTTTTACTAACTTCATATCAAGATACAAATTTTAAAAATAGAAGAACAAAATTTTCTGCAACTTGAAGTAAATATTTCTTTCACATCCTGTGGTTGTACTGTGAGGTAAAAATGAGAACTTTTACTTGATTGACATATTTATGATTAATATTGAAACTGTTGTACTAATCGCTTTAAAAATATTCTTGTAAACTTGAACTATGATTGAATATCTAGCATATTTTCTATACTGAATTGATAATGTCCATGCTCTTGCATATACATTAGAAGATTTGCCAAAAAATTGAATTCATTCAACAATCTAGGGTTCACATCCTTTAAATATATAATTTATATACCAGTTTTAATTACTTTTCTATGAGATAGTTAAATATGGCAAATAATAATCTAATCATCAATGATTTTTGATTTTATAACAAGTTAGGATTAAAGCTTCTTAGAATCAAAATCGTGATTCACAAGAGAGAGTTGTTTACAACCATTTCATTGTTATTAATAATGCCAATCACAGTGTATTTGATTTGAACATGATGAACATTCGATCTACTTTAGTTGATGATTGTCGGGAAAGGGATTATAATTTAATTGAGTAAATTACAGTGGTTTTATTTCTTTTACTGCTTCAATAAAAAAATAAAATTTCTTTTATAATTCAACCTTTCTCCCAATTAAATTCCTTCATTTTTCCCCATTTACTTAAATATTCATTTTACTAAAGGGAAAATTTGTCATTGTTATACTTCCTATTGTAATCAGTACACTTTCTCATGTAATTTCAATAGGAAATACTCCTCTGAAAAGTCAGAAGTACACAAAGTACAGTCCAACCCTCGGAGGATCCAGAGCACCTAACGTTGCTTCGAAAGATGCCTCTGCTTCTGCGTTTGCAAGCTGGCCTTCCGCTCCTCCTGCAGCACTGCTCAGTGCTAACAGAAGAAGCCAGCCCGAACCTGCCAACTCGATTTTCCAGGGAAAGGATCCAGTTATTTTGAAGAGGCCTCCTACAGATCGAGTATTACAGCCTCCTGATACTGCTCAATTCCAAGCCATTTGGAATGAGCTGAAAGTAAGATGTGGAGAACTATTTGTCTCAATATTAAATTTTCTTATTTTGTTAGTGTAGTATGCTTAAAGGAATGCTAGGTGTAATGAAACATTGGAAAAATATAGATAAACAGAAATGATTAATAGCGATGTGACTGGGACTTGAAGGTTCCAGGTCTCCCACTTTCCAGGCAAGTATTCTAGCCATTAAACTACCATGCCACAGCAATTTCATCTCTATTAAAAGGGAACAGAAGTACACAAAGATAGAGTTGGAATTCATGTGGCACGGTAGTTTAGCTACCCACCTGCTTATCCATGTGTTTCAGCCGCATGACTTCTCTTGCAAAGTAATTTCCTATCCTTATTCTCTATTGGAAAAGTACATTGCAAAGTTGTATTTAGAAATTTTTCCATAGAAAATGTCTACTTAAAATGTTTTTCAAATGATTTTATTTCTTTTATTTTGTTTAAAATTCTAATGTACTTGTTATCTGTGTTTCTTTCTCAAAGTTAATGATTGCGATTTGTCCAGTTATCGATTTAATTTTATTTAATTTTTGTTATAGTACTCCATCATATTCAGATAAATACAGCATTTCACGGGTTAAATATTAAAATTATATCTCAAAAATTAATAATTATGTTATTTCATAATAAATTTTTTTCAATAGGTTAAGGACTCTGGCACTGTTGTGTTGAAGAAAATGCTGAAAATTGATGATTCACCATCTGGCCCATCTCAAACGACTCTGCCCAAAGCAGAAAGCACTCCAGCAGTGACCCCTAAAATAGAGGCTACGACGCCATCAGCTCCCTCTGAAAAAATTAGCCAACCTTCAGTACAAGAATTCTTCGAGGTAAAGTACTGCTTATGAATGTTACAGCATTTGTACTGCCACAGCTGCTAAAGCCGGGATACTCAACCTTTATTGGTGCCCGGGCACCCGAGGGCGTTTCAGAAAGCAAAGCTGGCACCACATAACATTTCCGTCCAGAGTGATATTTAGGCCATCCTCTGGCAATGTTATCTCTTTGCTAGTTAAGGCTGTTTTAAAAATAAGCTCCTTGGTTAATAAGACCGAGATTACAATGTATATAATTTCATTACAACCTCACAACGTGGGAAAGTCTTTATCTCGGTAGTCTAAACCTCCACTCAATCCCCGCTAGTGCATCCCTAGAAATACTGTTGTAGCAAATAAAAAGATCTTGTTACCGAAGCCTGGCGAGCACTGTGCAAGGTCGCCTTGGGCACCTTGGTGCTGGCAGGCACCAGGTTGAGTATCCTAGTGCTAAAGGATACGTTTGAGTGCATGCATTTACTAGCAATCTTTTGCATTGACCTAAGGTTTCTTAAAAGTATGTATTTTACCATTTGGTACGGATAACCTCTTATGCAGTCATGCTACCCAGATGGTTGGCAGTTGACTTCTTAAGAAGTCCTTAATATTTTTCTTCTGATTCATAAGAAAATATATATATATTTAGGTAGGGTTGTCAAATGTACCTAATGGAACAATTTTTAAAGAAAATTAAAGGAAAAAACTGTGAGTGGGGTTACAACATAAGAAATTATTGATGCAGAGATGGGTGAAGTCAGGGTCGAAATGTATACTATTTATAACTAGCTGAAACGCCCGTTGATTCTCAATGGGGATTATAGAACTTGATTAAATTCAAGTTTTTGGTCGTGCAATGATTAAATGACCTTCAGTATGCACTAAAATCCCAAGTTCTTCTTTCTATACAGGAAAATGCATGGATTCAACAATGGGATCGGTCGTCAGGGAGACAGTTTGTTTACAACTTATAATTTTCAAAAAATTTTTGTATATTTCACCTATATTCTTGCAAATTTGAATCGAAAGTAAGATTCCACAAATAAAATAAGAATCTTCATTCAATTCTTTCTTTGGGTGTTTGTCTTGTTAACGTGCGACTATTCCTTCTTATTTAATTTTTCAAAAGAAATAAACCCTGCTTGCGATAAAAAAGAGTTTTGTGTGTAATCTATATGGAAAAACTATCTGAGCAATCTAGGTTTGAACCCCATAATATTGTCGAATAAAAAGGCGACATTGATTTCTTCCAGGTCGCAGAGGACACGTGTATAAAGTTTGAAGCAAATTGGATGAATGGTGTAGCCTCCAATCTAAGACAAATCCACAAACACCCACAGAAATTCGATTTTATATATACATATAGATTTATAAATTTTCAAATCTGATTCAGTAAAATTGCACAAAAAAGGATAAGCGAGGATCCAACCCTTTACTCCAATTAATACACTGCTCTTCTTGAGTCCATGTATTTTATATGTTTTCATCGTTATGATTGGCACATTATTTCATTTCAATAAGTGCACCAGATCCACATGTTTCTTGTACTGTACCAGGCCATCTATAATTTACTATCTCAAAGATGATAGTATTGCAGTATTAATAGATTAATGTCCAAAGTTGTCATTGCTTCACCATCAAGTTTAATGATCATAAACTAATCTAAAATTTCATTCACACATTTGCTAATCTGCTGTAATGAGTGTATGCATTTTATAGTGAATGAATACTTTTACTAAGAATAGTTTAAATAATAATTTCAACTCTGTAGTTCATACTTATCCTAAAACCTTTTGTAAATATATTCACTGACCTTTAAGTGCACAGATTGACTGCACTTCATGATTTTGTTGTATCAAATACATTAAATTCTTATGAATGAACAATCACTTCAAGTTTCAACCCAAACGATTCCACATTAAATCAGTTCCCATTCATCTTCAATGGCTTAGTTGTGCCGTTGTTTGATGTGTGGATATGTTTAAAATTATTCTATCCAAGGGAAATTTTCATCAGTCTTAGTATAATTCTGATCCTATCAAATTAAAAAAAAATGTTATTGCTTATTTTTGTTCCTTTATTTGTTATGTGTTGAGTAAGGAAGTAATATTTTTTTATTTTTTCCCACAGAAAGCAAAGGCTGTCAATGCAAAGCATCAGCAGAAAACAGTAAATAATCCTCGTTACTGCGTTCAATTGATATCTTTATTTCAACGTTCAGGTAATTCTTAAATTTTCTTTCTAGTATAACCTTCATGAGTGAATGTATTGGATGCCATCATATGCTTTAATTTTACCAAACTGGGAGCTTGCTTTGTATTTAACCATTAGAAAAATATAATTACAATTTATGTATGATGCCCTCTATGTCATAGACACTGCCATTATAAGAAAGGTATCTGTTTACTTATTAATTTTTCTCTTTAATTTATCGATGTAAAAGTAAAATTGTGGCATCTTTATGCTTATGAAACTAAGACATGAATTAGTACACATATGGTAAAAACAAACAAAAGGTAAAGAGAGACAGAATAGTACTTACCTCAGTTTTATCGAGGCATGACAGGTTCCAGCAAATCATTGCCTTCATCAGGTGGATGATGGTAATTATTTACCAAAACCATTTGTATCTCAATAAAACTGTGAAAAAGTTCTATTCTGTCTCTCTTTACCTTTTGTGCAATGGATTTTTGCAAAAAAGGCCTTCCTCAGTGGATTTTATTCTATGAATTAAATGTGTTTCATCTCATAAATCTTGTGTGTTTTACAGTAAAATTGTTGTAGTATCCAGTATTAAATATACTACTTCAGTATAATTGAAGTATGTACTACAATATGAATGCTAAACCTAAAATAAGGGTGCTATGATAAGGATTGATTCTGGTTCTCTGAAATTTTGGGAAAGCTAATATAGAAGCTTATGTACAGAAGCTGTGATAAGTGAAAGTATTTTGTAGCACAGTTGTAATTTGCATCAATCTTGACTAGTTAAGCTAGTTGTGAGAGCACATGTTATACATTGCAAAGTCATTTACCCCTTTAGAAAATTTATTTTCCCTTTTTTTAAGGTCTACATATGGTCAAACTAATGCTAAGTAGGTCACATTTATTTATTTTACAGTAATATCATCGTTTGTCCCTTGGAAAGGTGGTGATGTTATTTTATATTACATTTAACATGAAAGTTCTAAGTTTTCAACTACTGAGCATTGGTATCTAAAAACCTCCTCCATTAAATACACTAGTTTGAAAACTATGCTAATTTAATGCAAACTATGCCAATTTAAAATTGCTAAATAAAAACCACTACAAACACCATGTTTGATTAACAATTAACTTGACTTATTCCTCAGGAACCACACGTGTACAAGTACAGAATATCAGTACATAATGGAAAAATCAGCATTTTCTTGCAATAGCGTTAACAATACTTGTTAACATTACTTATCACTCAGATTTTTCAGGGTTTTTGATAGGTCTTCATGGCTACCATAGTAGATGAACATGAACAGGGCACATGTGGTCCCTACCGTAAATCACACCATCAGGCATTCCCCTACTTGTCTCACATTTCCATGTATGCAGGCTCACTTGTCAAGCAGTCAATGTTGATTATTCCCTTAATGAAACACTTAACATTATTGGGGAAGACTCAAAGATTTCTTCCGGTGGACCGTTCCATTTCTTGATTGAAAATCCCAATCTTGAAACGAGTATTTCTAAATCTGATAAATGTAAGTTACGGTATTGATAAAATGCGTGTATGAGGCGATTATTCACAATGAATGTTCTTTTTTAATAAATAAAGGTTTTGGAATACCACAGTACGACTATGTGGAATTAGGTGATGGAAGAATTGCCGCAAGCTTGTCCCTTCCAAACCGTACCACATTCAATGGAGAGCCTTCATATGACAGAGCTCAGGTAACTTCATATTTATAGTGGTTGTTTGGTCAAAATTCATGGTATTTACCACCTTAGTTATTGTTGACTGCAATTCCTTTGTCTGTTATCTTCAATTGATTTTAAGTAGTTTCTGTTTACTTGATAAGGGAAATTAGCTTTAATATATGTTTGGCT
Source organism: Sympetrum striolatum (assembly GCA_947579665.1). Taxonomy (NCBI): domain Eukaryota; kingdom Metazoa; phylum Arthropoda; class Insecta; order Odonata; family Libellulidae; genus Sympetrum; species Sympetrum striolatum. Next base: position 44,851,590 of record OX388350.1, read on the forward strand.
TATCAGCCAAGTACTATGTAGTATATTTTTTGTGAGAGCTAATTGTTTTAATTTTCCTTAAAGGGCCTTAATATTGCATTTAAATGTCATATCAGGGTTATTTTAAGTCTGCACTTAATTTTTTTTCATTTGATATTATTGAAAACAATTCTGATTAACAGGCTTTTAACTTTGTATGATTAGTTTTTTTAATCAAAGCATGTTTCCTTGAAAGAAGGAAATACTTGCCACTTGCCAGTGAATATTTTTGCAAAAATAAACCCATTAAGTGCTGGTTAATCAGTAGATGTCTAATTTACATATAGTTTTTCTTCATTTATTTCATCAATGACAAACTGGATATCTATCTCCAAATAACCATTTTGTAATCATAGGCTTCAGAAAATGCAGCTAAGATTGCTCTTGCCCGTATGAGTGAGCAAGATCTCAGGATGCCATTGCCAGCTAGCAATCTTCCAGCTCCACCACATCAGTGGTACCAGCCTCAAATACAGCATCAGCAGCATGGCCATTATCAACCGAATTCTAATCAACAACATTGGCAAAATACTCCTAACCCGTACCAGAAATTAAATTGGAGAGGTAAGATCGCTCATCGCCAAAAAATGAAGATGTACTTGTTATATCAGTTGCACTTAATATTTTTTACATTAACAAAAGTTCATTAGCAAAAACAGCCTTGTAGCGAATCATAATAATCTCACTTTCAGTATTAGACATCCTACCTCCCATTATTATTTCTCTTCTCTCACTTCTCTTTAATTGTCCCAACTTTATAACAAGCCAGGGAAAGTCTTTAGAGTAAAATTAATGTTTATTTCTGTATTTTTGATATTGATTATGATCTTCACCAAGTTAAGTTTGTAAAACACCCTGCCATATTCTAGTAGGTGGCATACTGGGTATCATTGGAGATGAAAGTTAAACAACTGATTTAATTAAAATTCTTCTGCAACACAACTTCTATATGGGATTCCTTAATAAAGATTTATCTTGAGTGTATTATATTCAGCCCTCAACTACAGCTCTATGCTTGTTACCTTGGCCTATTCTGCTATACTATACCTACATTGACACTGTTTTTAAATTTTACGCAACAGAGAAATACTAAAGTTTTGTGAAAACTGTACCTCATAACCTCTATGTAAGGTAAGAGTGAGGAAAGCAATGGCAAATTACCTCACTCCTCATCCTGCCTAGTGAACCTCATTCTTCTCTGCAAGCTCTCAGTAGCTTAAGCCAGAGGGGATGAAGTGCCAACCGGCCTTTAGGCTGAATACGTGACAGGCAGTAGGACAAGAGATATGTCTCACATTCTCCTTACAATTGTCTAAATTCAGATAGCTGAGAAATGGAAACACTGAAGAAAATTAACTTGTATTATAATTATATTGCGACTTTACATATGAAATACTGCTACCCACAATCTCTTATTTACTGCGCTTCCAAAGTTTTACATTTACATTTAAACCCTGCAATCCGCCAGTGGCGCGTGGCAGGGGGTGTAAGACACCAAAATACCTATCTAATCTGGAGAGCTATTTGCTTCTCTAATACCTCGCGGAAAAAATGACCAAAAGTAGCTATCTGTCCTGGCAACTACTTCCCTGTATCGCTTTTTTGTTTTCTCTCGAAGGTCGCGTAGGAATATAACTGGAATGACAATATCTGTTATCTCCTCCCCGAAATCGGTAGAGATAAATTTATCAAAAAGTTGCCGTCGATATTCATGTCTTCTATCACTAAGAGAGTTCCAACCGAGGGATTCTATCATAGCCGAAACACTGCTGTCGAATCTGAAATCTCCCTTGACGAACCTGGCTGCTCTACGTTGAACCATCTCGAGATCGGAAATTAATCCTACTTCGTGAGGATCCCAAACCGCACAGCAATACTCAAGTAGAGGTCGAATTAGGGAAAAGTACGCTATTTCTTTTACTCTCGGTGAACATCCCCTAAGAATTCTGCTGGCTAACCTTTGCATTCTATTCGCCTTTCCTCCTACGCCTCGAATATGCTCTTTGAAGGAAATATTACTGCTGAGCGTAATTCCTAGATATTTATGAGTTGAACATTATTGCAAGCTGATAACTTTTCCCTGTTTGAATGTTACAGCTATTCATGCAGTTTTATTTCTTTATAATTTTTATCGATGAAATCCCATGTAAACTCTTTTGAATCTCTTTCAGAAAATCCAGATTTGAAACCGGAATGGAGGGCCAGGCACGTGAGTCCATGGCATGGGAACAGGCCCCCTGCACCGTTCAGTCCATTTGGCCAGCAGAGATTCATGCCACCCTTTTCAGTTCCGCCCCATCCTAACCATCTGGCCATGCAGCGCCCAAATGCCAACTTCAAGGCAAAACCCATGTGGGCACACCAGCAACCGCAACCAAAGCCTTTCAATGAATTCCCAGTGGGCATGAATGGTCCAGTAGCTCCAAAAACGTTGGTACCTCTTCAGGTACTGCGGGCTAACTCCCAGCAAGTTGCCTCTCCGATGCAGCCCAAACAAGTGAAAGCCCCAGAGATCAAAACAGAAATTAATAGTAATAAACCGTATCTCGTTGACCAGAAAGGGATAACAGAGCAAGGGAAAGTTGTGCAGCTGTTGGAACGTGATAAGGCTGAGAACTTAGAAAAAGAGGTGGTTAAGCAAGAAGCTACGAATGTGCTAAGGTCGCACGGAGGTGGCGACGATGACCAGAGACAACTAGCTAGTACGGAGGAAGGAGATCATAAAACGAGGAGCCGAGAGGTTAAGAAAGGGAAGGAAATATATGTACCTCCAAGAGTTAGGAAGTCACGGCTTGCCATAAAATTTGGGGCATCTGAGGAGAGAAGTTAAAACTGGATGGAATGCTGCCATACCACCTTAACTGAGAAGGGCATAACTTGCTGTAAAGTTTGGGCCATCTCAGTGAATTTTTATTGATTTTAATATTTGACATGGATAAAAAGTGTTTTAAATGAATGGTAAATGTTTAGCATATTTTTTAAAAGCTGGATAACAGGATAAAGCAGTATTGTGGAGTATTTCTACAAGCTGTTTTGATTCCTTTTCTGTATAGTTTAAATTGTACAAAGCATTTGGTATTTTTTATCTACTGATCATGTTCATAGCATTATTAGCTTTCAATTTCTTCTGTAATAAATGGATGTCTTTGTAAAAAAGTTGAAGATTCATTTCATTGTGAACAAAATACAATTAGCTTTCTTCATGCTTTGAATGGACAAGAGAAAGACTGTGAAATTTATATTTAAATCTAATTTCATGTTGTAATTATTGCAAATGCTGCATTTAAATATAAATTCTACATCGCATCTGTATAAATTCAAAGCTCGTATTTATTAGAAAACAGATAATAATACTTCCATCTATCAATCTGGAGTTTTTAGGTTTCAAATTGGTCTACTTATTTCGTAACTTTGATTTTATGGTTAATTTTCACAGACAATACCATTTTAAATTAAATTTCTGCTTTGCAAATCCAATACGATTCATTCACCGGAATAAACCAAGATAACTGTAAACTTTAAGGAAACCTTTGTTGGGAAAAGATTGACGGTAAGGACATCTGTCGGCCATCGTATGATTTAAGTTGTTTCCGTTGCTTCTGCCGTGATGTCTCATCTACGATTGTGTCGTCATTCAATTTAGCATATTTTTTAAAAATATGACGTAAGTAATTCGCGAAATTACATCGACGATTGAATAAAGCAGTTCGGGAGACATGTTTTTGAAAGGGTTACCTCATTATGCGTCAGGAAAAATCGTTACTGGTTTTGGACGAGGTTCTAAAGAACTAGGTATACCTACTGGTAAGCTCTTCTTTATATTTTAAAAATATAATGATTCGTCATGCAGAAACGATGAATTTTCTTTAATCTTTTCATAATGATTTATTCGCGTAGCAAATTATCCTATGGATGTAGTAGAAGCTCTTCCTCCTTCTCTTAGTACTGGAATATATTATGGGTGGGCGAATGTTGACGATGGTCCCGTTTATAAAATGGTCATGAGTATAGGATGGAACCCATTTTATCATAATCAGAAAAAATCTATGGTAAGTGGCGATTGTATTAAATGGATTATATTGACATTAAAAAAATATTTCCGAAATTTCATTGAGGACCACTTTCAGGAAACTCACATCCTACACACATTCCCTGGCGACCTTTATGGGTGTCTACTTAGAGTGTGTATTGTAGGTTATTTAAGACCTGAAAAGGATTTCAAATCTCTAGGTGATTATTTTTATTTTTTATAGACAAACTTTTTCGTTTCTTCAAGTTGTCAGGTGATTTTCATGTTGCAATAATTCCACAGAATCTGAGTCGGCGTTAAATTTATTAATTGTAATTTTTCTTTTATTTTAGAGGATCTCATCTCCGCTATAAAAACGGATATAGAAACTGCTGACAAAGCTCTAGAAGATCCTGCATTGGTACCGTTCAAAAGCGATCCATTTTTTCAATCAAAAATCTTGTAGGTACTTTGAAGACGAATATAGCTCTTACATACCATAAATGGGGATTCAAACGCAAATTAATAGTATTGAATTGATGATCTGTGAGTATTTTCCTGTCACTAGCTACTTATTTTTCGGTTTCGTACTTGAAAGCAATCTGAATGGATGTTGATTACAATTTGTGATGCTTCTTTTTTTTGACAAGAAGTTTATTTTCTCCTGTAAATGTACTATAAATGGGTAGATAGTATGAACTTTGTAATATTGATTTTTTAAAGTTTTTGAAGAATTCGTTTTATAGGAATTTACAAACGGAAACGATATTGTGTACTTACATCAAATGGTGAGCTTTAAGGATGATATTTCTCTGAGAAATCATTCATTATGAATTGATGGAAATGTTTGACGAAGTAGTGAGTTGTTTGAGAACAAAAGAGCCATTGTTCATCAAACTATATTATGAAAAGATGAGAGTATTTAGTTTATCATATTTATTTGTTATGTTTGTTGAACTTTTATATGAATAAATTGTTCATGTTTTTTATACATTATCAATTCCAGGTATTTTATTTCCATTTATGCTGCTGAATCATCTTATAATTGAACACAGATTTATGCTTTTCCACAAAAATTTATTATTGAGATACCGGGTTCAATAATAAATTTTTCTGGAAAAGTATTAATCTGTGTTCAGTTATGTCTTTCCACATCTCGGCCGCATCGATAGATTATATTCATCTCATAATTATTTTAATTTCTCATGCTGCAAAATTACTTAAAATAAGGGTCAATTTGAAAAGCCTTTCATTTGAGCCAAATAGTCAAAACTGATTAAATATTAAAGACAATTCGGTTTGACCTGGAAAATAGGAAATTGGTGTGAATTTATTTATTGAGTAAAAGAGCATGAGTAGGATAGCTGAAGAGGAATCGGAATGGGCTGAGTCGGGAAGGGGGTTAAGACAAGAGTGTCCCATGACATCAACATTTGTTTACATGTATGCAGAGGGAATGGCAAAAAAAGCATGAGGAGAAATAGATAAGTGAGTGATGGTTGGTGGGGATGTAGTGAAGTCTGTAATGTATGTATACGATGAAGTTATTGCGTGCGACTCCAAAAGGAGTTTACAAATTTTACTAAAAGTACATACTTAACGATAAAGCAAGGAAGTTTGGGATGAACATTCATGCAAGTAAAACTAATTTAATAAGGTTTACTAAGAGCAAGAAAGCTAAGTAAACAATAAGGATGGATGAAGGAAAACTAGAGCAGGTGAATAAGTTCTCTTACTTGAAGTACTCCTTATTGGGATGTAAGGTTCAAAAAAAGGATAGAGGCCAAGGGAACTGATGGATAGAGATCCAAATAAATTAATGAGGAAAGGATTAAGGAGTTGCTGGGGAGAGCAAGGCTTTCATTGAAGTAATTAAGCATCAACAGAGGAAATGGGTGGGTCAAATATTGAGAGGAAAGGAACTGCCAAAGAAAGCAATTTGAGGGTAGAATATAATAATAATAATGCTGTCTTATTTTTTGATGTATTATATTTGATATATTATAAGAGAAAAGACGGAAGATGTGATGACATATAGGGTGGAGTAAGCTTCCAAGAAACATAAGAATTGGCATTGAATAGGGAATTTTTGAAGCACATGAACCTACCAAAAGGTAGAACTTGCATGTATATTTCCTATATTTTCTCTGTAAATTTGCAACTCTGCTGTATCTGAAAATTTAATTAATAAATAAATGATTACAAATGGTGTTTCAACATGAAATATGTTCACACCTTATCTATGGGGAACTATGAAAATAGTAAGCTTTTTCTGCAACTTGAAATTTCCTTGATGGACTTGTTACTTTTAAAATCGAAGAATCCTATTCTGGGATCACAAGATAAAGATTATGTTGAAGATTTTCATTTGAACGAAATAAGTTTATTCTGTAAGAAGTCTGCTCTTCAGTGGATAGAAAATTCCTGGTAGTGAGGTAAGACCCTTTTAACTTTGTGGAATTAGCAATTCCATTGATGGAAATGAAGATGAATTTTTGTTTGAAGAAAGGAACACCGCTGGTTACACAACTATTTTTTATTAGAATTTTTGGTGGAAATATCAGTGCATTATATCAGATGCGAAATGTGGTGTATGGAACTGAAAAATTAAAGAGGTAGTAAACCACCAAAAGCTCTGGTTCATGCTGTGTGAAGAAAAAGACGCTAACATTAAACATGGAAACCTCATCCATGTAAATTTTCAGTAAAACGCAGCAAGGGTAGCTGGTGTAGACAGGGAAGAAACTTAAGTCGTAGTTTAGCATTAACCTACTAGATTTGTCCTTAAATTTTTGAATCATGACAAATTCCATTACTTAGAGCACACAAAATTAAATTGTGATTACAAGGAGCAATCAGACTATTAAATGTCTGAAAGATGAGCATATAAACATTTATTTTTAATCCATTGAGTGCCATGTAGAATTGCCTAACATCATGTGAAAATTGCCAGGCTATTTTACAGTGAATAGCAGACTTTATGAAATATATCTATTAAACCAATAATATTCTGAATATTTTGCTAAATATTTTACTGGGTATAGAAAGCATTTACTTTTTTATTTTGCAATCTCTATTTCAGAAATGAATAAAAAAAGTAATTACAGTAAATTTTTTTTTATAACCAACCTTTTTGATAAGAGTCGCTCAGGGCGATGCCAGCATTTTAACGAACATTTTCCTATGTTACTCACAGCGACGTTGGCACTCAAAGGGTTAATGATCAGTTTTAATCAACATATTCCATACCAATAATATAGCCAATTATGTTCTAACTACATTCTGCAAGTTTAAGTAGGGAAAGTCCACAATAAGCTGAAGTAACCTTATTTGTTGTATTTTAACATTAAATATCCTTTAAAACCTACTTTCTGTTGCCAGCAAACATCTACCTAGTATTTACTAAACAGGCTAAGGAAAAATGTTTGAAATTGTGGAGTATTACATTAGGAGATCAAAGGACTGATTTTTCTTGAGTGTCTAACATATAAATTGAATTTCTTCTCTAAATTTAAAGCATGTAAATCAAGCGTCTTCTATCGTTTGATGTGTATATTTTGTGATTCACTCTTTTGGAATAGATTGGACAACTGAGAATGATTACAATAGATGTATTGAATATTTTCTCGTGTTTAGATTATATAGTCATTTTTAATTCATGGAAAAAAATGCATTGATATGGCTAATAAAAATTTCTTGAGGTCAGAAACATACATATAAAATGTTACATACAGTAAAAACATACTGTGTATGCATGGATCTGATAAGTTTGAGAGACAAGAATTTATGAGCAATGTTCCAAGAGAGGGATGCTATTCCTTTTCATTCAACACAGATTTCATACCTGCTTCTTCTGCCAACTCCAAATCACTGTGCACGTTGTGTAATTAAGGTTAATGATCACTGAACCAATATTAATATTTGTCATACTTAATTTGCTGCCACAAATTCATTTATTTCCAGTGATTTCTCATTATTTTTCAGCACCACTGGATTCGTAATCCTTCCACAAAGTGTTTTTAAATTGGGGTAATGAGAAAAAATGAGTACCTGTACTTCTGTGACAAAGTCGTGTACAGAATAATGCTAGTCTATGTGATTAATACTCCCCATTAGTAAAATGCTGGATAAAGTACATCATTTGCAAGAGTATTTAACTTTATTTTTGCTCTATTCCATACTAGGATAAATAAAGCTAGTAAACTTTAGCAATAACTTTCCTAAAAAAGCAATGCTGAAAATTTAATTAATAACCTTAGTTACCTTGTAAAAAGTAAGTAGGTCCTTTAGGAGAAGTAAATCTTAAGTTGGGCTTTAAAAATACATTTCTGGAAAATTACTGCCTCATGAAATTTAAAATAGCCATTTGCTCCACATGCATGTCTTGATGTAGCTTGAAGAATCATTTCAAACAAGGACAATCAAGAAACCATAACTATGCAAGTATGCGAGTCCATGCAATTGATTCAAGTTGCCTACTAACAGTAACAACGAATTGAAAATACTTAAACTAAACACTTAAAACACAGACTCAGATTTAAACAATCTTCACTGAACTTAATAAAAAACAAAAAGGTTCCCAAGGTTTATTTATTTAAAATAATTGCGTTTTATAAGAGTAGTTGCACAAAACAATACTGGGATTAATGAAGAGGTACTTAAGTTGAATTAAGACGGTCAGAGGTCTTCAAAATGACAAGAGAATATGGATACAACTTTGACAAATAATGACAAGGCAAAGTGATACATACAAAATTATAATAAACCGTGTTATTTTAATCATGTGACTAGCTTGGTCGAAACTAAAATTAACTAAAAATTGTTCCTGCTGTCAACTTGCTGCCATCCTGATGTATTCATATTCTTCCTTCCGTATCTGTAATTATGAAAGCGATTATAGTTACTATCATGTTTGACTTTTAAGTACATCCACATCTCAACATAGAAAACTATGTCGATTCATTTACGATAATGAGCCTGAGGGGTTGCACTTGAACTGATTACGGTATAACAAAGATATCTTCAACTATAAAAGAGTAAATATAAAACCACACATCTCTATAAATGCACATGAAGTCATAAAGTAAAATATACTCACTTTTACCGTCACAAGCGACAATTTTTACTTTATCTACTTTGGCTACTTCTTGGACTTCCCTAAACTCCACATCGTTCAACATAAATGTCCATACATTATCACAAAATCGGTAAGTGTTAAGTCTACCAGCCTGTAACAAAAATTGTGATGTATCAGATGGTACGGGAATTATTAAAAGTCAACAGTAAAAATCAACTTACCTTAAAAGTCAACCTTGATCTAACTCGAGAAGGTAGCGCATTGTTAATACTTTTGTCGAAAAGAAGAAGAATTTTGATGGCCAACTGCGGTGTTATTTGCCCATACTAGAGAAAAACATTGAGATAGGAATGTGCTTCACCGAGTATCAGTAGTAAGTTAACCTTAGATTTACCTGTATTAATTCATCCAAAGTTTCTTGAAGGGTGTTTCCTAATGTAGTATTTCTATATAATTGGTAAGTCATTGTCCCAAAAACTTAGAAACAATTTCGAAAACCGTAGAAATAATAACGTTAACTAGAATATGATAAGCATCACCTGCAAACGGAATTGCAGCATTGAGGGAAGTTCTCCCAATAATATATAAAATGCAACTTATAGTACTGTGAAGAATCCGGCGAAGATGATTGACATGACAGCCCTAAGTACCGAAATAACTATTAAGATAGCCACCACTTGTCCGCCATACTAATGGAAGCCTACAAGTCAAATGCTACCAACTGATTAAAAATAATACGCAATCCGGTTTCAGAGACAAAATCCGTGTTTATATAATTCTACAGAAGAATCTTACTTATAATCGGTGTTGCTAAGTGTTTACATGGAATAAGGATTATGTTTTCTTGGCGTACATAGCTGGATTTCTGCGTCGCTTAATTTTGTAGCATAAGTTGAAAATCTTGGTCGTAATTAAATAATTTTCAATCTATCAAATAGAGAGCAAGCTCATAAAACTATAGGCAGAGATCGCAAACTTTTAAACGGATAAATACAAATGATTCAGAAACGAAAGGTAAACAATAAAACCACGAAATAACATTACAAAAATTAACCATCATTCAATCTCAGATTAATTACATCTATCATGTTTTCCAAGTTCACGAAAAGTGGTCTGTGTGTCTTTATAAGGGCATGTAACTATCAGATCGTCTAGAAAATTTGTTAAGCCGATGAAAAATAAATATATCGTACACAAAGATCGTGTGATATTTTCGATCGAATATGAAAAAGATTCTCAAGCCATAAGACTCAAGGCATAAGACGATGCTACCGAAGCTGGAAAAAAGGAAGGAAAAAACATCAATTCAGGGAGAAATGTTAACGGAATACTAAGTAATTTCATTTATTGCATTAAAATATTAAGCCAATTAAAAGTTTAATAAATATATATATATAACGGAAGTTCAAAAATCTCGGAAGTGATAGGAATTTCCTCAGATATGATATGTTATCATGGGATTCCTATCGCTTTAGTTCGAGAATTTTACTGTTTTTTCCGCAATCTGATAAGCATTTGTTTTTCCCTTAAGAATCTTGTACAAATGGTTAGCGTTTGATGAGTTACGTTAGGGGTGAATTCCTAGGACCTTCCATATCTTTATTTGTGGGTTTAGTGAATCACTCGTGAGTGACTTCGCGATGAAGTCAATTCTTTAATTTCTTAAGAAATTAGACCATGGCGGACGGGGGGAAGGAAGAGAAACGATACATCGGTGGCTTCGCGAAATCTCTAAAAAAGTATGGTAGCACTTGTAATCATATGAAACCACAAGAGAGACTTATAAAACATACTGTGGATAAAACGGATACTCTCCAAGGGATTGCACTGAGATATGGCGTTACTGTAAGTATCTATTATTATTAAAAAAAAAACGTTTGACATGTCGTCGATTTGTTCTCTTGTACGAAAATGTTAAAGGTAATCTTCACTGCTGTAACATAGCTGTAGAAACGTTTATTGAGTGGCGTTAGAACTCCGTTAGTTTTTTTTTTGGGAGAAGTTTGGCATGTTGTTTTAGTTGTACGATATTTTGCATTAATGTATAGGGTAATTTACTACATTACGAAGAGTAAACATATGTATGTTATAAATCGGAAATATCTACATATCTGTCCATTTCTCTAATTATTTATTGTATCTGTTTGGAATTACTTCGCCTGTACGCTCTATATTAAACTCTTATTAATTATTACCATCCTCAATTTACATAGTTTATCTCTTTTGGATTGATTGAAGCCTTCTTGAGTTATTTAAAGTTTTTAATGCAACGAAGTCTATAATTTTTCTTTATCTTGGTGTTTGATGTATACTGTATCATCTGTATATCATCAAATACTCATTCATCATAAACAACACATTTTCAATCTAATGATTAGAAGTGTTCAGCTCTATTATTGTTTGTAAAATGCTTGTGAAAGCGAGACACATTTAAAAGAAAACTTCTTTAGACTAAATATATTATTTTTGGACTAATGAATGTTAAAGTTTGGTAGTAGAAATTTTGATATTTCACAACTGGTTGTTACAAGTAAATTTAAGCGCCATGGAATAAGTATGAAAAGTTTTGCTATTGAAGCTTTGGTTTCTTAGGTATTTAGTTAATATATAGTTATGTATAATGCAAATAGTAACTTCTTTATAAAGATAAAGAGTCTTAGCCTTTGACAAATTTAAGTCAACTGACTGGCCAATTTTTTTGCTTGGAAGAACAAAATCACATTATTTGACGTCTCAGACTCTATACTGCAACTTATTTCGTTTATCTAGAAATTCTTTTAGAAAATGGAAAAATTTGAAATAAATACACTAGAATATACTTTAGAGTTCATCTAATTATAAGAGGGAAATTAATCTCGTATGTGTATTAAAGTTGGTACTAAATATAGCTGCCATTTTGACTGTCTTGTCTTGTGAGTATGACTATCAAGTGCTTGTTTTGAAGAGAAAGATAAAGCTGAGATTTCCATAGCTTTGTAGGGTTTCTGATCAGCTGTCAGTTTCATTAAATACAAATTTCTCTGAGATGTGAGCATTAATATTAGTATTTGTTATGATATTTTGGCCAAACTTGTCAAATCCAAAGTGGCATTGCCTTAATACACAGCCTTATATGGATATAAATGCATATAGGGAAAGAATTCTAGAAGATAAATTGATAAGCCATTGAAGGAAAATAAATTTTTGGTTAATGTCATAGTATGCTCAAAAACAAGTGGAATTTTTGTACAGTTATTCCCACCCATTTACTTAATAAATTAAATATAACATCTGAAAACTATAAATGCCTAATCCTGGAGAAAGTTTGCTTTATAAAACTTTGCTAAAGAGAATTTTCATCAGTTAATTGAAGAAAGAAGATTAATTCATTAACTATAAGAAGCTCATATATCTTTTGAGACAGATACTCATATGCTATTCATATAAAAATTACATTTTTCAATGGCAGCTAATGGTCCTCTCAAAGTGAAATTATTTGCAATTATTGGTCATATGTGCCCCTGTTATTCAAAATAGGGTTATTGATATGGGAAAAGTTACATGTTTAAAATTGTTTGGCATACTGTCTATGAAAGTCTTGTTGTATATATGTCATGATTGACATTTGTTCTCCTATACTGTATGTGATTTATTCAGAATTGATACCTGATACTCCTTAGTTTTTCTAATTGAGGAAATGACATAGTTTAGTTCTATGAAATAATTTTGATTGAATAGTTTAAAATATTAAAGTTTTGTTCTATTTTATCTGATCCCATGCCTTTAACTTTAAATGAAGTACTAAGCAAAAAAAATTAAAGTTAAGTTGCCAATTTTTCCCAGTTTTAATTGAGTATGAAATCATTTTGGCAAACTTAAGTCTCATAACCAAGAGAATAGATTTATTTTTTGTGGTACAGAACGCTCTCAACAGCTTTGCTCTGTATGGGAGGAGAGATTTCATTAAGCATTAATTCTTCTGTTTACCAGGTTTCTTGTGTGCATAATAGTTGTGCCATTTTTCCTGCTTAGATGGAACAGATACGTCGAGTCAACAGGCTTTGGGCATCAGACAGCCTTTTCCTAAGAGAGAACTTACTCATCCCAGTGACTTCACTATCTCCCGGCCAGGATGACTTCATTTCTCCCGACTCCGAAGCTTGTCATAGTCCCTTATCTCCAAGTGATTTTAGTGCTTTGTCAAGTAGTGAAGATATAAGTTCTCCAATCCTCCGAGAATGCGAAGCGGCAAGCATTGCAAAAAGCAAGGATTCACAGGAGAATGTCAAGGCATGTTGCATATCAACAGAGGAGAAGTCTGTGTTGGAGTTTTTAGGTGAAATTGACAATTCTATAGCTCAGACAAAAAACATGGTGAAGAGGATCCAAGGAAACAGCGAGTAAGAGATTTGCATCTTTATCTTATAATGTTCTTAGTTTTCTCTCTACTTCCCAGCAAAATGTTGTCTTCTCCAGTCATGTAGCCATTTTTCACTTCTGTTTATCCTTTGGTTTTTTCGGATGCATGCTTATAAGTGCAAACAAACTTCCTCTTTATTCCTCAAACACGCTTAGTGAACTGGCTGTCTTTATGAGAGCCTCTGACAATGGGTAGTGAGTGCTATGTGGAAAGACACTCACCATGCTCACAAAGCATCCCTTAAACATAAGTGGAAATGATTCGGCAAGGAAGCCTAGTGGTTAGAATACCCCCAGGAAAGTGAGAGACCTGGGTTCAAGTCACAGCTATTTTCACTTCTGTTTATCCTTGGGAATTGGAATATTTCTTCTAAATTTTAATTCAAGATAATTAAAATTTTCTCTTTAATGGTAGTATTATGGATGAATTTCAATGTTTAATAAGTTCTTATTCATTCAGTTGCCTTTATTTTTTCCAGTCTAATATATTAATATATATTATTTTTTTTTCTAAACTATCTTTTTGTGGAACACACAGATTTGCCAGAAAAATCAAAATTGCTTCTTTTAAACATAGTATGATTCACATGCTTTTTTAATCTCTTAATGTGTTTTTTCAGCGTAGACTAATAAGGTCTGATTGATTGTAAAATTGACACCGAAAAAGCCTCTTTACTATCTGGTACTATAATAATATTCTTTTCCCATGCTTAATAACCTTTACAATTTTGTGATTTGATTTTATGTTTGTATACTCATGTCTTGCATTTGTTTCTTAATGTAGCTTCGTCGAAGATGATGAACTTGGATTGTCAGTTGGAAGAAGGCGGCCTCTACACTCCAGACTGCATCAGAATCACCAGCAGAGATCTTCTGGCCCCTCCAAGTCCAACCACAACAATAATCATCTGAGTAATGATAAAAAGGCTCTTTATGCAAGTGAAGGTGCATACGGTGCAAGTAGTGGCTATCAGGGAGTGTATCAGGGTGCTCCGGAAACCCTTCCTCCAGTCGTGATGACACAGGGTAAGAAGGTCAGGTCATCTATCCAGAGGATGGAAAGAGAGGCAGACGAGATGTTTGAGTTATAGCCCAGAATCTTGTCCTAACAAGGACCATAAACTCTGTCTAACAAAGAGGGGCACTCAAGTCTCAGGTCTTTGTCGATATTTTATGGAAGGCCTTGGCTGTCACATGGTGGGAAGGTTTACAATGTTATCCCCAAGTAGACTGCAATAAGCAACTTAATGATTGGTCAGTAGAAGTTTTTGGGTCGGAAATACTCTTTTCTTTTGTATGTGATAAACTGGAGGGATGCGATCCCTCAAGTTGTATGGTTTAGTAACATTTATTTTGAACAAATGCTGAGTGTGTGAGTCATTATTTCTTCATACAATTTGTCCAGTATCCTCATTTCCATAGCACAGGCGTTGATATTAACATTTTGTTTGTAGAACCTAACGGATAGGTTGATGTTTAGTCCAGGTTGTAATCATAAACATGTCACTTTCCTCGCCCTTGTCTGCTACTGGGTAGCAAATTTTTATCTTTTCTGTGTTTTTAAGTCACCTTGGCTTCTATTTTGTCTTACAGAGTGAATGTTGAAATACATCAGTTGATGGTTTTGTTATATTTTCATATAAGATAGCTAACATATCCTTAACGTTGCCTAACCTTGCTGGTAGCTGTTCATCTACAGCTTCTCTGCGGAGATATTTTATTCTTTATTCTAGAGAATGTTTAACTTCTTCAAGTCATGTCAGGGAAGTTCTATAATGCTCTTTTCAAATCTCAGAAGATATTAAGTTGAGGGATGTGTTCAGTTATTACTCATAAATACTCTATTTTGGTTTATTATGATGTGAACAAGCATATTTTTGTTACTATAATAAAATTGTTAATAAAAGTTTCCTTTTTTATGATTATAATTTATTTAGACATCCTTTTTTATTTTGCAAATCTGCTGAAGCCTCTCTGAACTGACCATATGATAATTGTTTGTTTTTATGCATCATTATTTTTGTGTTGTGTTGTCCAATAATTTCAAGATGGCAGGAATCTGAAAAGTCTACCTAGATGTTTGAAGATTTACAGGAAATTAAGTCTTTCTAGGCAAACGTTTCATTACTAAACAGTTGGCATTTGATGAAATCATTTCATGTTTTGATATCATTATGAAATTCATCATAAATTATTGTGATCCAAAACTTGTACTGATATCGGTGAAGAATGTGCCTATAATACTTGCTTAAATTCTTTCCAAGTAGCTGATATATAAGTTCTGCACAATATTGTTTTAATAACCTTTGCCTTAGTGGCTTAAGCCACAGTTAGACCACGTAAATAAACAGTAGTGTAATCAATTTTTTATTTGATGTACGTTTATACAGTAAGACTAAATGATTATCTCTGTTATTGTAGAATCAGAAGTTGGTGTTCTTAAGCAATTAAAAAATTTCAAGGTATAAATTTTCCTTGGTGTAAAGAAAATTTGTCAGAAAATGACATTTTCATTTAATTTATGCCCAAGTAAAACAAGTTTTTTCTTAGAGATCTATATTATTTTTTCAGAATGTTATTGTTGATACAACCTGACTATTGATCATATATAAATATATCATATTGGATATATTTAATGGTTGTATGGAAGTTGGGAGGAAATGTGCAGTTGATGTTATGTAACTGTATAATTCCCTCTAATTGCCAGGGATGAGGTATTTAATTCAGTGAATTAATAAATATGGCATGTTTAAGTGTATAGTTTCTACAAGTTTTTTTCGTAGCTTTTATAGTCCAGCAATGCCAATCAATATTTAAGTTAATGTGTTAGTCAGGGATTGTTCTTGTTTGCATGTCATATTCTGCAACTTTCATCCAAATGGATTCATATCAATGTTTAATTAACATGCCTTAAAGTTATTGATTAAATGTTATTGTTTACTATTCCTCATCAATATAAAAACTAGTGGGTAGAGAGAGTTGACAATAATCAAGACTTTTCAGGATTTTTGATTCTCATTTTGAAAGAGCTTAAACAAGTTTGGATCAAATGACTGTATTCTTGCTAGCATGTTCAGCTATTCTGTAAATCTTTTTATCTGAATTTTTTTTCCTTTCGGTGGTATGCTTTACTTTGTACAAACCTATTGTCATCGTTGAACCTATCTGATGTTATTGACCAAACCTTGAATTTTTTTATATTCTTTATATTTAATTTATATTCTTGTGCATAACGAACATTATTGGTTTTTGGTGCAAGTGCATGTTGCCGACAAGAATGCTATTTTTTCCAATGACAGCTTGTGAAGTACATTAAGTTTTCCTAACTCACTGGGTTGCTGGTAGAAAACATAACAGTAAATGTCTATTGCAGTTGTTAAGTTTGGCAATCTCTGTTACATATATATGAGTTTCACTGTTGAATATAATTAGTCTTTGATGTTCCTATTTTGATTGCACGGAAAAAAATGTTGCTAAAACACAAGATACTTAAGAGACTTCTCAACCTCTGAATGAAGTAATTTCTTTACTCCTTCCATCATATGCATGTGGTGAACAGTTAACAATGTAAATAATTTTAGTGTGGATATGTAGCGTGTGTTTTTATGATGATAAATATCTTCAAGAGTCACTTAACCTGGTTTCAAGCGGCAATCAAATAATTTTGAAATTTTATACCATGATGTACGTATATTTTCATATCAACAAGAACAAGTAGTCCAAAAGCAGCTATGTGAACTGTTTGGAAACCATGAGAAGTAAATCGGCTGTTAGTTGATAGAGATGCTTGAGTTGGTGCAAAATTGATAACTGGAACAAAATCAGTTTTATGTATGTTCGAGTAGAACTTCTTTTACTTATGAAAGTATCGTACTTAGGAAACATTAGCTATATAATTAACAGTAAAAATATGTATAAATATGCCATGTAGAGTACTGAATGAGGAGATTCAGGGAGAAGGTGTGGAAATTGGATCAATGACTGAATCCAGGTCCCACTACTGGCTTCCATTTACTGGTGTTAAAAAATTACTAATCTATTGATTAATTACATTATTATTGTTAGTAACACAATACATAGTATATTGATCTGAAATTTTGTTTTACATCACAAATGAATTATATTAATTTTTTTTAATGTACCAATTTTGAGGTAAGTATGCTTGTATAAATAGTTATGTATTCTAAACAAGAATGATTATAACAAAATTAAACAAATATTTGGCTTTTACTATAAAGAATTCCCTTTGTAAATATAAGGGATTTTGCAAGACTGTGTATCAATTAAAATTACTTATAAAGAGGAAATAAAATTGACTTAAAATGTTTCTTATTGAATAGTGTTATTACAATTACTGTATACCCCATATTTCTTTACTTAAACCAAAATATTACAAGTTAAAAGCAGTTTGTATGAATGACATAAGTATTAGAATGACAGGAATGAAGTAACTTAAACTATCTCCATCTTTAACTAACATTCAACTTCGATTTCTCTGCTTACTTCAAAGATTTTATAATTTTAACAGTTCATTCATAGTAAACTTTTTGTTATACCTTTAAATATATTCTTGAATGCTATAATCTTAGTTGAAGGTCAAAAAGTGTTATTCTTTGTAAGAAGAGGAACGTTTCTAATACATAAAAAAACGTTATCAATTCTTAAAATAATTGTCAGATATAGTGGTTACATAAGTACTCATTGTGTAACGAACCTGCATAAAAACTAGTAATGTTGAAGTTGCCCATTAGACTACATTTTAGAAACAAAACCAGACTGTAAAGAATTCTTCCATAAGCCTGATTGGAACCTTGATATCAATTATTATTTCTACAGTCTATTTTTCCTTACAATTTGTCTTTGAATATTTCTTTATTCTCCTATCCTCTACAGCACTTCTCCATTCTTATTTTTTCTTTCCATCCAATCATCTCCATAGCCATGTTTAAACTATGTAAATACTTTTCAACTCTCTACCTGGCAGTTCATGTTTCACATCCCTACAATGCAGTGCTTCTTATGAAGCGTTTTGTAAATCTTTTTCTAATATCTATCTTGATAATCCTTGCTGTCACCAGATTCATAATCTTGATGAGTTCTACTTTTCTTTGTGTAGTAGTTATACTTTAAATTTCATCCGTGCAATTTAAATTATTTACATAACCTCCATCAGTGGCCACCAATAAATTAGAAGATAATAGAAGGATATGCAATTTGACACAGTTTTCCTCTCTTTTCTTAATGAGACGGAATGCAATCATGAGTTAAAAATGTCCATGTAAGCTGGTGTGGCCACCAAATGCAAAGTCGAGCTGAGTGAAGTGGAGCTAAGTTAAGTCTCTGAGGGATAGCAACTGGAAGAGGAGCATAGCTTCGGCGAAAATGCATGAGGTGGTGGTGGAGAAAGAAGCTTACTCTGCTTCAGAATGAATCCCAGCCATTTGGGAACTGAGCAGAACAATGTTGCAACTCTCACCTCAACTTTGCATCATGCTCGGAGGCCGCATGTCCATTGAAAAGTATTGGTTCAATTTGCCAAGCATAATCTGCTCGATGAAACTACACTCCGCTTGCATGGCCTGTGACCACCGAGCCTAGGTAAAGCACAATGACCCTATGAATAATTATCTTCATGGGATTCAATAAGGACAATCCTTGATGAAGTCACCATTCAGTATCACCCATACCTCAGTGGCCTTCATATAGTGACAACCATGGACAAGACGGACAAAATTAAATGAACAATACAATTTCCTCCTAATAAAAAATGAAAAATTTCCAATTATAAATACATTGTGCTAAAAACTCTAGTGATGTAAAGAATGGATAAACTCATTTACTTTGAAGTCCATTGTACTCTTTGTGAGGAATTTAATTCTTCACATATCCAGTAGTGTGATAAGGCTTTCTGATGGAACTGTTGCTGTATACCAAAGGATCCTGCACTAGCCCCACTGGCAACTCAATCTTCAACTTGGAACCTTGAATGGGTTAATAAAGCAGGCCATCTGAGGGAACAGGGACTCTTAACTTGACTCAGGAGGTCAGAAATTTATCTCTCATCAGTGCATCCACTTTGGTGTAGACCATTAGTCAACGTCAGCTCCTCTCGCACTTAACAGTCCGTCTCCCCTACCCTGCTTCCTTTTTTGATGGCTCTCTGTAATTTTAGTATACTGTGAAGATAATTTACGTGTTCTATCTAGTAAGCTCCCAACCACAACATAGACTACACTAGGAACTGTTATAGGAATGACTACAGGAACTGTTATAGTTCAGCATTAGTTCTATAAATGTATTCATGTTGATATAGTAGACTATAATAAAATCTGTTCATCATCCTTACTTTATATTTAATAGGCTTATCTCTGCTCAAGGCTATGTCCAACGCACATTGTTTAGTTGTTTTAAAGAAATCAACACAAAGCCTTCTCATTAACACTACCCATAATTTTATTGTACAATAGGGACTTGATGCAAAGCAAAAATTTCAAAGCAGATAGACATAAAAGCATTCAATTCTGAGTAGTTTTGAAACAATACACATCATCATACAAAACATCTGAAGTGAATAGTAGAAATGTACAAAGAATAAAGTGATTACTCTCAAAAGTAATATTTGGAATAAAGATGTGCTTTCAGTTCATCTTAAGACTTCAATTATTTCTCAAAAATGAAGTTTATATGACATAATTCAGGGATTTTATAAATAAAAAACAAATAGGAGTAACAAGATAAATATAAATAAATATTTTAATAACAATCTTTTACATTTTCATGAGTTTTAATGATGTAGTATTCTGAAGTAATTCTGAAATATTGCAGTGACTAAATACGATAACTTGATGCTGTTTGAGAAGTGCCACTTCCTTGGGGATCTAGCATCAAACGAATCCTTTGTTCAGCATTTAACACACGAACTTTGGCTGCAGACAGGGCCTCTCTTTCTTCTATCACTCTTTGCTCTACCTCAGACAACATGGATCTCAAAGGTTCCAGCTCTTTCTCCATATTTCTGATGGAAACACAAGAGAATAAAGAAACAAAATGGTAGCATGAAAAATTTTTAGCAAAGCCTAGCCCAAACACAAATTTGAGAAAGATTACTTAAAACTATGATTCAAGTCTACTTTCTGACAAAGATAGTGTAATTTCACTAAATGTATAAAAAACATATATTTGGATATATATAACAGATACACCATGAAGTACTAAACCAAGCAATAAGGTTCATAACAGAGAAAATTTGAATACATGTGGGAAGGCCTACATCTGATGTAGGATTAATCATGGTAAATGATTATATACACATATATTTATTATTAAATTTTCAGTACATACCATAAAAACTGAGCTTTGTATTTTCCCCTAGATTTTTTGATAACCAACCCTTTAGTCTTGCAGCCATCATCAGCTGAATGCTGCACAGCCAAAACTAGTTGGTTATTAAAAAAATCTTTTGGAAAATAGGAAGCTTGGTTTTCATTTATTATATGGCATTCCTTGAAGTCAGGTCAGATCACATTGATAACAAAAGTTCAATTCTTGTTTTAATTAATATATTATTTTAATTAAACTATGTTAGTGATAAAGATTAAATTATAAACCATATTAAATTGTACCTATTTTATCATTAAGAATGCGTATTTAGACAAAAACTACATTTAAGGAGACTCAAAAAAGTCTAGCTTACTTGATTTAAATCTCTCAGTAAAAATATATTATTCTAGTTGATTTAATTACTACAATTCAAATCTCACAGGAAACATATATGATTATAGTTTATTAAATCAGTGGAAAATAGATTCACTTACACCATTACAACTTTCAACTGTATTTTAACACGGCCTGTCATTTTTGGGAACTTAGTGCTGAGAAATTATTTATTCTAGGCCTTAAAAAATTTGAATTGACCGAAACAAGATCCAATTATTAAAGTTCCACTACAAATATAACTGATCAGTAGTCTTCAATGGTTAGTGGATATTTTACTGAAACTCCTTAAATCGATCAAGGAGCAGAAGGTTTTCTACAGTAATAAAAGAAAAATATTTGGGGAGGATCATTCTTACTTTTCTTCTTCCCTCAACTGTTTCATCAGCTTTTCACTCTCATTTCTCCACTTCTGTGCCTCTGATCTCATTGCCTCTACATTTCCCTGCATCATTCCAAGGAGAGAACCCAGTGGATGGGCAGATCTTGCAATGGATTGAACCAAAGCTCTCAAGTTCTCCACATCTCCAGCTCCTTTCCTTCTCCTACGCAACTCATCCTCTTCATACTCCTAAGAAAGATCGGAAAATAATTTTAACACTTTCCATAGTTAAGAAACAACACTGAATAGGAAATAAAAATATCAAATACAGTAATGGAAAATATTTCAATCATTATTGCCTAAGCAACATGTAATTTGAAATAAAAACTGCAAAAGATGCGATGACAAAAGCTCTTGGATAACTAAATGATTAGTGCTTTTCTCTTTAATGAAAGCAGTTATAATATAAACCTCAGTAATAATATATGATTATAGTAGTCAAAGCAATTTAAAAACTCTTCAACTAAATAATGTGCATCTAATCTAAGAATGCCATTAGTTCAATAATAGAAAATTAATGAACACTAGTAATTTTGTAATATTAGTAATTTTGTGCAAATAGAAACAAAATAAGGATATGCTGAAATACAGCTTTAAAAAAGTCAAATTGGACTCTGAGTAGCTCAAATTCTCTCTTTATATATTATCTAAAACACTGCATATCAAATGTAAAAACATATGGATTTTAAAAATTAATAGAAAACAAAATGGCAAATTAATCAACTGACACACGGTATGTGAAGTGAAACATCATAAAAAAGAGAATTTTTAACTTAGAGACGATAATGTTAAAATGTGCACTGGGATATTAGAACTGGCAAGATAAAATCTGTCACTCACTATTTCCACCCTTTTCAAAGTCACACCCTCTGCTTCTTTTTCTTCTACACCTGCTTCCAATTCTTTCTTAGTCTCCAGTATCTTTGCAACCAACACTCCCTGCTTTTCTGCTTCTAAACTTGATAAATCATTTCTTTCTCCAAATTGCTGCTTAGACTGTAAGGGTCATGAACCAGATCCATTAAATCAGGGGAATATTAACAATGCCAGAGAGCATGGGAAAAACAAATAATCATTTCATGGATGTCATCATTGAGAACTCTGTAAAATTAATTCAGAATCTAAAATACATCATCATCATTAAAATTATACTCACCAGACATCAAATGACTATTTAGGTATCGAAGAAAGGCTAAGAATAACTTATTTTTGGAACATCATTTAAAGAGATCCTCAAAATAAATTAATGTTGGAATACATTGACAAAGAGTTCTATAGGCAAATTGTTTAAAAACATAATTATTAAAGGTATGTTATGTATGTAATACACTGGTTAGGTCTCACCTTGCGTTGCATGTATGAGATCCTGTCAACAAGTTTTGAACTATTTAATTACAAAAGGTCCAACAAAAGAAGACATGTTTTGTAAATGATTTATATTAGATATCAGTGAGAATAATTTAGACCCTCAGTTACAGTTATCATTAATAGCAACCAATAATGGTAAAATTATTATTTCATCATTGCTTTCAGAGTGTAACTATTGCAATCTTATTGGCCAAAAATTCCTAGACTATTTTCTAACTCCGTTTTAAATTTTTAGGTCGATTTTTTTAATTCTTTATATTCAGTTGGTACCCTCACAAGCATCCACTCATGGACAATTATAAAAGAGGCATTAACAATAGACAAAAACATAGGACCAATTTCCTAACCAGAAAAATATGATTAGCCAAGATTTGAATCATGGTGTTGGAGCACTAGTACAGTATCATATTAACAACTCCGCTACCGCAACCTTTAATTACTGGTTTGGCTTATGTTAGTTAGTAGTAGTAGTAGTAAGGGTTATAAAGTGCCTCGACAGCAAAGGTCATGTTGCACCGTATACAGAAGAGATATATGTATCATGATATTATTTTATTTTTACATAAGTTGATATTTAAAAATCCAATTCAAATTTATTCATTAAAACTTATATTTTTAATCTATTTTATAGTTTTAAATCTGTTTAATTAATTTTCCTTCACTTAAGAATTTGAGGACAGAGTCTAATTTGTCCACATCATCCCCCAGAATTTCCTTGAGATGACCTTGGAAATACCTATTTCTGATGCACTGATACTTGGTACATTCAGTCAGGAGGTGTCTTATAGTTACGCGAGATTCACAGTGGTCACAATATGGTGGAATTTTCTCTTGCGTTTATGCTAGTTATGTGAGGTTTTTTAAAGGTCCATCCCTAGGCACCGTTTTTGCAGCTTTATCACAGTTATTTTCCCATGACTCGAGCTCGGAGCTGATAAGGGACTGGGAATTATCAGCAGGCAGCGGGATTTAA
Source organism: Sympetrum striolatum (assembly GCA_947579665.1). Lineage (NCBI taxonomy): Eukaryota > Metazoa > Arthropoda > Insecta > Odonata > Libellulidae > Sympetrum > Sympetrum striolatum. Next base: position 44,875,528 of record OX388350.1, read on the forward strand.
CAGACTGAGAGGTAAAAAAAGGCGTGTAGTACGATTTGAAAAGTTATAAACAATTGCAATATACAACAATTTGATATCTCCATCGTATCCTTCGTCTTAAGACTAGTACATGCGTCTTTTGATCTACACTCTACGATGAAAATAAGGTTTTTTATGTTTTCTATATAAATTGCCCGGTAAGCTATGGCAACGCTGCATTGCCAGGAGATCCCAACCCAACCCTTGTGCTACATGAATTTCACATTACCACTGAAGGCCATGATGGTTCGTACAATGATGGTTGCTGATTTGTGGAGTATTTTGTACTCTTCAATGACTGTAATTATTTAGATTAGACTTGAAATCCCCACCTCTAGATCTCCTGGTAATGCAGGTCTGATAACTCCCGGTCCCTTATCAGCTCCAAGCTCGAGTTGCGGGAAAAAAACTGCGATAAAGCTGCAAAAACGGCGCCTAGGGATGGACCTTTAAAAAACCTCACATAACTACCATTAACCACTGGTTTTCATTGAAAGCTTTACCTCTTTTAACGGCAAGGAAGGAGAAACAGGCCTGGCTTCTTCCACCAAGAACTCCTTTTCATCAACATCATCAATTGGTACATCTCCCCCAGCTCCAGGTACGCCTGGTCCTAATTCAGCAGCAGCCTCCTTTGCTTGTCCCTCTTCTTTGGGAGCTATATCTTCAGCTGGAATCCTACCACCGAGAGCAGACTTTAGCCGAGGCGCATGAGGCCTAGAGCTCCTTGGTCTAGAAGCAGTGCCAGCCATCACAGATGCTGGCCTCAAAACTGGTGTGGAAATTGCCACTCTTTGACCTGAGCTCAAAGGGGTCCTGGTTTCTTCACTGCGAGCAGCACTGCTATGAGAGAAAATGGACTATTATAAGGAGGCTATAGGAATAAAGATATATAAGAAAAGTTTACTTGATTACTAGGTCATCATTTTTAGAGATAAACATTAGGTGTATGTAATGCAAAATAAACGGAAGAACATAAATTTGGACCTATCCAAACAAAGCAGAAAATATAAAATGATTATCAAATATCTCTTCTCTAGTTATTCTAATCCATGGTATATTGTATGAGGGCTGACTGTATAGTAATGCCTCCACCTTCGCTATCACTGAAGAATTCAATACTCTGTTTCAATAACCAACCTCTTTCAAGACTCTCAACTTCTTAAGCAGACACACAATGATGTTCCCATAGATCAGTTTGGTCAGATAATGAAAGGGGATTGATTTACTGAAATATTCTCATTAAAACCCAAGTTTGTATGGTAATATTTCAATAAATAAATCCCCCACACGAAGGCGATGGCATTACTTTTCAGTCAGCCTTTGTATATAAAAATCTTATTATTCATAACATATATTTTATGTATTAATTGTACAATCCCTCAGACTTTGCTCAAACTGTGGTAGAATATAAGTAAATAAATACAGATTAAATGATGTATTATTGCTTTGAAGATTATCTTTATCAATGTCAATTTTTTAATGATATTTCAATGTCTTGGCGAAAGATATATCTAGTATGGATCTTTGGTGGAATAAAAATGATAATAATAATAGTTACCAAGTAGTAATTTGAGGCAATGAAAAATACCTTAAAAATTGAATTTAAAACCTACCTCACTGAATTCTTCTTTATGGCAGACTCAGGCTTTTCAGAATCCTCAACCTTGGCATTCCCTTCAAGAGATGTTTTTGCTGATTCACCTCCCTGCACTGGATCCCTCTCGGAGAAAGGTGGTTCTAAGCTGGGGAAGGCATCTTCTACTTCTTCTGTCAAGTCCACTGTGTTCCTTCTCAACATACGTTCAGCTACTTCCTGTTCCTTGCCTAAATCTTTTCTATTCGGTTCCTCTTCCTTCGACTCTCCCCTTTTAAGAGTGGAATCTTTTTCCTGTGCTGGCACTTCCTTTCTCGATTCCACTGCTTTTTTCTCCTTAGCATCTGACTTTCTGGGTTTTTCGTCATTTTTTCTAACATCTATTGATCGTCTCTTCTCTTTCAGTGCAATATCTCTTGGGGTGGGCTCTTCTTTGGCAAGTGTTTCTGATCTATGAAAAATTTTCCGTATAAGAGAAAATAAATTAATCATAAAAATAAATATTGTCAAGTGTTACTCGGTGGAATTTCATATAAAAAACTTTTAAAGACAAAGTTAAAAGATAAACTTGTACAAATTCCTATAATTTATGCTAGTTGTGAAATTTGTACAAGTTTTATCTTTCGACTTTCTGATTAAAAGTTTTTAAATTAATCATGATGATCTATTATCTACACTGAACTGAAGTTTCCTCAGCTAAAACAAGTCCATGAAATTTTCCAGAGGACTCTTAAAATTGGAAGCTTTAATAAATTCATTTTATTTTCATAATTATTTGCTCTACCTTCCATTAGTATAGCAGAGATTCTATGATTAATATATTTTTGACTGATTCTGTTGCTAATCTACGGTTTGTAAGTAATACAACCTTGATCTAATTTAGCAAAAAACATTAACAATTTATATCTATACTTATAAATACAAATTCTTCCACCTATACATATAAAATAACCTACTGAAGAAATCTAATTATCTAACTTATCAAAATTTATTGATATAAAATTATTTATGCTTTAAAAATAAAAGGTGAGCAACCTTAATACCTAATACACATGCAGTGAAATCAAAATATACACTGAGTTTTCATTCCAAAGAAATATACCAGTAGCCATAAGGATGAGGAACTAAGACCTTCAGAAAAATTACTATCAAATGATCACCCTTTGCCCTTTCATTTTCCTAATCAGATATTTACTCAATGAATTAGCTTTTGATTACTTTACCTGGTTTTCTTGTCCCTTGATACTTTGTTGGCAACTGTTGGCCTTTTATCTTTTACTTCAACTTTAGATGCAGTCTTAGTCGGATTCTGTGTGCTTCCAGATTGTTCCTTTGTCACTTTCTTAACTGTTCCAGTGGCTTTCTTAACTTTTTGAGGATCCTTGAGCTAGATAATGAAAAATATCAATACTGGAGGGACATAAAATATAAGGAAAAGGAGAAAACTGAATGAAATTATGGTGAATACTGATTTGAAAAAGATTTCAAAGATCCCTCAATAGCATGAATTTTCATGCTGAATTTAGCAAACATAATTTTACTTAAGATATAGCTGCAATAAATTCTAAATCACCTCCTCCTTGGATTGAGGTTTTTTCACAGATGATAGCTCGGTATTGACACTTCCTTTTGGTTTATGTTTAGAGAGCACTCTTTCAACTGCAGCAGTAGAATCCACCTGAATCATTGCATAACATTAAAATTATTCAAAAAGGCACACAAAATAATAAGGGTGCATCTTTAATAGGAGAATATAAGGTAAATGTTAAACAAATCACCTTTTTCTCGATAGCTTTCCCGATTGCCTGTAGAAGTTCATTGGTTTTATCAGGTTCATAACCAGATACGATTTTGGTAGGACGAACAGTTAATGAAATCCCACACGCAAGATCTGAAAATTCATATATAATGTTTTGTATTTTAAAAAGCTTTTAATAAGATTTAATACTTCAAGGCATGCAAATTGGCGAGTAGGACTTTGATAAAAGTAGGTGACCATTTAAGAGGTTGTGAGGATGCTTCTATGGCTGCTTATCATACTACAATAACTTCGAGCTGCATGCATTACAAAATCACAACGTTACTAACATCAAATCAAGTCAATTATAATATTGTTGTCATATTAAATAATGAATAAAACAGTAAAATTTTACCAATAAAACTAATCACACGAGTGATGAAAATTATATATTCTTTCCATTATCGCTATTCACACTTACTGACAACATCGATGACCTTCTTTAAGAACGCTATTTTGCCCTCCTTGTCTTTGACATTTTCTGAATTCATCTCTTCTTCGCTGAAGAGGCCATCTAGGAACTTCGTCTCTCGAATTACCTGGAAGTAATCATGGTCTATAAAGTATGTTATGGTAGTTTTTCGTACAACATTGCGTTATACTTGCCGTTGTGACAATGTCATGTAGGAAACGAAAAGGTGGTTTCCGTAGTAGCTTTTCAGTCAGTGGTGGTCTCTTGACAAACTTCCCTAATGTATCTTGGGTCTTTTTAATCACGGACGGGCTAATTTCTTCCCCCATGTTTATGTAATCCACAATATTCTTGTGTTATTATTGACATTCCTTCCCGCCGGAACAAATGATACTTGGGTGGTTGCCATGACAACCGACGAAAAGTAATCCGCAAACTTGCAAAGAAATAGATTCTTTTCATATCGATATATAAGCATGCTATAAGATAACTACTTTAGTAGCACATACGATGAAGAAGCATGAGATAAAGACTACTAATTTCACAATTATCATTTATCTATAGTCTTTTGTCTATAGAGTAGGAATACACTGAAATGGTGCTCCGTTTTTTCTGCGCCTGGAAAGTAGTCCTTGACAGTGTTGCAGGCGACGCATAGGTTGACGACTTTTCAGGGGCTTGGTAACGGTCAAAACCGTTTTCATTAATTATCAGTTGGACTTAAAGCAGCATGATATTGGACGAATTTATTTCATACAGGTAAATAATAATTTTTTGAGTAGCCTAGACTCTCATCTTTTGAACAGTAACTCTTCATTGGAGAGCGAGATACGGGCGGTTTAAGTGACGCCTCAGATATTTATCGCATAATTAACAGCAAAATCGCTGTTTTTTTTGCTCTTTACTTGTTTTGTTGGTAATTAAATTCAGCCGGAGACAAATCATGTAAGTTGAGATAAATCCGATGATGCAGAGTAAGGTCCATTTCTATGGCGTAAATTATGCAGCTAACATTACATGCGTGCATGGTTGGGTAGTGGGTATACGGTTCTTACTTGAAATGATTTGTTTCATTTATGTTTTCTAGGTTGTTTCTGTTGATTTAACTCTCATAATTTGTTTTATTTATGTATAAAAGCTAGTAAACCAGTTTATATGATTTGTAATGTATCAACTTCCTTTCGTTACTTTATATATTTATTTTCTTTCAGTGTGTTGTGATCTTATTAAGACCATTTTGTTTGGAAATCGGAAGAAATGGCTGAGAAGAAAAGAACTCCTGGTAAACAACTAACTATTTGCCTAAATGAATGAAAAATGATGATGGATTATTTTCCATTCCGTTACTGATAGAAGTTCATACACATTTTCTCGAAATTCATGTTATCAACGACGTATCTGTTTCTCTTGTTTGAAATCTTAACCTTTTAACATTCTTGAGACTAAATTTGCTGTTTAGTCACTTGTTTTTCGTGTGTGTCAACTTTGCTGAAGTGTTAATCTCGTTGATAATTGTAGGTGAGAAAAAAGGCGGCTTATTGGGAAGAGTGGCTGTCACTCCAACTCGAACGTCTCCAAGAAACAAATTAAATGGTGAGTGAAACGAATTTTAAGTATTTTAATTATCTTTCAGTTTGGCATTTCTCTATATATACTGTAGATTCAGGAAAATTGAAAGACAAGTTACGAGTCGAACTGAAATTGAACTGTTATAAGTAGTTTAAATTTCGTTTTCTGCGTGCAAGTTTTCACGGGAGTAGTAACGTTTATATATATTCTCTCATAGCTAAACTTGAAAATAATTCTACCCCTGTAGCCCTTACTTTTCTAGGTTTGTGCTTCGCTTACCGAGGGTCTTAAGTTATTTGATCCTGGGTAGTATAATATATCCACAATATAATCATGCAGACAGCAATTACTTCAGTGCGGTTTGAAAACGATCTGGACTGTCGGGGTCTGATAGTTTGTGACGGCTTTACTACAAATGAAACATTGTTTCTTGTGAAAAATATTTCAAAAAATTTCAAGTAATCAAATCTACCCTATATATCTTGTGAAATTCCTCGTGTGTGTATGTTTTATATTCTGTTTATATAAAAACCATAAATGGAGTAATAGCAGATTAGTCAGTCTTATATGTAGTCAGTTTCTTTCCTTTTTCATCCATGTGCTTAATTGTGTATTATGCTTAATCTTGTATTAACTATACATCTCCCCGTTTTCCTATAATTTGGTAATTATTCCTCCTCAGGCAAATCTGTACATTTTATCATTCATTTTCCATCTTTCCTCAAAATGTATATATTTCTACTCTTTGGCATATCGCTCACCATATAGTCTATTTTCTTTAGCTTTACTCTTCCTTTTTGTACTTCTCATTTTTTAATCATGTGTCATATTCTTCATTATGCTTCTGACAATTCTTTCCACAGCTCAAAGTCTAACTTAAGACTCCATCTTAACATATATATGACTCTTATATATGCTGTTGAAACACTGAAATCTTTTCTACTAATAGGTGTAAACAAAAACCCTCCCGGTAATATATTTCTCCCTTGGGAGAATTTGCTCTTTTAATTCTGACCTCCTATGACTTAATAATACATATAATCTACCTCTTGACTCAAAAGCTTCTCCTGAGACACCCAAATTTTGCTACCGTACACCTGTATGTGCCCTTGAATACTTTTATCTTCAACTGTATTCACCTCTTGCTAATTTTAGTTTAACCACCTACCATATACTTAACACAGCTCTTTATCTTAATGTGCTAACTTTTCTCTCTCCCTCTATCTTTGAAAATGTTCTATTCAGTTACAAAAAGTGTTCTATATTATTTGTACTCTATACCCGTGTTTAGCAAACCACTGATGGTCTATGAGAAGCTTTTGATTGTCCATGAAGAATTTGAGCCTTGACATTGAAAAAATCCCATTACACTGGTGGTAGCATATTTATTTTGTGCGTTTTTCCTCTGTAAAAATTATATTAGTGTTTCTCTTAATTATAAATTGTGAGTTTTGACATACACAAGGTCATCAATGCCTACAACAGCGATCTTTTTGTAATCATCATTTAATTATTCTCACCATTTTACTCTTGTTACCATCATAGCAGTATTACTTTCGGCTTTATTTATCTTCATTCTGTTTCAGTTATGCCAGTTTGTTCTAACAATATTTGGTGACTCCATAATGAATTTATATGTCAACCTTTCATTTTCTATGCTGAGTCAAATCTCTCCCATTCTTTATAAAAATAACATGAATTTTTTTGTACAGTTTTTCCAATTATACAACCATGAGGCTTTATTATAATATTTATTTAATTATATTATTTACATTTAATTTACTGGCATTATTTTAATACCATAACATCCATTGACTGTGTTATTCTGTACAGAAATCACAAAATACTCAAAAGTATGTCATCTCAGAGCTCTCTAGGATAGAGTTTTTTTATTTATTGCTACAATTTGATTTAAATTCATTTGCTTCCCTTAATTCTTTCTGTGTCTCTAAACCAACTTAAAATAGTATTAGTACAGAGCTTGGAATGTTCATTTCTTATTTTACAGCAGGCAGTTCCAAAGCAGAGGAAGGTAGCGCAAGTGCTAAAGCCAAGAAGCTTGTACAGACGAAGCTCAGCTTTGGAAAACCAACTCCAAAACAGCTCGTAGTTGATGAAAATAAAGTAGAAGAAAAGACAATAGAGGAGTCGCCAAAGAAGAAGAGAGGTCGGAAGCCTGGACCTAAAAAGGCAGAGAATAAAGTAGAGCCTGAAAAAACAGTTGATGATATTTCCACTGATCTAAGTAAACAGAAGAAGACTAAAGTAAATGGTATGTCATTTATAATTTTTAATTTGATTTGACGAAATACTTTTATATCAGTTAATTGTATTGATGGATTCTTAAACGTGTGGATATCTTAATGATTATTTTTTGTTCAATTTTTATCTTATTTCCAAGATCCTTTAATTGCTGTACTTACTCTTGGTTGTTTTTGTTACAACTAATTTATGAAAATAATATGTATTACATATATTTGGATAAATTAACACAAATACTAATTATCAAAAAAGAAAATATAATATCCAATAATCATTTATATTAGGGTTTACATCATGCTTTCTATTCAAATCATTATTGCTCTCAGAAAATTTGCATTTCAGAATAATGTGATTATTTTTTAATTATGTATTATCATGTCTAGGTAGTAACGAAAAATGAATAAAAATTCTTATTTTGGCCATGATATATCCTTCAGGATTAAATTTATGGGCTTTGTGTCCAAAAAGACAAATATTTTGTGGAATTTTATGGTTGTAAACAACCCAATCTCTTGATGATCTTCATCCATAAGAAAAAAATTGTAAATTTTAGCCCTTCTAGAATCAATGCTAGGAAAAAGGTGGTCTTTAGGAAGATGTTGGAATCACTGAATATTCTTGATATTCCCGTGTATTATGATTAATTTTTTAATGTAATTGCTTCATAATTGAATACATATTAGACTGATATAGCGATCAGTAAGTTCATGTACCTCAAAAATCCCTATTTGCCTCCAATTTCTTTGTTTCTTGGAAGCTTACATCACCCTTTATGTCACCTAACATTCTCTGCCTTTGTCTTCCCCTCTTGTTTTTCCTTGGATTTTACCCTCACTTCTCTAGCAGCCCATCTCCTCTTCATATTTGACCCACCCATTTCATTGGTTGATCCTTAATTGCCTTAAAGCAGTGTCGCAGCGAGGGGAGGGTTTTAGGGGTTCAAACCCCCCCCCCCCAAGAGTCAAGTCCTATGACTAGCTGTATACCTTTTTTCTGCTGAAGAGTACAAAACCCCAATAATCATGCAAGTCTTACAGATACACTACTAGTCATGTGTTTGATTGATAAATTCAGCGAATGCTTCGCATACCCGTAAATATGGCTCCAATGTCAGTTGATGTTTTTGGTAGCAGAGTAGGACTAGAGCCGACATCGATATCAATGGGAAGCTATGATACAAGTGTTTCGCTCAGAAAATTTAACACGTAAACTTCTTAAGGCTATCCTTTAGTTATATAACTCAGGCCATAAGATAAGATTCCAATGAGAAAAGTTCAAAAGTGCTGATTTATTTACTCTTTCAAAAATACAAGGGAACATTCAAGGAGTAATTTGAAACTTACATCCTGAAAACAGAGATTAAGGTTACGTTTGAGAGACAAACAGATGGATAAAACGCTCAGTTAGATCTTCTGCAAATGACTGTCTTGAGGGTGTGAATGCAAAGCTAGGCTCGTGAATTGTGTTTTTGAGAGTTCGAAGGAGAGTTTAATTTGGATTTCATAATGTACAGATGGACATCCAAAAATTCTTTTCACAGTCCCCTAATAGCTTGAGGCCGCTATCAGAAAAAAACGTAGGTTAATGGGTATGTGGTTTTTTGTGAAATAACCATTATTAGATGCATAAATTAGGATTGTCTTCTTTTAGGGCTGTTATCGGAGGGCACTTCTCAAGATGTTTAGCGAAAATTGCAAAGTTATTTGTTCCTTTATTAAGCATTATGGACGATTAAAAGTCTGCACAGTAGACTTTTCATTACTAGGGATGATAGAAAATATACTGATCTTTATTATATGATTGCCTGTTAATTTGATGTATATTTATGAAAATTATTCAATAACCGGATTTCCGTAGAAATTTGAATAAGTATTGGAGCAATACAATATGCCAGTAAAAGTTATTTCACGATTATATTATTAATAATATACCATTTTGGAAGCAAAACAGTCAGTTGAAAGGTATTGTGCGCGTAAGTTACGCACATATTTATCGGAACTGTGACTTCATGACTTGAAATATTTGATAAACTGTTAAAATTGCGACTTAAATTCTTCAGCTTCCTTTTCGATGCAGTCATTTTTTTCTCTGGTGATAGATTCCCACTGATCTCATGACTTATCCTGTCAACCAGGCAATGCCCATTCTAAATTTCGATTCATGGAAAATTTTTGTTTTCTTTGAACTGGATTTCATCAGCTCTCTGCTGGTAAAACCTCCCATTACTTAGTTTAAATAATGGTAATTTGACGTCTTAATTTTTTTCACTTTGGTATGTGACTTTAATTCTGCAAATTTGATTATAATATCAACTATAATCTAGAGTCTACTGTATTTTTTAATACAGCCTAATATTTTATGTTCGGTATATGACAATGTCAGATGAATACTTAGCTAATACATAAATAACAGAGTCAGGCTTAATTTTAAGCCTACCAGAAAACTTCAACTGACATTAATGATTTTTTGTATCTTATATAAACCTTGTGCAATAAGCTACATATTTACTTCATATCAATATATTTATACATTGATGGTGTTTTCTTGGCAGGCGACATTTCAATTTAATTCAAAAATCTGCTGATGATATAGTCAAATGATGAAAGATTTTCAGATAAGCATGGGCACGCCAATGTGGGGGATTTAATGAGTGGATGTTACATTTTATATCGCTTGCCAAATAACCATAACTCATTTTTTCCTTCCCATGCTTTGCAACCTCTTGGAAGAAATAACTCTCAACGTCTCGGGAAGTTTATATCTACAATACTAAAAACTTCAGTATAGAAAAAAATTGAGTTTTTGATAGATATTGGACAAATCCAAACAGCAGTCATGATAAGTTTCCAATTGTTCGCTTTTGTAAACTGCTATCTCGGAAAGTTTAATAAGTTGGCCACATAAGCATTAAACTCCTTTAGTTTTCAATGCATTCAGTTTTTGAAAGAATTGACATATATTGTAGTAAGTAGCAGGCATGAACATACTAGCACCTGTAAGGTAGGCATTTTCGTTTCCTTGGACCCCAAATCCTGGCTCCCAATTAATACCCTCCCCTCCTAGACCATTTCTAGTATCTCCGTGTTTGATTTCCTATCAACTCAACTTACTTTTTCCATTTTATGCCACACCCACATCTTGAAAGTCTTCTAGACATTGACTTCCTCTTTTCTCAAGGTTCATGTTTCACACCCATACCGTAAAGGACTCCATACCAAGGATTTTAACAATCTTTTCATTATTCCTTTATCATTTTAAGAAATAAAATTGAAAATTCCTTCATTATTGGCTCTTAATTTTTCATATAGTTTAAATATGTTTATTTATGATGTTGTTTTCTTTTGATGTTATAGAATCATTTGCTTTTTTCTTCATTGAAGGCACTGAGGAAGGTCCAAATGTTATCAGAAATGACCAGCCATCTACTTCTAAAGCAGCTCGTGGCCCGGGAAAGAGAAAATCTGCTGGAAAAGAAATTGAAGCCAATGTTGAAGATCAGAATGAATCCTCCGGAACTCCCCTCCTCACTTACCCTGGAGATCTTAAGTGCGAAGCCTGTCAAAGGACATTCAGTAACTCATCAGTGAGTATAGTATACAACAGGACATAATTATTTCCTAATTTGAGCCCACAGTCAAGTATTTTCTGATTTTTTAAAATATTATGGTGGTATATGTGGTAGAGTATACATCATCTTTATATTATGAATTTCCACAACATCACGGCTGCCTCCATAGATTTTATTTTCTCATTGTTCTACTTAAATATTGAATTGTGGAGTTCTTTCTTAGACTACTATGGGAATCTAAGGTAATAAATTGAAAATAATATATAATATTTCAAAAATGTTAGGGTAACCTTGTTTGATTGCTCTTTAGATAACAGAATATTTTTAATGAAAAACATATATTGTGTTGATATATTAAACATTCAGGCATCATAATTCATTGGGCAGCTGGAAAGCATTCCTTTATTTATTACCAATAGTTCAGTAAATCTTAGCCTGCTTAAGCAGCCTAGAAAGAGTCCTTCCTATGCGTATTATAAATAAAAGCCAATGTTAAATTGACAACCAAAGCCTGTTTTATTAATTCTGAAATCCTTAATTATTTATTTTATTCCAATAGGGCTTCAAGCGTCACCTGAAATACTGCTTGGATGCCGAGGGACCTCCAGTCTTTTGGAAACTCAAGAAACAAGTAGGAGGTGGTCAGTCCACCTTAAATTTCAACGGAAGCACCCCTAAAGATGTCCCAGAAGGTGAGAAAAGGATGTCCAAGGATGGGAGAGGGAAGGGAGCCAAAGGGAGAGGAGAGCAGACCTCTCAGCGTGAGTCAAGTCCACGAGTGGAAGGAGAAACAAGCCGGAAAGCAACAAGGAAAACACCTCAGAAAGAAAAGCTACAGAAGAAGACTGAGTTGGAAGAGGACGAGAAGGATTCCGAACCTGATTCTCCCGTGAAAGAAGCGAGGAAAAATACAAGAGGGAAAGCTGCTGGAAAAAAGGTGGATGAAGAACCAAAGAAAAGAGGTCGCAAGAGTGAAGGGAAGGTATCGGAGGCTTTGAAGAAAGTGGAGGCTGAGTATCCAAAGGGAAAAAGTTCCAAGGCTAGCAATGAAGAAAAGGCAGCGAACAAAAGAGGTAGTGACAGTTTCTCTGAAGATGAATTGGATACAGCAGATAATAGCATGGACTCGAGTGAAGCTGGTTTCAATGACCTAGATTTGGATTTGGATGACTCCGAAAATAATTTCAGCAACAGGGCAGAAAAGTCTTTGAGGGAGAAGATGAAAGGTGAGATTGGTTGTTCCTTTTCAGAAGCTAGTTTGTTTGATTCCTTTATTTGCTTATTTTGCAATACCGTCAAAGTCATTGGGAAAGGTGGCAATGTTATATTACACCACATTGAACAGCTAACACAAATAATATTTCAAAGTTCTGCGTATACAATTACAGAACAAAAAACCCTGTCCGTTAAAAATGTGAGTTTACAGTATATGTTAGTTTACATTTTTACTTTGTGATTTTCTAAACTTAAAGATATACTAATTTGGGTTATCACACCTTAATCCTTAATATCATGTTTAAATTTAACAATTGATATTCCCTCTTTAATTCCTTGTTTTTTGTGGATTTTGTAATTATTCTTTCAGGAAATGCAATCAAAAGTTAAGTAATTGAGTTGTACAACTTAATTGTACGATTTTCATAAATAAATGTTTCCTGTTGACTGTAGTTTCGATCCAAGTTAAATATTTTATACATTTGTAAATATCCCAATTTTTTATTTAGTTGTTTTTAGGCTTTTTGAAACTAAGTCAATAGCCTTAATATCTTTTAGGTGATATAACTTGGGCATTCTTACTCATTCTTAAAAGATTTATTTAAACATAGTGAGAAAAATTTGTTAATTGAAAACACAGGAGAAAGAGAAATTTTATTTTTATCAGCTATATAATGTTTTTTGAATTAACTACCATGTGTAATCATTATAGGCTTTCAGTTTGAGAAGTGAATGGTCTTACTTCAGAAAACACTAGAAAGTGAAGGAAAATCGATTAACCATTACTAGGATAAATTAGTATAATATTTTGGTCCATTGTGTTCTCAAATGAAAATCTATTCCTTGTATATATTTACTGATTTATTTAAGGCAATATGTGTATATTATTTCAGGTGTGATGCTCAGCAAAGTGAACGAATTGATTGATGAAACATCGGCAACAGCTCCAGGAAAATGTCACTGCTGTGGAGAGGATCTCGAGACTGCACATTTGGTATGTAATATGTTTCCACTTATATTAAAGAATGTTGAAATAGGCAAGGGTCTTTATTTGCGGAATAAAATATACCTTGGAATTAGGAAATATAGTACTCTGATCTCTCTAATCTAAATTCAATGAGACAACAAAATGGGTTATAATTTCACATAATCTCCTCACTAATTGCATGGCATTCAAGAGTTAGAGTAATTAAACTGAGCCAAAAAATTTGAAGATCAATGTTTTATTAGAAAAAATGGTTTATGGTGCCTCCTTTATTTTATATATATTAGATGGTAATTTATCTAAAGATTAAAAAAATAGGCATCAGTAATCCACTTGGAAGCAAGATATTGTATAATAATTTGTTAAATGCTTGAAAGTGATGCTCTCTTGTCAATACTAGTTGACAAAATGTAAAAGGACTCCAAAAACCATCAAACAAGGGCTTGCATTAGTTCTTATACGCATTCTTTATTCTTGACAATTAATAGCCATCAGTGGTCAATTTTATATTTAATACTAGTTGCATATATTCTTTTTACTTTGTTTTCGTACATAATTTTGCAGCATTTTTAGTGAAATATGGTTTTCTGTCTTATTATTTCCTCCCATATATTCATCTAGAAAACTAATGTTTGTTTACCCAAGAAAGTATCCGACCATGAGGTTTGTTAGATGAGAGAGAGCTGTATTAAAGAGGTCTCATTATAATCGTAGTGCTAATACAATGCTCTTTGGACATCTACAATCCTCTCTACTCTTTGTAAATTGAAAATCATTATTTTATTTTAATAATTGAAGTGTAACTGGTCCTTTTTTCCTTTTGAAGGGAGGAGAATTTGAATGTGATGACTGTGGGAAACACTTCAAGTTGCGTGCTAGCCTTGACAGGCACAGAAGGGTGATCCATCTGCAAGGAGAGACGCATGCATGCCCTGAATGTGAAGCGCGCTGCCCTGATAAAGGCTCCCTTGCTAGGCACATGTATACTCATACAGGTATAACTAAAATCATAAAAATAAATGAATCAAATGATGATCTTTTGATTGATATATTATACACCGTCCATGAAAGTTCAAGTCTATAATTAGAAGAAAATCAGGGATTACAGAATTTAAATTGTCAAGGTAACATTCATTAATTTCATCAGATGAATGAAAATATTTCCTTCTTAACCAGTCAACCATGACAGAGTTGAAATATAATAATAATAATAATATTTTATTTATGAGCAGAGCCCTTTTGCATGATAGGATACAGTAAATTAGGTTGTCATTGATATGTGCATGTGCTTGCTCAGTTTTAATTTTTCTACCCATTCTTTCCTTTCTATCAGTTAACAGCATTGTTGTAATTTTTTGTTAGATATATCAATTATATTTTTGTTTACATTTGCTGTGAATGAGTGATTTCTGTTCTAATTTATTATTTTTTCTTTTAATGCTCAGTTTTGATTTTTAGATATGATTAGCCATACTTGTAATTACGTTATTATAAAAAAGATAAATTCTTATCTTGAAAATGTTATCTTCATCAATCAAATTGTTTATAATTAACGTTTAGTAAATATATTTGACATATCCTTAATTAATGTCTTTGATTATTTTCTTTCATTTAAAATTCAATCCTTTAAATATTATTTGATATATATTTTGTACCCTTTTTGTTAACTCATTGTGGCGTTTTTTTCCAGGTCTTAAGCCTTACTCTTGTGTTAGATGTAAGAAAGAATTCAGCCGAAAGTACCACCTCGAGAGGCACATTGTCCAAACTGGTTGTGATGGAAATCCTAAACCAACTTACCCATGCCAGGTAATTCAAATTATCTCTTCAAAGTGCCTTATTGTTTAGTGAATACTCTTTACCCTAAGAATTATTCAAGCAAAATTGAACTTCAGTTGATACTTTGCTGTATAAAAATCTTGCATTCATACATTTGCTTTGAGTGGCCCATGTAAGGTATCTAAGTGCTAAGACGGCAACGATATAGATCAGATTTTTAAACTCATAATTTTGTTCCCTTCATTTTATTGATTAGAATCTTTAAATATTTTTTCCTTCCTTAAACTCAATACCTATTTGTGAGAAAGGAAGTGGGAATATTATTTTATATAATTTTATGACATTATTATGTAATTATGAATTTCATTTTAACGGCAGGTCACAATCAAAACTTCAACTTTAATATGTTCATTCTACATCTACATTGATACCTTGCAAGCTGCCTTTTGGCATGTGGCAGGGGGTGTAAACACCAGTTGAATCTAAACTACTTCTTTACTCGTTTATTGTCTCGAATCGTTTGCGGATAGAATGAATTTTTGAAACAATTTATCCTAGCATCTTTTTCTCTTAACTTATGTTCATTATCGGATTGACCGAGTTAGCAGGGGGGTTGCATGATACCGATTGTATCTTCTGCAAATGTAGTTTCCCTGAATTTATTAAACAGTTGCAGCCTAGCTTCCAATCTCCTGTCTTTCAAAGATTTCCAACGTCTGAGAGCATTTTTGTAACGCTTGCCTTTTTTTTTAATTGTAGCATTTCTTAACAAAATATTAACTGAATATAATATTAATAATATACTTAACAACTTCATTGGCAAATTACTTGTCTTTACTTTGCAAATGTAACAGAACATCAATTTCAAATATACTTTATGCTTGATCTATGGCTCATGGTATTGTAGATTAGTAGGTGGGGAAGCGGGAGACTGGGGTTGAGTCTGTCATGCGGCAATTTTTTACTTCTTGTTCAGCTGTAAATTTTGGAATTATATTGATTATTTAGAATGCTCTGGTCAACTCTAAGAGCTATTTTAGGGAGAGAATATTTTTTCAGATATATTTCCATATTGAAAAAAAATAACATCTCATATTAAACAATCTGATGGTCATAACTATAACTGTCTAGCGATTCGTGTACTTTTTATTTTTTGTGCTAGCATGTGTCAATGGATTGAATAGGATTGGAATTTTATTAGGTGTGTGGAAGGATGTTCAGCCGGAAAGACAATTTGCGAGAGCATCTCAGGGCCCATGCTGGTCAAGTAAAGAGGAAGAAGAAGTACTCATGTGAATACTGCTTAAAAGAGTTTCATGGCACATCACTACTTAGAATACATGTACGGACTCATACAGGTATGTACTCTAATTTTCTTTTCTTTTGTGGATTTTGTACCATATTTCCTGGCATCAAGGATGCAGTTTTTTTTTTACCTGAAGTAAGACTAAAATTGCAGGATGTTTGACTCCTAAGATAACTTTTTTCTTAAGTCAACGCTAATACTAAAGGATGGTTATCTGCATTACACATTTATTTACCAGATTTTGATATATTTGTATAGATAATACATGCAATATCTGGCAGAAATAAAACCGGAATTAAAAATGATGTACTTGAAAACACTTCAGTAACAATAAGAATCTATGCAATGAATAAACTATTTTAAAGAATATGCTGTAACAGCAAAAATCACTTAATTTTAATGATAAGAAATGTGCAAAAACACAATAATTAATTCCTGGTACTGATGTTCCTGACATCCCTGAATGTTTTTCCAAATTTTTGCTTCCAAAAACTTGCATCCTCAATGCTGGGAAACACGGTAGTTATTTGTTCTTATTGTATGCATTACGGCCAAAGCCCAATTTGGCCAAAGTGGGTCACCTTCCATCAGCTCAAATGCAGGCTTTTGTTAGTTTGAATGTTGTTTAATTTCATTGCGATTTGTTTTTAGGTGAGAGGCCTTTTGAATGTGATTTCTGCCAGAAAGGATTTCCATCTTCTGGTGCAATGAAGAAGCACAGACGTATGCACACAGGAGAGAGGCCATACGAGTGCAAGGATTGCTTTGCTAAATTCTCTGCAAAGGAGACGCTTAATCGCCACGCACGTACTCACACTGGACTCAAACCTCATGTCTGCAATTACTGCGGAAAGTCCTTCATTCAGGCAGCACAACTTAGAGCTCATATCTTCCATCACACAGGTGAGGAACTCACGTACAAACTATTTTATAGCTGTAATATGTCTATTAAATTATATTATATAAACACTAAAGCTGAAAGAAAAAACTTTGTTGTAACCTTTTAAACAAAATTTTATGTTTGCTATACTGTCATGAAAGTACCATTTAAAGTCCACCATAAAAAGACTTTCTTATGAGAAAAATTTGTGAGTCATTGAAAAAATTTTATAAGTCTATATTGTTGGTAAAAATAAAAAATAATTTAGAGATATAGTTTGTTAGGTAATAAAGGTATATACTATGTGTAGGTAGATTTGTGTTGGGAATATATCTCGCCCGTAAAACTAAGCATTTTCATTAATACTATTCTATAATAAAATTCTAATGCTTCTATTTTCTATAGATTTGGATCATGAAATTCTATAAATCAATCTGTTTTGTTATAAATACATCAGTAAGCGTTTTTGTTAGTAATTTTTCAAGAATCAGTTTGCCAGTTACATTTCTGTTTTAACTCATGACTCTTTCTTTTCTTCCTTGTAAGCTAAGGAGGCCGAAGGTAATTATAAACACTTTTTTAGAAAAGGTGAATCTTTAAAATCTTAATATTAAAGTAAGTAGAATCTTTCATGTTGATAATGATTCAATCTCTTTCATATCCATCCTATAATTAAAAGTAAATAACAATTTACTAATATCTCCATGTATTTTTACTTTCTCCATATACGAAGTATAGAGAAAGTATTGTTTTCATGAAAAAATTCGACTTCGAGATTTGAACAGAAATACATGTTTTGGGGTCCCTAGAACACGTTTTGACCATTTTCGGAATGATTTCTGTGTGTGTGAGTGTGTGTGTGTGTGTGTGTGTGATAGTGGGCGCTCTAACGGGAAAACTATTGGTCGTATCAATACCAAACTTCATATATAGTACTCTAGTGTGTGCTGTCAGAGTTGATTAGTTTTTGGAGTAAATCGGTTAACGGGAAGTCGAGCTTTATTTATCAAAGCTCATTTCCGGTTTTCAAAATATCTCCATAAATATTATATATAGGTATATTGTATTACTTATAAAAGTTTTAGATAATATATTTTACTATAACTTTTGTTTTTTAACATATTTTTGTATCACCGGTTGATTAGGAGTTATTCGTGAAATACCGATAACCCGGAAGTAGCTGTTATGTACTTTGTGGGCGCTCTAACATAGAAACCATTCGTTGTATCAACACCAAATTTCATATATAGTACTTTTGTTGGTGTCTTTAGAGTTGATTAGTTTTTGGAGTAAATCGGTTGACCGGAAGTCGAGCTTCATTCTTCAAAGCTCATTTCCGGTTTTCAAAATATCTCCATAAATATGATATTTAGGTATACACTATTATAAATTAAAGTTTTAGAAAATATAATTTATTATAACTTTGGCTTGAAACATATTTTTGTATAACTGATTGTTTAGGAGTTATTCATGAAATACTGATAAACCGGAAGTTGCTGATTATGTACTTTGTAGGTGCTCTGGGCTCTATGGGCGAAAGCCCAATTTCATCGTTTTTCATCGAGCATGTCCGTAAAAAAATTATTTATAATGTTTATGACGTAAAAGATAATAATATATAAATTAATCACTCATCTTCCAAGTTTGGATGGAATATTAGTTTGAAATTACTGTCGTAGATAAATATTTACATCTTATATATGGAGAAAGTTATGTGCTGGCCACATCAGATTTTTTTGTCTTTATTTTTGTGTTACAGTATATTTTTCAGTCACTAGCAAATGTACATTTCAATCCAGCATCACCGTTATAGATTATAAAATGTCAAACCTATGGTAGATTAGAAGAAATAATTAGGAAGTGATTTTGGAAAACAATATTTATTTCTGTAATAGAACAATTTCAAGGAATTTCCAAGTCTGTAGAGTGTTTATTTTAATCTTAATATTTAATGAAACCAGAAATTAAAAAATAATAATTAAATGGGGCTTCTAACAAAATTAATTTAGTGAAAAACTGAATGAGCTTCCAACTACGCTAGACTCTTGCTAATCTCGCCCTCTATAATCTGGTATCTCAGTAATCCGGCACCCTTCCTTGATGTAAAAGAGAATCATGAAGTGAAGTAACGTGTGCAAGCAGGGAAGAAAAATTAGAAAAGGTACAAGTGCAGAGAAGAAAGGTTATTTTCAGACCAGTTGGTGCTAAGTATATTTATATATTAGGCCACATATATTTATTTATAGGCGCTAAATATATTTATATCTATTATATATAGATGCTTCACTGGATTCATTCATATATATAGGGATATATATAGATAGGATACTAATTCACAGGCTAAACCACAAGAGTCATTGATTTGAAATTTTTACGACGTATTGGCCATAACATGTAACCTGGCAGAAAATTTGCAATTTTGAACCTCAGTGTCATGGGTTTGATTCCAGAGGGCCCCAAAGTCCCGATTTTTCCCATTTAAAAGCAATGCTTTGATTTTTGGGAATAAAAAAAAATACTTCCTGGATAGGTAGAGAATCAAAACTCAAAGAGCCTATATATATAGTCATGATCTATCAAAATAATAAATGACTTTCACAGAAAATATCCTGGGTTCGATGCTAGGACGATGCAAACATCTGCCCTTTAAAATATATTGAGGTAGTTTTTCATTATTTTTTTTGATGCACTTATTTAAATGATAGGAAGTTCTCGCTCTGCTAGAAGATGTATATTAAGAATCCATTTAAGAAAAAAATATATAAGACCATGCTGTTCCTGGGTTCGATGCCAGAGCACATTACAATTTCTCACATAAGGAATATATGTAAAAAGTAGGACGTCATTTGAGAGTTGCAGCTGATACTCCTCCTTGAATTTTCACACATAGTTAGAGATGGTGATCATCTATTGTGCTGCATAGGAAGTATCACCAGATAGACATGGGTTTGATGCTGGGCGGTAAATATATCTCCCATATAAAACACATAGGGGTAGTTTATCATTATTTTTTTCTAGCACTTATCGAAATAATAGGAACTTCTTGCTTAGATAGAAGATATATATTATGATTTGGTTTAAGAAAAAAAAATTAAACAAGACTGCTGTTTCTGTTTCAATGCCAGAGCACATTACAAATTCTCTCATAAGAAATATTTGGGAAAAGTAGGACGTCGTTTGAGGCAGTTGCAGCAAATATTTCTGCTTGCGTTTTCACACATAGTTAGAGACGGTGATCCTTTGTTGTTCTGCATGTTAAATATCACCAGGAAGACCCGGGTTCGATTTCGGATGGAGAAATTGCGGAGAATTTTAAGAATATTTTCAATACAATGTTAATTAGTATTAACTATATTTTTATATATATTTTTGTATCTTTGAAATTGGGTATTTGCCCGTAAATAAATAAATAAATAAATAAATACTTTTTCTACCTTTGAGGACCCTCTCAGTATGATGTTGACTTGAAATTTGTGTTATCAACATGCTTGCAGAATGCAAGCAACTCTTATTTAGTAATAGATGACCAGGTTAGATGGATGTCAGTGTTTTACACCCCCTGCCACACGCTACTGGTGGATTCCAGGGTTTAAATGTAAAATGTAAATATAATACCAAAACCTTACACTGTAACTTGCCACATCGTACCTATGAATCATCATATGTTCTTATACATTAAGTTCTGTGTTACCATATATATCCTAGGTAATACTAATATTACTGGCCTTGGTGGCTGAGTGGATAGCACTCCAGCTGCGCTATTGCTCATACCCCAAGGTCCCTGGTTCAAAACTTGGTCACAACACAAAGTTCTTTTATGATCTCTCAGTATTCCCCTCTGTGTAAGGAATGGCTGGATTAGCGAGTCTAGTATATATGGCTTTCTCATAGGTTAACCGTTAATTTTTCATTTTCTTATTTCAGGTGAAAATGGTTTCACTTGTGACCATTGTGGAAAAGCATTTAACAGACGTGCAAGGTTGCATATGCATGTCAAGTACGTCCATGAAGGGGCAAGGCCATATGAATGTTCAAACTGTGGCAAAACATTTGTTCGAAAAGAGGATCTTGTGAGGCACACTGTCCTTCATTCAGGAATAAAAGGTACAAACGTTTTATAGCCATAGTTTTGTATTGAGAGGATAACGGTACTGCTCACAGAGGAGCTTGCATAACATTATTTGCTAGTAGTCATCTCATTAAGTAAATGCTAGTACCCTCACTCAACTAATGTCATCTAGACCTTAGGGACTTTCTAGGTCCATTTTGTGCTAACAGGTCTTCTATGTTATAAGATAATGTATTAGACATAGAAAGAGAATGTAATATCTCTCATCTCACATTTATTCCTCATAAATATTTAATAGCAATGTTAATATAGTCTTCTATTTATATCCTTGTGTAAAAATTTCTTGAGAAATAATATCTCTCCAAATATTTCAGTTAGTTTGTATCTCCATTTATAATATCTCTTTTTATAAACAATCATATTAATAATAAATAATACTGTTAAGTAAATAGAATTATCTATTTATCCATTGCTTTCTGGGGTATAATTTTACTAAAAAAAAATATTTTATTACAGCTCACAAATGTCCCATCTGTGAAAAATCATTTGCAATGAAGTCTTCCCTAAAAATTCATCTTCTCACTCATACAAAGGTAAGTGCTTTATCTTCAAATGCTCTGGGGGCTTCTTTTCTTGTCATTGAAGTTAATGAGTTAATTTTTAAGTTTATTATGCTGATAAATGGCATCTGTTTTATTTAACTATTTCAATTATTTAATTTGCTAAATGACAGTTGTTATTTGCGTTTTGCTTGCAATGTGCCTCTAATTTGTGGGAATGTTTGTTGTATAGAGAAAGGATTGTACAACTAGAGGGGATTTATTTTCTTATAATGTCTTGAACGGTTTTACATAAAAAGGATTATTCAAATCAAATTTATTAAGCCAAAGACTACAAAAAGCATTGTCATAGTAAAAAAAATAAGAAGCACAATCAAATTATAAAAACAATTAAAATAAAATCATTTAATATACAAAATATACAGAAAAAACCATTATTAAAGGAAGTGGAAAAAAGGGGTAAAAGTTACAAAAGACAAATTAAGTACTCATATAAAGATAGGGGTTAAATTCTCCACCTTGCATTTAGGCTTTCAAAAGAAAGGGAATATGTTCTAAAATTGTTTTACTTCGTTGATGTAAGTTTGTTATTTTTTCTCTCATTACTCTCCTTGCAGTTGAAAGTGCTTTTTATCAATCTCTTTTAGTCATACTTAATTATAATCATACTTGAGTTATGTAAGGATACTTTACCTAAGGACATCTCAATATTTTTAGGAACCTCCCAGGTCATGCGATGAGTGTGGACGAGCCTTTATCCGTCAAGATTGCTTGCTCAGACACATGCGCTCCAAGCACAGAGAGATGTTGGAGGAAATTCTGGCCGAAGCAGAAAAGAAGAAGTTACAACAGCAACTTCTTGCCGCTACAGCAACAGCTGCAATGACCACTCACATGGTGGGCAGAGGAGAAAGAGGTAGAATCAGCTGGGGTTCTTCAAGAGATGGTCATACCGAAGATGATATGGAGGAAGATGATGATATGGATGACGTTCCTGAAGCAGGTTAGATATTTACATAAATCTATGTATTTACATGGTTAGTCTGAAAGCTTTTGGCAAATTTTGTTGTAGCAGTTCTTGCTTGACAATCAAAAATCTTTTTTGGGTTGCTGGAGTTGCTTGGAAACAAATTCGAATAAAATATCTTGGATGTGATACGATAGGGAAATCATTTCATTACTATTCACTGACAGTTTCAGTGATTGATTTTTATAATCATTAAGACCATAAATTTAATCAGTAACCTTCTTTGCCATTCTTCGTGAACTGTATCAACATTAGTAATGTCAATTATCAATCAACATTTGCGCTTTTAGTTTCCAGCCTAGATCATTTTGATATTTCCCTAAAACATCGAAGAATTATAATGCCTTAACCTAACAAATTGGTCATGAATCAACTTATGAGTCATATATCAGTTAAAATTTCAGTTAGAGGTGCATACCAAAATTTTTCACATAAGTCCTACCCTTTGATCAGTTTTTGCACAAAATGTAGAGCTGTAGAAAAATTTAGCCTACTCATGATTCATTATAAGTTTTTTTGACTGCCTATAGTGATATCAGTTTCTTAGATGCAGTCTGTTAATATAGATGACAATTAAATGACATTTGAAATTTCTTATGGTAAAACTATCATATATTTGACAAAGTCATTGTCAATATGATATGTTTATCTCATCAATGCAACTCATTTAAGTTCAATATAGATACTCTCTGTAAGTTCATAATTACGTTTTGGGATATTAGGTAAACAAAAGTAAAAAAAAAATTATTGAAGATTATGTATCTGTTGTTTGATCATTTTAAATGTAGATAAGATAGTACTCAACTATGAATCCTTAAAGATTGAAGGTACCATTTCTTGAAAGCTTTTTCTTTATGATGTCAAGAGAAAATTGTTTTTGATGTTTCCACCAAGTTTTGGAAGTAATTATAGAAGTACATGGCTTTAAGAATTTCCTCATAATTTTCATTGTTGAAAATCTTTTACAATTAGAGCTTCTGAATGGTAATTAAATGGAAATATTTTTGTCAGAGGCTATATGTAATGAACAATTGAAAAGTTATTCAATTCCAGTTTTTGTAGTAGCAAATGAATACTTTCCATACGGTTCTCTCTCTTTCATCTTCAAGTTCACTTTATACTGAGCTTGAACCACATGCTTTCTATTTAGCCCTTTTTAGATTCTAAAGCAATATTTTTTTGGTTGAATTCCTCTACATTTTGTAACCTGGATATTTTGCTTTCACCTCAGGAGCTATTGATCGTGTCTTGGGATTGGCAGGTTCAGAAAGTGCCAAAGCAGGTGCTTTACTGCAGCATTTAACTTCAATGGGAGAATCAGCTGGCAACAGTCCTATGCCGAGAATGGAAACTTCTGCTTCCACTTCAGCTGTCCTCAACAGCCTTGGTACAGCTATTCCATCTTCTAATCGCACGACAGTTGAAATGATACAAGGAGGAGGACTCTCAGAAAGTGCTCTGGCTGATTCGGTAAGAGAGTTACTGACACTTCTGGTCGACGATGCAACTCTGCGTGCCTTTGGATGGCCTGATGCTCCTGTCGATAAACTCCTGGAAGCAGTTATTAGACGGTATGTATCCTTTTTTATTTTAACCTTCATATGTTTGCCTTAGCATGCTGTTTAGCAATTTGTCTATTTATGTCTTCTTAATCTTAATTTCCCCTATATCTTTCCTGAATCATCGAATGTCTCTTGATAATTTTGATAGCTGAATATCTTTTTCATTTTTATAATGTATGGAATGCTGTAGAGAAAGATCTTTACTATCCTTAAAAGGATAAACTTAGTAAGAACTTGATAAACTAAATTGAGAGGGTCACCCTCTTTAGTATGTTTGCTGTAATGATTTGGTGTGGTACTAAGATACTTATTATAGTTTTAGTTACTCTACAAATTAGGTGTAAGGTTTGGCTAGGAAATTTTGACTCACGCTAAACTCACGTTTTAATACCATGTAAGGTGATTATCTCAGGAACATGTTTTTTAATGCTTAAAAATTCGGTCTAACTTCATCTTAATTTTCTTGATCAGTAATACATTTAATATATGCCATTCATTCATCAATGCATAGTGTAAGATCTATAACATAACGAATGCATCACAGCTGTTCTTGATAACGATCTGTTATCAGACATAGCTTTATTTGCTGCCACCTCTTCGTAACAATGAGCCATACTCTCGGATAAATATCAACAACTAAAGTTCTACTCGAGATTGATTGTTCCAAAACCAATGATAAATAGAATTTTTAATATTTGTTTCAATTTTTTCAAGTCATTGTCACATGAGAAACAAAAATGTTTTATGCAACACATATTGCGCTGCTCAGCCATGTCTTTCTGAGGTTACATTCCGTTTAAGCAATTTTTTACTAAGTTTGGTTTTACTCAAGTAAATCGTATATGATTTATACGCGTGATAATGATACAAAGATCAACTGAGGAAGAATCCAAGATATTATATTGGATTGGTATTTAGTAATAGCTGTTTGAAGAGGTTTTACAGATATATGCAATCTTACATTCAAATTCTACTGCATTAATTGTTTTTTTCACTATAAAGGTATAGAATCTTCACTATACTGTTGGCATAGTCGTTTTTATTCAAACATAATCAGAAATGAAGTTGAAATTGACCTTTGTGAAGAACAAATCTTAGTTTTATCCACTCAAATCTGAAACTCTATGTGAAAGCGACCTGACGTGAGACCCATAAGAGAATGCCGACTGGAAACTTGGAACACACTTTAGTTATCATTTACTCTGTTTCTTCCCATTAGCAAATTAACTTATAATAACCTTTATTCATCAGGTGTGGACATCAACCAGCCTCCCCTGAAGACTACTCAAGACCCTCCGATCGTTTGCGTGAAAATGCCAAGCTTCTCTTCACTGTTGTCATTGATGACTCTGCTGTGAAGACTTTGCTGAACAATCAAACTGTGGATGAAGTCATCCTGCATGTTCTTAGACTAGCAAAATCATGAAAACTTTGATTGATCAGTTACTGACCTCATTGGTGTACAATTACCAATCTTTTTTATCCTCCGTAGATTAATTTAGATTTTTTTTATTTAATTGTGTGTTGGCTGAATGCACAAATAAGGATAAATTCTTGTGAACAGATCCCCATCTGTTCATCTGATAAACTTTTCCTAACTGAGGTGCTCCTTAATGTTTGGGAGGTTTTTTATGTTATCATGTTTTATCATTTCATGCTTGCTATAAATTATGTTCATTGCAGAATTGTTTTACTAACTTTTTTTGTTTGAAGCAAATCAAGCAGGATATTGTTATTTTATATGAAAACTAGATTTATATTTTTATTGTAGCCTTTTTGCATTTAATACTCATAATTTGTTTAAACAAAGTTTTTGCTTACACTTTGAGCAATATATCTTACTCATCCCATTTTTAGTCAGTATCCCAAGTGAGAAGTATTGTTTAATCTGCTTTTAACTACCATTTTCAAACGTAATGGTCCCTTTAAATGAAAATAAGTGAATGTGATCAGCTCAGCAATATTCAGGAAATTCTGGCTTTTCATATTTAGCCCTTATGTTGAAATGAAATCCTGATAAGAAAACTGTGCTTATTGCTCAATTCAGAATGATATATGGCACAATTTAGTGCATTAATAGCTCTTTAAAATATTTAATATGCTATCCAAAATGACCATGTTGAGATGTGTAACGAAGCTCTAGCCAGTTTCATCTTACTGGCGTTCCAAAAGAAACAAAGATGAAAATGTTTCAATAACTTGCCTTTCTTATGTTACGGTTTCTGCAATTGAATGGATTGTAGGTGTACTCTTAGTTATTTGAGTTGTAAGGAATGAATTATCATCATTGAAAGATCTTTTAGTAGTTAAAGGTGCCTAAAACTTTTCATAGTTTTGAAATCCTTGAAATGGCTATCATATATGAAGTAAGTAAGGTAATTTGATTGGAAGCAAATCCTTACTAATTGGGCAGGTATTGTAAAATTTTCATCTTTGGCTTATCTATTTTAGTCCACGGGAGCTGCATCTCATTTGTGAACAAAATATTCATATAATGGAGAGTACACCTTAGTATATATTTTTAAAGATTTGTTTGTAAGCATGTTATGTTTTTGGTAATGTTTATCAAATCAAAAACTTGAATATTTGTTGTCAAATTTAGTACAAAATATTTTGTAAAATTAACAGTGATTGGAATTTATCTCCAGAAACTCCTACTGAATATATCAACTTACGCTTAATGTTTAGGAAGTTGAAAATCATCTTCAGCATTTTTTACCTATGGGTTTTCATGGTGTGTGATCATAGATATATCATCACGATTTAATTACCTTGTTACCATCTGAATATTTTTAACTCTTTAGAGAAAAAGAGAAGCATATTTTTTTGAAACCTTGTACAAATAAGTGGTCAGATGATCTTCATCTGTACCATCACATTTTCTTTGAATTAACCTATGATATACTTTTTGGTAAATCAGAGAAATAAGTGCCTTGACCTGTGAGCTATTTTCTGAAGTATGTATGGAAAGCAGAAATAGTAAGCTGAATTTATTATGGAACCATTTTAATTAACAATTTGCCTTGGAGCATTTTATACTGTCCATTTTGTATTCCTAAATGTAAAACTTTCCTCGAAATTATGAGATGCTTCCAGCTTGGAAAGTCAAGTTGATGAAGAAGTTGGCTGTTAAATATCTGGTTCTGACTAAAGGTGCTCCATTTGTATGTTAAATGTTGACTTAATATGTACGTTTAGTATCTTGTTTGTGTTTTATGGAGTAGCTTGTAGTAGATTTTATGTAAATAACTTTTATAACTTTCACTGTTTGATAAGTGTTCGATTTTGGAATTAATTGAAAATGAACTTTCTGCTTAAGTATTTGTATAAGATGTTTTTCAGAATTGGGTTTGGTTATAATGGAATTGTAGTTAGTGAAAGTTCAATTAAGTGACAATGCTGTCTTATTAATTCAATGGGACACCAATCAGAAGTTATCAAATTGCCTGGCTTTCCTCAGCATAGATGTCATAGATAGTGCTTGGCCAAAATGTTTACATTTAATGATGATTCTTAGTATTGCAAGGATTACTTTAGAATTCCTGGCTGTTCTTTGGTAGCCAAATCTAAAGTCAATTTAGGATACAGTTCAAAGGGAATAATGGGTTGATTGCAATGCCAAGCTCCTGAAAATACCCGCAAGACATGCTTTTTTTCATTCAACAGTGTTTCCATGCACTATCCAAAGTCATTCATTGTATTGGGTATGAAAAAATTGATTTCAAGTTTGTATTTCATAAAATACTGTTTATTAATAAATGATATATACATATTTGGAAAATCGGAGTGTTATTCTATAATTATAACTTTTAAAAGTAAATACACATTTTAATATATTGGAGTAACGGTGACTGAGTATCTACTTGGTCCCTTTATTCAAGAAGGAAAAGCATTTATCTGCACGAATGCAAGACCCAAGATACTGTCATGCCAGGTCATTGTTAGAAATGATATCAGTAGTCCAACCATTGAAAGGTAAAGAATATAATTAATTGGTAATTGTTATAATTTTCATCATATTTTAGAGTCGAATACAAATATTTCTTTAGATTTATTTAGAGATAAATTTGACATACACAAGTGAAATTATGATCAACAACTCGATGGATATTAGAAACACTAGAATAATCTTGTTTGCAATTACTCGCACATACATAGTCCTCAGAAGTCTTCGAGTTCTGCTGAGTTCTTGGTTGACGTCTTCTAGCCTGTTCCTAGTCCTGAAGAAATTAAATTGCCAATGAGCATGGTTTCTACATCTTTAAGATGTAGAATGTACAATAATATGCAAAAATATCTTAAATTTTATGTTTAGCGCGAAGAATAAGATTAGGGATACATAATTCAAGAAAAGGGTTCTGCCGCATATCTTGCAACACCGCCGCTCCGCCTTAAATACCGTTAGGGCTCCTTTGCACGCTGCCCTTGTACCTTGCGAGGTCCCGACGACCTACAGCTTAGAACTATCGCAGCCCAAGGATATGCGCCTCTGCGTAGAAAGAAGGGGTGGATAGAAGGGTCAAGGGTGGTCCGAAAGAAAACGATTTTTCGAGAATAGATTTCTATTAGCACTCATTATCCAGTACTGATTAGTGCGTTTTAAGTAATAGTCGGTATCAGGATATTTTCTCTTGACTATCCTACGACAAATTTGAAATGAGCATATGACTTCCTAATATAATTTTATAAGTTTCATACGTATGCGAAGGGTATTAAATTAAAATTTAGCATGATCAATCGTATTAATTAAATAATTCATAATAATGAACAATTTGCATACCCTGAATTATTTTGTGTTTATAGACCAGTAACAAACTGATGACTGAACGGTAGATACTTATGACCTATTGAAGCCGCTTGTAATAAGAATTTTTCATAGCACAGGCCTGTCTTTACATAACATCAATAAAATTAAAACTAAGAAGATATACGGAAACGGATAGTTTTAAATGACAATACAATACTGGCTTGTAATGTATCTTCTGTCATCAAATTACTTTTGTAGTAGTTATATCAAATTGAAAACCTTTCTACATTTTCCTTCATTTTTCATAACCTTTCGCTCCAAAGATAAGAATTTTTGAATGGTAGGGTTAAAATATTAACCGACGGCTGCATAACATTTTCTAAAACATGTGCATATTCTCTTCCATCATGGTAGCCATCGATATTCCAAAGACCCCAGGACGTTAAAAAGTGGATTGCACACGATGAGTTAACGATCGCTATAATTATTCTGTTCAATAAGGGATTTATCGAATTAATTTAATACATCCTATAATAACATACGAACCTTCGGAGGATATCCACCCCCAAACATACACAGAAAATCGTACACTTCCGCCCCTCTCTTTCAAATATTGGAGGTCGAATCTGCAGTTTCAAAGTCTATACACACCGAGAGGGCCATTCGAACATGATGAAAATGTTTTTTCGTCGCTTAGTCGCTGAAATCCTAATCCAAGAGCGCAAGTAACTAAAAGTAAGCGCCTCAAACTGTTCCTTCCCTCAAATCCTCAATTCATACAGGGCACAAAAATCCACAGGAGATCTACTAGGTTTTTCCAAACCCTTCCATTTCAGAGAGAGAGAGCCTACGCAGCGGGGGGCATAGGCGGCAAGGACATCGTCTGCAAGAATGTCGGAAGCGTGCAATATTTGATGCCTATAGAAATGCCCTTTTGGGAATAGGAGAAAGAGAAAGAAGGAATACCTGAAAATCCCCCTGAACCCCTGCTATGAAGATATCCTTCTTGTCCTCCCCACGAGGTATTGTCTAACGCGGAAATAGTAGCCCAACGTTGAAGGATATAATGAGAAGAGGACAATACCTTCGCCCTGTATACTTCCGCAGATCCTCCGCAGAGCATCCTGGTGTCTTGGATGGAATGTATTATCTTATTCAACTTACCGATCTTGATTACAAGAAATGCTTCCTTAAAGACGGCCGTTAATCGTATTTGGTATGGAGTTATTTACACACGGAGTATGGGATTTTAGCAGCCGGTGTAACATACATCGCCTATATCATTCATCCTGTTAAAAGAAGCGTAAATAGTTATTTCCCAAGGGATATGATAGCTCACAAGTATCTACTGTTCAATCATCGGTTTGTTGCTGCTCCGTTACGGCCATTCAAAACAATACAATGAATGGAAAGTTAAGGGATATTCAAAGGGAAGAAAAAAATCAAAAATCGTTCTTAAATGACAGGGATTCGTAACCAGGAGGCCCTGAAATTGCCTACTTTCCAATAGGAAGGCATTGCGCTGATTTTCAGGATTATTTAAAAAGTTCTTACCGGGAAGATAGATTACTGTTTTTTATGATACCTGGAGTAGTGAATATTTAACAGAAATTGTAGAGAATTCTTCAAAGATGATCTTAAGTTCGATGCTAGACCGGTGAAAATATGTCCAATTTAAAATACATTGGAGGTATTTTTTACGGAGAACTTACCTGTAAGATATAGCGTTTGTGCTTTTTTATTGATAGATATCCGTATAATTTATAAAACCATTAAATTGTTTCCTTAACTATCTTGCATTCGACGCCAGGGCACACAAGATATTATCCTATAAAGAATACATAGGAAAAGTAGGGCGTAGGTTGAGGCTGTCAAAGATGTGATCTCCATCATACATTTCGCACAACGAATACGATCATCTTATTGTATATGAAAGAAAATAACCCAAAACTCCCAGAGGTCGACGCCAGGCTTATCCAGATTCTCATGTAAGGTATACATTGTAGATATTTTAAAAGTTATTGTGAACTCCTAACCGATGAGATACACAATTATTTACCACAGTGATGATTAGTTTCTAAACTTTTTACTATAATTACTTGCTCAAAAATACCTCTCGTTTAGCATACCTTACTCGTTTATATCGATTATATATATTTCCTTCTTAGGATATATACATTCATACATCTATCTATTATAGTTGACGCTTCTCCTGATTCACTGATTCATATATGTAGGAAGATACTAATTCAGGGGCCAAATTTCTGGAGGGATTGGGCCGCATATATCTCTAAGCACCTTGAAGGATATATTTGCACCGGTATACATTTGAAATCAGGGTAATTTTTGAAAAACTCTCTTAAAGATTCAATAGACAATATTTTCATCTGTTGGATTCCTAAATATTAATTCTCCGTCATTCTGAGAAGTTTTTTTTTAATCTCGAAATTTGGTGCAATATATGAAAGATAAGAATGAACTGCGCCAATTTTTGGAATAGAAAGAAAGAGAACTCAAAGGAACTAAGAGACATTTTTCAGATCTAATAGAAACAGTAGAAACTACTGCATTAAGTATCCATTGTTCGATGCCAGACCGGTGCAAAAATCCCCCTGTAAAAATATAGATATAGAGGTGCCACTTTGCACGTGGATGATTTTTACTTTCTCCCTATACGTAGTATAGAGAAAGTATTGTATTCGCAAAAAAATTCGACCTTCAGATTTCAACGGAAATAGATTTTTTGGGGCCCATAGAGCATGTTTTAGCTATTTTCCCGAACATGTCTGTCTGTGTGTCTGTCTGTCTGTCTGTGGTTAAAAAGTTTGTGTGCGCTCTATCTTAAAAAGTAATTATCCTATCATTTTCAAAATTCATATTTAAAATTTTCCTAACAATACCAAGAGTTGATTAGTTTTTGGAGAATATCGCTTAACCGGAAGTTACGGTTTATCCGGAACAAAATTTTGTTTCTTAAATATCTCTGTAAGAATGCAATATAGGTATATACAATTACATACAAAAGTTATAGATAATGTACTTTACTACAACTTTTGTGTGAAACATTTTTTCGTAACACTGATTGTTTAGGAGTTATTCCCCAATAATGGTTAACCGGAAGTTGTTGTTAATCCAGAAATGGAAGTTTTTCGTACATATCTCTGTCAAAATGCAATGTAGGTATATACATTTACACACAAAAGTTGTAGATTATGTATTTTACTACAACTTTTGTGTGAAACATTTTTTCGTAACACTGATTGTTTAGGAGTTATTCCCCAATAATGGTTAACCGGAAGTTGTTGTTAATCCAGAAATGAAAGTTTTTCATACATATCTCGATCAGAATGCAATGTAGGTATATACAATTATGTACCAAAGTTGTAGATAATGTTTTTTACTACAAAGCTTGTATGAAACATTTTCCTGTAACACTCATTGTTTTGGAATTATTTATATATTACCGGCATAGGCTTCTGTTTTCAATAAATATGGAGAAAGTCATGTGTTGGCCACATCAGATTTTTTATACTATGCTATAGAAAAAAATTAGTTTGTAACCATAGTTATCTTGGGTTCAATTCTAGGCCCCCTCAAATAATCTCCTATAACGAATAATTGGGAAATTAAGGACGTTAAATGGCAGTTAAAGACATGATTCATATTTCAAATTTTGCACTTAGCTAAAAATTCATCTTCTGCAACGTTATTTAGAAGGATCAAGGATTGGGGAATTCGGTAATAAATTTTCCGTTTATTACAGCTAAGATGCATGATTGCTCTCCATGCTTATAACCAATTACTATATTTTTACTTTAACTTTACCTTTTACTTGTAGAATTCAAGCAGCATATAACTCGTGTATTCTAGCTGGAGTTGTGGTAAATAGACATATTCGACGGCTTTTAGCCTTTGCTTAACAGGTATGAAGAGTTCCTCGTGCTCGATTTAAGAAGAGCGTGAATAGGAACCTTGTGTTTATGCCAGCAGGAAGGAGTGTGTTATTCTTGTTTCATTGAGGGATAAGAGGCTCAGGCCTAGGTAACGGTACTAGGCTACGACGCTGTTGCAAGATTTGCGCCCGAACCCTTTCCTTAAATTATGTATCCCTAACCTTATATTTCACGCTAAACAAAAATTTAAGATACTTTTGCTGCGGAATGTACAAACATATCAAGAAATATCTTGTCATAGGGATCATGTTAAATATTGAACACAGACCTTGAGTACCAAAGAATCCAATACGACTGCAAATAAATTTTGCAGATATAGAAGACATCTTAAAAAAAAAACTAATGTTTTTTTACATAGATGAACAAAGTATCACCATTAATGTTTATAAAAAGTAATTTTAGGGTCCTCACTTTATCACTAATAAAATTAAATGCGAAATATATTTGTGTAATGTGCTTCTTTAAGCTGAGGAAAATTTCATCAGGTACTTGTATTACATTAAAATAAATTTATGGAAAATATCAGTCTAAAAAAGCCATTCAGTAATATATTTTTCCAAAAGCTTAAGCTCATCTTATTCAAAACTAAATATTTCATTACTATTTTAAATATTCATCATTTTGTAATGGGAACTTAAGTGGAAGACTTTGAAATATCAATGCCTTGATTTATTTCACTAACTATAAACAATGTTTTATTATTATTAATTGTAGGGATAGAGATTATCTGTAGAGTTATTTCGGGGGAAAGTTGAAAAGATATGGATATGGAGATGATCTGATGTCAATAACAAAGGATAGGGAGCAATTAAAATACGTTAACTGAGATAAGAAATGGAAATTGGAATCGTTTAAAAAAATTGATTATTATTGTGATCTCTACAAGAACCACGGCGACAAAAATAAGGCATAGAGCAAGAGAGATCATTATGATGCCTAAGCATAGTATGTGCATAAGCATGTGCTAGTATAACTACTAGCCTAAATGGCTGACAAGTGACTTACATAACCACTCTTATTATATTTCCATTAGGTAAGATCAGGGTTGTGAAATTCCTCTGCATAACTCCTAGTAATGGGAGTAGTATGTCACTTTTTTCAACCTTATGTAACACTTAACCATTATTCAGTGAGAATTCAAAGATCAAAGCGTATGGAAGTGTTGCATAGTTAATCATTTTTGGTTTTCTAACCTTAGCAAAGATTCCCTCTGCTCCCCAAGTTCTCCTGCCACTTCAGCACCAATTACTTCTGACTCCTCAGCTACTTGTATTGATCTTGCTAGAGAGGCCGAAGTTCGAGACAAGGCAGCATTACCCTCAGCAATTCTTTGCCGAGTATCTATCTCCAACGTTGTTGCATCACCTGTGGCTGCTGTACTTCTAGGAAGACCCCACTGTAGATCTTGATCTATTCACAGGCAAAATAATAAAAAATAAAAAGTTTCATTTAGTTGATTTCCAAAAAAATTAAACAAATACATTCAAGGTAGGCTAAATGATGCTTGTATATTATAATGAATGCGTTAGTGAGAATGGGGAGAATGATTTCCATTAATTATTCATGGATATTCATCTACACTCGAATCCGTTACATTATTAATTTCACTTTAGAAGTTAATATCCTTATTGATTACAATATAATTACACTCAGGCTATAACAAAAAATACCATTACAGTTCGTTTACATAGATCAAAAATTAATTTGAATAAAATGTACCAACGTATGAAAATGTCACTGCTTATCAAAGCGTTTTACATCGGTTGGAAGCGTTTACTGGAGTCATTGTACATATTAGTACCTGGATTATCCCTATAAACAGTATTCCACCGAGGAACGCCTTCTCCCATGGCTCTGCCTCTGTTTTCCATTTCAATGGCTGTAAAACTCTATTTTAGATGATAATTTTATTAAATATAACTCAATTCTGGTTGTCATATAAAGGAATGAGAGATAGAAATCTCACCCTAGGCTTATAAAAACATTAACCGCTCAAAAATCAATTTAATGACCTGACATTCATAAATAATAAATTTCCCCTAAATAACACTACTCAATCTTTAAAACTTGCCATCGCCGTGATTCCTTCACAAAGGGAGACGTTCACAAATAAATCTCTCTATAACAGTTACATCATCGATAACATATTAGGGTACTTTCACGAAAGATCGCAACCCGTTTATAAGAGAATAACATGAGCGAAGTTATCAGAAGTTATTAAAAACGATCTTGAGATCTTGATGTCATGAACGAAAAATGACGAACGAATATATGAGAATGTTATGATACGTTAGGCAACATTGTCACATTAAAATTTATACATTCCGGCGCGTAAAGTGAACTTCATCTTTAAACCGACCCATGATTTTCTTCATATTTACTCAATGATAATCTATTTATTTCTTAACAAAACTCAGTAAATTTTAAGAAATTCATTGATTTTTGCATTTACCTTTATCTACCAAGAAGTAATTTGAATACCCTGGAAGCCTGTTTTAAGTCCATTGTACATCCATCTTGTGGAAAAAGTTATTCTGTGGTAATTTTAATTTTGTTATCACATGGTCTTTAACTTTTCATGCTACCGGCGCATTCGAGCTCGTTAAGTTGTACAATTACCTTATTCAGCATGATTTTGGGCTCTTCCTATCAAACCTAAACGCGAAATGTGTCAAATTTGGACCTCATTTTAAATCATCTGCTTGTTCATCTAAAGTTCTTGAACTCGCATGCGCTGGTCTAAATAATTTCAATCTGGTTGTTTTTATTGAAATTTTCCATTCCTCTGTCTCTTTTTCAATGTTCCTTGCTTATGTCTTCACAACAGTTACGACCATATTGGCTGTCTGCCCTAGCTGGAATTAGCCATGCCTTTTCACCCATGCCTCGAGACCCAAAGGACCTCCAAAAAAAGAAAGCCATGGATATTGCTGGAAGCTATAAAGAAGCCACCAGGAATCTTAAGAAAATCTTTCCAAAATCATACATCCAAAGTGCTTAGTCGTTGGGCAAGTTTGCTCAGCAGTCTACAGGCAAGTATTCGCTCTATGTCAAAAATTTTTCTTCAGCTATAAGAGGAAACTGCAAGCATTTTTGGATCCTTATTCATTTGAGACAAGCCTTTTTGTGTTCCACTCTAGCTTTATATAGTGGTACGTAATCAATTTTCTTAATATATATATATATATCAGTTCCGAAATTTTACCATATATATATATGGTAAAATTTCGGAACTGAGACGGTCCTCTTCCGAAATTTTACCAATTATTTAAATTGAGCATTTCTCCCCTCCAAAATCAAGGTCAAACCAACATACTATATAGTATGTTGGTTTGACTGATTATATATAATTTTTGCTTCAATCATTCCTTCTTGACCTCATAGAACCATGCACCACCTGTATAAAAGACTACAATCATTTCTCTACAGAATATAGCCTAGGAATGAATGATCCATGAGAATATTAGGAAGGAGTAAAAACAGTATCCACTGTACATACTGTGTCTGCTAAGTTATAAATTAGAAACCTCTAACCAAATAATCACAATTTGTAGTTCACTCACCTTTAAAATCGAAAATACCCTTATTATAATATATTATATATAAAGGTATTTAAAATATATACCTATATTGTCAAATAAATTTAGAAAAGCCTCTTAATAGATTAATAATGAACTTTTTCTGTTATCTTTCAAATAACTTGAAAGTTGGCTCTGAAGTCAGATTAGAATCAAATAATTTGAAGAAACTGAAAAATGTAGAGACCATCAGGCAGGCCACCTTGAGGCATAGAGCATAAAAATTCAAATCCAACAGATAATTTTCATTCATTTACCACAAACACGTTACATTTTCCAATCAATCTCGACTTCCAAAACCCTCTTTCCTCCTTACTTAAGTAAAAAGGAATAATTATTGTGGATGTTTGAGACAAAAGCATTAGTCACCCTTGCAGAAGGAACAGAGCTAATTTTTAAGGCAATTTTCTTGAGAGTGAATGTATTTTCATAGAGGACATGCTTACTGCTCTCTTTTGCTAATTATTTTAACCAAATAAAAAATAGTTCTAAAGAATATGGAAAAATAACTTAGCCCTCAGTTAAGGTCATATGCTAAATTTCCTTGACCCCCAACTTACTGTTTATATGTTCATGCCCACTTCTTACTCTTGTATGCAACTAATCATCTTACCTAATAGTCTCTTCCACCTGTGTAATCTCTGCAGCCATGTGTTACTTACCTTCACTTTGTCCCACTCCTTTTACTCATCTTCCTTCAAATCCATTAAATTCCTCGCCATTCCAGAAATCACACCACACAAGTGTTTTACCGTAGTAGTAGAGCTAATTAGCTATTAAATTTAAATTTATTGGTTTTTCGATAAGTAAGGTTTTGTGCACCAAGCACGCTACATATTTATTTCAACAGATTGAGCCAGTTTGTACAGTTACTGCACATACTGTCATGCTTTAAATTATTAAATGGAATTAAAATGGGGAAAAAAGGGGTTTCAGCGGTAAAATAATTTCCCAAGTCAGATTGTATAAAATATAAATGTGTAAATAAATATCGTATTTGATAAAATCACCACCCAGTAATTAGGATTTAGTCTGTGGAATAGCCACTTTAAAAAGGTTACATATCTGGTATTTCTTTCTTAGTCATCTCCCCTCTGATCCTAATTAGGATCTCATTGAACCTCACACATTCAGGTCCCTCCTTATCAAAAGCTAAGTAAATTTTACCTGCAGTGTCATTGTGCTTTTATGTATGTACCGTATTTGACGGCATATAAGACGCACCTTTTTTCCTAAATTATGTCTCGAAAAATTTTCCTGCGTCTTATATGTGAAGGTTCAACCTCCACAGGTTAACTTTCAATACTGAATGCTATTTTTAGCCCAGATGGTCTATACTACCTATTTCATAATTGCATTCAATGATTGTGTTAATATTTGGCTTTTACGAAACGTGGCAACTAAAAGAAACTACATTTTAAGTGGTGGTGTGGTACTGCGCTTTCGCACGGACTATAAAAACTTTTTTTCCTTGTAAGTGGCCAACTTAATGAGGGCGCGTCTTATACGCCGGTGCGTCTTATATGCCGTCAAATACGGTACTTGTTTCTGTTATAGAACTCTGATATTGTGAGGTAAACAATTTTTTTTAAATCTTCTTAATTCCCATTTGGTCCCTCACTTTTTCACTCTAAATCAATTTCATTACTTGCTTAAATTATTTTATTAATTTAAAAATTAAAATATTCTCGAAAATATTTTATTTTAGATTGTACCGTGTATGACGGCCTTTACTCTGCTTTTCCTTTTCTTCCTTGGTAAATGAGAATTAACCTCTTGAATGTTGATGTTTCTTCTATTTCTATCTAACCTCTCCATGATTAACTTTACTTATCCTGTTTATTCTAATTTTCAACTTTAGATTTCAAACTTACCAGCTCTCTTAATTTTTCTACATGATTGTTTTCTGCCAGGAAGCATCAATTGCAGAATTTCTTTAAATCATTCATTTAGTCCTAACAATTTGAAAATTATCCTTAGCTTAGGGCAAGACTTAAAAGTATGGGTAAATTTCTAGAGGAGTTCTAGAAATTTACCCATACCCAAATTTCTAGAAGAGTTCTAGAAATTTACCAAAGTATGTTACGTAAATGCTGTATGTTTTTTTCGGTAACCAAATACACTCAGTTAAGTTTTTGAATCCTCAATCCACCAATTCCATGAAGGATTATTCTTCAGACATGCTCCTTTGCCGAACAAGATTTAAGCTTTTTAATCATTGATATAATTAAGTTTACCTCATTAAAAATATGTCTATGAACTCCACTATTGGAGATATAGTCAGTCAGAATATCAGTTTTAAATAAGGGTATGAAAGTACTGAAATCAACAAGTCAACTTCGATTGCATCACCATGAATTTTAATATGCAGCTAAAACCATATTATGAAAACATATTTGGATGACTCTTCATTCATTTACATGGATTTCAGAGGCCATCATTCCATACATTTCATTAATTGTACAATTTTATATTTTGTAGTTCATTTTCTTACTATGAATTTCATTCACTATACATGGCCGAATAAAATATAATAGTTCAGCATCATTCTAAAACACTTGATGCAGGTATGTACATACATTGTATGAATAATCATTCAGCTGCTTTTCCACCAACTTAAGTTTCATTCA
The DNA here is from genome assembly GCA_947579665.1 of Sympetrum striolatum. Classification (NCBI taxonomy): domain Eukaryota; kingdom Metazoa; phylum Arthropoda; class Insecta; order Odonata; family Libellulidae; genus Sympetrum; species Sympetrum striolatum. The sequence goes on from OX388350.1 coordinate 44,915,043, forward strand.
CCTGAAAGTTTGTGCTGATGAATGTGATAATTATTTCCAATATACAAGACTTATTGAACACAAGGATCATGCAATAGATGAGATAAATGGTAACATTTTATGAAGCTTCAGCAGCTTCTAAAGGTATGAGAATATATTACTTCGGAATACAATTCACAAAACTCAGCTGCCATTCCAAATTGCTGTAAGCTTTGCCATTCGACAAAGCAATTTATTTTTCTTACTGTTTTTGTTCATTTAAATGACTTTATTTAAATCTATTTTCTTTAAAACGGTTATCCTTAGAAAATAAGTAAAACCTCGCGCCTGGTACTTTTTGGTTAGTTTGAAATCTATCGATTAACTAAGGATGATATATAAAAATACACGGAACATTGAAATTAGGCTAGCGTTTTCTAAGATATATATATCATCTCCCTTCCAAATTCCTTTGAATTTGCTTACCTACGAGAAAGTAAACATATCACAAAATCAAACATGATCAGTCCAAGTTATAGGCAGTTAATCCATAATTGTCCTACAAGAACAATGTTTCATGTTGATTAACATCAAGGAAAAAGTTACGTTTGTAGATACATATTCAAGCTCAAAAAATCACTAGGAAGACAACCTTAATCACTGTCCAGCATGATCGCCAAGAATTCTTCTTCATTAACTGCGAAAGAGAATAATTTTGAATAATACATAACAATGAAATGATGATAAGACGACAAATAGGACAAACATACACATCGTAATCTATGAAAGTTGGTTAAATGGCATGACCATTAATGAAATTTCGTGTCTAATAAAATCAGAAACTCACTCTTTCCATCTCCATCGTGATCAAATTCCAATATCATTCCTTGTATCTCTTCCTCGGTTAATTTATCACCAACGGACTGCGCTGCCCTTTTGAGTTGAAGAAATCCGATTCCGTCCGAGCTGTCATCGACAAAAAGACTGTATGCATACTTCATTTCTTCTATTGGGTCTCTTTTGATGGTCATATCTGCCACTGAAAATAAAAGGTAGTTTTTACTACTAATTAGAAAGTGGAAGAGGATTAAAAAGTTTTCTCTACTTACAGACATCATAGAAGTCTTCGAAATTTATTTTCTTGCCGTGCACTTTATCGTATGTTTTCAAAATTTTATTGACTTCTTCCTTTTTCACTGGAAAGCCCAATGCTCGGATGGCCGCTTTTAATTCATAGTAATCAATGAAACCGTCCTTGTCAGAATCAAAAATCCGGAATGCCTCTTTAATATTATTCTTCACTTCATCCGACAATACATTTAATCGCCGGCGTTTGGGACTTAACTTTGCATGAGCCATTTTTATGGTATTCTAACTCCATGGAAAATGGCTAACAGAAAATTTTAAATAAACTCCAGGGAAACCAAGACCATCTTGTAAACATAAACACGACGAACAGAACCCTTAGCACCCTGAATGTCAACGGACTGCGAATGTTTCAATAGCAGTTGAAGAAATTTAGCAGTTATACTATTCGCAGTTACGTTAGTTCTACGAGTTCTAGTAAATTACAACAGATGTCGCACAAAGTGGATTTTCCCGGGAACCGCTGTAATTGCTCGCCTTCGTTCTTTTAATTACCTTTCTTGTAATTTATAAGATAAATTGGAGTACACCTCCAACTCTGCACACAAGTATTTAGCCTTTCGGTATTTAAATAATTATATTTATTTATAATAATATTTTCGGCTAATTAATTTTGTGGACGTCGTCCCTTCCATAATGTCTCGACCAGGGCCATGACAAGCGTTCATTTGTCATATTTCTGTCCTCCGCAGCCTTTTCCCGCACCGAGGGAAGGGCGCCACTGGAGCCAATAGTAGCAATGAAGAGGTGTTTAGGCCTCTCGAAAAAAAGCCAATTTTGAATTTACACTGTGCATGATGTTCGTCTACGGTCTTAGAATGTAGTTAAGTGATTTCAAATAGCGGCGTACATTTGTGAGACTGCGTTGAAAATATTCCCGTCGACGAATAATTTTTCTATCGGAAAGATTATATGTATTATTCAGCAAGATGAAATGACGAGTAAAACCAGCAGATAGTTATTCCTGATAGCGGCATTGAAATTGATAATGTATTTACTAAAAACAGTAATTTTGCGACCGAAAAAAAGATGCGAAAAAAATCTATCCAGAGGGGTTTCGAACCAGCAATTTACTGCTACAGAATCGGATCTGCTATCCACTACACCAAAATTTCGTTAAAGCTATGTAAAATTATGGTAAAGTTTTGGATTTAATTTAAATTAAAAATTGATGCTAACTTTTAAATTCATTTTACAAAGAAACTAGGAAGTGTTTTTTAAAACGGTTTAAACTGTAATAGAGTAGATACAATATGCCAAATACAATATATAATACGTAAAAGTATATTCGTCTGGTACAATATACAGGCCATCTGTTAAACTTCGGCAAAAAGAATCCGTCCCACCCCCCCCTTACGGAGAGTCGCTCCCGTGGTCTCGACCGTCTCGACAGACTCATATTTATTATTCAATTAAATACAGCAGCTAAATTAAATTTAATGCGAGGTCAAATATCCGTAGTGTGATTGTTGATGAGTGATTCTGAAAATCTTTTCGTAAATTGCATATTTGATGTCAAAGGAATCATTTGAAAAGTCATAGTTGTAACCACAATTTAAACGTTATTGTGTTGGCATCCCACTTCCACCAGCTTTTTAAGAATGCTGAATAAAGCTGATAATAATCCGTGCCTAAAATTGGCAGCCGAACCGGATAGAACTACCTGAGGATGTTGTGTTTGTACACGTGCTAATGAGATGATGAAAATGGCTTACGAGAATGACTTAGAGAGAATGAAGCTCTTGGACGACTTGCCTTCCTGAGGCCTTCAAATGTCTAATCTTGCAATATGATTCTCCTCGATATGTTATTGCGAAAGTCGTGAGCTAGCATTATTCAATAATTACGCGTTTTGCTAAAAGTAAGAATACTTTACAATTACCATGCTTGGTCCCCAAAAGTTAGCATTAAGAACATAACATTTCCCATTCGTTCACTTCAAAACGTAGATTTCTACAGGTTGCCCTTCTATTTACATTTGAATACTTTAAGCACATTCCTACAAGATTGTTTTATCGTTGGACATAATCTAAGAACATGGTGTGTCCACGAAAATTGATTTCTCTCGTAAAATTTGGCATGAATTATAGAATTAAAGGTCAGAGTAACATCTTTAGTAGATATATTCAACGAATCAGATGAATTAATTTTTTATCTGGAAACTTTGCTTATACGTTTCGGCTGCTTAAGAATTTTTAGTTTGATTTTACAAACTAGGACTTCTTCAAGAATCTAATCATATGTTTAATGTGGCCAGTTTTCAATCCACTCTTTTTCCGGGGGTAACAGCTTTATTTGAGAGCTACTAAATAACTAACGGAATTGAACGATCGTTTTCTCTGGCCACGATCCATACTTTTCTAAATGATTTTTCTGGTGAATAATTACGATACCAGAAGAGTCGGAGGACCCGTTCTTGGAATTGGATCCTAACCTCCACTGCTGAAGCAGGCTATACTAGAGGGTATATGAAAAGAGCTTTTCAATAAAATCAAAATACTGCATAATTCCACAGTTTACTGCAGAATTGCTGTTGCCGGACGGTAGAGAGAAAAATATGCTAAGTGAATATAGAGGCCATAAAACTAAGTATATGGGAACGGGAAAATTGTAGAGGTCGTCGAAAATGGGATATGGGAAGATCGACCTACCGATTGGACTTGCTCAGTCGGTATATTATTCCGTTCCGTACATTACCAGTTGCGCCGAAAATTAATAGAACACAGTACTCTGTGTTTAATTGGTTGCAAGGTTACCTAAGCGACGTAAAAATTATTAATTGTTATTGAAGAGTCTACTATTACCTTTGAACATATGCGAAGAAGGTCAGAAAATGTAAAAAATACTAGCCGTAATTTTTCTTCTACATCATTCTTACATTCTATGTTGGTAGCAATCAGATGATTCGATATATTGTACTCGAGTTTGAAGAGCCTTGGCCAACTTTCCTTTTTATGGAATGTGTATAAAGTCGTAGCCTCTTTCAAGAATGTTATTTCAGCAAGGTAAGGAAGTTAAGTTAATTTTCATGGTATAAATTTTAAAAAAGTTTGAAGTCATTCTTTAAATTAATAGGTTAATTTCTTAGTGACATTAAAGAATATGAAAGATGCATCTTCTCCTCAAGCATCGTCGATAATTACGAATTAGATATTACTCTTTTATCAATCAAGTTATGATATATTATTTACCGATTTGCACTTTTGGTTTAAAATACCTACCATTTTTAACCATTTTGGTATAGTATGTAGTGATAAATTTGATGTCCCAATTACAGCTCTTTGAAGGTTGTTGTTTGATAGAACTTGGAAATCTGCCATGTTTTATTCACGATGTATCTATTAGTTTTCCCTCGTCATTGTCGGCTTTCTAAGAGGTGGATTGGCAGAAAAATGTATTAATCTCATGTTAACAGAATTTTTTTGTGATCAACTACGAAGCTAACTATTGTGGACGATGATCAGTTATAATGAAATCATTCACATTATAATCTGAAGATATTTTGGTAGCATAATAGTTAGTGCAAGATTAACCATCTTGTATTTCTTTGATTGCCGATCTGAATGTGACAACATTAATTTTCTTACAGTATGTGTTACACAGTCATGACAAGCTCATTGCTCTCTGTTTTGGAGAGCCACGAACATAATATTTCTGTGGAAATTTTCGCTGGAAGTTACCGAATTAGTTACCATTAGCGATGCAGAAAAGCAGTATTATGAAAGGGAGCGGTAAAGATGAGGACTCAGCGGTCGCGGCTACGGCTGCCACAATGCTTGTTCTTGGTCAGCCTCCTCCGACTGCTCCTCATAGTAACAAACAGCTATTGACCATTGAGTGGAGCATGATGGACAAGTCTCGGTTCATACCGCTGTCGATGTTGAGTTCTTTCACTGTTCGCTGCCTTCTATACCCTCTCACCTTAGTCAAAACTAGATTACAGGTGAGTGATTCATCATGTTATACTTTCCGTGGTGATTATCAAAGTTATCGGCATTTATTTCTAAATATTCTTAAAACAACTAACTTTCCTCTGTATCATCATTTACCATGATTAATTTTACCATCTCATTTTGATTTGTGACATTTTTCGTTGTTAATCCTGAATTTTTCGCTTAGTTCATGTTTGTTATTTTGCAGATTCAGAAGCGAAGCGAAGGAGAAGAATATCGAGGATTGGTAGATGCGTGTCGTAAAATAAAAAAGGAAGAAGGCGTCAAAGGACTTTACAGAGGGTTTTGGGTTGGAGCATTTCAGGTAATTTGAATGTCTTGAAAAATCGCAATTTTATGTTGTGTGTTTGTGTCTTGTACTCTTCTATTAAATCATATCATTTAATTAGGAAAGGAATATTTTTGTATTTTCTTGATAATATGTTATCAAGAAAATCAAACATATTATTCTCTTATATTACAAATTTCAGTTCAATTAAGTTAAAATCCTTTAAAAGCTTATACAGTACCAAAAATGTTTGCAATGTGCCACTTCTTGTAAATTTTTACGGTGTAGTTGTTAAGTTATCACCAAAATAATAAAAAGAGTATAAATCCAGGCATGTTACAAGTGCTTTTATTAATTTTCACTGTCTGTTTGATAACTCAATATGGATTCCTTTTTAGTTGTTAGGATTTGAACAATTTTTACGATTCACCTAGGTTTATTGCTGAAAGAATTCAGTATACTTTTTTAACTGTTTAGATTTGGATTTTTTAATCTTTAGGATGTTTAGAAAAAATATAGTATGCATATAGGCAGTATAGAATCACATTGTGAAGCACATAGAATTCCTCAATTACAGTGGTGTTATTATTTACATTTCATCTATTTGATCTACTTAAAATTGTCAGTTAAAGAGATGGGACACCAAATTGAATGAATCTTTATTATTAGTTAATAGGCGAAATGTTTATTATAATTAAGGAAATTATGAACTTGAAATAAACCTAGCAATTTTCAGTGTTAGCTATACCTATGGTTTAACCTCCATGCATCCTTGGGAGGTATTTAAAATAGATACTCTTCTGAAATTTTAATTGTATTTCATCTAAAAGATTCTAGTTCTAAGGGCTGAGAGAGAAATGGCTATTATGTTATAAATAATAGCTAATTGAAATTGGTGTTCAGTGTCAACTGGAGACCTTATTAAAATTGTGAAATTTTAAATTCTCACACTTTAAATTTAATATAGTTGTCATTTGAATAACTCAAAGGAAATTCTATCAGCCTATATTTGAATTATGCGTTACGTTTTTTGAGTGCTGCTGTAAAAAATGAATGTTCTTGGTACTTAAGTTCTGTCAATTATCTTTCAGATTGTCTCTGGCGTTGGTTACATAGCTACCTATGAGTCAGTTCGGCACGCCTTAACACTGGGTGGAATTCAGGATGGTCACATCAAGGCTTTAGCTGGAGGAGGATGCGCATCTCTTGTCGGACAGACCATCGTCGTACCATCCGATGTTGTCTCCCAGCACCTCATGATGCTACGCACCAAAAATAGCGCCGAGTCGCCACCTAATTCCAAAGCCAATTCCGCCGGAAACCAAAAGAATTCATTCTCAACCTTTAGCAGGACCAATGGAAAATCATCCAGCAGCAGTGCTACAGATTCACATAAAAGCAGATTTGCTAACGAGTCGCATGTAGCGTCTGCAGATGCTAGGGGCGTGAATCAGAATTTAAATTCGGTGCGCGGTGATGGAAGCAGAGACGCATCCCATAAGACCTCTTCTGGGACAGTGGAGGGAAGTGGTGGTGGCAGGGGTAGTGCAAATTATGGTGTGCATGCTGGTCATGCAGAAAAGAACGGTTCTTTATTCATCCATACGCAAGGGAAGTCGAAGTTCCAGATAACTGCAGATATAGTGAGGCAAATTTATGAAAGGGATGGTTTGAAGGGCTTCTACAGGGGATATGGTGCATCTCTGTGCACTTATGTTCCCAACTCTGCCCTGTGGTGGTCTTTTTATCATTTTTATCAAGGTAATGTAATATAAATTAGTTAAATTATGCATCTTTGTTCCCTCAAATTCACTGAGTTGGTTATTAAACCATTAAATATCTTCCCTACTTTTTGTGTTATTTAATCATTTAATTGATTCAATTTTCAAATAATGCGTTTTTTAAGTACTAGAAAAATTGATTTCATTTCCACTGAAGTAAAATTTATAAATCCTGAAAATTTTCAATTGACATTGTGAAATTGTGAAAAAAAAAAAATAAAAATGTAGAGACCAATATATTATTAATTTTTCTTACAACTTTTATGACTAATATTCTATCTATGATAAAACTGTCATTAATAAATGTTTATATCATGTCTTAATGCTATTTCTTAACTATTAGAGAATCTTGGTAATTATTTATATTTTTACTCATCTTCATTCATCTCAACTACATAGGGGGAAAACCTATCTATTGTTATCTGTAGCCCATAACGAATTAATGAAAGTTCAATGTAGTGGTATTGTATGTATGCACCGTTTTTAACTACAGTTTTTTAGCCACAACCCTTATTAAATGCATTTGGGAGATTGTGGCTAGCATAAATCTTATTTTTAAACTTCTCTTTTCAGCATTGGATATGTCATTGCATTGGGAATACACTTTTTGCAGTAACATCCCTTAAAGCTAAATGAAGAACATTTATAATGCAGAAATATGAGAACATAATTATGTTTGCATTTACATTTAAATTAACAAGCATTGTTTGTATCCATAGATAAATTGAGTGCAGTTCTACCTCCATGGGTTTCGCATCTGTTTATACAGTGCATCTCTGGGAGCTTAGGTGGATTCACTACCACAATCATAACCAATCCCATTGACATCGTAAGGGCAAGACTTCAAGTGAGTTCAAAAAATTTTCATGGAGTTATTTTCTTTTTAATGTTCCAGGATATGCATTTTTTAAAGGTGCTACAGTTGACATGTGGATAAAATTTGTGTTAATTTATGGAGTGTTTATTATCAAGGTTTTCTGTAAGGCTTATGACTCCCTAATACAGAGAATGTTGTTTTCTTCTTAGTATGTAAAAAATTGAAGTGATACCCAGGGAAATTTTTATCAAAGAAGGTGGACAATCAGTAATGAAATTACATGTTGGCTTTCTCATGATCAATGGAAAATCTGAAAGGTTATCGAGTAATAACTAATCACTCATTGTTTACACAGATTATAAAAAATATTGATACTGATATTACAGATGCAGATAAGATCTGCAAAAAATCCTTATGTAGCATCTACAGCATGTCTTTTTGTGATCGTATTCATAAATAAGTGCTATTCTTACATTTTTGTGGTATGGATAATTCTTGAGTTCTTATCTGTTCTTTGTAATATTTTTCTTAGTTGTTAGTTTCTTTCAGATACAAGGTCTTTCTTAACTCTTCACTCATGAATCTTACTTCCTAAACTTTGAACCCTTCAAAATTTGTTGAATATATGTAATAGCACCCATACTTGAAAAATCTTTGGCAAGGCAATTAAAAGGCTTGGCTTTGTAAAATGCATTGTCGGTAAATGCAATGAAAAGGTGAGAGAGTGATGTTATTATACCTTGGTAAGACCCCTTCTGGAATATACAGCGAGTATATGGAATCTGGGGGATGATAGGTGTACCTGCAAACTCGAGAAAGTGCTGCATAAAGCGATTCATTTTGTTTAGAAATGCTACGATAAAAAAGCAAGTGTTGCAAAAATGCATGATTGGGAATTCTTAAATGATAGAAGTTTGTAAGATAGGCTGTGATTGCTTAGTAAATTCAGGGAAACTACATTTGCAGAAGATAAAACGGCATCACGCAACCCCCCCTGCTACCTCAGCCAATCTGATAATGAAGATAAGTTAAGAGAAATAGAGTCTAGGAGGAGTTGTTTTAAAAATCTATTCTATCTGCAAATGATATGCGACAATAGCAAAGTAAAGAAGTAGTTTGGATCAACTGATGTGTTTACACCCCCTGCCACATGCCGAAAGGCGGCTCGCAGGGTATTAATGTAGATATAATCCTTCGTCTATTTCTGTACTCCGTAGAAAAACATAGAAAGCTATTAATAAGATGGTTCTCATTAAAAGAAAACAACTAGCAAGTTCTACTTCATTCAAAACAATATAAATTTTACTTAGATTTCTTCTTTTGTGCAATAAGATGTTGTAATTATTTCAATCTGGAAAACACCCAAACTGTATCAATGTAGTATGAGCATAATTTTTTTTCCTAAGTATATGCAGTTGAATTTTTTCTGTCCAGCATTTTTATTTCCATCGAAACATTTCTCACAATTAATTTCAGCTGAATTATCCTTATACAATTTTTTTAGCATTTTGTAAGCAAATTTATTATCATTTCTCTTAAGTACACTTACATGCGCAAAATAAGTTGAAATTATTGGAAATTGTTTCTGTTATTGTATGTACAATGAACCTTGTTTCTACCATGATATATAATAGTGATTGGTAAATGTTTTTCAGGTTCAACGTTTGGATTCTATGCACCAAACCTTCCAAATTCTTTGGTCAGAAGAAAGGATGAGGATGTTCACCAAAGGCCTGTCTGCTCGGCTTGTACAATCAGCTGTTTTCTCCTCCTCTATAATATTAGCCTATGAATCTATAAAAAGGATTAGCGTAAAGGATGAATACCGCCATTTGATCACCTGGTAGCCTCGTGTGCCATTCTATTAATAAAATTAAATGTCTGTACCTCTCGTAAGTGCTGATCTCTTAAAATTATGCCCCCTTAACTTTTGTTGACTAACGTAAGGCTTAGCCTTGTATAGAGCTAGTCTCTGAAATAAAAGTGTTACTCAGAGGTCCAAGTTTATGGCTACAGTGATACAGGCAGTAATTTATCACATAAAATACAGATATTTTTCATAATCACCCGTTAAAGATAATGCACATGAGATGAAGGACAAAAGGTTTAGGAAACGATATTGATGCAATTAACCATACCATTCTTACCCTCAATAAGTCAAGAGTGGTTGCTCAGTTTAATGTGTATGGGTGTTAATTGTAGCTGCGCTAGAATATATAGTGTAGTATAAAAGAGCTGTAGCATCGATAAACTTGTCCCATTTTTGTGAACTGTTTGAAATTCCATGGAGGTGGAATTTCTATTCTCAGTATATGTTCCAGTTGTTGGCTATTTATATCATGATTTTATTACCAAGTGTTGAAGTTGCTATTAACTCTTTAAGTTTTTCTGTTGCATGAATATTAGTTTTTTACCATGATCTATAAAATGTTTCAGTGCCAGATTTTTTTCGTTTAACATCAGGAGTATTTCAGTTTTATTAATTTAATAATGCCATAAAAGAAAAGTTACGTTAGAGGGAAATTATATTTATGGTGGCTATTTTAGGGTTTAATACTTGGTAGTGTTTTGGTGAAGTGCCTTTTTAGATGTATATAATTATAAAACACAGTTGGCACATATTTTTAGTTAAACTTTACACCTTTAGTCTCATTCCGCAAAAAATTACTATTTTGTGATTTCAAAAATAAAACTTAATGAAGTAATTTTATCTTTTAACAATTTAACTAATTTATGGCACATATCTGGAAGGCTGTGTTTTGTATATTACAGTTTTTGTATTGGAAGAGTAAAATTTTGATTTACTTCTATTTGTTACGATAGAAGGATTTTTATTCTCCAAAAGATTTGTGTTATGATTTATATCATATATTTTGTAGAAGGTAAATTTGTTATCTATTTTAGTCTCATAACATAAAGAATGTAAATGGGTTACCAATTAAAACTTTGTTATTGATTAGTCACAGTCATTTAAGACTACTAATTGTTAAATATTTAAGAGTTTTTATTTATTTATTATGAAAATTTCCATTGTAAAATAATGGCAGATCCCGAATGTTAGTTCCTACACAAAACTGAATTTGGCAGGCCAAAAATTGTTTTCATATTACTATGTTTCCCTATGTTGATCACATTATGTTAACAAGAATGTGACTAGAATTTATTCTATCCGTGCATTTGCCTGTATTAAATTTGTTTTTGAAATAAAGATGAGTATTTTAGAATTTTGTTCAAGAAAAAGATTTAATGTTAAATGTTTTATACTGAGTTAAATAATGCATAATATGTACTTGTTAATTTGATTTAAGCAATGTGTCTAAATTTTAAATTCACACATATTTTGATACCGAATTACAGCTATATTGAGGTTTTTTCGGATAGAACATTGCTGACATACACTTGTAGAATGTTAAACAATTTTCAAAGCACATACTATTTGCATTTATAATAAATAAAAAGATTTTTTGTTTTAATTAGCCGGCAGTCTCACAAATATATCAAAAGCAGCAAAGGTATGAAATGATTTCCAACAATGGCTCACAAATTTAGCATCTTAAATAAATATCAAACCATGATATTTATATTTCCTTAATTGTTGCCAATTTCAATTTCTTCATTTTCAGAAGTATCCAGGCATTAAAAAGTTCATCATCGTCATGTATTGAAAAATTTTCTTAGTGTATGTATTGAATCATATTAATACATACATTAATTATAATTTGCCATGGCAGTTGAAACAGAGGAAAGAAAACATTTGTCTTCTTTTTTAGTTATAGTTTTTCTAACCAGTTGCATCAGCCTTAAGAAGCAGTAAATCATCAGTCTTTACTCCTTTTAAAGAATTCCTCTCAAATTGCTTCTCTGATAGTTTGTATAAAGGAAAAACTAAAGATCTAACCAGAGGAGTCAAGAGGATCGGATCAACATCTTGAGCTTTGCTTAAGCCAGTGATGAACGATGCTGCCAAACCAATAATCAAGGTTATTAGAAATCCCATCAGGGTGTAATATCTGTATGATATTTTATAAAGGAAAAATATATCTTCTTGCATCATTGAAGAATGATTATCTTCAGGTAGAGAAGTTGTTACTGAAAATCTGCAATGAGTGAATAAGATTGCAAATGTATTCTTTCTCATTAAATTATTACAGCAATTTCAGGAATATCACTTACGTTCCATTATCCTGCAAGTATGAATCCACTGGTGTGGTAAACAAACATCCTTTTGTCGACATACTCTTTCCTGTGATCTGAATATTGCCGCTGGCAATTGCCCGCTGGGACCCAAACACAAGGCAGCCCATGATGATGAGACTTGATATACCACCGATCAATGCTCCCTTTAAAGAAAAATAACCATTAATAACAGGAGAAATAAACCTTCACAAGGAGGTAATGACAAAGCAATAGAATGAAAGGGGAAAAAATGGCTGGGATCTGTTTTTCTAAGCCATAGGTCTGCAAAATATTCAGTCCCATGGCTGGTTGGTACCTTACCTTCATTAACAATAACTTCCAAGAGCTAGTAGGGAATATGTATGGATAGACTTATATAGAAAAAATTCCAATTTTAGGAAATATTACCAGTTAATTATTATTTCAGTTAATGTGGCAGAATAATTTTTTTATATGTATATATTGATTCTGATTCACCAGTGTTAACCTTTGAGGGAAGATTGAAAAAATAATACTTGATTGACTATTGTTTTTCTATCTATCCTTTACTCCTAGCAAATATTGCTTTAAAAACAATAATTATTAACATCAGCAATTATTAAAATCATGACAAAGTTAATCAATAATAATAAATTTTTGTTATCTTAGTACATATCTGATTTTTTTCATAGATAAACTATAAATGGGCATAATTGTTAGTTAACCTTTGAGTTAGACCATGGAAAAAACATTCCAAGAACAAATATTCCTAACATTGGACCAAGAGCCACAGATGCAAGGCTTCCTGTGACCTGTAAAGAAAACAATTCCAGATATTTAGGCATATATTTGAAAATATAAAGGACCAAATTATGATGTTTTAATTTTGTAAGTTGCTAATTAAATAACAAAAATTGGTAAATTTTAGATCGCAGTACCTGGATCTCCATAGTTCATAAAAAAATAAAATGGCATTTTCACAACTTGATGTTAATGTAATAATATAATTTTTTAAATTTAGCTTACTTTTCTTTTTTTCCCTTTCAATTGCAGGAGAAATTTACTGTGAGGAGGTATGTGTGTGGAAGAAAATATTTTTCTAAATACAGTAATAATAATTTAATTTCCCTATTACCAGACCCAAATTAAAGAACCATAAGTATGTAAGTACATGCATAAATGAAAATAGAATTGAGTATATTAAAAAATACACACCTGGATAACTGCCCCCAGTTTTTCTACCACAAAGACCATTACTGAGCAAATTATTCCTATGACAACGCATATCACTTTCATAATAAATGACGATCTTGCTTCTGAAGGTTTGTGCTTATAACAGGGAAGGATAAAATCATTGAAAATTACTCCTGATAATGCATTCAGACCAGTTGACATAGAACTGTAGGATATGAAAAATATCATATGTAAAAATGACATGTAAATTACAATCAAAATCTTTATTTGTCAATAAAAGAAAGAATTACTATACTTAAATGGCTACCAAAGTAATACATAGCCATACGAGTAACTTAATATATATATAGAAAAAGAAGAAAAGTAAACCTTCATAAACTGACATTTATTAACCGTTTCCAGGTGACATACCTCAAAGCAGCACTAAATATTCCAGCCATAAACAATCCAGGAAGGCCAGGAATAAATCCTGCTACATCCATAACAAAATACGGAAGAAGTTGATCAGCTCTTGAAACAGCCTGTATTGATCAACATTGTGTTCTTAATAAAGAGTAAGATATTTCAGAATGTAAGTAAAGTAAGCCAATACTTAATTACCCCAGTGGATATCAAATCACAGTCATGGTATGTAGCATATATAAGAAGTCCTGCATAGCAGCTTAGTGAAACAATGAACATAGCCCCAAAGCAAAATACTACAACGGCCCTTTAAATAAAAAAGAAAGCATGCTATATCTGGGATTAAAAAGAAAATTCCATGAGTAATCTAACAAAATAAACCTGCATTTGAGACTTCCTTAGTGTTGGCAATGAAAGAAAACGTTGAATCATTCCTTGATTAGCGGAAACATCAGTTAGCCACATAAAAAATGAACCGATGGTTATGGTCCAAAATGAGTGCCTTATGGTAGGATCCAGGTCAAAACTAAAAGAAATTCCATTTGTATCAACATTGAAATAATTAAAGTATATAGAAGGTAAATATATTTAAAGATGATTCTTATTTTATCATTGTAGTGATATGACTACGTGGCTTTATGTAAATTTATAAAAATATGGATTTAATTCAATTGATTATGACTTATTTTCTTACTTGAAAAATTCAATTCTATCTCCCTTCAGGCTCAGATTCCAAACATTTGAAGGCCCTCCGACTGAAACTGTACCAATTATCACAATAAGAATCGTTGCTCCAAACATTATTATTGTCTGCAGTGAATCAGTCCAAACAACTGCTTTTATGCCACCCTAAGGTTCGTGTTTTCAATTGATAAAAGATATGATTAGTAAAACATCTTGCTTTAAATTGTATGTAAAGTTAGACCATAAACTTTTGGATGATGGATTTATAAACTCTATTTCCATCTTCAACCATACAAAATACGGGAATAATGGTCACAATTGTTGAAAATATGAAGGTTAAAGGTAATGATGACTATAAAATGAAAAACTTTCTATGCTCCTAATGTTAATTGTCAATATTTGAATAAATTTCACTACTCCTCTAAGTGGAAGAATTTGTTTCGACAGTCTTATGGGTTTTGTTTAAATAAAGAAAAAATGGGGATAACAGAATTGCAAATTTAATTAGATAAGATTATATTTTAGTTGAAATGTAATAAAAACACTATACTGAGAAAAGAGGAATGCAATAATTTTATGCTTGAGATTTCATGGCACATGTGAAATATGATATACCCAAGCCTGAAATATCATAATTTTTAAACAAAAAGCAACATTAGAAAATAAGTTCATTAAAATATTGCGAGAATTATCATTGATGATCACAGGGAATTTATGAATCAATCAATTGGAACAATAAATCCAAATTACAAATACTTACCAAACTTGTGTAAAATATACAAACAAGGCATACCAAGGGAGTTATTACATGAGGATTCACTCCACTCACTAAAATGTAAAAAAATACAATGTTTGCATGAATTTTAAAATATACCAAGTATAATGATGAAAATACATCCATTGCATAAATATAAAACTCTTATCTCAATATAAAATAAGTCTTACCTTGGCTGAATGCTAAGCCAGGAAGGTAAATGACGATAGGAATGATGAGAAACTGTACGTAATCAGATGAAATAAATTAGTTTTTTAAATAAAAAAGCAAATTAAAAAAGAAAGAATAGGTGAGATTATGACAGCAAACAGTGATTTATGGCCTTAATTATTATTTGTTTTTTTGTTAGTAGAATAATAACTTGAAATTCCATTCAAGATAACAGCACTAGAAAGCAAAACTACATTTTTAATTCCTACCAATATCATACAGGAGCAAGACAATCACATATTTATGTCACAGAAAAAATTAAACCTTTCTATGAAAACATAAGCTGTTTATAAATTACACTTTGGATTAATTTTAGATGTATTGTAAATTAAATATCAACAAGAATTCAAGAGGAACCAATTCAGTCATTCAAAAATGAAAAAGGATTAACATACTATTTCTCAAAGAAAATGAAACTAGCAATGAATATAGCTGGGAATGCCCATATTTTTAAATTTCTGATTCATTAAATGATTGTTTTAAAGTGATAATAGTTAATACTTACATTTAGTATTGTGTACAGTAAGGATCCAAGTAGCCGAACCTTGGGGTCAAATCGTAATAAAAGATACTGCAAGAAAACAATGAAAATTGCAACTTAAATCCCAAATTCTAAACTAAATTATATAAATATCAATTAACTTATACTCTTTCATATGGATATTATGTTATTATTAATATATAAGGCATCCTTGCAGATAGGCCACAAGCCTGGTGGTAAGGTCATTAAAGTGTAATGCATCTAAATCTTAATTCATATTTTATTATATCATATTATGATATACTAATAAAATTTCTAAATTAATGGAAAATAAAATGAGCAATGTTTGAAGCATAAATAAGTGTAATTGATTGTTAAAATGAAGTATCCACCAACTGTAAAGATGTTAATGTTTTATAATAATAATGGAAATTAACTTTAACTATTTTTATTCTCTCATTATCTATGTGAGGGGCAGTCATAATTTTTTAATTAATTTTATTTTATTTATATAAGATATTTAGTGTAGATAGTTAGATGCAGCACCTGCAAATGAAGTTCTCAAAATTCTTGGCTTTCACATTGACCCAAAACTAACTTGGAGTGCCCTCATTTATACAATAAGGAAGAAACTTGCTTGGGCCCTCTTTCTCATCAGGAAGCTTAAATGGTGTGTGACTCAGGACTATCTTCGCAATGCCTACCGTGCATTCTTTCAGTCACATCTTCAATATGGTATTAGACTATGGGGGCATGCATCTGATGTAAAATTGATCTTGTTACTTCAAAAGAAGGTGGTTAGAGTTATCACTAGCTCGGACTCTCGTGCACATTGTAAACCACATTTTGTTAGTTTAGGTATTATGACTGTTTATAGTCTGTATGTATTCAAAATATTGTTGTATATGAAAGAAAATTTGCATTTGTACTCTATCAGGGGTGATGTACATAACCATGCTACCAGAGCCAACCAAAAACTAAATATGCCCTACTACAGGCTGGCCAATTTTTTTAACAATGTAAACTTTGCTATCAAGTGTTTCAATATGCTGCCTAATGCAGCTAGTACTGTTTGCAACAAAGTGTTCCGAATTGTCCTTCAGAACTGGCTTGTAGCCAATCCCTTGTACTCTTTAGAGGAATTCTTCAATCTGGATTTTTCTACTGTTAGGCATTAATTCTAGATGTTCATTATCCTTTTTTATCATTTTTCACATTTTTATGCACTTGTATTACTGCAATTATTTTATTGACGACATCTATCACATTATGTATGTGCAACAGAGGAATAAAGATTATTATTATTATTATTATTTAATGTTTGGTAGGGTTGTAGGTATGTGTTTCTAGTCTAGGTACACATTGTAATCCACGTGCCACAGTACCATAGCACGCCGCTAGAGTAGCCAAAAGAAAATTGCACTGCTCATTGTTAAAGCTGTGTATCGTGTGGTAAATCATTTTCTGCATTTGAAGGGGAACAATACTGCAACCGACCATACTTAGTTAGTTGATGTGTACAGCAGGAATGCACCATCATATGACACAGTGCTTAAGTGGCACAGACGCTTCCAGTGTGATGAAACAAGTCTGCAAGACGAAGGACATGGCTGCAGACCATCTCTCTGTGAAGAATTGGGAATTGCAACACAAGTGGTACTTGAAGACTGGCATATCACAATCATGGCGATGGTAGTAAAAGTGAAAATCAGTTTTCAAATTCTTGCATGACATTATGTATATGAAAAAGGTCGCCGTCCGCTGGGCTCCGAAATTGCTCACATCCATTCAACGTCCCAGCTTATTCTGCAAAGGACACAATGACACATGCTGCTTCTTTGGGCTATCAAATTTTGCCTCAACCCCCGTGTTCTCCTGACATGGCACCCAGTGACTTCTCCCGGTTTCCCCAAATGAAGAAACCACTTCGTAGAAAACATTTCCAGAATGACGAAGAGGTGATTTTTGAGGTGGAATGTTTCCTGAACATCCAAAAGGCTGATTTCTACAACCATGGTCTCCAACAACTGTTGGGAAAAATGTGTTGCATTGGAGGGTGCATCTGTAGAAAA
This sequence comes from Sympetrum striolatum, assembly GCA_947579665.1. NCBI lineage: Eukaryota > Metazoa > Arthropoda > Insecta > Odonata > Libellulidae > Sympetrum > Sympetrum striolatum. Next base: position 44,932,939 of record OX388350.1, read on the forward strand.
GGACTAACCTCACCAGCAAGTTTCATGGTCGCAGCTTGAGTTTTTCGAGGTGATAATTAAAACTTTATGACTGCCTCTCATATAGTCATTAAAGAACTTAATTTGGGAGAGAAAGCTGCTAAAATCTAACTGTTTGGATTAAGATAACACATGATAACTGCTGAGAAGTGACCCTTTAAAATAAAATTAAAACAAACAAATCCACTTGCAGGTTAGGCAGAGTTACATCAATTTAAACCAAAGTGATATATTCATGATCAATTCTTCCATTATTTTTACTATTGTACGATAATTAAATAATACCACTTCAATGAAATGAGGGAAAATTTGTACAATCCCAAAATTTTGAAAGCCTTTAAGAAAATCTCCAATTCAATTTTTACCTCTGGATTTCAAAAGTTCATAGTTTTTGTGAAAGTTATAAAAACTATCTCAAAATATAAAACATTTTCCTGATACAAATGATATTCAGTAATACTATGCTTCCACTGAGGGACAAACCAGATTGCACTTTCAATACTCAGGAAACCATCACCAATTAACACTTGTAAGAGAGAAAATTATCTAATTCTAGTTGTAATAATTACCTGGTATGAAGACGTTAGTTGAAGTTGATAGAAAATTGGCACAAAGAAGAATCCAGTGGCAAATGAAGCAAATACTATAGAAACTAAGACCATCCAAAACTGAGTCCCAAAAACATACATCTCTGCTGGCATTCCAAGCATGGTTATTCCAGATATAAAACTATAAAGTTAATAAAAATATTGGGTACATCTTAAAAATTATTTACAATGCTATTTTTTTAACAAATAGGTACTGCTAAAAATAGTAGGTAGCACATTAATCTAACCTGGATATAAGGGACATGGAAACTGGAAATACACTCATAGATCTTCCTCCCATCAGATATTCTGATGTTGTATTTTGTTTCTTCTTTGCAAAGAAAGCATAATAGACTCCAATGGTAGCTGATAATAGCAGCATGATTGTAAAAATGGAATAATCCAAGATGCTAAATGATCGCAACATTTTTGCTGTCTTTTGAGAAGATATTGTTAAATGTTATTGTTAGGGTAAGTAAGAGACAGAAAACAATTTTTAAATCCAAACCGCTAAATATATCATCACCTACCTTTCAGTTCCCTCAACGAAATTAGTTAAACATATCAACCTCTGGATTCCTGAAATAGGAACATTTTTATTTGTGTATTTCTTCAAAATATGAGGTCATCATACACAATCGTCAAATTATGATGCAATCTCTGTTGCAATCATGTTGTGGAAAATTTTTGATAAATGGAATCATTAAATCAATTTACCACTGGTGAAACAAAAATGTCAAGAATTAACTTTAACGTGTAATTTCAGTGGCAGTTTGGACGTTACAATTTTAAAGATAAGTTGGATGAGATGCCCAGCTAAGCATTCAACTCTGAAAATATACCACTTGAAAAAATTAACGGTAAATTTCTCCCTGACGGTGCCAAACGGCAAAATTACCAAATTAACTCTTAAATATTAAAATTGAGCATTTTTGCTGTAATTCTGATATAGAATATACACACAAAGTTTGTAGCTGAATTTCTGCTGACAATGAGAAGCTATGTGATCATGCTATGTTGTATACAATCGTAAAATGTCGCAGATTCTATGCCGTAAATTAGGTAGAAAGGCCGAACCTTCATAATTTAACCTTCTCCGTCACAGTCGTAATTTTCGAATTACAGCGTGAGGGGCGCATGAGGAGCCCACAACGAATCGTCGTATTCTTCGCGCTTCGTAGTGATCATAGCATTCGTAAATTCTAGACGTCGCCGAAGTGATATTATCTACCTGTTGATTTTCAGCTCTTTCATTAGATAAGGGTAAGAGAAACTATTGTGACCTCGAGATAGGTATTTCTAACACTAATCATTATCTTTTGGGGTATTTCTAGATCGCATCCTTTTCTTGTCCTAATACAGTGGAAGTCTGTTATAGTATTCTCTGTCTAATCAAGTACGATTTCGTATATTGTAAAAACATTAGTGGTACGATAGTAGCTGCATAAGGTATAGATCACATTGCATTCAATGATTATTCAAATAAAATGAGCAGATGAGATATATCAAAACAAAAACTTGAGTCTTCCATCTGTATGTATTTTCAGTTTTATTTGTAAATTAATTAATTTAATATTTGGAAACTATAGTTTTTTTTTTAATAGCTAAGAACCCTATTATTTTGAAGTTTAAAGTTATCAGGATTCTATATAAGTTTTCATTGTTTTTTTTTGTGAATTTGTGGATTGTAATATAATGAACTTCTTAAAAATATGCAAAAAGTTTTCCTTCCTGAAATTGCACAGACTATAAAGTTAAATCCCTGTTAAAATTTCACATTTCTTTATAGAATTTTATTCAATATAATTTTTTTCATTCTTAAATTTGTTTTATTCCTTCTTTATCTAGTAAATAGATACCTATTTAAATGTCTTTGCCGGAAAACAATATTTGTAAATGGCCTGAATATTTACTTTAAGTCAAGAATTTTGTGTTTTCAAAAATAGTATCAGCCATTAATCCTGACAAATCTCAGTTTTTTCTTAAAATTTTAATGAATTAATTTTCTTCACAAACTCTAGATATGGAAATATGTACAAAGAGGATAAGGAGATACCTAAATACTCATTAAAGATTTGGAATACATATCTAAATTAAAGGAAATTACAATATCACAGCATAAATTAGCAGTCAAGGATGCCCCTTGGCTTTTGGTGCCTTGAGAGAAGAACACATTGGAGCCATGAATTCTAAAATCAATGCAACACTGGTGGAGTATTTTGAGAAACACATTTGGTGTGCACAAGTATTTAAAGTTCCTAATTATTTCTCATGGTGAAGTAGAATTGCCTGGAACAGAAGTCTTGCTTTCCTGATCAAAAGGATGTACTGTAATTAGTGATTTTATAGTCAGGCTTTACAATCTTTATTAATAGTTTGTATTAACCTATTATCAATTTATCACTAAAGTAATGAAGTTCACTAAGGGAAAAAAGCTAAATTAACAATTAGAGTAGATGGAGAAAAGCTAGAGTAGATAAATAAATTTTCTTACTTGGGAAGTACTCTTTCGCGGGCTGGTAGATCCAAAGAGGAGATTAGTAAATGAATAGCATTGGCCAAGGAAGCCTTCATGAAGCAAAGGGAATTGATTACCAAAGGTCTTGATAAAAGAATCAGGAAAAGATTGGCGAAATCCTTGGTTTGGAGTGTTTTGCTTAATGGATGTGAAACATAGACATTAAGAAAGGAACAAGTCAAACGTTTGCAGACCTTCGAGATGTTGGTTTGATGTAGAATGGTCAAAGTAAGGTGGGTTGATAGGAAAACAAATACAGAGGTGCTGGAGATGGTTCGGTAGGAGAGGGCTTTGATTGGAATTATGAAGCATTGACGGTGGATATGGGTGGGTCAAATATTGAGAGAATATGGACTTCTGAAGACTGCAATTGAGGGTGAAATTCAAGATGAAAAACAGAGGAAGACAGAGACAATAGGTGTTGGATGACTTAAAGGGTGGGGTAAAAACAAGGAAGTGAAGGAGATGGCGTTGAATAGGGAATTTTTAATTTTAATGCACTTAAAGGTGGAACACACATGAATGTATGTGTGTATCATTTTCTCTAAAATTATTAGAATGGTACAACTTAAATAATACATTATTATATATACACTTATAGGAAAGCATCAATAATAGCAGTCAATTAATGTTGAACATTTACTAAAAACATTCAAATCAGGGATATTAATTTTTCTCCTAACTGATAATTTCTATTTAAAACAAGTTATTTTTGCCTTGGGTTACATTCCAAACATTTGTGGCTGGTTTTGTGGAATCCTTGCACATGAAAGCGGTGTTCAATTGTTGCGTGGATGCTTGCTGCTATATCAAAGCATTATTTGTGGTTGACTGGTAAATTAAAGACATGAATTAAAATATTAAGCTAATGATGACTGATGGACCATCACTTAGTACTCCTATGAAGATCTTGTTAGTTTAATCATTACACATTCATGGAAGATCTCAGAACTAAGTGGTTAGGATGAGTGTGATACTCGGAACTTCTACTTAGAAAATGATGGGTAACTTTCTGGATGCTAAGAAAGTACATATCTGTATTTATAGTACAAGTCTGTTTACAACATCAGATTTTTTTTGGCTTACTCAATGTTAAACATTAGTCTTTGCAGAATTCCCAAATATATACTATATGTACAAAGAGAGAGAGGGTGTGAAGAACCTTCTGCATCTCATAGTTGTTAGAAGGATCTTTTCCTCCTGCGCAGTAGCTTTTATTCACATTGTGTATCACTTAGAGCAGCACCTTGTTTGTTTCCAAAAGTTCTTCATGATTATCATTCATCAGCAGTTATTTTAGTTTCAAAAATGTCTGTTTGAGGGGCAATATCACCATCTACGAACCACAGTGAATAAATTAAAAGTAAACAGGAAAACATTTATGAGAAAATAAAATTTCATGTGGCTCCTATGCCTACGATCAGAAAATAGCGTCATTTTTATTAACCATCCATAATTTTGCATTTTTACTCTCTAGATAACAATTTATCATAAAAAACTTGTTTCATTTAAATTAAATATATGATGCACTAGGTATATCTCATACATTTATTTTGATGGTTGTATTACATATTTAGTATGATCAATTTCAATATAAGAAAATTTGCCGCAATTGATGTATGGTAACATTGGTTTCTTTTTAATATGGTTAAGTACTCATTCAAACTTCTTATTGCATTTGTCCATTGCTAACTTCAGCTAGATATTGTAAATATTCATTAATGCAGTTTCTATAATGTTATTACTTTCTACAATGGTTATATTCAATCATTTTACCTGATACAATAATTTACACTCACATCATCAACCATTGCATCTACTTGTATTGATCTTTGTTTGATAGAAAATTTACCCACTAAGATTGTATAATTATAGAATACATTGATTTCAATTACCAGTCTGCTCGACATTATACTTTAGAATTCTTTGACTTGAATGCTTGAGTTGATAGCATTTACAGTATATGCAAATAACATTTTCTGAAAATAAGTTGGGATTGATAAGATCCATTGGAGCAGTTAGGATGGAGAAAGCTATGAGTTCTCCTTAATGTGTGGATAAATTAAAGAATTGTATTTTCAAATAAAGATTTGGAAGAATACATACATGCAAATCTGAAGATTTTTTGTTTCGGCCTTGAGCTCATACTTGAGCATGGTAAACTTAAGATATATTTTTGATATGAAATGAAATATTTACAAATTTAAGTAGCTGATTACAGTTATCATACATGAGGAAGATGAAGGTGCATCAATTGTTTCCATCTGTTAACCTAATTATCTCTTCCTTGATAATGAAATGGCCACTTTTATCTTTAGAATAATTCTCCATACCCTGAAATTATAAATGAAAGGAATTAACATATAATCAAGAATCTTAATGCTTGGAAATTATACATTTTTATTCTGAAATTTATAATAATAAAATTATTTATACCTAATAGAATTATCTTTCCATTTAAAGGAATTTAAACCTGCATATAAAAAATTCAGATCTCAAAATCTTTGCAGTTGGAATAGTATCAAGGCAATTGCCTATTTATTTGGACACAATTTAGAAATTCTGTGGGTGGCAAAATTTTGGAGAATATAAAGAAATTAAAGGAAATGGAATAAATATGGCAATCTAAGAATTTAAATGAGGCAAGTATCAGTAAACAAAATCGTCTTTGCCTTAACTTGGTGATATTCCATCATTAAAATCAAAGAAGTAAAAGCGTTGGTAGCTATTGTTAATACATATCTTTAGCGATTCTATTACTATTTAAAATATAAGTCAATCAGATAAATACGCAACTATCCAAAGGCAATTTTAAAAGAAGAACTTTATTATATTTTGTTCAAGATTAGTTTCTACCCTGTCATGTTGCATATACTTACCTCAGTATAATTTTTCTCTGCAATAGATTCAGCAGTTCTTGTTCTCAGAAGAAGAGCAGAGGAATCAACTTTTGAAACATGCTCCCTCTTAGTATGTTTCTCGTAATACCTCCTCACTAGCGGAGTCAGTAGATCGAGGGGAACTTTGTTAGTATCTGGACCTTTAGTTATGCAAGATACTCCCAGCCCAACGATCATTGTGATTACAAAGCCCATCATGGAATACAATGTGTAAGAGATTCGATACATAACCCATGGTTTTTCAAATTCCTCTTCAATTGGAGCTGGTGTAGTGGGATGTGAACTATTAAGAATGGAAAGACAAATGATAGTAAAGATATTGCCTTTGATATACTGTTTTAGAATTTAAATTTATCATTGTGAAAGGTATTAGTGCTGTAAAAACTCTCCGAAATGCATCTTCGTCAGTATTCTGCATAACAAGATGCCTACTCCAGAATTAATGGTTAGGAACAGATCACTGAATTAAGAAATACCTGATGTAATTTCCCTAAAGGATCTGCCCCTTTCCATTGTTTCTGGAATAGAAATCAATGTGGTGCATACCACTAGAAAATATGGCTTTTGAGAATCCTAAAACTTCTTAAAATAAATTCTTAAATTAGAATAAATTAATCGTGAAGTGCATTCTATCAAATTCTTTCTTAAAACTCATTAGCCATCCAAAATTCTGTTTTATTGGCATCGATATATCTTATGTGTCATTGCAGGGTTGTAATGTATGCACTAATCTTGTGTTGAAAACTTGTAACTCACTGAAAAATGTTCTCCGTCACTGGTATGAGTGTTTCCACACTGTACCCAAGATTTTCACATCCACTTATATTTATTGGCTTCACTGGGAGTTTAATCTTTCCTGATGAAATTGCGTACTGAGAAGAGAAGACGATCCATCCCATGACAACCAAACCAAAAATGCCTCCACTCAGAGCTCCCTAAAGTGACGTACAAAATCAGAAACACATTGATCAGCCAAAGTATCAGGAATTTCAATGTTTCTTTTCAGCACGTATGTTAGTCTCAATTTTTCAGTCTTTGAAATAAATATTTTTTAAGGTATCAGTGCTCAGTTGAAGTATAATACCAGTTAATGGTAAGTTGATTGAAAATGGAAGAGGTTTCAGAAATGAAAAATTATATTGGAAATGCAAATAATAATGCAACTATAAAATGAAATGTATTTCATAAAAACTATGCAAAATGAAATATAGTAATATCCATTAATTATTTAAGAAGATAGGGATGTAATATGAAGAGGAGTATTTAGAGTAGTATGAAAGGAAACAACAGTCTATCGATGTTAACCATGTGTTTCTGAAAATCCTACAAGAGCTAAAATTATTAGGAGTTGGAAGTATTTATTTGCTCTGAAGGGATATTGACTATTAATGTAAGTTTCCAGAAGATTTATCAGAAGCACTTCTGTTTCAATGAAAGATTAAGAACAATGGTCCAGAAATCAAGATCATATGCAGATGTATTTCAAATATACCTAGACTGAAGAATAGAGGAAAAAATTAAAGTGCATGCTGGAAAAGAACATATAATCAGCAAAATAAAGGTGCAAATGTAGTAGGTGTGATGACTTTAACTGTAAAAAATCTCTGAATTTAAGATGGTTATCTGTGACAGTTTTTTTATTTATAAATCACTTCCAATAAAGTGTAATGACCAAAAATATAGTAGGTATCCTGAAATACTGGATTTACTTGGAAGGATAAACAAATGCAAAATTTATGCATAAATCAAGCAGCCAAATTTTAGATTGAAAATGGGGATTGATACTTGGCTGATTTAGAAAGGGGAGTAAGACAAAGACTGAACTGGCCTGGGATGAATAAGACCACTTGTTATTGGCTCATATATGGGCTGGAACAAATTATCAAGAGGCAAAAGGTATTGAGTAAGAAAATACAAGTGCTCATGAACCTATCAAGAGGTAAAAGATAGTCTTTTATAGCATTGGACAAGGAAATTCAGGAATGTTTCCGTTGTGCTTATGTAACTGAATAGGGAAGGATTTTCTCAGTCTGTATAATATTTAGGTTAAATTTCATAATTGCTATTATTAAATTGCTTTTTAGTAAAAGTGAGTTGCATAAGGTTAGGCTACGCCAAAAAAATAGTTATTTTATTTTATGTTTTTAGTAAATTTACAGTTATATTCATTTTGTTTCTAAAAACTCAATATTTTTTAAAAGAAATACCTGTGTATTTGTCAAACATTTGTTTCTTAATATTAGGCTTTAAACTTTGATAAAAATTCATCCAGCAACGTACCTTCGCATTAGTCCATCTAAAAAACATTCCCAAGGTAAACAATGCCAAAAGTGGTCCACTTGTTACTCCAGCAAAACTTGCAGCTACCTAATAAGACAAAATCTTAGAAGTTAAGTCTAATTGTGTACTTTTAATATTTAATTTTTGCCTGTATCATTAAGTAAATATCTATACCTCACACCAGTATTGATAATTTAATTTACAAAAATAAACTATGAACGTAAGGAAATCATAGATGCCAGTGATTAAAAGTTTTGAAAGCTTCTGTAAGATGAGCTATAATATTCAAATTACCTGTACCACAGCACCCAGTTTCTCAATAACAAATACCAATGCAACACAAAATATTCCCAAGAGGACACACATAACTTTCATTGAAAATGCAGCTCTCTCCTCAGAAGGCTTGTTTTTCAGGAAGGGATAGATGAAGTCTTGATAAATAACTCCTGACATGGCATTGAGACCTGTAGACATTGTGCTGAAAGACAATCATATAAATGCTCGAGTATGCTCTAATATATTTGTGTGATAGTATGTGGGCTTGAATTATATATATATATATATATATATTCTAAAAGATTCATTATCTCTTTAAATATGGAATCTATCATTATTAACCCACTCATTTTGGATGCCTTGAATTCAAGGCATTGGTCCAGAGACAAGCGTCGTGGGATGGATTCTCTGTTTTGCTCAGAGTCTTAGTACCCTTCTAGGCAGCAGTGAAAGTGATTTGTTAGTGGTTTTTCCATTTTTGCTTTTTTGGAGCATTTCATAGCTCATATGTGTCCCGATTGTAAGGATGGGTTTTAAAAAAAATAAAATCATGATCAATTCAATTTCCTATGAAACATTGATCCTCTTCTTATTTTTTCGTAGATAGATAATATTCCTTTACTACTGTACAGAAAACAAATTTGTGTATCGCAGGGTTGCATAACCAAATTCCCTCCGGCCGCTGATGCCTTGAATTCAAGGCATGTCTAAAATTTGGTATTAAAAACTTTATTTTTCCTTTAAATAAATCAAAAATAGTTAAAAAATATTAATACAACTGAAAATTATAAATTAAGGTAAAAAAAAGATTTTTCTCCCGGCATCAATTTGCTGAATATACAGTAGCACTGAGTGGGTTAAGGTGATATTTGCTCCATATGAATTTTCACAAATTTTGAGAAGAATCTAATAATAAATATGATGGTATTCTAACTTTAGTTTGGTAGTAAATGCTCTGGTGTTTATTAAAATTACCTTAGAGCTGCACTGAAAACTCCAGCCATGAACAAACCGGGAAGCCCAGATAAAAATCCAGTAACATCCATTACAAAATACGGTAGAATTTGATCTGGTGCATTCACTCTCTGAAAATTTAGTTTTAAATCATTAGTAATGAGTATGAAATATATCAGTTCTCTCACATTTTTTAGTTAGAATGGCTTTAAATAATCTCATTGATTTTTATTGTAAATCTTAGTATTAAGAATAATTGCTGTCCTTTAAGATTCACAAATGCTCATTCTTAAACAACGTTTAGCATATACGAAGTAAAATGTTTCCTAAATTTTATGACAAAGTTTAATTTATTAATTCTTTTGCTTTGTAACTTACTTTACTTGAAATCAGATCACAGTCATAGTACGTTGCATAAATGAGAAGTCCTGAATAGCAGCTCAGTGACAGAATGACAGATATTCCAATCCAAAACAGGAAGAGCATTCTAAATAGAAATAACAAGATCAAATACTTTTGCAGAAAAGAAAATTAAGTGGTATATGCTATTTAGTAATCATATCTTATTTATTTACTATTTCCATGAATTTTAATTAATAAAAACAATTATTGTTACATTTTTTACAGTAACTCATAGTTAAAATATTTGAATTCTTTAGTCAATAACAGGAATGGTAGATGAGGTTATCGATTGATTGTTTAAATCATACTAACTTGTAGCATTTAACAATGTTGGGCATTGCCAGGAACCTTTGCAACATTCCTTGATTGACAGATAACGCTGTTGTCCACATGAAGAAAAATCCAAAAGCTGCATTCCAGAAAGTATGACGAACTGTGGGGTCAGGATCCATGCTAAAGGTGATTAATTATTTAATTATTATATTTATCATAGTTTGAGATAACTCAGCTCTTAATAGATGTTATAAAGAGTGCAAGAACAAAGGTTGAATTCAAAATGTTTTCTTGCAGTTTTGTATCTTTGTGCTGTTAAAATTCACTATGAACTAAATATCCATTGACCACTGTTAATTTTGACAAAAATCATGCTTAACTTCATTGTTAACAGATGACAACAAGCAATACAGATTTAGGGTTGTTCTTCTGGTAATTATTAATGCAATTTTTATATATCAAAGTCATCTATTGTTTCCTTATAATAACAAGATTAATGGCAAGCATTAGGACTAAATAGGATTACTAAGTGTTTGCTTTTGGTTTGATTCCTGGAGAAGGTCAAAATTGATCAGTGTTCAACAGCCATATCCTGATGAGGATTGAAAACCATAACACCCACGTTGTAAGGTTTATTATTAGGTTTTGTATGTTAAAGATTTAGCATAGTAGAAGCAAGCTTTTAATTTCATATCATTGAAAAAAAAGAGAATTCATAATGTATTTGTGATAGAGGGAATATTCGAATGAAGTAGACTGATGTACAATTTTTATCAACATGTACGCATTTAAAAAGATTAAGATATTGTTTAAATGATTAACTATGATATGTTAGAAAAATCACGACTTACTTAAAGAACTCAATTCGTTCACCCTGATGACTTCTTTCCATGACGACTGATAGGCCACCAATTGCAATTGTACCAACAGTAACCACTACGATACTTGCACCAAACATCATTATCATTTGAATTGAGTCTGTCCATACCACTGCTTTCAAACCTCCCTGGTTAAGTATCAGAAGGTACTTTTATAATATTGCTCTTAAGGTAACAAAGTTTGTATGATTGAATATACTAGAGCAGTTAAGTAATGCTTTATTTTTAGTTTTCCAAACATGAAGTATGTTCAGCCTATTTATTATTATTTCAGTTCAGTTCAGCCTATTTATTATTATTTATCCAAGTCTTGAAATGTTATTGAAGATGTTTTTTTTCTTTTTGTGAAATTGGGCTTCTGCCCTCTTATCACGTTTAAAATGTATAAATAAACTGTTTATTATAATTATGATAAAAATCACCAAAATGTAATGTGATACTATGGTGGTGTCTCGATTTACCTTATACTAGAATATATAGAGTAATTTAAAATTTTTTATAATACAAATTTTTGCAAATGTATGTATTTTTTTTATTTTAAATTGTTGATTAGTATTAACTATATTTTTATACATATTTTTGTATCTTTGAAATTGGGTACTTGCCCGTAAATAAATAAATAAATATGTGTGTACAAACAAAATAATAGTAGCTACTGAAAGAAATTGAAGTAATCTTCATAATGTATCATGATAAAGATTGAAACGTTTTATCAAACCAGTCATTCATTACCTTTCTCGAATCTAATGAAGTGTATTACTTTCATGCGTTAAAAATATATTGGACATTGGACAAAAGCAGTTCAATTTATCATAAAAGATGATAGTTTGAAACACTTACCAGACTTGTGTAAAATATGCAGACCAAACTCACTAAAGGTGTTACAATATGAAGGTTCACTCCAGTAACTAGATTAGAGAATTAAAGTATTAGTTTATCACATAAATTCCAAAAATTAACATAAATCGATTTGTTATTTTTTATTTCTTGATAATCTAATCAAATTTAGTTTATCATTCCTGTTATCTCTATAATTCATTTTGGTAATTAATATTCACTATAATTGCTGGCTGTGTTCTATTATAGAGCGAATTAAGAAATTTACTTAATTGTTTCAATATGTTAACTTGGGAAATATTAATTCATTTACATACACCATGCGCCTATAGCTATATTCTACTTTAATATTTTTGTTCAAAAGAATAAAGATCAGACAAGAAAGGGTATGAATCATATTTAAATTTTTAAGTTGTGATATCAAAGTTTTCCCTAAGATTTTCGGTAGTAGTTTATGATAATTTTTACATTAATATATAAAATTTATGATTGACATTTTGATGGGTATAGAATGTAATTTGATACAAAAGTGAATAATGGAACTCCAGGAAGCTCTAAAAGCAAAACCATTTTTTCACTTTGAGGAGAAAGGATATGAAAATAATGATCTTTAATAAGATGTAGTTATGAGTTCAGTAACTCCATTTCTCCGGAGGCTAAGGCTTGTCACTTACTGCATCTAATAGGGATGTATAGATTATATATACTCTAAATCGACCATTCCTTGCACAGTGGGGTGCCAGAATAGTGTAAGAATAGCTAAGAAAATGAGATATCATGCTGCATACTTTAAATCTCTAAAAGTATATGCATAAAAGTTTTTATAATTTAACATTATTTTTATGATATATTATATTTTTTTAATGAGCTCCATACTAAAGTTGCATGACCTTGGTAGAAAAAAATGTTTCGATTTATCTTATTTAAATCCAGGCTATGCTGCTCCCTAGTCTCATAACAATTTTGTTTCCTTGCATCTCATATACACTGTTCTCAAAGTCCTCCTTTATTGCTTAACTTATATTGTTAACAGTACAATAATACAGTGTATAAAATTCTCAACTACAACTATACCCTTAAAGTATACATTTACTGTTTCAAAACGTCATTTTAACTGTACATTTAAAAAATGCATAAATTTACACATAACTTTACTACTACACTAGACTCTCTCTAATCTGGCCATTCCTTGCGAAGAGGGGTGCCAGATTAGCATGAATGCGGATTACTGAGAGCGTGTAAAAGACCATAGTGTTGTGACCTAGTTTTTGGTGCACAGCCATAAAGAGAGATACATAATTTTAATATATTACGTAGGATATATATGGTAATGTAGAACTTAAGATATAAGAAAGAGTGATAATTCACAGAGAAGAGGTGGCAAGTTAATTTAAGGTTAAGGTTTCCATCAATAATGTAGTATGGAAACAGATAATTAGCTATTACTTTCTTTAGAGAAGTTATTCAGGTTTTCATGACTTGATATATGTTTTTGGTATTATAAATATATTTAGCATCTACTGGATTAAAAATAACCTTTCTCCTCTGCACTTGCTCCTTTTCTTATTTTTATTCCACTCTTGCATTCGTTACATTACTCCATGCTTCTCTTTTACGTCAGGGAAGGTTGCCGGAGAACTGAGAGGCCAGATTATTGAGGGTCAAATTAGCCAGAGTCTAGTGTAAATGGATATAGGGTTTAATGCTAAACACATTAACTACATTAGTGATCATACAAGTTTTTTAACTGAATTTAAGAAGCAATGTTTAGTATTTGAACAACCTGTTCAATATAAAAAATCAGATTACCTTGACTGAAAGCTAATGCAGGAAGATATATCACGATTGGAATATAGAGTATCTGAAACAGAGAGAAACCATTGCGGTCAATTTGAGAAAATTTTTGACAATATTAAAACAATAGCTGTAAATACTTACATGGCTTATTATGAAGAGTATTGATCCAAGAGTCCGTACTCTATAATCAAACCTCATGGCCAGATACTGTTCCAGAAATAGATAAAATTAGAAAATTTATTTGCTGTATAAAAGAAATAAAAGAATAAAATCACTTCCTAAAATCATCCTTATTCATATATTCTTGAAAATTGTGTCATTTCCTGTTTAATATGTCGCTAGACCTCATCTGCACAAAATAGGGTTTCTAGCTACTTTCTTTTCGATTTTTTTGCTCAATATTATAATCAGAGCAACCATTAAATGTTTAAATTTTTAATTTTTCTTAACATGCTCACAATTTTTACACTTCTCACTTAACTTTTCATCAACCAATAGTGAAAGACAACTTTATCAGTTTCATTTGCTTGCTGCATCTAATTTTTCCATAAATTAATGAACTTCATAGTTTAACGTTGCTCACCTTATTTTATACTAAGTCTGTGCAATGAAAATAAGTATAAACTCATGTTCAGAAGGAAGATAGCTAAGAAAATGTAGTGAGGGTTGTTCGGCTAGAAACCCACCAGTTTTTTTTTTTTTTTTGAGAGCCAGTGATTGTGCTACGGCTAAATTTGGGATTCAAGGCATTTTGATTTTTCTAAATTCAGAGTTTTTCTCACGCTAATATTCTTTGTTTATCTACCTTGATTCCTCATTAACGCTCTAACGTGGGCGAGAAGGTAAATACTGTTCAAACGTTCTTCTTGACATTGATAATAATAATAATGTTATGTAATATAATATAATTATATTAAATAATATAATATAATATAATTATATAATATAATATAATTATATAATATAATATAATTATATTATATTATATTGATTCTCCCTTTTATCAAAGAAACAAAACAGTTTGAGCATAAGCTCTCATAAAGCCATGTAGGCAACTCGTTAAACTTCAATTGAATAGAATAGAAAGTAGTATAGTCTATTGAATGATCTTTAGAATTCTTAATGAAAGATATAAGGCACAGGAATAACATATAGAAAACAAAAGATTTTTAGGAAATTGTATATCCCCTCTGTACCAATAATTGTCATAAAATTGTAAAACAATAAAAACTATTACGTCTTATGAGCTTTCACAAACCCAATATATCCCTAATTTTCAATCCTAATTTTGAAGCTCTAATAAGGACAATGTAAAGAACTTAAAGGTCACTGAATCTATAATAATTGTTCTACCATAGCTTAATGAGACAAAACTGACCTCAAATCCAACATATCCCCAAAAATGTCGGAGACTTATTAAATAAATATTGTATAGTTTTTCAATTGTGTTTCTTTAAAATTTCAAAAGCATGTTCATATTATTGAAGAAATTAACTCACCTCATATGATGAAGTCAATTGCAGATGATGGATAACTGGTATGTAAAATACTCCAGCTACTGTTGCAGTCATAAAAACTCCAAAGATTGACGCCCAATACTGAGTTCCAAAAGTATAGATTTCTGCTGGCATTCCCAGTGTAGTAATTCCAGAAACCCAGCTAATCAGAATTATAAACTAAATTAATATACATAAGGAAATCTCCTTAAAATGTAGTTATGCTATAGTACGATAAGCAAATATGACTGAATTACTACAGTGTCCTTAAACTTGTGTTTAATGAGCTCTAAGCCTTCATTGCCATTTATATTCGATTTCGATATCTATTCAATTTCATTAAAAAATTATTCCTGCACAATAAATCTCCTCTAAGTTTAGTATGGAGTGATTAATTTGCTTAATTATATATTTAAATCATTGTAAATGGTCAATTTTATACTTAGATATAAACAACATCCATCAATTTTGAATATAGCATATCATTCTCAGTGTTTTAATACCATTGTCAAATGTTTGAATATTTTTAGAAGAATTGTTTTGAATTTAGAATATAGTATCACATCAGCTTCATACTTGTATTTTTTCTCATATTCTCATCAGCAATTATTTCTAAGGATTAATTTTATTATGCTCTCTGTTAATTTTATTCTAATGGTTCCTGTCATTTGTTTAAACCATTGGTTCCCAAAATCATTCTCTAGTTGACCCCCTTGCAGTTAATTTGGTTAATGGTAAAACCCCAGAACCTTACCATTAACTGTTCTTTTTATTTTTTGTGGACCTCTCAGACTACCTAATATTGATTTTTCTAAATCTAATAAACTTCAAATGTGGAAACATTGCTGCTCACTGTGATATTTTTTCTTATATTATTCACAATTGTAAAAAGAAAAAATGTATAAAGTTTATTCATACCTTTATTGAAAAGATTCTTTGTTGATTGAAAGCAAAATGTAAGTAAGCATTTTGATTTGGAGCAAAACCAGCAGAACCTAGTGAAATTCTTATATAAAATGAATGCACAAATAAACTCTGTTTATGAGAGGGATTAACCTAATGCTCTGATAGCCATTGGTCACATTTGGCTTAAATATCTGAGATATAGTCGTAAATCTCAAAATTCATTGATTTGCAACTGAGTTCTTTTGCAAATGAAGAGTAGTAACCAAGTTAAAAATCTTTTCCATGTGTGAAGATAAAAAAGATATCAAACACTTTCTTATGGCAGCCCATGATGCAAGATAAACAACAAGAATTAACTCTAGTCCATAGACTTGAAACCCACATCTTATGGTCCCGTATTTATATTCTCCCTGACATGGACCCCCTGCAAATCTATATTTCCATTCCAATCAAATAATCCAAATTTGGAGCCTATGTTTTAAATCCTCCAACACTTAGGAACATATTTGAATATGTTTCATTATTTATACACTAACATCTCAGCAAATGATGCCTAATAACTGCAATTCATAGCTTGAGAACCAATCGGCAAGATTCTACCTTTGTAGAACAATAAGGAGGCAGAAGTGAAGATACTAAAGATTACACAGTTAATATGAATTTATTTGAATGAAGATTATTCAATAATAAATTAGGTATAAAATGTATTTCTCAAATTTACCTACCTGGCAATGAGAGACATAGTTACTGGGAAAAGGCCCATTGACTTTCCACCCATGAGATATTCCGATGTAGTATTTTGTTTTTGCTTGGCAAAAAATGCAAAGTAAATCCCAATGACAGCGGACACAACTAACATTCCACAGAAGAAGAAGTAGTCAAACCATCCAAAGGTGTGATAGATATTTTCTGGCAAACCATCCTGCATGGGGGTCAGCAAGGAGATATCTTCTTGCTGGGTTGTAGGGTGTAAGTAGTTACTTCCACCCATTTTTTTGTGTCAGAATTTAGATTTTCCTGAAAACTTGATGAGGGACTTGAGATCACTTGCGGTTCTTAATTATAGATTGTGAAGAAATACCACAGGACTAATTTTAGTCCGCTGACGTAAATAGTTGCCGGAAGTTTATCAAAATGGACGAATTGGGCAATTAAAACTGTTTATATAACAGGAATTAGGTTTTTACTATTCCAATACCAGCGATCGACACTTCGCTGTATACATTTACCCAGGGTAACTCTAAACAATATATGCAACCGCGTTATGTTAATCCCGCCGTTTCCTTCCTCTATGAATCCCAAGTGATGTCTATGCTATCACTGTTCCCTCGGGAGACGACAAGGCATCTCTTGCTTATGAAAAAGGGGGGAACACCTTTTCGTATCTCCTCCCGCAACTATCAAAGGTTGGAGGTGAGGTGATTTGGAGTGAGGAGGCACGCGTCCACAAGGGAACAGCGTGGTCGTTCGGAGGGGTGAATTCAATCATAGCGACCTTCGGAGCTTAAACGCTCCGTCCCAAGCTCCTAAGGCCACCTTTAGCTAATTTCCACCTTCGGACGTGATGCATTTCTTAATGAATCGACATGTCATCCCTAGGTCAAAGTTGACCAAGGTCTCCTAAGTTGACCAAGGACCTTCAAAACATGCTACTCAATGAATTGGCTTGCTTAACGCATGAGCGTTCCTTCCAACTGTATTCTGATAAAGAAAGTATTTTCATATGTCATTATTTACAATATAGAGAAAAATATATCTTTCATTTACTTTTGCCAAAATCTTGATCATGGCTGTGATGAAATGAGAGTTTCTGATGTATGGGTAGATAATTGCACTGATCGAATTCTTTCCCTATGGACTCACACGAAAAGTATTCCCCGCAAAATTTATTGTGCTTCACTTGCGTGGACTTGTTCCGCTTATAGTATTCTTGCTCCGTGAGGGAAGCAAGGGCAACCTACCTCACTCCTCATCCTGCCTAATAAACCTCATTCCTCTCTAGAAGCTTATAGTAGCTTATTTCGGAGGGCGTGAGATATCAACCGGCCTTCGTGCAGAATAGTTTACAGACAGAAAGCGTGAGCAGTATTATGTTAATTTAGGAATTAAATTAATAAATCCATTAATTTTTGGTCACGATGTGGACTTATGACAGACTAAAGGCGAAGTACTGTTTTATCTACGGATCGTTGTGTACATGAAAGAACATCGAAGTGGTATTTTGAGAAATGTGACATAACATATCATTTCATAAATGTCAATGCTCCTAAGTTTAAAAGAAGAATCACTGTTTTTAATTCAATCTCAGTAGTAAAGTTTTTCAAATTTGTGACTTGACTAAAAATGTTGCTCCTGGTAAATTTATAATCTAGAGGGAATGTATAAAAGACTAAGTAAAACCGGGAGATAACAGTTTCATTAAAAAATGATACGTTCATTCGCGAAATATTATCTATAAAAAAGATGATTTTAAATTAGGTTAGTTTAACAATAAGAGGGAGAACATAATCTTAAAGACAGCATGCTTACAGTCTCCCCATAAGGTTTGCCCTCACAGTGGGTAAATTAGATTTGGGGCCCTATTTATCTTCTACCGCATTAGAGACAAAGGCTCCAGACCATTGTTCATTGTTCTTCGTTACTCCGTGTGCATAGTTATTACATCTTTCATGTTGTATTTCATAGTTGACTTCATGGCGAAAGATTTACTTAAAAACCTTCAGTTTCAGGTTTTTAATTTCTGAGAAGGTTTAAAACTTTTTATCCACGAATATTTTGATCGAATGTATGACATAGTTTTCCATTAATTTTTCTTGAAAAATAAGAAGGAACTCTTATGCATTTTTTACTGGAGTACTCGATTCTTTTCGACGATGCGGTCTATATTTTTGGAGATTTACTCAATTTATTAAAGGTCCCTAAATATCTTATTTTTTGTTCTACGCGTTCAACTTTTTGCTAACAACCTCTAAAAATAAAGTATAGGATAAATTAATTGAAATGTATTTGAACTATTTAATGACGCTATTTTTCAATTGTAAAAATTTAAATTATAATCGCTGAGAATTAATTATCATTTACTCTTTATTCACATGTGTTGATTATGCCGCGCGAGGACGAGAATTTAATTTATCAAAATTTGAAACGCGGAGATCTCCTAAAGAAATATCCCAAGGAGATACTCGAGCGGAAATGCGCAAGAATGAATTATTTTACTTTTTCGTATACTTAGCGTAGCCATCATAGATAAGGTTTAAAATTTTGACGGAGATACGATCCGTTACTGTTTGAGGCAATTATGCAAATATTAACGGAAGAGGTTTGCTGCAGAGACTTGCCCTAGTAACACAGGTTGTTGGGCCAACGGCAGGATTTGGTAGGTACCGTTGGCGAATGGTTAGTGGAAAAACTAACGTAATGCCAAAATTGGGCCAACGGACTATTTACAACAGAGACTTGAGAAGAAATAGGTGGTTTTGCCAACATAAGGCCAACATTGGGCCAACAGACTATTTACAACAGAGATTTGAGAATAAATTGGTGGTTTTGCCAACACAAGGCCAACATTGGGCTGATTAATTTTTACCAACGAATATTAAGTGATGGATTTTTGCATGGAGAAACGTACTTAAGGCGTCAAGGACAGGAAATAGATAAAAATAAAAACTGATGTGTCCGGGATACAAACCCGATTCTTCTATTGAGGTATAATTTTGTATAGGAACTCTTCTCTGTTTTGTTTCTATTATACACAATTGTATTCAATAGAAACAAAACAGGGAAATGATTTATCCTTAAAGATAAACAAGCTAAACTTTTTTTGATGCCTTAAACATTAAATACATTCCGTCTTTTTCCCAGTTATTTTGAATTCCATTTTCCGCTTCGCACCTACAGTACAGACATTTTTCTTTTTACCGTAAACTACCGTTTATCCGAATCACGTTTATCGATAACAAACTTCTCCGAATGCACTTACCCCACTCCCACCCATCGAGACACATTATTTATTTGCTCGTGACACCCCCGCTGCCAAATAAGGCGGATTTTTTCATTAAGAACGCAAAATAAACGATCTTTGTTATTCAGCATTTAAAAAATTTGAATTTTCAATCATACTTTGGCGCCTTTTTAACACGTCAAAACGAAGAATTAGACAATTAAGAGAGCATGCTCTCTCAATCGTCTAATTCTTCGTTCGGCTTCGCAATTCGAGAACTTTCTTCGCCAAACCCTACTCGAGCATTATTGCTCGAGTTCCATTTCTTTTAGGAGTAGCCCGGCCTATCTTTCCTTTCCGATGTCATTTAATTTCGCACATTCATACAAATATACTTTCTCAGCGATATCGCGCAAGGACAGAGAGAAGGCCGTTCTCATTGTCAGGGTAATTGAAGGTTGCGCCTCTTTAAAATGAATTACAGCGGGTTGCACGGAATCTCCGGCTGTGCTACATTAGTTACCGTTGCCTCCCTTCCCCGAAAATCATAAGTAACGCAATAGGAGAGATTTGAAATACCGTCGTCCTAGAGAAGGATAAAACATGTGAGAGTAACCGATAAATGAACCAGGCATCTGCAATAAAATTTGAGAGCTTTTTTTCTGAACAAACACGAAGTGCTTGTTTCTGAGTAAAGGTCGTTCAACTTTTTCATTCAAACGCAATTCTGTTCTCTAACCTCGTTGACGGTTAAAGGTAAAATGTGTCTTGGAGGTTTTTCTGACAAAAAAAGATTTGCATTATCGAATGCTATAACTCTTTGCATAACTAATAAAATCGAAGATAAAGTTACAAGTTGGCTAATAATTCTCAAATTAATCCGTAGATTTTTTGGTAGATTAAAATTAAGCTTACCTCAAGATTCCAATGAAATATTACATTCAGAATCCATAAGTAAGAATGCTATCAAGATTTGGATGGATGTTATTCTGAAGGAAACTTTTTTTAACAAAATAAGATTTAAAATAACTGTCTAAATAAAAGACCGTTTTTAAACTGCTAAGTTGGAGTCACATATGAGGTATAAGTTTCCTGGCCATGTATGACGTATTGCAAGGGTGGAAGTCCATGAGAAAAAATAGCATTAAATAAAATCAGGCAAAAAGCCTGTCCATGACACAAGTCTCCTGCATTTAGATCTAAATCATTGATGAATGTTTACTTTAAAGATGTTATCCATGCCCCAAATATAAAATTTGCTTGAGAGGTACTTTTGAGATAGAGATAGCTGAAGTGTCAAGTTACTACGAGAAAAACCAGGGTTCAATCTCGTCTTACATATGTCTACTAGGGCGGTCCTTATTTTCGAAAGTTTGAAATTCTTTCGGGATACCCCCTAAAGTTGTTCCATTTGGTTAGAAAATGAATTCTGTAAAATATTATGTAAATAAATGTAAATGTGTAAAATATTATGTAAATAAATGTAAATGTGTAAAATATTATGTAAATAAATGTAAATGTGTAAAATATTATGTAAATTCGTGTCGCTTCGCCCTTAACGTTTATATTTTTCGACATCTTTGGACATGGAGAAATTCGGCTGAAATTAATCTAAATCAAGCCCAGAAACGGTGAGTTAAAAGTCGCAAGTGAATTCCGACGCAAATTCCCAGTATGCAACATCATTCACTATTTTTGAGAAAAAAAATATTCTTGTTTATCATAATAAATCTTAATTATTTCAATGCATAATTAGGGTAGTAAGCTTCGCTATCTAAAAAACCTGCCATAGAAATTAATTTAGAGCTATTAATACTAGACGAGATACAAGGAGGTGAACTTCATAGATTCGAGCGGAGGTGCCGAAGTCACGGCGACAATTTCACGGTGTGCACTCTCTCTCTGGCCTGAATCTCGGAGACTGCTGCTCCGATCTAATAAACATTTTACAAAAATCACGCTTAATATCTAGTAATGCATTGATAATAAAATGAAAGCAATTAAAAAATAGAAATACCCCTGAATCACCTGTGACGACCGAAGAAGGTACAAAAATATAAACTTTAAGTGCGAATAATAGTCTTTTTGTTATCCTATTTAAATAATATTTTACACAATTTATTTTATAACCACATAGAATAACTTTAGGGAGTGTCTTGAAAGAAATTCTGAAAAATAATTTTTGCCCTATAAATAAGGACCATCCTAATGTACACCCTACAGGAGGATGGTAGATATGGATCACTAGGTAAAATTCTGTAATTATAAGGCAAAAATCACTCTTGAAGTTTGGGTTAATATTTACTTACTTGGGAGACTGTTTTAAGTGAGGAATACAAAAAAGAGTTGTGGCATCAGGTAAAAACCAGCCAAAATAATGTTATCACCTAACTTTTCGATCACATACGCCAGGCATGCACAAACACTGCTACAGTGGCAGTGGCGCCACGGAATGCCACGGGACTCGGCCTGTGGCAACCTACCTCCACTACCACTACCTCAACCCCTGCGAGTTGATTCCCTCACTTGCTGCCACGGCCTTGGTTCGACGCGATGCTTATGCGGGAGTGAGAGAGAAAACCTTTTTCGCGCTAGACTAGGCCTTTGCAGTCTTTTCTAGTCAAATAGCACCATGGCAAAAAGGGTTTCGACCTCGGAAGGAGGTGGAAGTAACCCTTCCTAGGAGCTTTGTAAATATTGTTATACTACTCTTGTAAAAGGTATACGCATGAAAACAAATATTAAGTAAATTTTGTAGTTTTCTGAGTTATTGGTTTCAATAATAATAGCAAAGCCCCATTTGACCGTGCTACGTTTGACCATTTCTGTCTCCGAACCGTCCGCTGCTCCTACCGCTACCACAGTCTTCTGCAGCCGCCCCGCAACTCAGATTCCCCCTCCACACTACCACACAACCGAGTTTGCCACGGCTATGAGAGCGGTGACAGGCGGCTGCCACTGTGGCATTTCCTTTGAACATGCCTGACGTATGCCATAAGTTCACCATCAATCTATTATGATAAATTGAGGGGATATTTTTATCTATCACTTTTTCTTTCCATGCAACTGTTTTTGACAATACAATCAGGATTAAGTCTCTAAAATTCATTCTTGCAGAAATTTATCTTTTTAGTTCACATTAATCAATCCGATTACGAGAGTAACTAAACAAAATGTGAGAGAATGCTGAGTTGTCCAGGAGCCAAACAAAATGAAATAAATCCCAGACTAAAACACCAGAGTGACAACTCAATTGATGTCTTACATGTATTTTATCAGAAAGGTCATCATCCTCAGAGGCAAGCAAACGTCACCTAAGTCATACATATATGGTATCGGTTGAGTTTTGTTTGCCTTTATTGTTTCTAGCAGTTTGAATTCTATTTTTTGCACCAATCCTAATGCTGCCATTTACCATTGTCTGAATTAGGACACATATAATTCAGAGCCAGAGATGATGCAAAAAGTTTAAAAAATTATTTCACCCAATCATCTTTTTAGTCAGGAAAAAATAATTTTTGAAGTACCACAATTTTTTGTCAATATCCTCAGAAAGCTTAGGTTGTGATACAATAGCAATGTGTTGAACTGATCCTGGCAGGGCCAGATTTAGATGAAAGGAGGCCCTAGGCTATTCCACTTATAAGGCCTTTTCACCTCCCATTTTTAGGTTGTAAATTACACGAGAGATAATAAAATACATCATTACTGTGATATATATCAATATGTGTCCTTATTTTCGGTTCAGTGTTTTAGTGTTCACTGTTTTTAGAATAGTGTAATTTTAATTTTGTCTACAATTTGAATGTAGGCCCCTTTTGATCTTGAGGCCCTAGGCTGGAGCCTAGTTAGCTTAATGGCAAATCCGGCCCTGGATCCTGGGTTCAGTAATCTTATCCTAACATCCAAAAAAATAGGAAAAGTACCTGGAGTAATAGATAGTGTATTCCTTACAAGAGCATAAATAGTACCGTAGAATGGGGTGACTTTGGCCGCATGGGGTGACTTCGGCCACGCATGCACTGCTCCACAAATTGTAAATTTATAGTAAAATATCTAAAATTTCACTTAATGGCTATTTTTTTCTGCGCTTAAGAGCATTTTCTGGACATATCGCCAGCAAATCTGTCTTGCTCCTTGCAACATTTACAATACAATTGTCATGGGAACTAAATTGAAAATCATGCATTCTCGAGACAAGTCTACGAAACCTCAGTCTGGTAACTTATCTGTTTAAGTAAAGTGAGAGAAAATGATATTATAATTCCATTAGTTAGGTCATAACCACAATATAAAAATAGTTAACATATTTGACTTAAGATCTGGTTACTATGGCCACCTATGAAAAAAGTCGCAATATTGTGGGGTGACTTTGGCCATGTCTAGGAATAACCAGAAAGTCAGTGTTAGGCATATGTACTAAAGTTACGATGAAAATAGCTTAAGAAAAGCATTAGATGAAGTCAATAGTCAAAAATTAACAATTAAAAAGGCAGCAGAAAAGTACCAGGTCCTGAGGAGCACTCAGCAAGATGGGAAACATTTGAAGAAAATTGGAGGCCAAACAGTGCTTCCTGGTGAAGAAGAGATTAAATTAGTGGAAGTGCTATTAAATTTTCTATATGTATTTGTGATATTCAAATTTTAGTACAAACGTATTTGAACAGTAAATGGTAAATGTTCAGTGTTTTGACCATAAATCAGTAAACTGTAATTCATAAACAGTAATTGTTTGGGTTTGAAGATTCATTAGTAGAAACAAAACACTGACTCTAAGGCTTGAAAAAAAATTTAAAGGGTTTGAGTGACAGTGAGTAAAAGTTTTCTACAAGAATTTTTCATTATTTTTGTTTTTGGAGGAAAAAATATAAAAATGTTAGAAAGTTATTTTTTTTTATAAATAAAGTGGAAAAACGTTATTATGAGTCAATAACTTATCTCAGTACCTATTAAACAATAAATTAAGTATTATAATAGTTTAAACATATTAAAATATAAATGTTTGTAATATTAATCATATAGTTAATATTATAGGCGATATTTAGGAAACATATTTAGTAGCCAAAGTAACCCCGTTGGTTGGGGCGCCAATGCTCGCTATACTTTATTTTTTTAAACAAATTCCATTGCTTTAAGAAAAAGATTTAAACGCTATTTGCATGAATAATAATTGCCTCCATTTAATTTAAATTTTCTGTGCTTCAGAATGGAATTGAATAGAGAAATATTCAAAAAACTCTAATAAATGGCCGAAGTCACCCCATTCTACGGTATGTCATAGACGTATTGACTATGTATTATCTTGATTATATGTAAGTTGGCTTGGGGATAACCCTCAAAGGCTGTTGCAGCATGGTGGATATGATGGTGAATGCATTAAGTATCCATCTCTAAATGATATAAAACATATTTATGCATAAATTAAATTAATATTTACATAGGAAAGAATTGCCTGCAGAAGGTGACCCAGTAATTTAATTTCCCTTTCCTTATTGAAGTTTATTACAAGCAGTTGCAAAATGATGAATAGCAAATTCTTTGACCTGAAATTTTTAGTAGACTTCTTTCAGCCCAATAAGCGTTAGTTGCCAATACTCAGCAACCAATATCTACATCAGATGGCCAAGCTGATATTCTATGAACATGTTCTTGTCTATAATGAATAATTTTCAATGGCAAAGATATGTAATAATAATTATAAATTAATTATATTAAATATAAAAACAATTATAAAATATTTAATAATAAATGTGTTTGTTGTAGGAATAATAAAGTTTTTCTTTCAATCGTCACTAAGTTCTTTAAATTCAAATATTTAGATATTTTAATTTTTATACATCATCCCTTCAAGTTCAATTATCCATGTTCCTCTGTATAAGGAGTAATTTAAATCCGATGTACTAATTTGAAATTTTCACATTAGACTATATCTTTCTCATCAGTATTAAATAAATAATTTTTTAGCCAAAATGAATGCGAAACATAACTAAATTATTCAGCCTTAAGACTAAATTTAGTCTCAACTCCCCCTCTGTTAATGACCAAGAGCTCTGAAAAGGTAAGGTTGATTTATGCGCAAGATGAGAAGAGTGATAGTTTGCCCTATCTTTCTTCAGAATGCCAGAATACTATGAAAGAAAAATATGTATCTTTAAAATATCAGTATACTTTCTAACCTTAAATAATGTTATTCATGAAATATTTAGATATTAGAAAAATGTAACCCTTTTCATGCAATTTGACCTTATATTTCTGAAAATATATCAGAATATATAATTGTTTTTTGTTGATAAGCATCTTCAATTAACTGTTGCCAACAAACAAAATGCATTGATTCACATCAGGTTTCATTTTTAATCATTCAGGAATGAAACCTATAGCTGCCATCTTCTACATAAGTTGATCAAGACAGAGCAATCTCCGAGAAAGCACAATGTAGCATAGGGGATGCCATGCTGAGGGACAGTTGCAAGGTGAGATACTGCTTTTCTATAGAGCTACAGCATCACCTAAGATTGTGAGTAAGTGAGAGCTGATAAAGAAAACTTCTTTAACATTTACTTTCAAACACGATTTTTACAGAATTGTCCCCACATTAAATAAATTAAAACACTTGGAGTAATGACCTAAGGTCTCTATGGACCTGTGATTTACATTTACGAAGAAAAATAGCTTGAAAGTTTAGGAACATTATCATAATTGCCAGGAAATATGTTCCTAATATAACCCATCAATAATGTTGAATTTATAATCACTAGATAACAATTTATCATCAAAAGCATCTTTAACTGAAATAAAATAGATCTCATAGTGTAACTATGATGGTTATATTCCACTTCTATATAGTATGATCAAATACGCTGGAATAAAATTCTGTAATAGAGTTTCCAGTATTATTGATTTTTTTTTCAATGTGCTTCAGTGCTTATGTGAACTTGCTGTTGTGTTTTTATATTGTCAAATTCAGCTGGATATGATAAATATTTATCAATGTAGTTTCTTAAATGTTATTATGATCTTCAATGCTTGAAATTAATGACTTATTGACCTGATGCAATATTTAACACTATAATAATCATCCATTGAATATGCTAGTCTTACTCTGTTTAGTAATATAACACTTAGTTAGTGGGATTATATTATTATAGAACACATTGATTTCAATGGTTAGCATCCTTGACTTTCTGCGATTGTTTTCTTTGACTTGACTTCTTGAAATGATAGCATTTTTACTTATTGTATTTGACATCATATTAAACGCACCTTTTTACCTAAATTATGTCTTGATAATTTCTCTGTGTCTTATATGTGAAGGTTCAACCTCCACAGGTTAACTTTCAATACTGAATGCTATTTTTTGCCCAGATGGATTATACTACCTATTTCATAATTGCATTCAATGATTGTGTTAATATTTGGATTTTACAAAATGTGACAACTAAAAGAAAGTACCGTATTTGACGTCATATAAGACGCACATTTTTTCCTAAATTATGTCTCGAAAAATTTCCCTGCATCTTATATGTGAAGGTTTAACCTCTACAGGTTAACTTTCAATACTGAACGCTATTTTTAGCCCAGATGGTCTGTACTACCTATTTCATAATTGCATTCAATCTGTGGCGCAGCGAGGGGTGGGGTTTTAGGGGTTCAAACCCCCCCAAGAGTCAAGTCCTATGACTAGCTTTGTACTTTTATTTCTGCTGAAGAGTACAAAACCCCCCCTCGCTAAGGGGGGTTATCACGCAAATCATACAGATACACTACTTGTCATGTGTTTGCTTGATAAATTCAGCGAAAGCTTCGCGTACTCGTAAATATGGCTCGGATTTCAGTTAAGGTGATGTTTTCGGTGGTAAGGTGCGTTCACATGCAGACGTTCCTTGGGCGCTGAGTCGCGACAGCCGATCAGGAGCCAGGAAGCCAAGGCCACCGGTACGCTTCGCTACGAGTCGTTGCGCGCGCCGAAGTTGGCGAGAGCCCAACTCTTTCGCGCGTAACACGTGAACATGGCGGTGGTGCGCAGTGAGAAATCATGGCGACAGTCAATGACGGACTCCTCGTCGAGATAATTAGGGATAATAATGCTAAAATGACATTATTACGCCACCGTAACGCTCTACTATCCATTAGGAAAACGCTACAAACACCGAAATTGTCAGAAGCTGAAAATCTAGTGAACGCCAAACGAAGACGTGTACGCGGCTATGTGAACAAGTTGTATTCCCAAAGCACCGCTGCGCATCGCTGCGTGATGCTTGATGTGTCCCTGCGCTTACATCTGAACGCACCTGTAGAGTAGGCCTAGATTCGACTTCGATATCAATGGGACGCTATGATACGAGTGTTTCGCTCACTATGTTCAAGCCTATCCTTTAGTTAGATATCTCACGCCATAAGATAAGATTCCCATGAGAAAAATTCGAAAGTGCTGATTTGTTTACTCCTCGAAAAAAAAGGGAACATTCGAGAAGTAATTCTAAACTTGCACCCTGAAAACAGAGATTAAGATTACGTTTGAGAAACAAACAGATTGATAAAATGCTCAGTTAAAGCCCTGACACACGTTCCAACCAAACCACCCAACTGTCGGGACCAACACCGTCGGCCCCAGCGGTTGGAAGGTGTGTAGGCCTGTCGCCCTACAAAAACAGTCCAACACGACGGTAGGGCGGTTGGTCCTGCGAGACCATCCAACCGCCGACCGCCCAACCCCAATTTCGGCGTATCGTTACCGATAAGACCGAAAACGATGGTAAAGTTGGACAATTCTTTCAGCTTTACAATGCCTTTTTGAAAATTTTTCTACAATTTTTTGCAAGTGAGTTATGGCCATTTGAATGAGAACACAGTACAAAAAATTTGAATCTATGTCGCCGGCTTCCAGTGTGTTTCATTGATACGAGGTAAAGCGCAAATTCAAGAGCAAACATCCTTCTTTTTTGGAAAAATTTCACAATCCATTCATTGCAACACTGTGCCTACTGAAACTTTAGTTTTTTGAGTACCAAAAATTCGAAAGAAATAGTGGATAGACATTTCAGATTAGCAGATTTAAATATGTAATTGCTACCGTGACTTATGTGAAACATATCTTAGCATCTTTTCAAAATGGATGTTTCCAACTGCACCCAATTTCGTATATTGTTAAACATTAGTGGTACAATAGTAGTTGAGGTATATATCACATTATGCTTTCAATGATTATTCAAATAAAATGTGAATATGGGATATATCAAAGCAAAACCTCGAGTCTTCCATCTGTATCTAATTCCAGGCTTATTATGAATGAACTTAAACTTAATGAACTTCTTAAAAATATGCAAAAAGTATTCCATCTTGAAATTGCACAAACTATAAAGTTAAATCCCTGTTAAGATTTCACATTTCTTTATAGAATTTTATTCAATATAATTTTTTTCATTCTTAAATTTGTTTTATTCCTTCTTTATCTAGTAAATAGATACCTACTTAAATGTCTTTGCCGGAAAAAAATATTTGTAAATGGTCTTAATACTTACTTCAAGTCAAGAATTTTGTGTTGTCAAAAATAGTATCATCCATTAATACTGACAAATCTCAGTTTTGTTATAAAATTTTAATTAATTAATTTTATTCAAAAACTCTAGATATGGAAATATATACACAGAGGATAAGGAGATAACTAATTACTCATTAAAGATTTGGAATACATATCTAAATTAAAGGAAATTACGATATCACAGCATAAATTAGCAGTCAAGGATGCCCCTTGGCTTTTGGTGCCTTGAGAGAAGAACACATTGGAGCCATGAATTCTAAAATCAATGCAACACTGGTGGAGGATTTTGAGAAACACATTTGGTGTGCACAAGTATTTAAAGTACTTAATTATTTCTCATGGTGAAGTAGAATTGCCTGGAACAGAAGTCTTGCTTTCCTGATCAAAAGGATGGACTGTAAGTAGTGATTTTACAGTCAGGCTTTACAATCTTTATTAATAGTTTGTATTAAGCTATTATCAATTTATAACTAAAGTAATGAAGTTCACTAAGTGAAAGAAAGCTAAATTAACAATTAGAGTAGATGTATAAAAACTAGAGCAGATAAATAAATTTTCTTATTTGGGAAGTACTCTTTCATGGGCTGGAAGATCCAAAGTTGAGATATGTAAAAGAATAGCATTGGCCAAGGAAGCCTTCATGAAGCGAAGTGAATTGATTACCAAAGGTCTTGATATAAGAATCAGGAAAAGATTGGCAAAATCCTTGGTTTGGAGTGTTTTGCTTAATGGATGTGAACCGTAGACATTAAGAAAGGAACAAGTCAAACGTTTGCAGACCTTCAAGATGTTGGTTTGATGTAGAATGGTAAAAGTAAGGTGGGTTGATAGGAAAACAAACCCAGAGATGCTGGAAATGGTTGGGTAGGAGAGGGCTTTGATTGGAATTATGAAGCATTGACAGTGGATATGGGTGGGTCAAATATTGAGAGGAGATGCACATGAACTTAAAGGTGGAACACGCATGTATGTATGTGTGTATCATTTTCTCTAAAATTATTAGAATGGTACTTCAATAAATTATTATTACATATACATAGGAAAACATCAATAAGAGCAGTCAATTAAAGTTTAACATTTACATCAAACATTCAAATCAGGGATATTAATTTTTTTGCTAACTGGTAATTTCTATTTAAAACAAGTTATTTTTGTCTTGGGTTACTTTCCAAACATTTGTGGCTGGTTGTGTTCAATTGTTGCATGGATGCTTGATGCTATATCAAAGCATTATTTATGGTTGACTGATACATTAAAGAAATGAATGAAAATTAAAGCTAATGATGGTTGATGGACCATCACTTAGCACTGCTATGAAGATCTTGTTAGTTTACTCATTACACATTCATGGAAGATCTCAGAACTAAGTGGTTAGGATAAGTGTGATACTCGGAACTGCTACTTAGAAAATGATGGGTAACTTTCTGGATGCTAAGAAAGTACATATCTGTATTTATTGTACAAGTCTAATTACAACATCACATTATTTTTGGCTTACTCAATGTTAAACATTAGTCTTTGCAGAATTCCCAAATATATACTATATTTACAAAGAGAGAGAGGGTGTGAAGAACCTTCTGCATCTTATAGTTGTTAGAAGGATCTTTTCCTCCTGCGCAGTGGCTTTTATTCACATTGTAGTAGTAGTGTATCACTTAGAGCAGCAGCTTGTTTGTTTCCAAACGTTCTTCATTATTATCATTCATCAGCAGTTATTTTAGTTTCAAAAATGTCTGTTTGAGGGGCAAGATCACCATCTACGAACTACAGTGAATAAATTAAAAGTAAACAGGAAAACATTTATTAGAAAATAAAATTTCATGGGGCTCCTATGCCTACAATCAGAAAATAGCATAATTTTTATAAACCATCCATAATTTTGCATATTTACTCTCTAGATAACAATTTATCATAAAAAACTAGTTTCACTTAAATTAAATATATCATGCACTGAGTATATCTCATACATTTATTTTGATGGTTGTATTACATATTTAGTATGATCAATTTCAATATAAGAAAATTTGCTGCAATTGATGTATGGTAACGTTGGTTTCTTTTAATATGCTTTAGTACTCATTCAAACTTCTTATTGCATTTGTCCATTGCCAACTTCAGCTGGATATTGTAAATATTCATCAATACAGTTTCTATAATGTTATTACATTCTACAATGCTTATATTCAATCTTTTTACCCGATACAATAATTTACACTCACATCATCAACCATTGCATCTACTTGTATTGATCTTTGTTTGATAGAAAATTTACCCACTAAGATTGTATAATTATAGAAAACATTGATTTCAATTGCCAGTCTGCTCGACATTATACTTTAGAATTCTTTGACTTGAATGCTTCAATTGATATCATTTACAGTATATGCAAATAACATTTTCTGAAAATAAGTTGGGATTGATAAGATCCATTGGAGCAGTTAGGATGGAGAAAGCAATGAGTTCTCCTTAATGTGTGGATAAATTAAAGATTTGTATTTTCAGAAATTTATACATGCAAATCTGAAGATTTTTTGTTTCGGCCTTAGGCTGAAATGCATCCGTAGAAATGTCATAATTTCTTCAGATTCATATTTCACATTAACTTTAGTGTTGGTGAGCACAGCATGCTTGAGCATTGTAAACTTAAGATATGTTTTTGATCTGAAATGAAATATTCACCAATTTAAGTAGCTTACAATAGCTATCATACATGAGGAAGGTGAAGGTGCATCAATTGTTTCCATCTGTTAATCTAATTATCTCTTCCTTGATAATGAAATGGCCATTTTTATCTTTAGAATAATTCTCCATACCCTGAAAGTATAAATGAAAGGAATTAACATATAATCAAGTATCTTAATGCTTGGAAACTGTACATTTTTATTCTGGAATTAATAATAAAATTATTTATACCTAATAGAATTATCTTTCCGTTTAATGGAATTTAAACCTGTACATAAAAAATTCAGATCTCGTAATCGTTGCAGTTGGAATAGTATCAAGCCAATTGCCTATTTACTTGGACATAATTTAGAAGTTCTATGGGTGACAAAATTTTAGGAGAATATAAAGAAATTAAAGGAAATGGAATAAATACGGCAATCTAAGAATTATATAAGGCAAGTATCACTAAAAAAAATCATCTTTGCCTTAACTTGGTGATATTCCATCATTAAAATTAAAGAAGTTCAAGCGTTGGTATTATTACTTTTAAAATTTAAATTATAAGTCAAATCAGATAAATATACAACTATTCAAAGGCAATTTTAAAAGAAGAACTTTATTATATTTTGTTCAAGATTAGTTTACACCCTGTCATGTTGCATATACTTACCTCAGTATCATTTTTCTCTGCAAAAGATTCAGCAGTTCTTGTTCTCAGAAGAAGAGCAGAGGAATCAACTTTTGACACATGCTCCCTCTTAGTACGTTTCTTGTAATACCTCCTCACTAGGGGAGTCAGTAGATCAAGGGGAACTTTGTTAGTATCTGGACCTTTAGTTATGCAAGATACTCCCAGCCCAACAATCATTGCCATTACAAAGCCCATCATGGAATATAATGTGTAAGAGAGTCGATACATAACCCATGGTTTTTCAAATTCCTCTTCAATTGGAGCAGGTGTATTGGGATGTGAACTAGTAGGAATGGAAAGACAAATGATAGTAAAGATATTTCCTTTGATGTAAATTTTTTAGAATTTAAATTTATCATCGTGAAAGGTATTAGTGCTTTAAGAACTCTCCAAAATGCATCCTCGTCAGTATTCTGCATAACAAGATGTCTACTCCAGAATTAATGGCTAGGAACAGATCACTGAATTAAGAAATACCTGATGTAATTTTGTTAAAGGATCTGACCAATTCCATTGTTTCTGGAATAAAAATCAATGTGGTGCATACCACTAGAAAATATGGCTTTTGAGAATCCTAAAACTTCTTAAAATAAATTCTTAAAATTAAAATAAATTATTTGTGAAGTACAATGTATCAAATTCTTTCTTAAAACTCATTCACCTTCAAAAATTCTGTTTTATGGGCATCGATAGATCTTATGTATCATTGCAGGGTTGTAATGTATGCACTAATCTTGTGTTGAAAACTTGTAACTCACTGAAAAATGTTCTCCGTCACTGGTATGAGTGTTTCCACATTTTGCTCAAGATTTTCACATCCACTTATATTCATTGGCTTCACTGGGAGTTTAATCTTTCCTGATGAAATTGCGTACTGAGAAGAGAAGACGATCCATCCCATGACCACCAAACCAAAAATGCCTCCACTCAGGGCTCCCTAAAGTGACGTACAAAATCAGAAAGACGTTGATCAGCCAAAGTATCAGGAATTTCAATATTTCTTTTCAGCACGTATGTTAGTCTCAATTTTTGAGTTTTTGAAATAAATATTTTTTAAGGTATCAGTGCTCAGTTGAAGTATAATACCAGTTAATGGTAAGTTGATTGAAAATGGAAGAGGTTGCAGAAATGAAAAATTATATTGGAAATGCAAGTAATAATGCAACTGTAAAATGAAATGTATTTCATAAAAACTATGCAAAATGAAATATAGTAATATCCATTAATTATTTAAGACGATTGGAATGAAATATGACGAGGAGTAGTTAGAGTAATATGAAAGGAAACAACAGTCTCTATGGATGTTAACCATGTGTTTCTGAATATCCTACAAGAGCTAAAATTATTAGGAGTTGGAAGTATTTATTTGCTCTGAAGGGATATTGACTATTAATTTAAGTTTCCAGAAGATTTATCAGAAGCACTTCTGATTCAAAGAAAGATTAAGAACAGTGCTCCAGATATCAAGATCATTTGCAGATGTATTTCAAATATACCTAGACTGAAGAATAGAGGAAAAAATTAAAGTGCATGTTGGGGAAGAACAAATAATCAGCAAAATAAAGGTCCAAATGTAGTAGCTGTTATGACTTTAACTGTAAAAAAATCTCTGAATTTAAGATGGTTGCCTGTGAAAGTTTTTTTTTAATTCAGAAAACACTTCCAATAAAGTGTAATGGCCAAAAATATAGTAGGTATCCTAAAATACTGGATTTACTTGGAAGGAAAAACAAATGCAAAATTTATTCATAAATTAAGCAGCCCAATTTTGGATTGAAAATGGGGATTGATAATTGGCTGATTTAGAATGGGGAGTAAGACAAAGACTGAACTGTCCTGGGATGAATAAGACCACTTGTTATTGGCTCATATATGGACTGGAATAAATTACCAAGAGGCAAAAGGTATTGAGTAAGAAAATACAAAGGCTAATGAAGCTATCAAGAGGTAAAAGATACGTCTTATATAGCATTGGACAAGGAAATTCAGGAATGTTTCCGTTGTGCTTATGTAAATGAATAGGGAAGGATTTTCTCAGTCTGAATAATATTTAGGTTAAATTTCATAATTGCTACTATTATATTGCTTTTTAGTAAAAGTGAGTTGCGTGAGGTTAGGCTATGCCAAAAAAATAGTTATTTTATTTTAAGTTTTTAGTAAATTTACAGTTATATTCATTTTGTTTCTAAAAACTCAATATTTTTTAAAAGAAATACCTGTGTATTTGTCAGACATTTGTTTCATAATATCGGGCTTTAAACTTTGATAAAAATTCATCCAGCAACGTACCTTTGCATTAGCCCATCTGAAAAACATTCCCATAGTAAACAATGCCAAAAGTGGTCCACTTGTTACTCCAGCAAAACTTGCAGATACCTAATAAGACAATATCTCAGAAGTTAAATCTAATTGCGTACTTTTAATATAAAATTTTTGCCTATATCATTAAGTAAATATCTATACTTCACACCAGTATTGATAATTTAAATTTACAAAAATAAACTATGAACGTGAGGAAATCATAGATGCCAGTGATTAAAAGTTTTGAAAGCTTCTCTAAGATGAGCTATAATATTCAAATTACCTGTATCACAGCACCCAGTTTTTCAACAACAAATACCATTCCAACACAAAATATTCCCAAGAGGACACACATAACTTTCATCATAAATGCAGCTCTCTCCTCAGAAGGCTTGTTTTTCAGGGAGGGATAGATGAAGTCTTCATAAATAACTCCTGACATGGCATTGAGACCTGTAGACATTGTGCTGGAAGACAATCATATAAATGCTCGAGTATGCTCTAATATGTTTTTGTGATAGTATGTGGGCTCGATTTATATATATATATATATATCTATTCTAGAAGATTCATTACCTCTTGAAATTTGGAATCTATCATTATTAACCCAGTCAATGTGGATGCCTTGAATTCAAGGCATTGGTCCCATTACGCTTGCATGCTAATTGCAGAGACAAGCGTCGCAGGATGGATTCTCTGTTTTGCTCAGATGGTTTTTTTTTGGAATAAATTCTTGATCAATTTAATTTCCTATCAAACATGGATCCTCTTCTTATTTTTTCGTAGATAGATAATATTCCTTTAATAATGTACAAAAAACAGATTTGTGTATCGCAGAGTTGCATAACCGAATTCCCTCCGGCCGCTGATGCCTTGAATTCAAGGCATGTCTAAAATTTGGTATTAAAAACTTTATTTTTCCTTATAATAATTCAAGAATTGTTTTAAAATGTTAAAATAACTGAAAATTATAAATAAAGGTAAAAAACGATTTTGCTACTGGCATCGATTTGCTGAATATACAGTAGCATTGAGTGGGTTAAGGTGATATTTGCTCCATATGAATGTTTACAAATTTTGAGAAGAATCTATTAATAAATATGATGGTATTCTTACTTTAGTTTGGTAGTAAATGCTCTGTTGTTTATTAAAATTACCTTAGAGCTGCACTGAAAACTCCAGCCATGAACAAACCGGGAAGCCCAGATAAAAATCCAGTAACATCCATTACAAAATACGGTAGCACTTGATCTGGTGCATTCACTCTCTGGAAATTTAGTTTTAATTCGTTAGTAATGGGTATGTAATATACCAGTTCTCTCACCTTTCTTTAGATATATTTGCTTAAAATAATCTCATTGATTTTTAGGGAAAATCTTAGTATTAAGAATAATTGCTGTCCTTTAAGATTCACAAATGCTCATTTTTAAACAATGCTTAGGATATACAAAGTAGAATTTTTCCTAAATTTTATGAAAATATTTAATTTATGAATTCTTTTGCTTTGTAACTTACTTTACTTGAAATCAGATCACAGTCATTGTACGTTGCATAAATGAGAAGTCCTGAATAGCAGCTCAGTGACAGAATGACAGATATTCCAATCCAAAACAGGAAGAGCATTCTAAATAGAAATAACAAGATCAAATACTTTTGCAGAAAAGAAAATTAAGATGTATATGCTATTTAGTAATCATATCTTATTTATATACTATTTCCATGAATTTTAATGAATAAAAACAATTATTGTTACATTTTTTACAGTTACTCGCAGTTAAAATATTTGAATTCTTTAGTCAATAGCAGGAATTGTAGATGAGGTTATCGATTGATTATTTAAATCATACTAACTTGTAGCATTTAACAATGTTGGACATTGCCAGGAACCTTTGCATCATTCCTTGATTGCCAGCTAACGATGTTGTCCACATGAAGAAAAATCCAAAAGCTACATTCCAGAAAGTATGACGAACTGTGGGGTCAGGATCCATGCTAAAGGTGATTGTTTATTTAATTATTATATTTATCATAGTTTGAGATAACTCAGCTAGAGGTTATAAAGAGTGCAAGAACAAAGGTTTAATTCAAAATGTTTTCTTGCAATTTTGTATCTTTGTGCTGTTAAAATTCACTATGAACTAAATATCCATTGACCACTGTTAATTTTGACAAAAATCATGCTTTACTTTATTGTTAACAGATGACAACAAGCAATACAGATTTAGGGTTGTTCTTGTGGTAATTATTAATGCAATTTTTATATATCAAAGACATCTTTTGTTTTCTTATTATAACAAGATTAAAGGCAAGTATTAGGACTAAATAGGATTACTAAGTGTTTGCTTTTGGTTTGATTCCTGGAAAAGGTCAAAATTGATCAGTGTTCAACAGCCATATCCTGATGAGGATTGAAAACTATAACCTCCACATTGTAAGGTTTATTATTAGGTTTTGTATGTTAAAGATTTAGCATAGTAGAAGCAAGCTTTTAATTTCATATCATTGAAAAAAAGAGAATTCATAATGTATTTGTGATAGAGGGAATATTCAAATGAAGTAGACTGATGTACAATTTTTATCAACATGTATGCATTTAATAATATTAAGATATTGTTTAAATGATTAACTATGATATGTTAGAAATATCATGACTCACTTAAAGAACTCAATTCGTCCACTCTGATGGCTTCTTTCCATGACGACTGATGGGCCACCAATTGCAATAGTACCAATTGTAACCACTACGATACTTGCACCAAACATCATTATCATTTGAATTGCATCTGTCCATACTACTGCTTTCAAACCTCCCTGGTTAAGTGTCATAAGGTACTTTTTTAATTTTGTTCTTAAGGTAACTAAGGTTGTATGATTGAATATACTAGAGCAGTTAAGTAATGCTTTATTTTTAGTTTTCCAAACTTGAAGTATGTTCAGCCTATTTATATGTGTACAAACAAAATAATAGTAGCTACTGAAAGAAATTGAAGTAATCTTCATAATGTATCATGATAAAAATTGAAACGTTTTATCAAACCAGTCATTCATTACCTTTCTCGAATCTAATGAAGTGTATTACTTTCATGAGTTAAAAATGTAATGGACATTGTTCAAAAACAGTTTGAAACACTTACCAGACTTGTGTAAAATATGCAAACCAAACTCACTAAAGGTGTTACAAGATGAAGGTTCACTCCAGTAACTAGATTAGAGAATTAAAGTATTAGTTTATCATATAAATTCGAAAAATTAACAATTAACATAAATTGATTTGCTATTTTTTATTTCTTGATAATCTAATCAAATTTAGTTTATCATTCCTGTTATCTCTATAATTCATTTTGGTAATTAATATTCACTATAATTTCTGGCTGTGTTCTATTATAGAGCGAATTAAGAAATTTACTTAATTGTTTCAATATGTTAACACAGGGAAATATTAATTCATTTATATACACCATGCTCTTATAGCTATATTCTACTTTAATATTTTTGTTCAAAAGATTACAGATCAGACAAGAAATGCTATGAAGCATTATTAAATTTTTAAGTTGTGATATCAAAGTTTTCCCTAAGATTTTCGGTAATAGTTTATGATAATTTTTTACATTAATATATAAAATTTATTAATGGCATTTTGATAGGTATAGAATGTAATTTGATACAAAAGTGAATAATGGAACTCCAGGAAGCTCTAAAAGCAAAACCATTTTTTCGCTTTGAGGAGAAAGGATATGAAAATAATGATCTTTATTAAGATGCAGTTATGAGTTCAGTAACTCCATTTCTCCGGAGGCTAAGGCTTGTCACTTACTGCATCTAATAGGGATGTATAGATTATATATACTCTATTCTGGCTATTCCTTGCACAGTGGGGTGCCAGATTAGTGTAAGATAAGCTAAGAAAATGAAATATCAAGCTGCATAATTTAAATCTCTAAAAGTATAGGCATAATCGTTTTTATTATGTAACATTATTTTATGGTATATTATATTTTTTAATGAGCACCATACTTAAGTGGCATGACCTCGGTAGAAAAAAATGTTTCGATTTATCTTATTTAAATCCTCCCCCAGATTTTTCAGGCTATGCTGGTCCCTAGTGTCATAACAATTTTGTTTCCTTGCATCTCATATACACTGTCCTCAAAGTCCTCCTTTATTGCTTCATAACATAGTTCACATTGTATCAAATAAGTTCAAATTTAAAGAATTGTGATGTTTCAAGACCAATTAGTGCCATTGCTAAGAGATACTTTTCTCTTAGCTTTCTTGAAGCGGCTTGTTATACTTATATTCTTCACAGTACAATAATGCAGTGTATAATCTTCTCAGCTACAACTATACCCTTAAAGTATACATTTACTGTTTCAAAACGTCATTATAACTGTCCATTAAAAAAATGCATAAATTTACACATAACTATACAGCTACACTAGACTCTCTCTAATCTGGCCATTCCTTGCGCAGAGGGGGGCAGATTAGCATGAGTGCCGGATTACTAAGAGCGCGCAAAAGACCATAGTGCTGTGACCTAGTTTTTGGTGCTCAGCCATAAAGAGAGATATATAATTTTAATATATTACTTTGAATATATATGATAATGTAGAGCTTAAGATATAAGAATGTGTGATAATTCACAGAGAAGAGGTGGCAAGTTAATTTAATATATTACTTAGGATACTTAATATATATGTAGGATACATACTTTTAATGTATTACGTTGGATATATATGGTAATGTAGAACTTAAGATTTAAGAATGTGTGATAATCACAGAGAAGAGGTGGCAAGATAATTTAATATATTACGTAGGATACTTAATATATTACATAGGGTACTTAAGATATACGTTGGATACATACTTTTAATATATTACATAGTATATATATGGCAATGTAGAACTTAAGATATAAGAACGTGTGATAATCACAGAGAAGAGGTCAGATTACCTTGACTGAAAGCTAATGCAGGAAGATATATCACGATTGGTATATAGAGTATCTGAAACAGAGAGAAAACATTGTGGTCAATTTGAGAAAATTTTTGACAAAATCAAAACAATAGCTGTAAATACTTACATGACTTATTATGAAGAGTATTGATCCAAGAGTCCGTACTCTATAATCAAACCTCAAGGCCAGATACTGTTCCAGAAATAGATAAAATTAGAAAATTTATTTGCTGTATAAAAGTAATAAAAGAATAAAATCACTTCCTAAAATCATCCTTATTCATATATTCTACAAAAATTGTACCATTTCCTGTTCAATATGTCACATGACCTCATCTGCACAAATCAGGGTTTCTAGCTACTTTCTTTTCCTTTTTTTGCTCAATATTATAAACAGAGCAACCATTAAATGTTTAAATTTTTCATTTTTCTTAACTCACTCACAATTTTTACACTTCTCACTTAACTTTCCATCAACCAAAAGTGAAAGACAACTTTATCAGTTTCATTTGCTTGCTGCATCTAATTTTTCCATAAATTAATGAACTTCATAGTTTAACGTTGCTCACCTTATTTTATACTAAGTCTGTGCAATGAAAATAAGTATAAACGCATGTTCAGAAGGAAGATAGTTAAGAAAATGTAGTAAGGGTTGTTTGGCTAGAAACCCACCAGTTTTTTTTTTTTGAGAGCCATTGATTGTTTTATGGCTAAATTTGGGTTTCAAAGCGTTTTGATTTTTCTAAATTCAGAGTTTTTCTCACGCTAATATTCTTTGTTTATGTACCTTGAATCCTAATTAACGCTCTAACGTGGGCGAGAAGGTAAATACTGTTCAAACGTTCTCCTTGACACTGATAATAATAATAATGTTATATAATATAATATAATTATATTAAATAATATAATATTTTATATTTATATAATATAATATAATTATATAATATAATATGCCAACATGGCTATCCAAGACCTTCCCTAGGAAAGAAATAAATATGTAACATACTAGAATAGAAAGTAGTATAGTCTATTGAATGATCTTTAGAATTCATAATGAAAGATATAAGGCACAGGAATAACATATAGAAAACAAAAGATTTTTAGGAAATTCTATATCCCCTCTGTACCAATAATTGTCATAAAATTGTAAAACAATGAAAACAGTTATGTCTTATGAGCTTTCACAAACCCAATATACCCCTAATTTTCAATCCTAATTTTGAAGCTCTAATAAAAACAATGTAAAGAAATTAAAGGTCAATGAATCTATAATAATTGTTCTACCATAGCTTTATGAGACTAAACCAACCTCAAATCCAACATATCCCCAAAAATGTCGGAGACTTAATAAATAAATATTGTATAGTTTTTCAATTGTGTTTCTTTAAAATTTCAAAAGCATGTTCATATTATTGAAGAAATTAACTCACCTCATATGATGAAGTCAATTGCAGATGATGGATAACTGGTATGTAAAATACTCCAGCTACTGTTGTACTCAAAAAAACTCCAATGATTGACGTCCAATACTGAGTTCCAAAAGTATAGATTTCTGCTGGCATTCCCAGTAAAGTAATTCCAGAAACCCAGCTGATCAGAATTATAAACTAAATTAATATACATAAGGAAATCTCCTTAAAATGTAGTTATGCTATAGTACGATAAGCAAATATGACTGAGTTACTACAGTGTCCTTAAACTTGTGTTTAATGAGCTCTATCCCTTCATTGCCATTTATATTCAATTTAAATATCTATTCAATTTCATTAAAAAATCATTCCTGCACAATGAATCTCCTCTCAGTTTAGTATGGAGTGATTAATTTGCTTAATTATATATTTAAATAATTGTAAATGGTCAATTTTATACTTAGATATAAACAACATCCATCAATTTTGAATATAGCAAATCATTCTCAGTGCTTTAATACCATTATCAAATGCTTGAATATTTTTAGAAGAATTGTTTTGAATTTAGAATATAGTATCACATCAGCTTCTTACTTATATTTTTTCTCATATTAATTAAATAAGTATTCTCATCAGTAATTATTTCTTAGGATTAATTTTATTATTCTCTCTAATAATTTTATTCTAATGGTTCCTGTCATTTGTTTAAACCATTGGTTCCCAAAATCATTCTCTAGTGGACCCCCTTGCAGTTCTTTTGGTTAAGGGTAAGTCCCCAGAACCTTACCATTAACCGCTCGTTTTATTTTCCCTGGACCTCTCAGACTACCTAATATTGATATTTCTAAATCAAATTAACTTCAAATGTGGAAACAATGCTGCTCACTGTGATATTTTTCTTATAGTATTTACATTTGTAAAAAGAAAACATGTATAAAGTTTATTCATACCTTTATTGAAAAGTTTCTTTGTTGATTGAAAGCAAAATGTAAGTAAGCATTTTGATTTGGAGCAAAACCAGCAGAACCTAGTAAAATTCTTATATAAAATGAATGCACAAATAAACTCTGTTTGTGAGAGGGATTAACCTAATGCTCTGATAGCCATTGGTCATATTTGGCTTAAAATATCTGAGATATAGTCGTAAATCTCAAAATGCATTGATTTGCAACTGAGTTCTTTTGCAAATGAAGAGTAGTAACCAAGTTAAAAGTCTTTTCCATAAAGTGTGAAGATAAAAAAGATATCAAACACTTTCTTATGGCAGCCCATGATGCATGATAAACAACAAGAATTGACTCTAGTCCATAGACTTGAAACCCACATCTTATGGTCCCGTATTTATATTCTCCCTGACATGGACCCTCTGCAAATCTATATTTCCATTCCAATCAAAAAATCCAATTTTGGAACATATGTTTTAAATCCTCCAACTCTTAGGAAGATATTTGGATATGTTTCATTATTTATTCACTAACATCTCAGCAAATGATGCCTAATAACTGGATTTCATAGCTTGAGAATCAATCGGCAAGATTTTACCTTTGTAGATCAATAAGGAGGCAAGAGGGAAGATACTAAAGATTACACAGTTAATATGAATTTATTTTAATGAAGATTATTCAATAATAAATGAGGTATAAAATTTATTTCTCACAATTTACTAACCTGGCAATGAGAGACATAGCTACTGGGAAAAGGCCCATCGACTTTCC
Organism: Sympetrum striolatum; assembly: GCA_947579665.1. Taxonomy (NCBI): domain Eukaryota; kingdom Metazoa; phylum Arthropoda; class Insecta; order Odonata; family Libellulidae; genus Sympetrum; species Sympetrum striolatum. Next base: position 44,976,275 of record OX388350.1, read on the forward strand.
ACCCATGAGATATTCCGATGTAGTATTTTGTTTTTGCTTGGCAAAAAATGCAAAGTAAATCCCAATGACAGCAGACACAAATAACATTCCACAGAAGAGGAAGTAGTCAAACCATCCAAAGGTGTGATAGATTTTTTCTGGCAAACCATCCTGCACGGGGGTCAGCAAGGAGATATCTTCTTGCTGGGTTGTAGGTTGTAAGTAGTTACTTCCACCCATTTTTTTGTGTCAGAATGTAGATTTTCCTGAAAACTTGATGAGGGACTTGAGATCACTTATGGTTCTTAATCATAGATGGTGAAGAAATACCACAGGACTCATTTTAGTCCTCTGACGTAAATAGTTGCCGGAAGTTTATCACAATGGACGAATTGGGCAATTAAAACTGTTTATATAACAGGAATTAGGTTTTTACTATTCCAATACCAGCGATCGACACCTCGCTGTACACATTTACCGAGGGTAACTCTAAACCATATACACAACCGCGTTATGTAAATCCCGCCGTTTCCTTCCTCTAGGAATCCCAAGTGATGTCTATGCTATCACTGTTTCCTCGGGAGATGACAAAGCATCTTCCGCTTATGAAAAAGGGGGGAACACCTTTTCGTATCTCCTCCCGTAACTATCAAAGGTTGGAGGTGAGGTGATTTGGAGTGAGGAGGCACGCGTTCACAAGGGAACAGCGTGGTCGTTCGGAGGGGTGAATTCAATCATAGCGACCTTCGGAGCTTAAACGCTCCGTCCCAAGCTCCTAAGGCCACCTTTAGCTAATTTCCACCTTCGGACGTGATGAATTTCTTAATGAATCGACATGTCATCCCTAGGTCAAAGTTGACCAAGGTCTCCACCTTCAAAACATGCTACTCAATGAATTGGCTTGCTTAACGCATGAGCGTTCCTTCCAACTGTATTCTGATAAACGGAGTATTTTCATTTATCATTAGGTACAATATAGAGAAAAATATATCTTTCATTTACTTTTGCCAAAATCTTGATCATGGCTATGATGAAATGAGAGTTTCTGATGTATGGGTAGATAATTGCACTGATCGAATTCTTTCCCTATGGACTCACACGAAAAGTATTCCCCGCAAAATTTATTGTGCTTCACTTGAGTGGACATGTTCCGCTTATAGTATTCTTGCTCCGTGAGGAAAGCAAGGGCAACCTACCTCACTCCTCATCCTGCCTAGTAAACCTCATTCCTCTCTAGAAGCTTATAGTAGCTTATTTCGGAGGGGGTGAGATATCAACCGGCCTTCGTGCAGAATAGTTTACAGACAGAAAGTGTGAGCGGTATTATGTTAATTTAGGAATTAAATTAATAAATCCATTGATTTTTGGTCACGATGTGGACTTATGACAGACTAACGGCGAAGTACTGCTTTATCTAGGGATCGTTGTGTTCATGAGAGAATATCGAAGTGGTATTTTGAGAAATGTGTCATAACATATCATTTCATAAATGTCAATGCTCCTAAGTTTAAAAGAAGAATCACTGTTTTTAATTCACTCTCAGTAGTAAAGTTTTTCAAATTTGTGACTTGGCTAAAAATGTTGCTCCTGGTAAATTTATAATCTAGAGGGAATTTTAAAAAGACTAAGTAAAACCGGGAGATAACAGTTTCATAAAATTTGATACGTTCATTCGCGGAATATTATCTATAAAAAATATGATTTTAAATTAGGTTAGTTTAAAAATAAGAGTGAGAACATAATCTTAAAGACCGCATGCTTACAGTCTCCCCAGACTCCCCATATGGTTTGCGCTCACAGTGGGTAAATTAGATATGAGGTCCTAATTATCTTCTATCGCATTAGAGACAAAGGCTCCAGACTATTGTTCAATGTTCTTCGTTACTCCATGAGCATAGTTATTACATCTTTCATGTTGTATTTCATAGTTGACATCATGGCCAAAGATTTACTTACAAACCTTCATTTTCAGGTTTTTAATTTCTGAGAAGGTTTTGATCTGTTTACCCACGAATTTTTTGATCGAATGTATGATATAGTTTTCCATTAATTTTTCTTGAAAAATAAAAAAGAACTCTTTTGCATCTTTTACTGAAGTACTCGAGTTCTTTTCGACGATGTGGTCTATATTTTTGGAGATTTACTCAATTTATCAAAGGTCCCTAAATATCTTATTTTTTGTTCTACTCATTCAACTCTTTGCTAAAAACTTCAAAAAAATAATGTATAGGATCAATTAATTAAAATGTATTTGAACTATTTAATGACGCTATTTATCAATTATAAAAATTCTAATCGCTGAGAATTAATTATCATTTACTCTTTATTCACATGTTTTGATTATGCCGCGCGAGGACGAGAATTTAATTTATCAAAATTTGAAACGCGTAGATCTCGTAAAGAAATATCCTACGGAGTTTCTCGAGCAGAAGTGCGCAAGAATGAATTATTTTCCTTTTTCGTTTACTTAGCGTAGCCGTCATAGATAAGGCTTAGACATTTTGACGGAGATACGATCCGTTACTGTTTGATGCAATTATGCAAATATTAACGGAAGAAGTTTGCTGCGGAGCACTCTCTCTAAATTGTCTCATTCTTCCTTCGTCTTCGCAATTCGAGAACTTTCTTCCTCAAACCCTACTCGAGCATTGTTGCACTCTATCAATCGACTTCTATTTATTTTAGGAGTAGCCCAGCCCATCTTTCCTTTCCGATGACATTTAATTTCGCACATTTATTCAACTATACTTTCTCAGCGATATCGATCAAGGACAGAGAGAAGGCCGTTCTCATTGTCAGGGTGATTGAAGGTTGCTCCTCTTTAAAATGAATTACAGCGGGTTGCGCGAAATCTCCGGCTATGCTACATTAGTTACCGTTGCCTCCCCTGAGAATCATAAGCAACGCAATGGGAGAGATTTGAAATAGCGTCGTCCAAGAGAAGGATAAAACATGTGAGAGTAACCGATAAATGAACCAGGCATCTGCAATAAAATTTGAGAGCTTTTTTCTGAACAAACACGAAGTGCTTGTTTCTGAGTAAAGGTCGTTCAACTTTTTCATTCAAACGCAATTATATTCGATACCTCGTTGACGGTTTAAAGTAAAATGTGTGTGTTGGTGGTTTTTCTGATAAAAAAGATTTGCATTATCGAATTCTATAACTCTTTGCATAACTAATAAAATCGAAGATAAAATTACAAGTTGGCTAATAATTCTCAAATTAATCCGTAGTTTATTTGGTAGATTAAAATTAAGCTTACCTCAAGATTCCAATGAAATATTACATTCAGAATCCATATGTAAGAATGCTTTCAAGATTTGGATGGATGTTTCTCTGAAGGTAGTCAACATTTTTCAACAAAATAAGACATAAAATAACTATCTAAATAAATACCGTTTTAAAACTACTAAGTTGGAGTCATATCTATTATATATAGATGCTTCTCCGGATTCATTCATGGATATATATAGATAGGTATATAGATAAGATACTAATTCACAGGCTAGACCACAAGCGTGATTGGCTTGAAATTTTTACGACATATTGGCCATAACGTGTAACCGCCAGAAAAATTGCGATTGTGATCCTCAGTGTCATGGGTTTGATTCCAGAGGGTCCCAAAGTCCCGATTTTTGCCATTTAAAAGCATTGCTTTGATTTTCCGGAATTTTTAAAAAATACTTCCCGGATAGGTAAAGAATTAAAACTCAAGGAGCCTATATATATGATCATGATCTATCAAAAACATTAATCACTCCTACAGAAAATATCCTGGGTTCGATCCTACGACGATACAAATATCTGTCATTTAAAATGCATGGGAGTAGTTTTTCATTATTTTTTTTGATGCCCTTACCGAATTGATAGGAAGTTCTTGCTTATATGGAATATGTATATAAAGACTAGGATTTAGAAAAAAATTTAGATACTGCTCCTGGGTTCGATGCCGGGGCCGCCGGGGCACATTAAAATTTCTCTCATAATGAATATATGCGAAAAGTAGGACGTCGTTTGAGGCAGTTGCAGCCAATATTTCTGCCTGAATTTTCAAAATAGTTAGAGATGGTGATCTTCTGTTGTGTTCCGTTGGAAGTATTACCAGAAAGACCCGGGTTCGATGCCGGGCGATAAATATATCCCCCATTTAAAATACATTGAGTTAGTTTTCAATATTTATTTTGATGTACTTATCAAAATAATAGGAAGTTCTTGCTTTGCTAGATGATGTATACTAAGACTTGGCTTAAGAAAAAAATTAAGATACGACAATGCTGTTCCTGGGTTCGATGCCAGAGCACATTAAAATTTCTCACATAAGGAATATAAGGGAAAAGTAGGACGTCATTTGAGGCAGTTGCAGCCAATATTTCTGCTTGAATTTTCACACATAGTTAAAAATGGTGATCCTCTGTTGTGCTGCATAGACAGTATTACCAGAAAGACCCGGGTTCGAGGCCAGATGGTAAATATATCCCCCATTTAAACTACATTAAGGTAGTTTTCATTATTCATTTTGATGCATTTATCGAAATAATAGGAAGTTTTTGCTTAGATAGAAGATATATAGGTATATCAAGACTCAGTTTAAGAAAAAAATTAAGATAAGACCATACTATTCCTGAGTTCGATGCCAGAGTACATTACAATTACTTCTGTTATGCTGCATAGTAAGTTCAACAGGAAGACCCGGGTTCGATGCTAGACGATTACATTGCAGCAAATTTCAATAATATTTTCAATCATTTTTTTTTTGAGGACCATCCCGATATGATGCCGATATGAAATTAGTGTTGCCTAACTGCTTGCAGTATGCAAGCTACATTTTACCCGTATTATGTATAAGTTTACTGGCCATGTATGACATATTGCAAGGGTGGAAGTCCATGAGAAAAAATAGTATTAAATAAAATCAGGCAAAAAGTCTGTCGATAGATAGGTCTCCTGCATTTAGATCGAAATCATCGATGAATGTTTACTTTAAAGATGTAATGCATGCCCCAAGTATAAAATTTGCTTGAGAGGTATATTGAGATAGAGATAGCTGAAATGTCAAGTTTCTACGAGAAAAACCAGGGTTGAATCTCGTCTTACATATGTCTACTAGGGCGGTCCATATTTTCGAAAGTTTGAAATTCTTTCGGGATACCCCCTAAAGTTGTTCCATTTGGTTAAAAAATGAATTGTGTAAAATATTATTTAAATCGAATAAAGAAAATACTTGCCTCGTCGCCCTTAAAGTTTACATTTTTCGACATCTTTGGACATAGAGAAATTCGGCTGAAATTAATCTAAATCAAGCCCAGAAACGGTGAGTTAAAAGTCGCAAGTGAAATCCGACGCAAATTCCCAGTATGCAACGTCATTCACTATTTTTGAGAAAAAAAATATTCTTGTTAATCATAATTAATCTTAATTATTTCAATGCATAATTAGGTTAGTAAGCTTCACTATCTAAAAAACCTACCATAGAAATTAATGTAGAGCTATTAATACTAGACGAGATACAAGGAGGTGAACTTCATAGATTCGAGCGGAGGTGCCGAAGTCACGGCGCCAATTTCACGACGTGCACTCTCTCTTTGGCCTGAATCTCGGAGACTGCTGCTCCGATCTAATAAACATTTTACAAAAATCACGCTTAATATCCAGTAATATATTGATAATAAAATGAAAGCAATTAAAAAATAGAAATACCCCTGAATCACCTGTGACATCCGAAGAAGGTACAAAAATATAAACTTTAAGTGCGAATAATAGTCTTTTTGTTATCCTATGTAAATAATATTTTACACAATATTTTTTCTAACCAAATGACTTTAGGGAGTGCCCCAAAAGAAATTCTTAAAAATAATTTTTGCCATAAAATAAGGACCACCCTAATATACACCCTATAGGAGGTTGATAATTATGTATCACTAGGTGAAATTCTGTTATTATAAGGCAAAAATCTCTCTTGAAATTTGGGTTAGTATTTACTTACTTGGGAGACTGTTTTAAGTGAGGAATACAAAAAAGAGTTGCTACATCAGGTAAAAACCAGCCAAAATAATGTTATCACCTTACACTTTGATCACATAAGCCATAAGTTCACCATCCATCTATTACAATAAATTGAGGGGATATTTTTACCTATCACTTTTTCTTTCCATGCTACTGCTTTTGACAATACAATCAAGATTAAGTCTCTAAAATTCATTCTTGCAGAAATTTATCTTTTTAATTCACATTAATCATTCAGATTACGAGAGTAACTAGACAAAATGTGAGAGAATGCTGAGTTGTCCAGGAGCCAAACAAAATGAAATAAATCCCAGACTAAAACACTAGAGTGATAACTCAATTGATGTCTTACATGTATTTTATCAGAAAGGCCATCATCCTCAGAGGCAAGCAAACGTCACCTTAGTTGATACATATAGGGTATTGTTTGAGTTTTGTTTGCTTTATTGTTTCTAGCAGTTTGAATTCTATTTTTTGCACCAATCCTAATGCTGCCATTTACCATTGTCTGAATTAGGACACATATGATTCAGTGCCAGAGATGATGCAAATAGTTTCAAAAATTATTTCACCCAATCATCTTTTTAGTCAGGAAAAAATAATTTTTGAAGTACCACAACTTTTTGTCAATATCCTCAGGAAGCTTAGGTTGTGATGCAATAGCAATGTGTTGAACTGATCCTGGCAGGGCCAGATTTAGATGAAAGGAGGCCCTATGCTATTCCACTTATAAGGCCTTTTCACCTCCCATTTTTAAGTTTGTAAATTACACGAGAGATAACAAAATACATCATTACTGTGATGTATATCAATATGTGTCCTTTTTTCAGTTCAGTGTTTTAGTGTTCACGGTTTTTAGAATTGTGTAATTTTAATTTTGCCAACAATTTGAATGTAGGCCCCTTTTGATCTTGAGGCCCTAGGCTGGAGCCTAGTTAGCTTAATGGCAAATCCGGCCCTGGATCCTGGGTTCAGTAATCTTAACCTAACATCCAAAAAATAGGAAAGGTACCTGGATTAATAGATAACGTATCCCTTACAAGAGCATTCATAGTACTGTAGAATGGGGTGACTTCAGCTGCATGGGGTGACATAGGCCACGCGTGCACTGCTCCACAAATTGTAAATTTATAGTACAATATCTAAAATTTCACAAAGTGGCTATTTTTTTCTGCGCTTTAGTGCATTTTCTGGGCTTATTGCCAGCAAATCCGTCTTGCTCCTTGTAACATTTACTATACAATTGTCATGGGAACTAAATTGAAAATCGTGCATTCTCGAGACTAGTCTACGAAACCTCAGTCTGGTAACTTATCTGTTTAAGTAAAGTGAGAGAAAATGATATTATAAATCCATTAGTTAGGTCATAACCACAATATAAAAATAGTTAACATATTTGACTTAAGATCTGGTTACTATGGCCACCTATGAAAAAAGTCGCAATATTATGGGGTGACTTTGGCCATGTCTAGGAACAACCAGAAAGTCAGTGTTAGGCGTTTGTACTAAAGTTACGATGAAAATAGCTTAAGAAAAGCATTAGATGAAGTCAATAGTCAAAAAATAACAATTAAAAAGGCAGCAGAAAAGTACCAGGTCCTGAGGAGCACTCAGCAAGATGGGAAACATTTGAAGAATATTGGAGGCCAAACAGTGCTTCCTGGTGAAGAAGAGATTAAATTAGTGGAAGTGCTATTAAATTTTCTATATGTATTTGTGATATTCAAATTTAAGTACAAACGTATTTGAACAGTAAATAGTAAATGTTCAGTGTTTTGACCATAATTCCAGTAATTGTTTGGGTTCGAAGATTCATTAGTAGAAACAAAACACTGACTCTAAGGCTTGAAAAAAATTTTAAATGGTTTGAGTGACAGTGAGTAAAAGTTTTCATTATTTTGTATTTGAAGGAAAAAAATTAAAAAATGTTAGAAAGTTATTTTTCTTTTGAAAATTTATAAATAAAGTGGAAAAACGTTATTGTGAGTCAATAACTTATCTCAGTACCTATTAAACAATAAATTAAGTATAATAATAATTTAAACATTTTAAAATATAAATGTTCGTAATATTAATCATATAGTTAATTTTATAGGCGATATTTAGGAATCATATTTAGTGGCCGAATTCACCCCATTGATTGGGGCGCCTACGCTCGCTATTCTTTATTTTTTTAACAAATTCCTTTGCTTTAAGAAAAATTTATAAACACTACTTGCATGAATAATAATTGCCTCTATTTAATTTAAATTTTCTGTGCTTACAGAATGTAATTGAATAGAAAAATATTCAAAAAAACTCTAAAAAAAACGGCCGTAGTCACCCCAATCTACGGTATGTCATAGACATATTGACTATGTATCACCTTGATAATATGTAGGTTGGCTTGGGTATAACCCTCAAAGGCTGTTGCAACATGGTGAATATGATGGTGAATCCATTAAGTATCCATCTTTAAATGATATAAAACTTCTTTATGCATAAATTAAATTTATATTTACATAGGAAAGAATTGGCTGCTTAAGGTGACCCATTAATTTAATTTCCCATTCCTTATTGAAGTTTATTTCAAGCAGTTGCAAAATGATGAATAGCACATTCTTTGAACTCAAATTATTAGTAGGCTTCTTTCAGCTCAATAAATATTAGTTGCCAATACTCAGCAACCAATATTTACATCAGATGGCCAAGCTCATATTCTGTGAACATGTTGGTGTCTATAATGAATAATTTTCAATAGCAAAGATATGTAATAATAATTATAAATAAATTATATTAAATATATAAACAATTATAAAATATTTAAAAACAAATGTGTTTGTTGTAGGAATAATAAAGTTTGTCTTTCAATCATCACTAAGAAACTTCTTTAAATTAATATATTTGGATATTTCAATTTTTATACATCATCCCTTTAATTTAAATTATCCAAGTTCCTCTGTATAAGGAGTAATTTAAATCCGATGTACTAATTTGAAATTTTCACATTAGACTATATCTTTCTCATCAGTATTAAATAAATAATTTTTTAGCCAAAATGAATGCGAAACATAACTAAATTATTCAGCCTTAAGACTAAATTTAGTCTCAACTCCCCCTCTGTTAATGACCAAGAGCTCTGAAAAGGTAAGGTTGATTTATGCGCAAGATGAGAAGAGTGATAGTTTGCCCTATCTTTCTTCAGAATGCCAGAATACTATGAAAGAAAAATATGTATCTTTAAAATATCAGTATACTTTCTAACCTTAAATAATGTTATTCATGAAATATTTAGATATTAGAAAAATGTAACCCTTTTCATGCAATTTGACCTTATATTTCTGAAAATATATCAGAATATATAATTGTTTTTTTGTTGATAAGCATCTTCAATTAACTGTAGCCAACAAACAAAATGCATCAGGTTTCATTTTTAATCATTCAGGAATGAAACCTATAGCTGCCATCTGCTACAAAAGTTGATAAAGACAGAGCAATCTCTGAGAAAGCACTGTGTAGCATAAGGGATGCCATGCTGAGGGACAGTTGCAAGGTGAGATACTGCTTTTCTATAGAGCTACAGAATCACCTAAGATTGTGAGAGAGCTGATAAAGAAAACTTATTTAACATTTACATTCAACCACGATTTTTACAGAATTGTCCCCACATTAGATAGGTTAACACTTAATGTAATGGCCTAAGGTCTCTATGGACCTATGATTTACATTTATGAAGAAAAATATCTTGAAAATTTAGGAACAATATCATAATTGCCAGGAAATATGTTCCCAATATAACCCATCAATAATGTAGAATTTATGATCACTAAAAAACAATTTATCATCAAAAGCATCTTTAACTGAAATTAAATAGATCTCATAGTGTAACTATGATGGTTAACATTTACTTAGTGGGATTATATTATTATAGAACACATTGATTTCAATGGTTAGCCTCCTTGACTTTCTACGATTCTTTTCTTTGACTTGATTTCTTGAATTGATAGCATTTTTACTTACATTATATTTCCTAAGGATAAGTTGGGCTAAATTAGAGCAATTGAAAAAGTTGGAGGATAAGGAAAGCTGTAAATATCTTCTGCTTAAGGTTTGGATAAAATAAGGATTTTTATTTCTAAATGAAGATTTGGATGCATGTATTTATGGCAAATTTGAAGTTCTTTATATGTTGGGCTTAAGTTGTTTGCCAGGATATCATTTTTGAATGTTCTCCTGGCAATCTCATCATTGTATAAGATTCATATTTCACATTATTCTTTATGGTTAGTAATTATTGAGCACATGATAAACTTAAGACATGTTTTTAATGTAAAATGAAATATTTACCAATTCAAGTAGCAGATAATGATAATCATACATGAGGAAGATGAATGCATGAAGATGTACGAAGGTGCATCAATTGTTTCCAACTGTTAACCTAATCGTCTCCTCCTTGATTATGAAGCGGCCACTTTTATCTTTTGGGTAATTCTCCATACCCTGAAAGAACGAATTTAAAAAATTGTCACTAAATTAAGAATCTTATAACTTAAAAGTAGCTTATTTTTGTTTTAAAACTTATTGAATAATAATTATTATTTGTGCTAAATAAATTACTGATAGGATTTATTGTAATGTTCAGAGGAATTTGGTCTTCGAAATTTACAAATTCAAGTGAAGCAATCTTTTGTAGTTGATATAGTATCAAAGCAGTAACCCAATTGTTTTTTTTAATTATTTAGGCATAATGTAGATGCTCCATTGAGGATTATACCTCAAGAGAGTATTAATGAAATAAAGGAAACTGGATCAAACATTCCAATCAAAGAGATAGATAAAGCAAGTATTGATAGCGACTGTTAATAAAAGTGGTAGTTAATGTGTTACCATTTGAAAACTGTGTTACTTAAGACACAAGCACAGCCATTCAAAAGCAATTATAGAAAAGAGTGAATTCCAACAAGGGAATAATGTCATTTTGTTCAATATTTTTTCTTCTCCATTTTCTTGCAAATACTTACCTCAGTATCACCTTTCTCGGCAAAAGCTTCAGCAGTTCTATTTTTCAGGAGAAGAGCAGAGCAATCAACTTTCGACACATGCTGCTTCTTAGAATATTTCTCGTAATACCTCCTTGCAATTGGAGTCAGTAGATCAAGGGGAACCTTGTCAGGATCCGAACCTCCCGTAATCCAAGATACTACTAGCCCAACAATCATTGCTATTACAAAGCCCATCATGGAATATAACGCATATGAGATTCGATAAATTAACAATGGTTTTTCAATTTCCTCTTCAATTGCATAGGATGTAGTTGGAAGTGAACTTGGAGAAAAGGAAAGAAAAATGATTTTAATTAGTATAGATATTGTCCTTGATATCAAAATTTAAAAATTTAAGTCTAACTTTATTTATTTAAATCTAAATTTATTTATTTAAATTTATATTTTGATTTAAATCATTTACGTCCTTCTCACTTCTGTAACAGGATGCTTAAGTTAGTTCTGTGATTAAAATACCTGCCCGGAAAGTGGGAGACCTGGGTTTGAGTCCCAGCTAAGTCACTATTTTTCACTTCTGTATTACGCTGGGTTAAGTCGCACACTTTCAAGGGCTAAGTTTAAATTTACTTTCCATCCTTTGTTCTCTAATTCATTATCAGCAATCTTCTCATTTTCTTTCCTTACATCAACGTAGGAATGTCAGAGTTGTAATATTTTCTTTAAACACACTCAATTGTGTGGCCGGCCCGGTGGCAGAGTAGTTACCGTGCTAGCACGTTAACGCTCCAACATCACAGTCCTGGGTTCGAATCCCGGCTAATCGGATTTTTCCAGTTAGGGAGTGGTTGTCAGTGTATGTTGTGTGTCTTGTGTTTATTAATAAAGGAAAAATGCAAATAAAATTTATAAAATATAAAGGGGGTTAATTGGCAGAGTAGCATTCAAAGGCAAAAATTTGCCCACGAAAAAAGACAGCATTATTATTATTATTAATTGTGTTCAATGTTAAAACACATCTTTAAACATTTTTGTCCCTGGTGAGACTATCAAATTATATGTGTCATTGGAGGGTTTTTGTGGTATAAATAGAGGACTTACTGAAAAATGTTCTCTGTCACTGGTGAGAGCGTTTCAATGATTTGTTCAAGATTTTCACACCCACTGATGTTCATTGGCTTCACTGGGAGTTTAATCTGTCCTGAAGAAATTGCATACTGAGAAGAGAAGACTATCCATCCCATGACGACCAAACCAAAAATGCCTCCACACATAGCTCCCTAAAGTGACATACAAAATCAGAAAGTCATTTATCTGCATTGTGCTAGAAAATTCAATGTTCATTTTTAGCAAGCATGTTTGACCTCATTTTGAAAATTTCTCATGAAAATATCAAGAGATAGAAGACTTTTTTCTGAATTTATGGAACATGGAAGTACAACCATTATTTCTTTTGTGCTTTGATTATTCAAGGATTTTCCTGGTATATTTAAGATTTAGGTATAATACAGGTCAAATTGGAAAATCTGTTGTTTTTGGGAGAAACAAAGGTACTTTCTGCTTTGAAGAATGCTGCTTTTTTATTTTACATGCCTTTGAGAAGTTATTTATTATATTTATTACGCTATTCTTGTTCTGTACTTACTAAGACTTGGATTACTACGACTTTGTATGATTTCTTAAGAGAAATAATAGTGTAATCATCAAACATTTGGTTCTCAGTATTAGGCATTACACTAAGATAAAAATTTCATCCAGCAAGATGATACCTTTGAATTTGTCCATCTGAAAAACATTCCCATTGTAAACAATGCCAGAAGTGGTCCACTTGTTACTCCAGCAAAACTTGCGGATACCTATTAAGCCAAAATTATTAGTCTTAGAGGTCAAGTCTAATTTTGTACTCATATATCACCTACTTTTTTAACCCAAACTAAGCTATGTACTTGTGGAAATTGTTGATGCTAGTGATTAATTATTCTCCAAAGCTCCTCTAAGATTAAGTATAATATTAAAATTACCTGTATCACAGCACCCAGTTTTTCCACAACAAATACCATTCCAACACAAAATATTCCCAAGAGCACGCACATAACTTTCATAATAAATGCTGCTCTTTCCTCTGAAGGCTTGTTTTTCAGAAAGGGGAAGATGAAGTCTTGATAAATAACTCCTGACATAGCATTGAGACCTGTAGACATTGTGCTGAAAAATTAACATTTCAATGCATTACTATGCCAATCATATCTATGTTCATTTTTATGCTAAAATATGCATGTATTAGCATTTGACTTAATTTAGGTATCACTCTCCTAAATGATTCATAATCACTAAAAACTTGTATTCAACTATCTACAAATGAGAATACTTGCTCCCTTTAAAATTTGAAGGAACCAACCTTTGGAAGAATTTATTTATAAATTCTTGTGAAAGTGAAAGTTGCTTACATTTTGCAAGCATATGGATAACATATTTCTACCTGCCCCTACAAACTGTTCAAAGTAATAGATATCTTGCTTCTTGGTAAATATATCATTAAAAACATGAAATTCCCACCATATATTTCAAATGGTATAGCTGCCTGGTGTTGAACTCAGAACCCTTCTGCAAGATGTGAATACATATAACAACCTGGTGGGGATAGCACTTATTTCATCCAAATTTTGAAGTCGAAATAATACCGGGAAGGTCATAAAATAAGATTCCATTATCCCCATTGAAATTTAAATGGCACTCTGGCATCGAACTAAGGATCATTAGGAAAATGATTAACTGAATGAATGCATTTTATATTTACATGCTGGGTTTTTCATTTACATGTTATTGAGAAGTGATTAAAAAAATCTTAAAAAATTTCTCCATGTATTTCAAATGGGAAAATTTAACACCTGCCTGGCATCAAACTCACTCACATTTCGTGACATTTCTATGATTAGTAATATGGAGGAGCGTGACTCCTAGGACATACATGATTTTAAATTGTCTATCCTACCAGGAAGTTCCTCCAAAAATTTCCAAAAATCTCCGCAATGCATTCTTATGGGAAAAATGTAGAATTTTGGGGCCTTCTGATATTGAACCCATGGTAGCCAGGATCAAAGTCTGAATTATTCTGGTGGTTATAATCTGCGGCCAGTTCATCATAAAATGACTCAAAGAAACTCGTAGAACATAGTTAGAATTTGTATCCACTATAGGTAAATAATATGATAGATATGTTGGTATTCTAAATATAGAGTGGTAATTTTCTTTAGTTTCCACTCACCTCAGAGCTGCACTAAAAACTCCAGCCATGAATAAACCGGGAAGCCCAGATAAAAAGCCAGTAACATCCATTACAAAATATGGTAACACTTGATCTGGTGCACTCACTTTCTGCAAATTATTATTAAATTATTAGCGATGAGTACAGATCATACCAGTTCTCTCATCTCTTTCTAGCTAGATTTGCTTAAAATAAACTCCTTGAAATTTTACTTGTGTGCAGTAGAAGTCCGTTGTAACGAGAGCTGACAAAAATCGGAAAAGTACTCGTTATAGCCGATTTCTAACCCTATAGGTCCGTCTTCTTGAATCCAAGAGCAGTGAGTGAGGCAGAATGGAACTGTAGGGTGGTTTTTAATCCTTACGCTAATGCTTTATAATGCGTAAAAAAGTGCGTTCGCGTAAAAATAACGTATTTACTCGAAAATAACGCGTACCTTTTCAGGTCTCAATTAAACTCAATTAAAAATTCCGATACTGACTAGAGGGGTCGTCGCCGAAAAGAAACAAGAGAGGAGGTGATAAGATGTACGAAGGGATAAAGGGGAGAGTGAAACTCGTGAGAAGTTTCTAATCAAAGCTCCCTGAAGCATCTTTGACGAGGAAGGGTGAGGCGAGGAAAACAAATGCATGAATTAGGTGACGATAATTTTTGCATTTAATATTTTTCTGCCGTTTGAAGAGATAACGCGCTTCAGTTTACCGTTAGCTTATCGGACTTCGTCCCTCACGTCAATTGACGATTCCGAGATATCCCTCCAGCAAGACAGACGTAGAAACGTGGCACTCGTTATAACGATACTTCAGAAATTACCGCTCGTTATAATGGACGTAACTCTGTATCCTTTTTGTAGTGAGACGGACGACGGCCAAAAAATCGCTCGCTATAACGCAATCTCGTTATATGCCGTACTCGTTATAACGCACCTCTACTGTATTTCAGAATTACGAAACATCACTATGCCTATAGAGTCACAAATGCTTATTCCTCAACAATACTTTTAGAAAGATTTCTAGATTTTAAAACAAAATCAATAGATGAATTCTTTTTCTTATTCTCAAAAAATTCTTACTTTACTCGAAATCAGATCACAGTCATTGTATGTTGCATAAATGAGAAGTCCTGAATAGCAGCTCAGCGACAGAATGATAGCTACTCCAATCCAAAACAGGAAAAGCATCCTAAATAGAAATAAAAAATCAAATAATAAAAAAATGAAAATTAAAGTTTATTTGATATTTAATAACCATACCTTATTTATCTACTACTTCCATGAATTTAAATTAATTAAAACTATATTTTACATTTTACCAGTTTCTTAATTTAAGTGAATTAAAGCAAATTCCAATTTATGTACCATTTCATTTTAGCTTATACAGCAGAATCAAATGAACAGCACTGAATCTCACAGTAATATATTTCTTATGACTATTTCTTAATATTAGTGATTGAATGTTAATGTGCCTCACATTTCTTCTTCTCAGATAAATTTGTTTCCAAGTCTATTTTGTGTGAAAGTCTCTATCAAATAAAAAAGAACCATGAATTTCCAAAAAATTGAATTTATTAGTCAATAACAGGAATGGTAGATGAGGTTATTGATTGATTGTTTAAATCATACTTACTTGTAACATTTGACCACGTTTGACATTGCCAGGAACCTTTGCATCATTCCTTGATTGGCAGCCAAAGACGTTGTCCACATATAGAAAAATCCAAAACATACATTCCAGAAGGAATGACGTATTGTGGGGTCAGGATCCATACTAAAGGTGAATAGTCAATTATTATATTTCTCATAATCATGTTTAAATGTGATATAGCTTAGCTAGTAGCAGTAGTAGTATTGTTAACAGTGCTTCAACTGCATTAGTCATATCGCACATAGGCTCCTACTGGGAATAGCCAAGTGGCACCTACTGTAAATGCCACACAGGTAGGCCATGGGGTGGTGTGTCTTTGACTTAACGTTTATTAGAGCTATGGGTTGAAGCAAAATTTTAGTTGAACAGAATCCTGCATAACATGAAGTGGGTATCTGGTGAGGTATCTCATGGGTGTATCAACTTATTTACTGCTCTACTGTTTTTCTGCGTATGCTGAATATTCCAGCATTCCATTCAGATGGCTTTAAAATTTGCTCTCCAGATATTTTTTCACAATGTTAGTTGAACATTATAACTAATGGAAATTGAACCAAGGACTGCTTTAACTAAAGGTGAGTGAGTCAAAGTTTTCTTTGTGTATGAGTCAAAGTTTGTGTATGAGTCAAAGTTTTCATCAAATACATCATAAGTCTATGGAAGGATTACAATGAGAAGTAATCTTTTACTGAATTTCAGAGCTTGCATAATGGTACCCTATAGCCTAGAGTTGAAAATAAAATGAGAGCAAGCTATAATTTAGGCTTATGTAAAAGTATGTTTTGTATTTAGACCTACGTGTGGTTTAAACCACATTCCCTCAATCATTAGCATCCTGAGCCTTGGTGAAGGGGAGAGGCTCACTAGGTAATATGAGGATTGATCTAGTTTATCTAAGGCTCAATGAGCCATTGTGATATAAATTGATCAAATACATAAAAGTGTAATCAATGACCTTAAGAATAACACATCAGTGTGTATGCCATTACTTAGCATTTTTATATCTCAATCGATTATCACTGTCATTAACAATGCTGAGGCTAAATTTAATGAAAGATACTGTTTATCCATCCTATATCAAAAGTATAATGAAAAATATTCTGCTCCTCAGGAGTCGATGGTAGAAACAAGTTTTAAATTACATATGTTTGAAATAGAGAATTTATTATACATCTATTAAAAGGAGAAAGCTTAAATGTTGTCTAATTTTGTAGAGTGACTGATGGGTTTCTTACATTTATGACTTCAAAATCATTGAAAAATTGCTTAAAGTATTAACTATGATAAGTTGATTCATGACTCACTTGAAGAACTCAATTCGTCCACTTGCACGACTTCTTTCCATGACGACTGATGGGCCACCAATTGCAATTGTGCCAATTATAACCACAACAAAACTTGCACCAAACATCATAATCATTTGAACAGCATCTGTCCATACCACAGCTTTCAAACCTCCCTGGTTAAGTAACATTAAATACATGTGTTTCAGCTCTTGTTAAGGCAACTTTAAGGCATGTTCTATTATTAAATGTGCTAAGGCGGTTAAGTCATGCTTTGTCCTTAGTTTGTCAAACTTCAAGTATTTTCAGCATGTTTATGCGTACACACAAAATAATAGTATCTATGGAAAGAAATTTAAGTTAGCAATGTTAATTAATGAATCTATTAATTTAATAATACATAAATATCACAACATGATATAAACTGAAATGTGTAGTCAAACTAGTCGTTCATTATCTTTCTCAAATCTTATGCAATTTATCGCAGTCTGGTGTTAAATATGTATCCTCCATCAAAATATATCATATATTTTAGTCTACCATTAAGGAAACATTGAAATACTTACCAGACTTGTGTAAAAAATGCAAACCAAACTCACTAAAGGTGTTACAAGATGAAGGTTCACTCCACTAACTGAATAAGAGAATGAAATAATTAGATGATCATATAAATCTTTAATTTACATGAATTATTTGACAACTTTGTGTCTTATTGATAAACTAATCCAATTTTGTTTTATTACTAACATCTACATAATTCATTTTGTTGATTGATATTCTGTGTAATTCCTAACTTTGTTCTATCATAGAGATAAAGTATATATAATTATGTACAGTCTGAAAAAATGAACAAATGTATATTATGGCTACCCTTGCCTGTTGCAAAGCCTGTGAGACAGAAATTTACAGTATGGCAATGCTGCAGACTGCAGTATGTTTTAAATCCTTTCTGGTTCCTTTTCACAATTTTGATAGGTCTCGAAGAAGCTAGTGACAGCTTTAGGCTAGCGTTTTTGGTAGATATACAGTAGATCTGAGTAGTACGTAGTAGTATTTTTAAAAGAGCTTTGACAGCTTAGGTAATTTCGCACATTGGCTACCACCGAGAATCAAACCCGGGATCTCTTTCACCAAAGGCAAACACACTGTCCCAGTGGCACAGCCAGGATTTGCCAATGGGAGGGGTCCAAGGAAACGAAATATGCCTAACTTACAGGGGATAGTATATTCATGCTCGTTACTTATTACAAATATGTCAATTCTTTCCAAAACTAAATACATTGAAAAATAGAGGAGTTTAACGCTTAGGTAGCCAACTGATTACACTTTCCATAATAGTAGTTTGCATAAGCGAACTATTGGAAACTTATCATAAGTGTTGTTTGGATAAGTCCAATATCTATTAAAAAGTAATTTTTTTCTATGCTGAAGTTTTTTAGTGTTGTAGATATAAACTTCCCAAGTATTTGAGCGTTCTTTCTTCCAAGAGGTTGCCAAGTGTGAGAAGGAAAAAAATTAGTTACGATTATTTGGCAAGCGACATGAAACATAACATCCACTCATTATATCCCCACATTGGCGCGCCCATGCTTATTTGAATATCTTTCGTTATTAGACTATATCATCAGCAGATTTCTTAGGAGCGACTTCATCCCTTGTTTTTAAAATTAACTTCTCTTCTAAGAAACAAAATATCATTTATATCAGATGAAATTTTCTGGTATGCTTACAATTAAGCCTGATTTCGTTATTTATGTATTAGCTAAGTATTCAGTTGAATGCGTCACAAACCGAGCATTAAAAATTCGGCTGCATTAAAAAAATATAGTATACTCTTGATTATAGTTGATATTATAATTGAATTTGCAGAATTACAGTTATGCACCAAGGTGAAAAAAATGAAGTCGCCAACTTACAATTATTTAGACCAAGTAGTTAGTTAGTAGTTAGGTTGTTTAACCAGCAGAGAGCTGACGCAAACCCAGACTTATCGAATTGTTTTCATAAATATACAGCAAATTAATAGGTAATCATAAAATAAGGATTAGCACATTTTCAATCAGCCCGAGTAAAGAAGAGTCTACTGTATGGACTTTTAATCGTCCCAAATGTTTAATAAAGGAACCAGTGCCTTTGGAATTGTCGCTAAACTCATCTTCAGGTGTGCCCTTCGATAACAGCCCTAAAAAAGGCAATCCTAATTTATGCATCTAATAATGGTCATTTCACAAAAAACCACATTTCTTCAACACACAACTTACGTTTTCCCGATAGACGCCTTGAGCTACTCGCGGATTGTGAAAAAAAATTTCGGATGTCCATCTGTATCTTATGAAATCCAAACTAAACTCTCCTTCGAACTGTTCACTGTGAATTTCTCAAAAGCACTACAGACGAGCCTAACTTTGTATTCACACCCTTGAAACAGTCACATGCAGAAGATCTAACTGAGCATTTTATCAATCTGTTTGTTTCTCTAGCGTAATCTTAATCTCTGTTTTCAGGGTGTAAGTTTCGAATTACTTCTCGAATGTTCCCTTGTATTTTTGCAAGGAGTAAACAAATCAGCACTTTCGATTTTTTCTCATGGGAATCTTATCTTATGGTATGAGTCATCTAACTAAAGGATGGGCATAAGAAGCGCATACATTGAACGTTGACAATGAGTGCAAAACACTCGTATCTTAGTGTTCCATTGATATTGATGTCGGCTCTAGGACTGCTCTGCTACCGAAAACATCACCGTAGCTGAAATCAGAGCCATATATACGGGTATGCGGAGCTTTCGCTGAAATTATCAAGCAGTGTATCTCTAAGAATTGCTTAATGATTGGGGTTTTGTACTCTTCAGCAGAAAAAAAAGCTCAGAGCTAGTCGTAGGGCTTGACTCTTGGGAGGGTTTGAACCCCTAAACCCCCCATCCCTCGCTGTGCCACTGCACTGTCCACATGACTATCCAGGAGCCCCCAGCAAATTTGGGTTGAACAAGAAAACTATATATTCGTTATCAGCAATCCCAGAATTTTTCTCCTTGATATAATTACCACATATATTGGAATAATACCACAATTATTATCAACACCAGGACTGACGTAATGTCTTACGTTACCAAGAATAAGACTTAGATGCCCCTTACTAAATAGTCCTCATCTCTTAATGGACAAATAATTTTGTAATCTAAAACACATGGGAATAAATAATTAATCTCTCAAATTTAACCCCAGAGAGTTATTTAATATACAGATTTTGCTGGCACAATTTCATGATTTGTGGATAGTATTTCTCGAGTGACAGAAATGCTTTTACAACTCTATATATTCTTTCTTCTCCTGTTCCAGGGCTTATGCATTTTTGCTGTATCATCTAAACTAAATTTAAGCAATTTAATAAATTTAGTCTAATGTAAATATTTGCTAAATTTACCAAGTTAGAGTGTTTTTCTGATGGGTGATTATATACTATCCCACATCAACATATGGCTCTTTCTAAATAGAAAATTTTTCCAACGATATGGATATATACCATAAATGCTCCCTTGGGCTTCTATGAGACGTATACAAATCACAAAAATCTGATGTGGCCAGCACATGACTTTCTCCATATATAAGATGTAAATATTTATCTACGACAGTATTTTCGAACTCTATATTCCATCTAAACTTGGAAGATGAGTGATTAATATATATATATATATTATCTTTGATGTCACAACCATTATAGATAATGTTTTTCGGGACATGATCGATGAAAAACGATGAAATTGGCCTTTCGCCCATAGAGCCCAGAGCGCCCACAAAGTACATAATCAGCAACTTCTGGTTTATCAGTATTTCATGAATAACTCCTAAACAATCAGTGATAAAAAATATGTTTCAAGCAAAAGTTATAGTAAATTATATTTTCTAAAACTTTTATTTATAATAGTATATACCTAAATATCATATTTATGGAGATATTTTGAAAACCGGAAATGAGCTTTGAAGAATGAAGCTCAACTTCAGGTTA